>QJPP01007516.1:100000-1320000 GCA_003996215.1 Jaltomata sinuosa | reverse complement strand
GTTTATGTGTAATTATAATTTATTTGAGAAAAATGGTGAAAAGACAACTTTGTCTAAAGCAAATCCTTTTAATGAAGGGTAAAAAGTTCAAATCACATTATAAGGTGTTTCACACTTTTAATATAGTATAGATTGATATGTTACGTAACTATTTCGATACACATGTAAATATCATTTATACAATATCGATACATATTTATACATCATTTAACAATATTAATATATATTTATACACCATTTATATAATATCGATACACGTTTAGACACTATTTATATAATATTGATACATTACATAACTTTTATACATTATCGATACATTTCATTTACATGCGGATATTTTTTTTGTAACTTTTTTGTGGCTAATTCATTTTTGGGCTATTTTTTTTGTAAAAAAAACTTGACTATATTTATTGTAAATTAATTATTTTATTGTACATATTTGAAATTACCCCCTCTAATAACTAATGGTAAAATAGTGATTTAAAGTTTGAAAATTTGTAACTTTGGAAATTAATGTGAAAGTCTCTAAAAGATAGTTTCTTTTTAGGCGAAATGATCTGAGAGACTCTTATACTTGACTTCGATTGTCAACTGAACTCTTCTATTCACGACTTTATTAACTGAACACTTATACTCAATCAGAATAAGACTTTTAAACCCTTTTGATCATTGACCAAGCTTACATGACATTTATTTTGTTGATTCAGTTAAAACGTGTGGTGTCACACCTCAGAAGCGAGTGAATGCAATGAATTTGCTTTAAGACATATAACATTCAAAAGAAAAAAATTAAATAATAATTAAAAAAGACAAAGTTCCCAACCCCTCTCTCTTCTTTCGCGGTATCTCCGTCCGATTCTGTCCATTGAACCTCTTAATGATTGGGTGTTTTGGTGAGTTTTGATGGTGTCAATGGAGGTTTCAGATATTGAAAAACATTGGCCTTCAATGATGATCGTTTCTGGCGGTGGTTTTGCTCCGATGGTTATGGGTCTTTCATGGTGGTGATTTGAGTTAGGAATGATGAAGAGGGATTGAGAGGAGAGCAATAGATTTTTTTTTTTGCGTTGTGCTCTATTTTTATTGTGTCTGCTCTTCTTTTCGAAGAAGAAAACTTCATGTGCTTTATTTTTTATTGTGCCTGCTCTTCTTTTCGAAGAAGAAAACTCCAAAAACGCTCTCAATCTATTTTTGAAGATCTGTCCAATTTCAGTCCAATTTCTTTTGATAATGTGATGTCTCCTGATCTTTCTCCCAGATTTTCAATGCAAAATGCTCATTTCCTAGCAACATTTCACCATATACTTGATGCATCACATTACCCCAAAATTTAAAAAGCATACTTCTCAAGATTAAATATAAATGAAACCTCAAGCAAAATCAACTTTCTGCTCATTATTGAGAATTTTCGCAGAGTTCCTTTTTGTTTTTGTGCACAAAAATATTTTTTTTGAAATACAAAATCAGTGAGTGTCAAAGAATTTTTATGTGCCTCTCTTTTTTGTGTGAAGAAATATATAGGTCGGAGAAGAAGAGAATAAGTGAGGTGGAGATGGTGGCAACGATGGTTGTGGGTTGGGGGAGGTGGAGGAAGGTGAGAGAAATAGCAATTTTATTTTAAAAAATAAATAAAAAACTTATTATTTTTGCCTTTTATTTAACATTTTTTGTTAATAATTAAAAAAATAGATAATGAAAATAATTATGACAACAACAACAGCATACCCAGTATATTCCCACAAAGTGGGGTCTGGGGAGGTAGAATGTACGCAAACCATACCTTTACCTCAGATAAAGTAAAGAGGTGATTTTCGATAGACCTCCGGCTCAAGACCAAAAAGGACCATAAGAGGTCGAAATAAAAGTACAAGAGATACACAGTAAATAAGACAACAGGTAATCACAGAAGTATATTCTAACAAAATAGCACTATACCCGAGCCACAAGAAACACTAGAAAGCAGCAAAAACCAAAGACAAGAAACTACAAGAGCAGACCTACAACTATTAACTAGTGCAACCAGACACAACAAACCTACCTACTAGTATGACGCAGACCTACCTACTAACCGTCTACCCTAATCCGAGCCCTCCACACCTTCCTATCTAAGGTCATGTCTTCGGTAAGCCGTAACTGTGCCAAATCTTGTCTAATCACCTCTCTCCAATATTTCTTCGGTCTACCTCTACCTCTATTAAAACCATCCATAGCCAATCTCTCACACCCCCTCACTGGGGCCTCCATGCATCTCCTGTTCACATGCTCGAACCACCTCAACCCCACTTCTCGCATCTTGTCTTCTACTGAAGACACTCCAACCTTGTCTCGAATATCCTCATTCCTAATCTTATCCCTCCTAGTAAACCCACACATCCAGCACAACATCCTCATTTACACACATCCAGCTGCCTTTTATTTAACATTTTTTGTTAATAATTAAAAAAATAGATAATGAAAATAATTATGACATGACATTAATTTATGTGACATGGATATGACATGTTATTTTGTAAGGGCGAGTGAGTTACTCACAAGGTAGGAGAGGTTAAAAGTTTAATTCTGATTGAGTTTAAGTGTTCAGTTGGCAAAATCGTGAGTAAGAAGGTCCAGGTGACAATCTGAATCAAGTATAAGGATCTCCCAGGCCGTTTCACATTTTCTTTTAAAAAAATATTTTATCTACTGTTTGGTTTTTCTTGTTTCTTATTGTAATATATATGAATATTTATGGCTACTTGATTGAATATACTTACTTTCTCAATTGGAAACGAGTATTTTGAGATTATAATGATAAAAATATACTTGGTACATAGACTTAATCGTTTCCAGGCCTTAATTAATCATATGTGAGAAGAGCGAGATGAGATATAAATTTATTTTAAATTTCTTTGTCTAGTAAAACGAAAAGAGCTGAAAATACTCTTTTAAAAAAATCACTTTCCTTCTTGTGTGTTTACTTTGATTAAGAGTCTTTATTGCTTTATCGCTTAATTATTCACTAGTGGACTTGTCCGCGCTTCACGCGGCTTTAAAAAAATATTTATAAAGTTATGGAGAAATTTTATCTAATACCTCAATGTTATAACAATCTAAAATATATTTCACTCTTTATTTTTTGTTCGAAAAAATAATCCAAACGCACAAGTCTAATTTTAATTCATACGTGTATTGTAAAATTTAATTTTGAAAATTAAATCGCAGTTCAATTTTAAATAAAGTGAATATAAAAAGTAATTATGATAATACAATAAGAAGAAAGTTGAAAACAAAAGTTTTGATAATTTATTTGTAATTGAATTTTTAAGCATACAATTCAGTAGAAGAAAACTAAGCAAGTAAAATAAATTTTCTATAAAATTTGTGGTAAAATTAAAATAACGAATTACTTACAAGTAATTGAAATAACAAAAGATCTTAAGAACTTCAGTTCATATAAAACCCTCTGGTACTTCAATTTGCAAAAGTGTATTTGGATATCATTTTTCAACAACTTACAATTTAATAATAACAATTGTTTGCCTAAGCAAATAGTTCAAGAGTTGTCAAAACAAAAAAAAAAGTTTTACTTAAAAAAACATCAAGTAAAAAATTCACTCATGCTCTCAATTATCCCTTATAGCAATTGAAAAAATTGTAGAAAATCCCAGTAATATTTACATGTTTTGAATTAAATTGAAATATCATTAATCGAAAGAAAGTTGAAAAATATCCTACTTATCAAGCTTTCATCCTCCCTCAATTTGATGAAACAAAATTAAAGAACAAAAAGAGAATAAATTTGTACCTCTTCGTTCTTTTACACTTTTGTCTTTCTTGTGATATTGCTCATATAAATGTATATTTGACATATTTTTGCAGATTTGATTGTGAAAGATAACTCTCTTTATATAACTATCAAAAAGAGAGTATTTTATATATGATTTAATAGTGTAGTGACAAATTATAGACATTAAATAGGATTTAAATAAAGAAAAAAGAAATGTCATTGTCTGAAATATTAATAAATGACGATATGACTAATCTAATATTACTTCTACCACTTTACATGTATTGAATGAGAGAGTTAATTAAACTTTATTACAAAATTTTACATGGGTAATGAAGCTTATGTAAAATATTTACTTTATGAGGTTCGTATTAAAATAAATAATTAATAGATTAATTTGTTAATAAGTGAAAGAAAAAATGACAAAATTAAAAATAAAAATGATGATCATAGACAAGTGTCGCATCACTTTATCTATGTATAATTTTAACATATATAAATTAGTGATTGTAATTAAAAGTAAATTTTATACACAATTATATTCAAAATTTACGTAAGTCTATTGGTCTCACACATTCTTATTCAATTGTTATTAATTAATAATAATATTTATTGTTATTTATAAATAATAATATTTATGGTTATTTATATAAGTTCTCTCATCTTCTACTAATTAGAGAATTTGCATAAATTCTTTCATCTTGCTCATTCTGATTTAATGGTTATTCATAAAGAATATATTAATTATAAATAATGATAATATTTATAGCCAATAAAACTCATAAGTAAATGTTATACATATTAAAGATTTTTGGTCTACATAAGTCCTCTTATTGAATTTATTTTATTTTTTAATATTCAAATGCTAAAAATATTTATATGTTTTTTATCTTCAAATTCAAATAAATTAAATTTTAAATTTAAAGTTACTTTATTATTAATATTATTGTTATTATTTTAATTTATTTTTTATTTTTATTAATTAAGATTGATCATTCAAAAATACTCAAATTTAATATAATAATTTCATATAGGTGAAACTACAGTTAGTATATTCTTTGTTATTAAAGAGCCATGAAAAAAATAAGATGAGCTTCAAGAAAAAATAATCTCTTTAATTTTATATATAATTTTTTCTTGGTACATTTAATATATTGAGTATTTATCTAAAAAAAATTCTCTACCTTTCAATGCTTATATTTTAAAATTTTCTCTCTTTTCTTTTTAAAAATAAAATACATCAACAACACACCTACTATAAAAATAATAAGAAAAGACAAAAAATATACAAGTTAAATCTCTTTGAGTAATATTTGTCTTTTTTTTCTTTTTTTTCGTTCTTCTTTCTTTTTAGATTCCTTGCTCATTCATTTTAAGAAAGAACTTCTATTTTTTCTTCTCTTTTTCTTTGAAACATAACTTTCACAAATTCATAAGAATATATAAAAATAATTCTCATTAAACATGACACCTTAAAAAAGAAAGAGAGAAAGAGAGATTCAAAATATAACAAAATTTTCAAGTTTCAATTTTATTGTGAATCCTTTTTTGGACATTTGAGAAATTTATCATTTACTAATTCATCATCAAAAATATATAAATTATTTGGCAAAATATATTTTAAAATAACATCTTTATTTATTATTGTTGATATATTTTTCAACTTTAGCAGCTAACAACTAAGCAACAAAAACATGCTTATATTATCTTTAAAAAAAATAAGATAAAGAAATGAGAAGATAAATTATTTTTAAAAAATAAAAAATAATTGACACCAAAACATTTTATACCGTGAAATTGAGAAAAGCTTGCTTTCGATTCAAAAAAATACATAGAAATTAAAGATTAAAATAATAAATATAATAATAAAAAGTGGGCAACATAAATAGAAAATCATATTAAAAAATAAGATAAATAAGATAAAGTAATGAAAAGATAAATTATTTAATAAAAAAATAAAAAATAATTGAAACCAAAATTTTTATACCAATGAAATTGGAAAAAGCCTATTTTTGATTCAAAAAAGTACATACATATTAGAAATCAAAATAATAAATATAATAAAAAGAGAGTAAAATAAATAAAAAAATCAAATTACTTCACGAAAAATAAAATATCAATAACTTATCAAACAATATAAAATTGCATCCACTTTTAGCTTCAGTATTCACCTTTTTACAATTTGCAAAAAGTCACAACCATATATCAAAAGTAATAATATAATATTATAAAAAAATTAAAAAATAAAGCATTCAAAAGAATTAATCACCTGACATCAAAAGAAATGACAAATACAATTGAAAAGGTAGCAACATAAAATCTGCTACTTATCACATGGAGGACAAAAAATAGTTGAAGTGAACTTTTTAGTGCTATATATATTGACACAAGTATGTAACTACTGTAATAATGGATAATAAAGGGGAGAAAAAAATTTGAAACTTTAAAGTACCAATTTATGGGTTATTTAAGAGCAACAATTAGCTTGAATTGAAATTTGAATGGATGCAACTTATTGAATAATTACTTCTTTTTAATTTGAAAAATAAATTAAAAATCTAAAAAACCACACAAAAAGATAAATATGATTCCTTGCTTCTAAGAGGTGCCACATCACCGGGTAGAAGTTCTTTTTTTATATATATATATATTGATGATTTGATTAGTTAAACCTTACGGACATACATACTTTCACCCCTTTAAATATTTTTATATGCATATTACGACGGAATAACATCACTTGGAGTTCAATCACGGGAAGGAGGGAGTCAACGCGCGAAGCGAAGCTCGGATGGAGTAGTCGCCCTCAAGCGGGGACCATGTATATTTTGAATGTGATGACAAAAGGCAGGCTATAGCTTATTTCTTGTATGAAGCGCATATATCTATATCTATCTATCTATCTATACTATTCTAAAAGTAGGAAGCCCCTTAGTTGAAAGTTGAAAGATCAAATTACCCGTCAAATATTGAACGGCCATTTTCCCCTCAATCTAAAACTATTTCTATAATATATTATGTACTAAAAAGTAAAATTATATTGCAATAAACATTATTGTAATAAATATTATTAAACCATTACATACTTCAGAATGAATTATTTAGATGAGAAATTGAATTTATTGTAGTCTATTTGATTTCTTAAATTTATTGTAGTATATATAAATATATATGTGTGTGTGAGAGAGAGTGTAATATATGAATTTGAAGCTCTCTTACGGTTTCTGAAGTAGTAAATCAAACAGACACCATTTCAATAAATTGCGGTTTTAATTAACTTATAATTCTTCATTAATCATTTTATGTGAATAGGTGTGTGTCTTCAGTTTGGTAACGTATAACGTAAAGCATCAATTTGATTCAATAGCTTTTCACTTATTGAGGAAGCTTAACAATTTTTTTTCCATATTAATAATGGAGAAACCTAGCAATGCAATTTATGAGTATCAAATAAAATAACCCAAATCCAACTTCTACATTTTATCCATTCTTTTCCAGTTTTCAAAATAATAGAGAGCAACTCATTATTATTCATGAATGTGGCCATGAATAGTTATTACTTTCAATCTCCCATTTTACAGAAGCTTTTAATGCATTATTATGATTCATGAATATGATTACTCCTTATATATATTTGGTATTCCATGTATTTTGGCAATCAAGAAATTGATGCAGATGTAGAGGTCCATGAAATACACAGAGATGGTGACAAACTAACCAATTCAATCAGAGCATTCTATTTTTTCACCTTGTTCCAAATATTGTTATTGTCCATTTTTTCACCTTCTTCCAAATATCGTTTATAAATTTATAGATTTGTTAGTTTAGAGTGAAGAGCAAAAATCTCTTTGTAAAATTTCATGGATACAAATTGCTAGAGTCTTGATATCTTTTTTTCCCCTTTCTACAGAAAGCTTATTTCAGCATGTAATGGTAGAGGTGTAATGTGCCAGACTATAACAAGGGTGTTTGATTAGGTGCTGGTATATGAGATATATCACTGATACTTCTATTTTAGTCTAACTGCGTTCCATCTAGCTTCCATAGCAATGTCAGAAATTACTATTTTGATTTATGATATGTTATATCCTATTCTATTAATTTATCATTATGTGAATGCGTTAGGGATTAGTAGTTTTGCTTTAAGAGATTGAGGGAAAAAAGACCTCTTTTAAGTGTATGCTGATATAAATTATACTAGAATTGATGAGTGATTGGTTATTATTGACGTTTTTCTTTTTAGAACATCAACCCCTCCCCCCATAACCACCCCACCCCCACCCCCACCCCGAGTGATGAAAAATTAGAGAAAAAGAGATCATGCACATATTGTCTTATTCAGATAGTGTTTTTATACGCATGACATCTCTAATGATAGTTTAATCTTGCTAATTCTAATTATTGTATGTTGTTGAATTAATACTAACATCACGCTCAACATAAAATGATTCTGAAATATATCTTCTATATTCATAGTTTACTAAATAATTGAGAATACACGTATCAAAAACTAGTGACTTTATAAAAGTAAAGTAACTCATTATTTCCTTCTTTTCTAATTTTAATGTCACTCTTTTAAAAATCTCAACGACTTGAATACATTTACTGTTGTGTTAAATATTAAATATATTTTCATGCAATCGAAACATCAAAATATTTTTTAAGCTTTATATGACTTTGAAATACTGAAATATGTATTTAGTTCTCTGAAATATTTTCACGAATTCTTTAAGTCTTGTTTTAAGGTGTTTAAGAGAGTTGATCATACAAAATAGATTAGGGGGAGTAACATCGCATTGAGCCCATTTTTAGCCTCGCCATATCCTGATCTCGCTCTCTTTGTCTCTCACTTTGAACTTTAACTTTATTCATTATTGGTCTATTTTTTATTTTCATTTTAATTTCTAACGTTAAACTCTCCACCATAATTTAGGTGCACATTTTGTACTAACAAGTTTGTCTTTGTTTTGATTTGAGACTAAATATCAATTTATCGACCTCTAATTATTTTGACAGTACAAAAGCAAAAGAGTTTGCCATAGCTCGTGGTCCGAGGAAGATGCTCATATTCACGCCTAACTCCTTTTCTTGGTATTTTTTCATGAAATTCATACTAAACGGTAAATCGATGAATATTTATTCATTCGACTAGGTTAGTTTTTTTGTACATTATCCTTCTAATTTTTAGCTTAGTTGCTCCTTTATTTGTAAAATTTAAATACTTTAAGCACTATTGAAAGCAACCAGGTTAGTCCTTCTTTATTTTATTGTTACTATTGGAACTATCTTGCTACTTTGTTTGGTGGCCAAAGAGCATACTTTACTTGGTCGAATTCATGAACTTTGTGGCTTCACCTGCCTCCATATATGTCTATTGTAAGATTTTGCATGTCTGACCACCTAGTTTAATTTCTTTAGACTTGTCTTAATTAATCTAATAATCTATTTTTGCTTAAATTTCATTTACTTGCTTAAATAGAAGTTGCATGCCCAATTAATTAGTCTTTTTAATTTAATAAAATTAATTATCTTGTTTCATCACTTTTTTCCCATATAATAAATGAATTCGGTAGGGGCTCACATTTGTGGACCTCAAAAGGTGATTAACACCTTTCTTTCGAGATAACTTGAACCCATACCCGATTTTTTATTGCATAGACTAAAGATAGAGTAATTTGATAATTAGTTTAGAATGGTGCCCTAACGCACCTTATTTCGTTAGGAGGCGACTATTCACCCTCTCTTCATCCTAAAAGAGTTGTCACATCAAATACCATCTTTCGGGAGAAAATGGGGCGGAAGAATGAATTAACAAAGTAGGTTAACAATTAGTGATTCTTGAACAGTAAATTTGCATGTATTATTAATATTTTCGCTTTGATTGCTTCTTAGTGGTGGCTAATGTTAGAACTCGTCGTTAACCTTTACTTGCTGGACCAAAGAGGTAAAAGGCTAGCAATAGAGATTAACAACAGAGATTTGAGACTACCAATCCTCATCTAATGATTTAAGATCGAAAGAAGATAATCAATCTGAAATAATCAACGAAGCTAATAATTACACACTTGTGAGACCAAAAGAAGATCAAGTGATATTCTTCTGAATGGACTGAAAGGACTTTAGTTGACCTGTCATATCGTTAGTTTTGCATGCAAATTACTGGAATAGATTACTAGTTGAGTATACCTGCTAAGTTATGAAATCATGGGGAAAAAGTCCTAGTTTCTTCTCCATATTTGAATACAAACACAAATATACTTGTAAACAATTCGTTACTCAAAGCGTAACATACTTGTTACTTTTAATTTTCACGCAAACCCCCCTCGAAATAACGACTACCAGTCAAAATTTCTCTGCTGACATAGTTCTTTCATATTCTCGATGGGATTTGACCCTAACTCTCAATTGGATTCAATATTTGACAATGATCATTTTATATCTTTGTTTAGAGGCGTAATTTGGACGTATCACATAGTAGCAACATGTTGAATCTCCGCATCCTGAACTGTCAGAACTGCAGGTGCTACCCCAATCCCTACCGAAATTCCAATAGAGTCAATACATGTTGTAGCACATCTGAATAAGACGGAGCAGGCATAACACCTCCCTGAACTGGTGCAGCTATCTCTATGCTGCTACCCCAACATGATCCTCTGCAGATGTGGGAGGGGACTCTGACCTATCACGGACCTGTCCAACAACTGAATCTCTTCATTTGTCGGGCGCTTCTCCCCGTCCTCTGCCTATGCCACCTCCTCTCGCTATTCCCCTATCACGAGCTATGGCCCCAACATCTGGCTCGGGTAACTCTCTCTTGCCTCTGCTGCACGTATCCTCACCATCTGTGAGAAAAAAGAATGATGAGGTTAGATACTAATTTAGATCATCAAATATCATTTATAATCAAGTAATAGCATGAAGAAAAGAAGAAATTGAGTTTTTCTAATATCCTGCAACCTCTAAAAGAAAAGTACACATGTCTCTGCACTGTACCGTAAGACTCTACTAGACATATCCTTATACGATGAGATCGATGAATGTAGAGCTCTGATATCAATTTTATCACGATCCAAATGACCATAAATGGTACCGACACTAATCTCCCGGTGGGTTAACCAATGCATTACCATCTAACCTAAGTCTTAGTCAGTTCATTTAGAACAATTATCTTTTGATTAAAAAAACACTTAGCACAATAAGACAATTATAAAGATATAATAGTAATAATCTGAACTTAAATGAATAATTATGCAAAACTAAATATTTACATGCCCCTAAATCTGAAAGTCATCGTATAAAGGATGCTAACAACAGTGTCTAAAAGTAATTCAAAATCACTAATAAGTAACATTGTCTGAAGAAAAGATAAAGGTAAACTAGGACGCTCTGTGGTAGCATGGATGAGAGTAGCCCACCCTCGAATTATCACCCAATGACACTAGATGTGAGGTCTTGTCGAACTCTCTGGAACACAATCTGCACTCAGAAAAGAAGTGCAGGAGTAACATCAGTACAAATACTATGTACTGATAGGTATCATAGGCTGACTCAAAATAGTAGCAAATATATGTTAGGAACAATAAAACATGTGACAAGTACCACAACACATAATCAATAACTTAGATAATCAAGTTGTCACCACAGTCAGGTAGATTAACCTCAAATACAGACATATCAAGTGTCAATAGTCAAGGACATATAAGTTACTCAAACACAGACATATTAAGTTTCACAAAACCCTGCCATTATAAGGAGTCATCTCACTAACGTGAATCTTGTCCACTCTGATTTCACAGATGCATAGTCTCTGTATCTCATCAGTCTCATTTTATTTAGAACTCACACAATTGCTCAAAAGTGTACACATGCTACAAGGTCTTATTTCTGCCCAACTAGTTTTGACCCGCAGGGGACAACCTAAGGTTCATATACCGTATCGACGTGGTTGCCGCTCCACTAGATAACATAGCTACTCTCATAAGCTCACATTGGACTCGACACACTCAACCACAAAACAATATGTATATTCTTACTTTTTAAACATATCTCAGTATGTTCTCATATTCAACAATCTCTCAGGATATTACCAATAGTACACAAAATATAACAAGTGTACTTCAAAATCATGAGTTATTTAAAGACATACTTCAAATAATTAAAATCTTATTTATGCAAGCATTGTCAAGTTGTCATGCCCCGAGGATACCTCCTAGATGTAACATGGGATCCGGGATCACAAGTCATCTCAAGTTAATCCTTGGTCATAGCATAACTTAGACAAACATAAAGAATCATTGCAGAAGCATAAATAGTAGAAGTAAACCACCAACTCCATAAAATAAAGGTCTAAGAATACCAAAATCCAAAATATGAAATACAAACAACTAACTATGTCTGGAAATCCCGTAAAACTGACATATGAGTTACTAGGACAAGACCCCAGCTAATTCTAAGTACTGAAGAAATGGTATCAAAAACTGAAGTCATAACTAGTCCTCGAAAGATGAGGACTCACCAGCACGTACTGAATGGCCTGCGACCTCTGGCCATGAGCCTGAGAGTGGAACCTGAATCTGCATCATAATAGGATGCAACACAAAATATGCGTCAGTACTATAAGATATACTGAGTATGCGAGTCTATACAATAATATGATAAAACGTGCTTGAAAACATACTTAAAACTGAGTTCATGCATACCAAGAGAAATCATAAGTAAATATCATAGTTTAAGCATAAGATATGAACTAGAAGTCAAGCTTTAAAATATAATATCATATACCTTCATAACTTGAAAAAATTCATACGAGAGTTTTTCATAATCAATAGTAGACCATGTGAGCGACATGGAATCCAACTATTCAACCCTAGTTAGCAAAGCTGTCATGTACCTTGCCAAGGCACAGGGCACCATACATGTCATAGCGTGAAACTACTTTCATAAGCACATTAGCGATACATAATCTACGCTAACAACATAGTTTTGAATTCTAGTTATCTAGAATCTTCATTGATCGGTGCTAAATACTACTCCTAAAATATATCATAATGCTCACATATATGCGACATATCTAGATGTCAAATCTTGTTCATAATCATGTTCACAAACCTGGATCTTTATGCTACTCACAAACCTTGCTTTTTGAAAAAATAGTTCATGAGCATTGGTGGAATGTCGGGATGTCATATCTTTCATAATGGATCATTTCTTAAAAATTTGCACGACACTAGTTCAATTTCATAATCTTATATAATTTCATAAAAATAGGAACTAGGTATGCACTTGCTTTGAAATTCATGAGATCATGCTATAAAATATGCGAATTTACTTAAATCAATTCATGCATGCAAAATTGGCTAGACTAAGCCTTCAATTCATGAAGTAAGAATTCACTTGCAAAAACCCATACAAAATCATGCAATTTAGAATTAGATTTCATGGTAGAATCATGAGAAAATAATTTATAAAAAAGCCCATGAAAATTGGGTAAGAACCCTAATTTGAAGTTCATGAAAATCAATAGAAATTTTGGGGGGTTTTGGGCATAAGGGTGAAAGAATCTCTTATTGAATACCCACATACCTGAATTGAAGCTTTCTTAATCTAGGGTGAGGGGGATGATGACTTGAAGGTGGAATCCTTAGCTTGGAGCTTGAAGCTTGAGGGAATGGAGACCGTGTTCCTCTTTTAGAAGTTGAATGAGGGTTTGGGAGAAGACTTAGGCGAATTGAAGTTAAACCCCCTTCTAGAATTGTCCAAAATGACCTCACTTAGGAGTTAAAAGAATGAGCAATTACAAAAATATCCCTGAGTAAAAGCAGGGAAAAACAGATTAAAAACTTCGCCTTCAGGTACCACAGGTGGGTCTATGGACCGTCGAAGCAAATGACGCCCGGTGGAAATAATCTGTGGTTTCTGAAACCATTTTTGAGACTCTGTTGAATCTTTATTCCACGAGTCACTCGATGATCCGTGAAATAAAATGATGGATAGTCCTATGAATCATGGTTTTTACTTAGGAAACTTAGGATCCTCTGATCCTCAGTTTACGGACAATAGGATGACCCGTGAAGAAAGATGATGGGTCATCATCTGACTCGTGGTTTTCAGGACCCTTCATGGAGGCTCCTCTGATGATCAGGACCATAAATCACAGGATGGTTCATGGTTCTAAACCATGATCTGTCCAGTGATTCGTAGATCTGGACAAGGCAACCCAGACAGTCAAACCACGGATCAGCCCACGGGTCATCATCGAGAACGACGCACCGTGAACCTAACCGTGATTCCTAGAGATAAAAAATTTGCAGAATTCCAAGTTTAGCGACTGGTTTTAAATTCTGAGGTGTTATAATATCTCTCCCTTGGGATCATTCGTCCTCGAATGAAGGCTAAGTAAGGAATACTGAGGGAAAAACAGCAATACCAACCAACAAAACATGAAAACTGAAGAATAAGCATGAAGACTGAGTTCCAACATAAAAACATGGTTGAACTAACTCCAAAAATATGAATGCATGCTAGTATCATGAGAAAAACTGACCGGGTAGGATCGGAGGGACATACTAAGGAGGAAACTATTACTTCAAACTGAAACTGGATCAGAAGGAAAAAGATGAGGGTGCTTGGCTTTCATGGCTGCTTCTTCTTCCCAAGTCGCTCCCTCAATTAATTGGTTCCTCCAAAGGACTTTCACCAAAACGACTTCTTTGTTCCTCAACCTTTAAATTTAACGATCAAAAATCTCAATAGGAACTTCTTCATAAATGAGGCTATCCTCTAGACCCACATCCTCTAAGGGTACAATCAAGGTCGGGTCGCCAACACACTTCTTCAACAAGGAAACATGAAAAATCGGATGAACCTCTTCTAGATCGGCTAGCAACTCTAACTCATAAGCCATACTACCAACTCTCCTCAGAATCCTGTAGGGGCCTACATAGCGGGGACTAAGTTTCCCTTTCTTACCAAACCTCATCACACCCTTCATGGGTGACACTTTCAGAAATACCCAATCATCGACCTCAAACTCCAATTCTCTTCTTCTCACATTTTCATATAATTTCTGTTGACTTTGAGCAGTCTTCAACCTCTCCCTAATAATCTGAACTTTCTCCATAGTCTCATGCACTGAATCTGGACCAATCAAAGTTTCTTCACCTACCTCAAACCAACCAATACGAGATCTACACCTCCGCCCATAAAATGCCTCATAAGGAGCCCTTTGGATGCTAGAGTGAAAGTTGTTGTTGTAGGCAAACTCAATAAGAGGTAAGTGATCATCCCAATTACCTTTGAAATAAATCACACAAGCTCTTAATATATCCTCTAAGGTCTGAATAGTACGCTCGGCCTGGCCATCCATTTGTGGGTTAAAAGTTGTGCTAAGTCTCACCTGAGTACCAAGGCCTTTTTGAACGACCTCCAAAACTGGGATATGAACTGAGTACCCCTATCTGAAATGATAGAAAACGAAACCCCATGTAGTTGGACTATCTCACGGATGTAGAGTTTGGCATAATCTTCTACTGAATCAGTAGTCTTGACAGCCAAGAAGTGGGATGACTTAGTCATCATATCGACAATCACCCAAATAGAATCATGTTGTCTACGAGTACAAGGTAGACTCTAATGAATTCCATATTGATCGCTTCCCACTTTCAAGTAGGAAGGTCAATATCCTGAGTCATACCGCCCAGTTGCTGATGTTCTACCTTCACTTGTTGACAGTTGGGATAATTAGCCATAAAATCTGCTATGTCCCTCTTAATTCCATTCCACCAATATACTTCCCGTAGGTCACGGTACATCCTGATGGCACTGGGGTGGATAGAATATCTAGAGCGATGAGCCTCATCCAAAATCCACTGTCTCAAACCATCCACATCCGGAACACACAATCGCCCTTGATATCAAAGTACACTATCTTCCCCTTGGGAAAAAACTTCTACCCTTTACTGATGGACTGCACCCTTCAACTGATGCAAAATAGGATCACTCTCTTGCTTTTCTTCACTTCAACTACCAAAGATGATTCAGAACCATTCTGAATGATAACACGACCATCCGCCAAATCCATAAGGTAAATTCCCAATCGAGCAAGTCTATAAACATCCTTGGCCAATTCCTTCTTTCCGTCCTCAACCAAAGACACAGTACCCATAAACAACCTACGAAGTGCATCCACCACTATATTGGCCTTACCCGGATGGTAAAGCACACTTATATCATAATCCTTAAGAAGCTCAAGCCATCTTCTTTGACGAAGAATCAATTTCTTTTGAGTGAACACATACTGAAGGCTCTTATGGTCCGTAAACACATCCACATGTACACCATACAAGTAGTGCCTCCAAATCTTCAAAGCAAAAACCACCGTTGCTAACTCAAGATCATGAGTCAGGTAATTCTTCTCATGAATCTTAAGCTGTCTAGAAGCATAAGAAATCACCTTACCACGCTTCATCAAAAAATAACCCAATCCAATCCTAGAAGCATCACAATACACAACAAAGCCATCTAAGCCCTCGGGTAGGACCAATACTGGGGTTGTGGTCAACCTAGTCTTTAATTTCTGAAAGTTCTTCTCACACAAATCAGACCACAGAAATTTCATTTTCTTTTAAGTCAATCGAGTCAATGGGGCATCTATAGATGAGAATCTTTCCACAAATCTCCTGTAGTAATTAGCCAAACCCAAAAAGCTCATAATATCAAACAAGGAAGTGGGTTTAGGATAGTTCTTTATTGTCTCTATTAAAGGTTGTCATTGGAATGTCACACTCTTGAATACAGAGTTGATGATAACCGGATCTAAGGTCGATCTTAGAGAAATAGCTGGCACCCTGAAGCTGATCGAATAAGTCATTAATTCTAGGAATGAGATACTTATTCTTGATTGTAACCTTGTTCAACTGACGGTAGTCAATACACATTCTGAGAGAACCATCCTTCTCATGCACGAATAGGACTAGAGCACCCCATGGAGAGATGTTGGGTCTGATAAAACCCTTATCAAGAAGGTTATTCAACTGATCTTTTAATTCCCTAAGCTCCGCTGGAGCCATTCTATAAGGAAGAATAGAGATAGTTTGCGTATCTGGAAGAAGATCTATCCCAAAGTCGATCTCTCACTCGGGAGGTACTTTGGACAAATCCTCGAGAAACACTTCAAGAAACTCATTTACAATAGGGACTGACTAGAGAGATGGGTTTTCAGACTCTGTGTCTATAACCCAAACTATATGATAGACATAACCCTTACGAATCATCTTCCTAGCCTTGAGATAAGATATGAAACTATCCTTTGAGGATGAAGGACTACCCTGCCACTCTAAGATAGGTTCATTTGGAAACTTGAAACTGACTACACGGGTACGACAATCAACTGAGGCATAACATGCATGCAACTAATCCATACCAAGAATAAGATCAAAATCAGTCATCTCCAACTCTACTAGATCAGCTGAGGTGACTCTATAAAGGACTGAGATAGGACAATTTATGTAAATTACCTTGGCTAGGACTGACTCACCAATGGGAATAGAAACACAAAAGGGTTCTAAGAGTCATTCAGGAGTGACTTTGAATTTGCAAGCAACATAAGGGGTCACAAAAGATAAGGAGGCTTCGAGGTTTAGTAAAGCATAAGCATAAAAAGAGAAGACTTTCAACATACCAGTGACAACATCTGGGGAACTCTCCTGATCCTGGAGAGATGACATAGCATAGATACAATTCTACCATTGATCACCATCCGACCCAGAAGCCTAGTAGGAGAAGCAACACCCTGCTAGGCTGGATGACCTGCTGGGGATACTGAAGTAGACTGAGTCCTGCCGCCTCCATGACCCTTCTTGGCTGAAGGGCAATCCCTGATCCTATGACCAACCTGTTCACACCCAAAGCATCCACCTGTGCCTTAAAGGCACTCCCCACGGTGACTCTTCCCACTTTTATTGCAAACATGGTAGGAAGGCCCCTTTACAACACTCCCCCGAGACTGTGAATCTGATCCTCTACCTGACTGATCATGCCAAGGACTGTAGGCCTGAGTAGGGGCACTAGCTAAAGAATGACGGGTCCTGATGACATCTTCTGAAATAAAGAACGGTGTCCGCCTCTAGACCTCTGATGGATAAAACTTGAACCCTCTAATTTAGACCTCTTGTTCTCCCTTGCCATCTTCTTCAACTTATCTCCCTCAATGTGCTGAGCATGAGTCATAAGCCTAGAGATATCCATATCCCCCAAAAGCATAGGGGACCTGCACTCTTTTTTCGCCAAGTCTGACACCTCATAAATGAACTTGCTCATCCGATCCCTCGGATCAACCACCATAGAAGGAGAGTATTGAGAAAGCTGAGTGAACCTCAATCCATATTCCTGAACCGACATAGATCCTTGCCTCAAATTCATGAACTCTTCGGCCTTAGCCTCCCTCAACTCCCTAGGGAAGAACCGATCAAGAAATGCTCTCTCGAAGCACTCCCAAGTTATAGGGACCACATCCCTGGCCCTAGCATCCTTCCATTGAGTATACCAAATGTGAACTACATCCTTGAGCTAATAGGAAACTAGCTCAACACCATCCATACTAACAACTTGCATCACTTCCAAAATCTTCTTCACCTCATCTATGAAATTTTATGGATCCTCACCAACCTTAGAATCCAAGAATTGAGGCAGGTTCATACGAATGAAGTCTCGCACTTTGGCCGCAACTGCCCCACCATGAGTATAAGCAGGAACATGTGCTGGGGGATTGGCCTGGTTGGCCATAACATGAGCCAATATTTGAATGGCATTTATGAACTTTGTATTAGTGACCTCGTGGTATAGAACCGAAGGATTAGCATTTAGAGCATTGGCCCGGTGAGACATAGCACAACAAGAAGGCATAATCTGAAATACATAAAGATCGAATTAGATGAGTAATAGAGTTAAACTCTATCGCACGACATGATCATAAAAGAAGTGAAGTTTTTCCTAAAATATCTCATAGCTTCCCTCTCATAAGTGTGTCATACTTCACACCCATGAAGGAGACTCTACTTGATACGACTTTCAGACAGCCTAGGACTCTTAAACCTGATGCTCTGATACCAAGTTTGTCATGCCCGAGGCTACCCTCTAGATGTAACATAGGACCTAGGATCACAAGTGGTCCCAAGTTAACCCTTGGTCATAGTATAACTTAGCCAAACATAAAGAAGCATTACGAAAGCATAAATAGCAGAAGTAAACCACCAACTCCATAAGATAAAGGTCTAAGAATACCAAAATCTAAAACATGAAATACGAACATCTAACTATGTCTGAAAAGCCTCTAAAACTGACATATGAGTTACTGGGACAAGACCCCAGCTAACTCTAAGTACTGAAGAAATGGTATCAAAAACTGAACTCATAACTAGTCCTCGAAAGATGAGGACTCACCAACACATACTGAATGGCCTGTGACCTCTAGTCATGAGCCTGAGAGTGAGAACCTAAATCTGTATCATAATAGGATGCAACATAAAATATGCATCAGTACAATAAGATGTACCGAGTATGCGAGTCTATGCAACAATATGATAAAACGTGCTTGAAAATATGCTTAAAACTGAGTTCATGCATAATAAGAGAAATCATAAGTAAATATCATAGTTTAAGCATAAGGCATGAAATAGAAGTCAACCTTCAAAATAGAATATCATATAACTTTATAACTTGAAAATATTTATATGGGAGTTTCTCATAATTGACAATAGACCATTTGAGAGACATGGAATCCAACTATATAACCCTAGTTAGCAAAACTGCCCTATACCTTGTGTGGAACCACTTTTATAAGCCCATTGGGCGATACATAACCTACGCTGACAATGTAGTTTTGGATTTGGGTTATCTAAAACTCTCATCGCTCGGTACTAAATACAGCTCCCAAAATATATCATAATACTCGCATACATACGATATATCTAGATGTCAAATCTTGTTCATAATCATGTTCACAATCTCGGATCTTTATACTACTCACAAACCTTGCTTTTTGGAAAAATAGTTTATGAGCATTGATGGAACGTCAGGATGTCATATCTTTCAAAATGGCTCATTTCTTAAAAGTTTGCATGGCACTAGTTCAATTTCATAATCTTATATAATTTCATAAAAATAGGAACTAGGCATGCACTTGCTTTGAAATTCATGAGATCATGCTATAAAATATGCCAATTTACTTAAATCAATCCATGCATGCTAAATTGGCTAGACTAAGCCTTCAATTCATGAAGTAGAAATTCACTTGCAAAAATCTATAAAAAATCATGCAATTTATAATTAGATTTCATGGTAGAATCATGAGAAAATAATTTATAGAAAAGCCCATGAGAATTGGATAAGAACGCTAATTTGAAGTCATGAAAATCAATATAAAATTTGGGAGTTTTGGGCATAAGGGTGAAAGAATTCCTTATTGAATACCCACATACCTGAATTGAAGCTTTCTTAATTTAGGGTGAGAGGGATGAAGACTTGAAGGTGGAATCCTTAGCTTGGAGCTCGAAGCTTGAAGGAATGGAGACCTTTTTCCTCTTTTAGAAGTTGAATGAGGGTTTGGGAGAAGACTTAGTCTAATTGAAGTTAAAACCCCTTCTAGAATTATCCAAAACGACCTCACTTAGGAGTTAAAAGGATGGATAATTACAAAAATACCCTTGGGTAAAATCCAGGAAAAATAGATTAAAAACCTTGGCTTCAGGTACCACGGGTGGGTCTACATACCGTAGAAGCAAATGACGACTGGTGGAAATGATCTGTGGTTTCTGAAACCAATTTTGAGACATTTTTAAACCTTCATTCCACGAGTCACTCGATGATACGTGAAATGAAATGACGGACAGTCCTGTGACTCGTGGTTTTGACTTAGGAAAATGAGGATCCTCTAATCCTCAGGAATTACAGACAATAGGATGGCCCATGAATAAAGATGATGGGTCATCATTTGACACGTAGTTTTCAGGACCCTTCATGGAGGGTCATCTGATGATCAGGACCATGAATCATAGGATGGTTCATGGTTCTAAACCACGATCTGTGAAGTGATTCGTAGATCTGGACAAGACAACCCAGACAGTTAAACCACAGATCAGTTCATGGGTCATCATCCAGAATGATGGACCATGAACCTGACCGTGATTCCTGGAGACATCAAAAGTTTGCAGAATTCCAAATTTAACAGTTGGTTTTATATTCTGGGGTATTACACAAGCCAACACATATTCAGTCATAGATTATGTCCGAAGATCAATCAATATGCTTATCAATTCAAACATATACAAGGGACTATATTAAGTCTAACTCTACATAGAAACCATAACCTACCTCAATCGAAGAATCCAAATCAACAAGATACTATGCAAGAGCCTTGCCTTCCTCAACGCTTTAGAATGTTTAAAGTCTAGAATTGAACAATATTGAGAATAATTAATTATCTACTCTTTCAGATTCAAGCCTTGAAAATTCAAACCCACTAACTTTACCCTTATTCGAGGTCTGTGGACTTTCCCAAGTGTCAATTACCCATAAACTAGTCTCACATTATTCACATTATCATCATTCATGGAGTTTCTACTCTAATTTCCCCCTTTCAAGAAGTTTTTATGCTAAAGGTCTCATTTTTATGAAACTCAAGGTTCTCAATCATCCTAAATCATATTTAGGAACACCAATTTTATCCTAGGAAGTGTTTATCTACAACTTAGAAGCATTCTAGATGATTATTACATCTATCAGTAGGCTTTTCCATATTTTTCACAAACCCAGGGTTTTAACCCATAATTTCCCCCATCACAATCTCTCTAGAGATTCTACAATAACAATGGATTACTAAGAGAAAAAGTTGGTGGAATAACTTATCTCAATGACAAAATTTAGCCTAGTTTTGGGAAAATTGCCTCTCTAGAGCTCTGGAATGAAGTTTGGAGTTTTTGTAGTGAAACTCGGAATAAGTGACTTAAGCAGCTATTCTGCCTCCCATCTCTCGCTGCAACAGGCGGTTTGTCACTGTAGCAGATCCATTATAACAAGATAGGGCTTGCTATAGCGACTCACCATGTTCCACTATGGCAGGACTTTGACTTCTTTGACGGTCTCACTGCAGCGAGGATACGTCTAATGCAGTTGTTACTAAACCAGTAGCTCGAGAATTCTAATCAGTACCCCCATTTCACAATAAACATTTTAAACATAATACATCATGAAACCACTCCAACGCGGCAACTAGTAAAATTACATACTACAAACTCATTCGTAGTCTCCAAAATCTCTGCGAAGGTCTAAATTACAAGCTCACCCCCTAACGAAACACAACATCACCAAATACAACACTGTGAATCACAATTCACCATGACAACACATAACACCAATTTTTAGTTTTAAACCACTTCACCATGAGATTTTATTTACTCAACTCACTAGGAGAACTCTAACAGGTTACCAAGTCCCTAACCATCCTATAATGACTGGGAGGGTTGTTACGTGTAATTTCTCTCAATATTACTAACTGTGATGTTAAGCGTGTTCTCATTGACCTAGGAAGCACGGGTGAACATCATCCATAAAAGATTCCTTGAGCAAATGGAAATGAATGATAGCATAACCCCAAACACGAAGGTATTGACTAGTTTCAATATGTTGAGCGAGACAACTCAGGGAGAGGTAAAGATGCATATAAGTGTAGAAAGAGTGATCAAGGAAACTCATTTTGATGTATTAGACAATGAAATGGGTTATAATGTAATCCTCAAAGGCCTTGAGTTCATGCTATAAGAGTCATTCCATCTACCAATCATTGGGTAATTAAGTTTCCAACAGACCGTGGAGTGAGAGAAATTAGAGAGGACTCCTTATCAATAAGGGAAATGTACTCAATTTTGCAGGAAGAGTAGCTTGACGTCAAATAGAAATTATAGAACCAGAGCCTTCCTTTTGAAGAAAAGAAGGGGAAGGATTTTTGAAAGTGTTAGTGATGGATATGGGGGAGTATCAGTGTTAGAGAGCGTGCTACGTGTCGGATGAGAGGGACAAATAAGTCAACAATGGAGGAACTTGAAAAAATTACTCTTCTCTAAGATTATCCCTAGAAAAAGGTATACATGGGCACGAAACTCAGCCCCGAGCTTAGGATAACACTATTAAGTTATCTTAAAACTAACATATATTATTTTTCTCGTTCTCACTAGCGGAGATATCCATGCACAAACTAGGGGTTGACCCTGATGAACTTCAAGTAATACAAAAATGGCACCTATCTCAGACGAAAAAATAGGTTCGTCAAAGAAGAGGTGGAATAATTGTAAAACATCAGGTCGATACTAGAGGTGAAGTATCTAAAATGGATGCCAAACATAATGTTAGTGCCAAATAAAATAAATAAATATAGAATGTGCATAGATTTTTAAGATTTAAATAAGGCATGCCTAAAAGATTCATTCTGGATCTCAAACATTGATCGTACAATTGATGCCACAACGAGGCATAAAATCATGACTTTCCTTAATGTGTACTCTCGGTACAACCAGATATAGATAGACCAGAGAACCAAGGGAAAACCTTGTTCGTGACTAACTATGGCACATATTCTTAGAATGTGATGTCTTTTGACTTAAAGAATGCAGGTGCAACTTACCAACGGCTGGTGACTCAGATGTTTGAGAAATAGATAAGAAAAGCCACAAAAGTATACATTGACAATATAGTGGTAAATTATCTAGAAGAAAAGGAACATCTAATTCACCTCCATGAAGCTTTTGAAATATTAAGAAGGCACAATATGAAGCTGAATCCCGAAAAGTGTGCCTTTGGGGTTGGATTCGGTAAATTCCTCAGTTTTCTCATATCCAATAGAGGAATAAAGGTAAACCTAGAAAAAGTAAAAGTGATCGGTGAGATATCAGAAATACTCAAAGGTGTCAAGGCCGTACAAAGTCTCACTAGACGAGTAACAGCCCTCAGTTGCTATATCTCTAAGTCATCAGAAAAATGCTATCATTTTTTCTCACTTCTAAGGACGAAGACTGAATTCGACTAGACCGCAGAGTGTCAGCAATATTTGAAGTAGCGGTAAGTGCAATAGTTGTGCAACAAGAAAAAGGTATGCAATGTCCTATATATTATGTTAGTTAAATCTTGTTAAGCACACAAACGTGATACTCACATATGGAAAAGTTGGCTCTGACCCTTGTAGAAGCGGCACAAAAGCTCATACCATATTTCTAGTATCACCCAATCGCGGTGGCCATGACCTACCCCTTAAGGAGATCCTTTCAAAACCCCAAGTTATTGAGAAGGATGGCCAAATGGGATATGGAATTAAGTGAGTTTTACATTAAGTTCCAGCCCTGTATTGCTATCAAATCCCAAGTTCTTACAGACTTTGTAGTTGATTTTAGCCTGAGAATGGCCCCCAAGCCAACAAGGAGGAAATATCAGTCTCCATAGGTTGTTTTGGCATTTGGACCATATACAATTATAGGGCCTCCAATGAGGAAGGGACCATCTTGAGAATAGTCTTAATAACCCCAAAAGAGGAAAACTTAAGGCAAGCCATAAGCTAAGCGTGATTAACTAACAATGAGGCAGAGTACGAAGCCCTCCTTGTAGGTATTAATTTAGCACGAGTATTAGGAGCTGAGGTAGTCAAGATATTTTGTGATCCCATCTCGTCATTAGCCAGATCGAGGGGACATATAAGGAAAGGGATGACCGGATGGCAAAATATTTTACTAAACTACAGATTTCCTCTCCCTTCTCAAGAAGTGGACAATCAAACAAATGCCCAAAAAGAAGAATGAAGAGGTTGACGGTCTGGCTAATCTAGGTTCGAATGGCTTGATATAAGTGTCCATTTGAATAATTGTCCATTTACAACCTTACCTCTCGATTCATACTAATCCCTTGGCATTTATGAGTTACACACATATCTTATATTCGGGGTATTACGTATCCACCCCTTGAGATTATTCATCCTCGAATGAAGGCTACAACCCAAAATTATTCTAAATCTATCATTTTTCAAAAAAATTGGCAGAGTTTTCCTTGTAAACAGGCCTATCCAAAACCTATCAGCTAACCAAAATACATACAATATGCTTCACAAAGTGTCACAATGAAGAAATAATATTCAACATATATCAATGAGGCTATGCTTGACCTTATACGAATAAAAACTATAGTAATTGATATAGCTTACCTTATACATCTTTACCTTGATATCTTAACTCTGAGGAACATTTGGAACTCTCAAATCATAGGCACATATCAAGTACCTGGACATATAGCATATAAATCAAGTAGTATTAACAAGTATGACTAAAATTGATATTCAAACGAAAGGAATAGTGACTTTAAGAACGTTTTGGTTATTCATACAATAAGTGTGGATACTTGGCCCTCATATCGGCCTCTGCTTCCCACATGTCTTCTTCTACATTATAACTTTTTCATAAGACTTTAATCGAAGATTATTTTGTGATCTGTCTATCTAGTATGGCCACTGTGACTTTTTCATATGATAACTCTTCTGAGAGTTCTATATCCTCTGTAGGGATAACTTGAGTAGGATCCGCTAATCATGTATGTAACATAGACACACATGAAAGAGTGGATGCACTACTACTAACTCTGGAGGTAAATCTACCTCATAGGCTACGTGACCAACTCTCTTTAGGATTCCATAAGGACCAATATATCTAGGGCTCAACTTACCTTTCTTTTCAAATAGCATAACCCCCTTAATAAGTGATACCTTCAAGAATCTCCGGTCATCAACTTAGAACTCTAAATCTCTACGTCGCACAACTGTATATGATTTTTGTTGTCTTTGAGCGGTTTTCAGCTGCTCTTGTATTAGCTTTACTTTTTCAACTGCTTGATAGACAAGATCTGGTCCCAATATTTTAGTCTCACCTACTTCAAACCATCCAATAGGTGATCTACATCGTCCCTCATAAAGAGCTTCAAATGGAGCCATGCTGATGCTGGAAGGATAGCTATTATCATAGGCAAATTCTACCAGGGGCAAATGATCATCCCGATTTACTTTAAAGTCTAGGACACATTCTCTTAACATATCTTCGAGTGTTTGAATAGTGCGCTCATCTTGTCCATCTTTTTGTGGATGAAATATGGTGATAAGGTTCACCTGTGTGCCGAAACTCTCCTGTAATGACCTCCAAAAATGTGCTATGAATTAGGTACCCCTATATGAAATAATGGATTCTGGAGTTTTATACAAGTGAACAATCTTTGTTATGTATAGCTTGGCATAATCTTCTGCGGTACTAGTAGACTTAACTGGTAAGAAGTGGGATGATTTTGTTAGTCGATCAACGATCACCTAAATCGATTCATTCTTATGAAATGAGAAAGGAAAACCTGTAACAAAATCCACATTAATGGCTGCCAATTTCCACACTAGAATGTCATAGTTTGAGCTAGGCCACCGGGCCTTTGATGTTCTGCTTTCACTTGCTTGAAATTAGAACATTGTGCTACAAATTCCGCTATATCCCTTTTCATGTCACTCCACCAATAGACCTTTTTAAGTTCATGGTACATATTTGTAGAGCATGGATGAATGGAGTATCGAGAATAATGTGCATCAGCCATTATCTGTTGTCTCAACCCCTCTACATTAGGAACATATAATCTTCCTCAACACCTTAAGGTACCATCTCCTGCTAGCTCAAACGCTAAAACTTTATGTTGTGGAATCCCTTTTCTATAGTGGAGAAATAAGGGGTCATCATATTGTCTTTCTTTTACTAATGCCACTAATGATGACTTTATAGTGTTCTGTACAACCACATCTCCATCTTCAGAATCTAGAAGTCAAACTCCTAGATTGGCTAATCTATGAACATCTCATACTACTTCATGTTGAATGGGTGGAAAATGTGCTAGGCTTCTCATAGACACGCGACTGAGAGCATCCGCTACAATGTTAGCTTTACCTGGATAGTAGAGAATATTCACATCATAGTCTTTTAGCAACTCTAGCCACCTCCTCTGCCTCAAATTCACTCTCTTTTGCTTGAAGAAATATTGGAGACTCTTATAATTTGTAAATATATCAACATGTACCCCATACAAATAGTGGCGCCAAATTTTAAGTGCTAATAAAATTGCTACAAGCTCTACATCATGAGTGAGGTAGTTCTGTTCATGCTTTTTCAATTGCCAAGAAGCGTATGTTATAATATCCCCATGTTGCATTAAGATGTATCCTAGCCCAACACTTGAAGCATCACAATAAATGGCATGCCCTTCTATGCCCTCCGATAAGGCCAATACCGGAGTTGTAGTCAATCTATCTTGACAAGCATCTGACCACTGAAACTTGGTTGCTTTCTGCATTAATTTAGTCAATGGGGATAAAATAGAGGGAAAGCCCTCCATAAATCTCCTGTAATAACTAGTGATCCCTAAGAAACTATGTACCTCTGTCGAAAAGATAGGCCGAGGCCATTTCTTCACAGTCTCTATTTCTAAAAGTTCACTTTAATACATTCACCAGAGACCATATAGCCAAGAAAAGCCACTGAGTTCATCCCGAACTCACATTTAGAAAACTTGGCATATAACGGTGATCTCTAAGAGTCCATAGCACTGATCTGAGATGATGAACATGATTTGCTTCATCATGTGAATATATCAAGATGTCATCTATGAATATAATTATGTACATATCAAGAAAGGGTTTTAAAACCCTATTCATCATATCCATGAAGGTTGCTGGGGCATTTGTTAGTCCAAATGACATGACAAGAAACTCAAAGTGCCCATATATAGTTCTGAAAGTTGTCTTCTAAATATCTACTTCACGTATCCTCTACTGATAATAACTAGACCTTAAGTCAATCTTTGAAAAACATTTATCTCCATGCAACTGATCAAATAAATTATCTATTTTTGGTATGGGGTACTTAATTTATATTGTTATTTTATTCAATTACATGTAATATATGCACATTTGCATTGTGCCATCCTTCTTACATACAAACAGTACTGGAGCACCCCAAGGTGATATGCTGGGGTAGATAAAACCTTTGTAAAGTAGATCTTTCAACTACTCCTTTAGCTCTTTCAACTCTGCTAGTTCCATTGTATAAAGCGGAATGGATATACCAAAGTCAATATCTCTAACTGGAGGTAATCCGAGAAGTTTATCGAGAAACACATTTGGATATTCATTCACAATTGGTATGGACTAAAGATTTGGCACCTGTTTCTCAGCTTCAAGGTCTCTGACATGGATTAGGTGATATAAACACCCTTTAGCTATAAGCTTTTGTGCCTTAATATAGGAAATAAACCTTCCTCTAAGCATCATAGCATTTACTTTCCACTCCTAGGCTAGCTCCCATGGAAATGGAATTGAGCAATCTTAGCTCGGTAATCTACTCTGGCATAACACGAGGACAACCAATTCATGCCCATAATGACATTAAAATCAATAATTTCTAGCTCTATCAAGTTAGCCAATGTATCATGGCCACATATTGTTACTAGGCACCCATAGTAGATCCTTCTAGCTATAATAGACTCTCATACCAGAGTTAATACTTCAAATGGATCACATAATAACTCTAGCTTTATTCTAAACTCCTCATAAATAAATGGAGTAACATATGACAGGGTCTCCACTGGATCTATCATGCATAAACATCATAAGAGAAGATGGATAAGGTACTTATAACCACATCTGGGGAAGCCTCTGAATCCTACCGGTCGGCTAATACATATATTCAATTTAGGCTAGCTCCCAAACCAGGACCTTTCCCTCTACCTCTGCATGTACCTCTACTTGTATGTTCTTAAGGATCACGAGATGAAGGTGGTGTTGAGGAAGAAAATGCTTATGCGGAGCCTGTGAATAGTGATCTATCACCTCTTATCTCAGCTCTAAGTCTAGGACAATCACGCATCTTGTGACCCTCAACGCCATACCTATAACAAGTGGTAGAGCTATATAAGCACTCTTCTAAATGGGATCGGCCACACCGTCTGCAAGTAGGCCGAGGTGGTAATCCCCGACCAGTACCTCTCTGATAGCGGGGGACTGGTGCTCTCGAAGTCTGACTCTGATCTTGTCTGGACCTTGATGACTGGGTTGGAGCACTAGTTTAACACCCAAGAAATTTCTAAGTTCCATAAGAGAGTCCATCACCTGTAGAATTAGTCCATGAACCATGAACTGACTCGTGAAACTTAGTCTTAGCCAAAAATCTAGTCCCTAGTGATCACGAGCATGTTCATGACCTATGGTTTGAATCCATGAGTTGTACTGTCATCCATATAATTGATGTAGCAACCTTTCAAATTGGTTTAGAAACCACGAGTGGAACTATGACCCATGGAATAAGACTACGAGTTCTGGAACCATTCGTGGAAACATGTCCAAGGAAATTCTATTCAAAATGGAATTTGTAGACCATTACAGTTTTATTTTCCAATCCCACGAAATGTCAACAACAAAAAACCATAAATATAAGCATAATAAGAGTATTGAATGTGATTTAAGGTCATAAGAGTTCCCAAACACAAAGTTGAGATGAAAACTCCTCTACCGAGTAAGTTCTAATATAAGATTCTAATAGAGTGAACTTCAAACAATCATTTATCCTAGAATATAAAGAGTTAGATATCTCATGACCTACCAAATTATAGATGTTTGAGTCTTTTTTCCAACACCACTGACTGCTCATTAATCTGAGTCCGGAGTAAAAAATTATGGATATTTTAGTGAACCCCTGTTAGTCTATTCGAAAAGAACGGATCGATTGACGGGTCATCAACCAAACTACGGGTAAGTTGATGGTTCATCATCAAAATGATGACCAGTAAACCCACTCGTGAATCTCTGAAGTCCAGCACTTTCTAATTCATTCGTTGGAGTTAATTTAGTATTTTCCCCCCCATTTTTAAGCCCTATACTATGTCATTTTGTGTCCCAAATAGGGGTTTTTATCCTTTTCTCCCTCATTCCCACGAATCAACTCAGAAAAAACAGAAGGTTCTCTCAGACCACAGACTTAGAGTTCTTCTTCAAGCTTCATCCTTCAATTCCAGTCCTAGAAACTCTTCAGTAATCATGTATGTGGGTATTCAGTGAGGGTTCTTTTCACCCTTATTCCCAAAAATTCAGCTTTTCAATACAAATTTCATGACTCCATGATTTAGGATTTTTTTACCCACTATGACTATTTCTTTGAATTCAGTTTTCCTATGTCATATTACAAACATGATTCTTTAAAAAGCTGATTATGCATGATTTTTGAGTCTTTGTGATATTATGAAATTACAGACTATAATTTTTTAGCATCTATAAAAAGCTATGCATGTTTTAAGCAAGTTTTCCATGATTTTTGCTATAAACATGATTTAAAAGGCATATTTTAGATACAAGATTTTCGGCATGTGAATTATAACATGACATGGAGCTTAGTCTCCCAATATTAAATTTTCATGATTTGTATGACATCCTGATATGCCATTAATGCTTATGAACCATTTTTCAAAAGTAAAGTTCATGAGTAGTATGACATCCAGATTTTTCATCCATGATTATGAATAGTTTTGATATCTAGACATTTCACATGATACGACATGAGCACTAGTATGTTCTGGGAGTAGTATTTAGCACTGAATGGATAAGAGTTCTAGATAACTCAAGTCAAGAACTACGTTACCAGCATAGGTTAAGAGGGTCCTTGTTAGTTGAGAGCACCACCTCAAGCTCAATTGGCTCATGATAGTGGTTCCACTTTAAACATGGTTTTATACCTCTAGCAAGGTATAGGACAGCTCTGCCAACTAGAGTTCAGAAGTTCAACTTCATGTATTTCAATGGTTTATGTCGGTTATAAGAAACTCCCAACAAAAATGATTTCAAGCATAGTATTTGCTTATGACTTTTAGTTTTCAAGTTCAGATATGCTATTTTATGACTTACAACTACGGCTCATGTTTTTAGCTTATAATATTACTTTGGGTCTTTGTATTACAGATTTTGCCATTGTTCTGTACCTTCAATTTTAAAGCATGCTTTCAGTATATTTATGGCATCCCGAGTATCAATTTTATTTATGTTAAATATCATGGTTTCTCATAGTTTTACAGCTCATTATATGTTTTTTTTCTCTCTTAAGTAAAAGAGCCCACGTTTTACAGTTTTGACTTATGCATTTAGTTTTCATCTACATTTTCATGACATTTGTTTATACTCAATTTCTTTCTGTTATGCTCTCACATTATATTTTTCTCATGATTTCAAGTTAGTGCATTATCTCACATGCTCAGTACATGCAAAGTACTGATCGCATACTTCTTTTGCCGCATCTTTTCATGATGTAGGTTTTAGTGCTAGCTCATAGAATCAGGGTCAGACATATCACAATTTCCATCCAGCAAGTGACGAGTTTTCCTTATTTGGGAACTCCATTTAGTTAATAGCCATAGTAGTTTATTCAGTCCTTATACATTGATTAGAGACAACTAGGGGTCATTTCTTGACTAAGTGTAGTTAGTGTTAGTAGAGGCTTTATAAACAGTCAGTCAGAATTATTCTATTCAGTTTTAGTTTTATCTTTTAAAATACAGTGTTGTAATCATTTTAATTAGTGATAGATTGAACAAGCTATTCCATAATCTTGCTTCCACATAGTGTTTTCTAATTTATATGTTTCTATTTAGCTGCTTATGAATTATGCCAGTATCAAGGGTTATCTTGGGGCCACTTGTAATTCAAGGTCTCATGTTACGTCCAGGGTGTAGGCTTGGGGAATGATAAACTTGAGATCAGAATACAAAGTGTAAGTGTCCTAGGGTGTCTATGTAGCCATGTCTAGTAGAGTCTTGCAAAATAGTACGAAGATGTTTGTACTTTTCTTCCAGGGGTTACAGGGCATTTAGAAAATATTTTCCCTTTTTTCATACTCCAGATCATGTCATAGAGTTGTTCCATAAGAAATATATGCAGATCTGAGCATTGCTCCACTTTGACTGACTACGCCTTGATTTTAAGTTAATAGAAGCAATCAAACTTAAATTCCTACTGATAAAGTTTTCTCAAACAGAGCCTACAGAGAGTTACTAGATTGCACAAGGGCTTGAGAGGAGCCCATCAGTGCCTCTAAGTTTAGTGATTTGAAAGAATTCACTCTTATTCATGTGAATCATACGTTTGAGCCATGAGTAGTAGAATGACCTAGAGTTAAAAGTATGAATTTAGAAGTGTAGTAGCCAACAAAGTGGGGGTAGTGTTAAACTAAACTGGGTAGCTAGAACCATGTATCCATTAGGCGAGTAATAAGGTAGTATGGAAGAGTAGTAAGGCCATGAAAAAGAGTGTACTTGTAGACTAAAGTTAGATAGAGAAAGTGGTCAAATTTTGAGTGGACTAGTGTTCCTTGATTTCTATCAATAGTAGTAAGTCAGTATAGTGTATGAGGAGTTGTGTTGTTGTCCATGTTAAGTGTTAGACTCTAAGTGTGAATTGTGGGTGATCACACTTATGAAGAGGGAGAATTTTTAATTTTAGAAGGGAAGGTGTGTACCCAGGATATTGTTATACATCATAAGATTCTAAGTTAGTAAGTGTTGTGAGATCCTAGTTAGTATTCTTGAACTGCTAAGTGTGGAGGAGGCTATGATTTTATTAGAGGGTGTCTATATGAGTTGTATTGAAGAGATTATAGATAGATGATGTTAAGTCTCTCAAAATGGTTTTGTTTCCAGTATCTCGGATAATTATGTTCGTGTAATTTATAGTAGGATGACTATAAAAGGTAGAAACTGTTTAGAGAAATATATCAAAAGGAAGTACCAACCAGGATTGTGTCTACAGATATAGTCTTTCAGGGGAGTTTAGCATTTAAGGGTATAAGGAGACTCGACTGTTAGAGTAAAGTTATTATAGTTTAGTTTAGAGGATTATTAAAGAGGTCCACAGAATTAGGATGATGGTTTTAATCTAAGTGGGAGGTGATAGAGTGATGATCCAAGTTAGGTTTTGGCAATTCTAGTAGTAATGCAAGTGAGTTCTAGAACATAGCTAGGATGAGGCAGAGACTCAATCTAGTCTTATCTCAGTATATTCCTTGTACCTCAGTTATTACAATACTCTACTCATGCCTTGCATGTCAACGCCATGATCAAAATCATATTTATACACTTCATGTAGATGTATGTCTACTCTCAGATTCCTAGAATGAGAAGCAACAGCTTCAGATAGCAATCCAGTCTTACTCTATGATTCCATGAATTTCCACTTTATGTTAATAAACTCATTACATGTAAGCTCATCTCTCACAACATGCTCAGTTTTATGTACTCAGTCCTTAAGATATGCCTTAACAACTAGTAAAATCATGCTACATCATGTATGTTCTCATATTAGATCTCTTGAACAAATTCATTCATATTATATTTTACTTGTTAGGCCTCAGTTGAGTGACAAGTTATGAAAATCCTTAAGTCAAGATTTCACAATATCTCTCTTATTCCAAATCATCATGTTCTAGTTATTTAGTGACCCTCCTTATTCTTTGATGGGGGTGTAGATGGCAACTGAGTGATAGGATTGAATGATTTTATTGATATACCTATGGATAAGGACTTCTAGTGGTTAGTGACTGCTTGATTAGAACATAAGGTGGATTGTTAAGGTGATAAAAAGAAGTGTATTTATGAGGGTGATAGCTCCTAGTGATTATAGAATATATATTCCCGTAGTTGAGACCAGTATGGTCATTTGAGTGGTAGTGCTTTATATTTTTGAGTTAGGCTTGAACAGAGTAAGAGCATACAACTAGACTTAGCCTCTAGTGGTCGTATGTAGAGTACCCCCAAGAGAGTTAGAATTTCAGCTAGTTAAGTATAGTATTTTTGTAAGAAGGAGCATTGTTGCTAAGTTTAAAAGTTATCTATCGAATTGCTTAAGGAATAGTAGTCCTATTCTTACTCTCTGCCTTAGATGCCCATGTTCCATGATAGACAATTTCAGACCAAAAGTGTCTCATGGTCAACTCTAAGCCATTTTTATTCTATGAACTTGGATAAGCAGACTAGGATGCTCAGACCATGTTAGAATCTTTTATTTGGGTATCTCACTTAGATCATGATCACGACTTATTCTCCCGAATGTTATTATAACTTCTGACAAGGAGCGTTGGAGGAAACAAATATTCCTTTCTCAGTGACTCTTAGTAATTTCATGCCGTTATCTGTCACTTTACAGTTCTATTTGTACATTCATGTCATGAATGTTTCAGTTGATCTCTAAACTCTCAGTATGAATCAGCCTCGTATAGTTCAGCAAGTCAATTCAGGAATCAGATAGACAGATCCAATATTTTCCCCTTTACCCTCCTAGTCCTACTCTCCTAAGTTTCATGTCAGTGGTTTCTATGTTTTTAGCCTAGTCTCAGTCTTCATTAGGGGATGAATAATCACAAGAGGGATATATTGTAACACCCCAAATATTTATAGGTTCCACAAGAGAGTCCCACGACCTGTAGAATTAGTCCATGAACCACGAACTGACACATGAAACTTAGTCTTAGCAAAAAATCTAGTCCCTAGTGATCACAAGCAAGTTCATGACATATGGTTTCAATCAACGAGCCATATTTTCATCCGTAGAATCAATCTAGAAACCTTGCATATTGGTTTAGAAACCACGAGTGGAATCACGACCTGTGGAATGAGACCACAAGTCATGGAACCATCCTTGGAAACATGTCCAAGAAAATTCTACTATTCGATTCAAAATATGATTTGTTGACCATTCTGATTTTATTTGCCCATCCCACGACATGTCAACTACCAAAAACCATAAATATAAGCATAATAAGAGTATTGGATGTGATTTAAGGTCATAAGAGGTCCCAAAACACAAAGTTGAGTTGTAAAATCCTCTACCGACTAAGTTTTAGTGTAAGATTCTACTAGGGTCAACTTCAAATGATAATTTCTCCTGGAATATAAAGAGTTAGATGTCCCAGGATGTCACGCTCCGAGGTTACCCCATAGACATAACACGGGACTTGGGACCACAAGAATCCCAAGTTAACCCTTGGTCATAGCATTCTCAAGCATAACAAAAGATAAGCGGAAGCAATCATAGATAAAGGCTCTAAATATCATAAATAGAAAGTAGAATCAAGAGGTACAATCATCCAACGGAACCCAACAACCCTATGTCTGAAAAGCCTCTAAAACTAGCATAAGGAGTTGATGAGACAATACCCCAACTAACTCAATAATCTGGAAGGAAAGGAAGCATAGAAAGAAAAACTAGAATAAATTCTAGTCCTCAAACTATGAAGACTCACCAAAGCTGATCGTGAGTGGCTCGGAACTCTAGCCACGAAGCTGGGAAGGAGTGCCTGAATCTGTATCATAAAAGGATGCATCACAATATGCGTTAGTACTATAGAATGTACTAAGTATGTGAGTAATGCATGAACATGATGAAAACATGCTAAGTATACTTAAATAACTAAAATCATGCTTTTAAAGATAAAACTGAGCACAATGACTCTAAACTTACCATAAGCTGAAACATAATCATAAGTAATAAGTCTGAAATCTGAATAAGAGTCAAATGCAAGTTTTAAAAGCATAAACTATTTTCTGTGAGAGGTTCTCTAACCATCATAGACCATGTGAGCTACATGGAATTCGATGTATCCACCCCATCGAGAGGACCTAATATACCTTGCCAGGGTATAAAGGCATTACTATGGCATGATCACTAAACACTGATGCCCAACAGAAGGGGACTTAATACCTACGGGGGCACGTAGTTCTGGGACTAAGGGTACTCTCACCCAGTCCAACTCGATGCTAAATACGAATCCCAAAACATACATATAGCTCATATAATACCGATGACATATCTAATGTCAAAGCTGTTTATAACCAATGACATATCTGACGTCAAATCTGTTCATAACTGGTGATATATCTGATGTCAAAACTGTTTAAAAAGCAATAAGACATATCTGATGCCATGCAATTCAAATTCATACATATGTAGACTTAACATAGCCATAGTTCAACACATGCTTTTCTTTCTAAATTCATACTTGAGGAAATAGGCATGCATTTTCATAAGTACATAAAGTCCATAATATCTAATCATGCCAACTTTCTCTTGAAAATATGCCATTTCATGGATTCATGCTAGAATTCAACTTTCATGCTTGGTCTTTTAAAATCAATGAAGAAATCATAATCAAATCATGAATAATCAATAAGGAATCATGAATTTAAATGTAGAAACTGATTTCATAAACTTTCCCCAATTTTAGATCAAAACCCTAATTTCATAAGTTCATAATTCAACATAAGGATTGGGGAGTTTGGGCACAAGGGTGAAAGGAACCCATTGTTAAAGACCCACATACCTTGGGTTAAGATAACCCACTTCAATGGAAAAGACCTAGGAGACTTGACTTGGAGCTTGGAGACTTGAAGTTTGAGAGGAACTTTTCCCTTTTTGATGAAGAATGAGGAACTTAGGAGAGACTTAGGATAATATGGGTGAAAACCCTTTTAGAAATAGTCAAAACGACTTCACTTAGTAGTTAAAAGGGTGAAAAATAACCAAAATACCTCTGGGATTTAATTAGGAAAAATCTGGAAAATTAGTCGACTTCAGTGATCATGACTCGGTCTACGAGCAATCGTTTGGTTTACGAATTATGATTTTGATTCGTAGAATCAGGCTGAGAAAATCATGCTGCAGATCCATTTCTACGGGTCAACAGGACAGACCCGTAGAATGAATGACGGATCGTCATTAGGAGTCATCATCTGGGGTTTCAGCTGGCTCTTGGCCAAACCACGACTCAAGACTACGGTCTGTCATTCAAATAACGAGTCGTAGACTTGACTCGTGGTTCCTGTAGGAGCTTGGGGAAAATGTCATTCCTCAGAAGACCTTCCATGAGTCAATAGGACGGACCCACCGTTTGAACGATGAGTCATCATTTGCACTCGTGGTTCTCAGACCAGAGGCCAGCCTTGCAGATACTGAACCACAGATCCCTTTCCATGACTCGTGGTTCAAACCATGGTCCGTGGTTTGGATCTGTCGTTTCTGAAACATGAAAATTTTCTGAGATTTCAACTTAGATAGCTGGATATATTTCCGGGGTGTTACAATATCTCCCCCTTGGGATCATTCGTCCTCGAATGAAGGTTAAACAAGGAAAACTGAGGGAAAAAAAGCCCAACCAAATATCAAACATGGAAATCAAGGAAACATCATGAAGACTGAACTTCTTAACTTGAAAACATGATAAACTAACTTCATAAAACATGGATGCATAATGGGATCATAAGAGGAACTGATGGAATAGAATCGGAGGGACATACTAAGGAGGAAACTAGTACCTCAAGCTGAAACTTAATCGGAAGGAAAGAGATGAGGATATTTGGCCTTCATGGCCTCTTCCGCTTCCCAAGTAGCACCTTCTACAAGCTGATTCCTCCAAAGGACTTTTACCGAAGTGACGTCTTTGTTTCTCAACCTCCGAACCTGACGATCAAGGATCTCCACAGGAACCTCTTCATATGTGAGACTATCCTTCACACCCACATCCTCCAAAGGGACAATCAAGCTCGAATCACCAACATATTTCTTCAACAAGGAGATATGAAAAATTGGGTGAACCGCTTCCAACTCCGTTGGCAACTCCAACTCATAAGCAACACTACCAACTCTCCTCGAAATCTAATAAGAACCTACAAAACGGGGACTAAGCTTTCCTTTCTTGCCAAACCTCATCACACCCTTCATGGGTGACACCTTAAGGAAAACTCAATCATCAACTTCAAATTTTAACTCCCTTTTCCTCACATCCGCATAAGATTTCTGTCGACTTTGAGCAGTTTTCAACCTTTCTCTAATAAGCTGAACCTTCTCCATAGTCTCATGAACCAAATACGGACCAATCAAAGCAGCCTCACCTACCTCGAACCAACCAATAAGAGACCTACATCTCCGACCATAAAGAGCCTCATAAGGAGCCATCTGGATGCTAGAGTGAAAGCTGTTGTTGTAGGCAAACTCGATAAGAGGCAAGTGATCATCCCAATTTCCTTTGAAGTCAATAACACAAGCTCTCAACATATCTTTCAAAGTCTGAATAGTACGCTCGGCCTGGCTATCCATCTGAGGGTGAAAAGTTGTGCTAAGCTTCACCTTAGTACCAAGATCTTTCTGAAATGACTTCCAAAACTGAGATGTAAACTGAGGACCTCTATCAGAAATGATCGACAAGGGAACACCATGCAATCGGACTATCTCCGGAATGTAGAGTCTGGCATAGTCATTTGCTGAATCCGTAGTCTTAACAGCCAAGAAGTGAGATGACTTGGTCATCCGATCAACCATCACCCAAATGGAATCATGTTGCCTTCGAGTACGAGGCAAACCTGTAATAAAGTCCATATTGATTGCTTCCCATTTCCAAGTGGGAAGGTCAATATCCTGAAGCATACCACCTGGTCTTTGATGTTCCACCTTCACCTGTTGACAGTTGGGACATTTAGCCACAAACCCGGCTATGTCCTTCTTCATACCATTCCACCAAAAGACTTCCCGTAGATCACAATACATCTTAGTGGCACCCGGATTAATGGAATATCTAGAACTGTGGGCCTCAGTTAAAATCTGCTATCTCAACTCATCAACATTCGGCACACATAAGCGACCCTGATAATGAAGCACACCATCTCCCCCTTGGTAGAAAACATCAACCCTTTGCTGGTGAACTGCACCCTTAAGATGAAGTAGAACGGGATCTTGGTCTTGCTTTGCTTTCACCTCAGACACCAAGGATGATCCAGCACCATTGGTCACAATCACACCACCTTTGGTTGAGTCCATAAAGCAAACTCCCAACCGAGCAAGCCTATGAACTTCTCTAACCAATTCCTTCTTTTCATCTTCAATAGAAGCTACACTCCCCATGGACAATCTACTCAAAGCATCCGCCACAATATTGGCCTTACCCGGATGGTAAAGCACACTTATATCATAATCCGTAAGGAGCTCAAGCCATCTCCTTTGTCGCAAATTCAATTCCTTTTGAGTGAACACATATTGAAGACTCTTATGATCGGTGAATATATCCACGTGCACACCATACAAGTAATGTCTCCAAATCTTCAAAGCAAAGACCGCGGCTGCTAACTCAAGATCATGAGTAAGATAGTTCTTCTCATGCACCTTAAGCTGTCTCGAGGCATAAGCGATCACCTTGCCTCATTTCATCAAAACAAAACCTAAACCAATTCTGGAGGCATCACAATACACAACAAAATCATCTAGGCCCTCGGGTAGATCCAACACTGGAGCTGTGGTCAATCGAGTCTTTAATTCCTGAAAACTTTTCTCACAAGAATCAGACCACTGAAACTTGACCTTTTTCTGAGTCAATCGGGTCAACGGGGCAGCAAGGGAAGAAAACCCTTCCACAAACCTCCTATAGTAACCAGCCAAACCCAAGAAGCTTCTAATATCAGATGGAGAAGTAGGCCTAGGCCAGTTCTTTACTGCCTCTATCTTTTGAGAATCAACCCGAATACCATCTTTAGTCACAATATGACCCAGAAAAGCAACAGACTTCATCCAAAACTCACACTTGCTAAACTTAGCAAAAAACTGTCTATCCTTGAGAGTTTGCAACACAACCCTCAAGTGATCCGCATGTTCCTCCTTACTCCGAGAGTAGATGAGGATGTCATCAATGAAAATAATTACAAATATATCCAAATATTGTTTGAACACTCGGTTCATCAAATCCATAAAGGCTGCAGGAGCATTCGTTAAACCAAAAGACATCACAACAAATTCATAATGACCATACCGAGGCATGAAGGCTGTCTTCGGGATATCACATTCTCGAACTCGAAGATGGTGATAATCGGATCTAAGGTCGATCTTAGAGAAGAAACAAGCACCCTGAAGCTGATCGAACAAGTCATCAATCCTAGAAATGGGATACTTATTCTTGATTGTGACCTTGTTTAATTGGCGGTAATCAATACACATTCTAAGAGATCCATCCTTCTTCCGAACAAACAAAACTGGGTACCCCAAGGAGAGATACTGGGCCTGATGAAACCCTTATCAAGCAAGTCCTTCAACTGATCTTTCAACTCCCTGAGTTCCGCAGGGGCCATTCGATAGGGGGGAATAGAGATAGGATTCGTATCCGAAAGAAGATCTATGCCAAAGTCAATCTCTCGCTCGAGAGGGACTCCGGGAAAGTCATCGAGAAACACTTCTGGGAATTCACTCACAATGGGAACAAACTGAATAGTCGGGGTCTCGGACCCTATGTCCATAACCCAAACTATATGATAGGCATAGCCTTTAGAAATTATCTTCCTAGCCTTAAGATAAGATATGAAATGACCCTTTGAAGGAGAGAAACTACCTTTCCATTCTAGGACAGGTTTATTAAGAAACTTGAAACTAACCACACGAGTACGACAATCAACTGAGGCATAACATGCATACAACCAGTCCATACCAAGAATAATATCAAAATCAGTCATCTCCAACTCTACTAGATCCGCTGAAGTGACTCTACGAAGGACTGAGATAGGGCAATTTCGGTAGACTCTTTCGGCTAGGACTGACTCACCAACAGGAGTAGAAACATGAAAGGGTTCTAAAAGCATTTCAGGACGAATCTCGAACTTACAAGCCACATAAGGGGTCATAAAAGATAAGGAAGCACCGGGGTCCAACAAAGCATACACATCAAAAGAGAAAACTTTCAACATACCGATAACCACATCAGGAGAACTCTCTTGATCCTGTCGAGAGGATATGGCATAAAGGCGGTTCTGGCGCTGGCCACCAAAACTAGAAGTTGCGCCCTGCTGGGCTGGTCTACCTTTGGAAGCTGTTAGGGCAGGCTAGGTCCTACCTTCCTGTCCCTTTCTAGCCGAAAGGCAATCTTTGACATGGTGACCAACCTGACCACAACCAAAACAACCCTCCCTACCATCCAAACACTCACCGGGGTGACTCTTCCCACACCTTGTACAAACGGGGAAAAAAGACCCCTTTGCACCACCACTCTGAGAATAAGAACCTGCACCTATACTGGACTGATCATGGCGGGGCCTGGAGGCCTGAGAAGGAGTACTGGCAGAAGAATAAATAGGACCTGTTGACTTCTTCTGGAAAGAAGAGCGATGTCCACCTCCGGACCTGTGATGACCAAAACCTGATCCCTCGGATCTACCACTATTGTTCTCCCTAGCCATCTCCTTAAGTTTATCACCCTCAATCTGATGGGCATGAGTCATAAGCTGAGAGATGTTCATATCACCCAATAACAAAGCAGACCTACACTCTTTCTTCACCATATCATAAACCCCCATATATAAACTTGCTCATTTGATCATGCGGGTCCGCTACCATGGAGAGAGCATATCTAAACAACTGAGTAAACTTCATACTATACTCTTGCACCGACATCGAACCCTATCTCAAGTTCACAAATTTCTCCACCTTCACTTGCCTCAACTCACGAGGAAAGAACCTATCAAGAAAGGCCCTCTCAAAACACTCCCAAGTCATGGGGATCGCGTCCCTCACCCTAGTCTCCTTCCATTGAGTGAACCAAATATGAGCTACATCCTTGAGTTGATAGGATGCAAGCTCAACACCTTCAACTCCCACTACTTGTATAACCTCAAAGATCTTCTTCACTTTATCAATAAAGTTGAGCGGGTCCTCTCCCACTTTCAAACCCTAAAACTTTGGCGGGTTCATACGGATAAAATCACAAACTCGGGCCTCTACCCCACCTAGAGGATGGACTGGGGCAGGAGCCTGTTGATTGGCCTGAGTGGCCAAAGTCTGGGCTAGCAAATGAATAGCATTCCTGAACTCATCATTCGTGACATTGGGAATTGGAACTTGAGGAGCAGCATTTTGAGCTGCTCGGGAAGGTATAGCACATCGAGGAGGCATAGTTTGAAACGCATAAGATAATTATTAGAGGAACATTAAAGTTAAGCTCTATCGCACGACGTGATTATGAAAGAAGTGAAGTTTTCCTAAGACATCTCATAGCTCCCCTCTCATGTGTGTGGGCGCTTCACACACATGAAAAAAACTCTACTCGATGCGGTTTTCAGACATCTTAGGACTCTTGAACCTAAGGCTCTGATTCCAAGTTTGTTATGCCCCGAGGTTACTCCCTAGACGTAACACAGTACTTGGGACCACAAGGATCCCAAGCTAACCCTTGGTCATAGCATTCTCAAGCATAACAAAAGATAAGTGGAAGCAATCATAGATAAAGGCTTAGAATATCATAAATAGAAAGTCAAATCAAGAGGTACAATCATCCAACGGAACCCAACAACACTATGTCTGAAAAGCCTCTAAAACTAGCATAAGAAGTTGATGGAACAATACCCCAACTAACTCAACAATCTGGAAGGAGAGAAAGCATAGAAAGAAAAACTAGAATAAAGTCTAGTCCTCAAACTATGAGGACTCACCAAATCTGATCGTGAGTGGTCGATAACTCTAGCCACGAAGCTGGGAAGGAGTGCCTGAATCTGCATCATAAAAAGATGCAGCAAAATATGTGTTAGTACTATGAAATGTACTAAGTATGTGATCAATGCATGAACATGATGAAAACATGCTAAGTATACTTAAATAACTAAAATCATGCTTTTAAAGATAAATCTGAGCACAATGACTCTAAACTAACCATAAGCTGAAACATAATCATAAGTAATAAGTCTGAAATCTGAATAAGAGTCAAATGCAAGTTTTAAAAGCATAAACTGTTTTCTGTGGGAGGTTCTCTAACCGACATAGACCATGTGAGCTACATAGAATTCGATGTATCCACCCTATCGAGAGGACCCAATATACCTTGCCAGGGTATAAAGGCATTACTATGGCGTGATCACTAAATATTGATGCCCAACAGAGGGGACTTAATACCTATGGTGGCACGTAGTTCTGGGACTAAGGGTACTCTCACCCAGTTCAACTCAGTGCTAAATACTACTTTCAAAACATACATATAGCTCATATAATACCGATGACATATCTGATGTCAAAGCTATTTATAACCAATGACATATCTGATGTCAAAGCTGTTCATAACTGGTGACATATCTTATGTCAAAACTGTTTGAAAAGCAATAAGACATATCTGATGCCATGCAATTCAAATTCATACATATGTAGACTTAGCATATCCATAGTTCAACACATACTTTTCTTTCTAAATTCATATTTGAGGAAATAGGCATGCATTTTTATAAGTACATAAAGGCCATAATATCTAATCATGCCAACTTTCTCTTGAAAACATGCAATTTCATGGATTCATGCTAGAATTCAACTTTCATGCTTGGGCTTTTAAAACCAATGAAGAAATCATAATCAAATCATGAATAATCAATAAGGAATCATGAATTTAAACATAGAAATTGATTTCATAAACTTTCCCCAATTTTAGATCAAAACCCTAATTTCATAAGTTCATAATTCAACATAAGGATTGGAGAGTTTGGGCACAAGGGTGAAAGGAACCCATTGTTAAAGACCCACATACCTTGGGTGAAGATAACCCACTTCAATGGAAAAGACCTAGGAGACTTGGCTTGGAGCTTGGAGACTTGAAGCTTGAGAGGAACTTTTCCCTTTTGGATGAAGAATGAGGAACTTAGGAGAGACTTAGGATAATATGGGTGAAAACCCTTTTAGAAATAGTCAAAACAACTTCACTTAGTAGTTAAAAGGGTGAAAAATGACCAAAATGCCCCTGGGATTTAATTAGGAAAAATCTAGAAAATTAGTCGACTTCAGTGATCACGACTCGGTCTACGAGCCATCATTTGGTTTACAAATCGTGATTTTAATTCATAGGATCAGGCTGAGAAAATCATGTTGCAGATCCATTTCTACGGGTCAACAGGACGGACCCATAGAATGAATGACGGATCGTCATTAGAAGTCATCATTTGGGGTTTCAGCTGGCTCTTGGACAAACCATGACTCAAGACTACGGTCTGTCATTCCAATGACGAGTCATAGACTTGACTCGTGGTTCCTGGAGGAACTTGGGGAAAATATCATTCCTCAGAAGACCTTCCAAGAGTCAACAGGACGAACCCGTCATTTGAACAACGAGTTGTCATTTGCACTCGTGGTTCTCAGACCAGAGGCCAGCCTTGCAGATACTGAACCATGAATCCCTTTCCACGACTCGTGGTTCGAACCACGGTCCGTGGTTTGGATCCGTCGTTTCTTAAACTTAATTTTTTTTTTGAGATTTTAACTTAGATAGCTGGATATGTTTCCGGGGTGTTACACAGGACCCACCAAATTATATATTTTTGAGTATTCTTTCCAATACCACTGACCGCTCATTAATCTAGTCTGAGGTAAAATGTTATATGCATTTTAGTGAAGGTCTGTCAGTCCGTCAGAAAATGATGGATCAGTTGACGACCCATCAACCAAACTACGAGTCAATTGACGGTTCACCATCAAAATGATGACCAGTAGACCCAATCATGGATCCCTCAAGTCCTGCACTTTATTAATTCATTCATTGAGGTTAATTTAGTCTTTTTCCCCACTTTTGAGTCCTATACTATGTCATTTTAAGTCCCAAATAGGGGGTTTTATCAGATTACTCGATTCTTTTCTCCCTCATTCCCATGAATCAACTCAGAAAAAAGAAATAGAAGGTAAAAATCAATCAACATAATTCTTATAAAAAGCTGATTATGTATGATTTTTGAGTCTTTATGATATTATGAAATTACAGACTCTATCTTTTAGCATCTATAAAGCTATGCAAATTTTAAGCAAGTTTCTCATAATTTTTGCTATAAGCATGATTTAAAAGGCATATTTTAGATACAAGATTTTCAGCATGTGAGTTATAACATGACATAGAGCTTAGGCACCCAGCAGTAAATTTTTATTATTTGTATGACATCCTAATATGCCATTAATGCTTATGAACTATTTTTCAAAAGTAAAGTTCATGAGTAGTATGACATCCAGATTTTCCATCCATGATTATGAATAATTTTGACATCAAGACATGTCACATGATATGATATGAGCACTAGTATGTTTTGGGAGTAGTATTTAGCACCAAATAGACAAGTGTTCCAGATAACACAAGTTCAAAACTACATTGCGAGTGTAGGTTAAGAGGGTCCTCATTATTTGAGAGCACCAGCTCTAGCCCAATAGGCTCATCATAGTGGTTCCACTTTAGACATGGTCTTATACCCCCGGCAAGGTATAGGGAAGCTTTGCCACCTAGGGTTCAGAAGTTGGACTCCATACAGTTCACATGGTTTATGTCGATTATAAGGAACTCCCCAAAAAAATGATTTCAAGCATGGTATTTGCTTATGACTTTTACTTTTCAAGTTTAGATATGCTCTTTTACGACTTACAACTATGACTCATATTTTTAGCTTACGATATTACTTTAGGTCTTTGTATTACAGATTTTGCCACTATAATGTAACTTCAGTTTTAAAGCATGCTTTCAGTATGTTTATGGCATCTCTAGTATCAATTTTATTTATGTTAAATATCATGGTTTCTCATAGTTTTACATCTCATTATATGTTTTTTTACTCTCTTCAGTAAAAGACCCCACGTTTTACAGTTTTAACTTATGCCTTCAGTTTTTAGCTACGTTTTCATGACACAATGTTTATACTCAATTGTTTTCAGTTATGCTCTCATATTACATGTTTTCTCATGATTTCAAGTTAGTGCATTATCTCACATGCTTGGTACATTCAAAGCACTGATCGCATATTTCTTGTGCTGCATCCTTTCATGATATAGGTTTTAGTGCTAGATCACAGGATCAGGGTCAGATAGATCGCAACTCCCATCTAGAGGGTGAGGAGTTCTCCTTATTCAGGAAATCTAGTCAATTAGTAGCCATAGTTGTTTATTCAGTCCTTATACATTGATTGGAGACAACTGAGGGTCATGTCCTGACTAATTGTAGTCAGTGTTAGTACAGGCTTCATAGATAGTCAGTCATAATTATTGTATTCATTTCCAGTTTTCTTTTATTTTAAAATACAGTTTTGTAAGCTTTTAATCAGTGATATATTGAACAAGCTATTCCATAATCTTGCTTCCGCATAGTATTTTTCAATTTATATATTTCTATTTAGTTGCTTATAAGTTATGCTAGTATCAAGGATTAGCTTGGAGCCACTTGTGGTTCCAGGTCTCGTGTTATATACAGGGTGTAGGCTCGGGGCATGACAACTAGTTGTGAAGGGGGCTGCTGACTGAGACTGCCTAGGTGGCCCTTTATTGGAGGAAGCCCTATAACTTCCTTCAATATCTGCCAGTTTCCCTGGCCATCTTGCTCTGCTCCCTTTCTGACCTCTCTGCCCTGCGGTCGTGTATGCGGTCCTCTGTCTGTTGAGCATATGCCATCAGTCTAGCAATATCCATATTATTATTAAGTGCAACAACAGCACAAGAGTTAATCAAATGATCTTTGCGGCCACCAGCAAAGTTATACATCCTCGCCCTCTGAGTGTTGACCATCTTTGGAGAAAATTTGTCCAACTAAGTAAATCACATATTATACTCCTTGACACTGAGGTTATTCTGTCGTAAGGATAGAAATACGTCCACCCTCACTTCTTTGAACTCTAAAGGTAAAAAGTGATCCATAAAGGCCCTCGAGAACTCTTCCCAAACTGCTAGGGGGCATTTGAGCCCATGGAATCAACCCACATCTCATGCATGGCAATGGCGACATCTTTTGGCTGATAGGTGGCTAATTCAACAGCCTCAGTCTCAAATATATACATAACCTTGAAGATTATGTTGATCTCATCTATAAACTGTTGAGGGTCCTCTGTCATACTAAATCCTGTAAATACTGGGGGATTAATTCTGAGGAAATCTCAGACTCTAGATCTGGCAGTCCCTCACTGAATAGTGTTACGTGCAACCATATTCTATCATTGGACCTCAGCAGCTACTAACTGGGTGAGCAACTGTATTGCTCCTCTAAGATCATCCTCCGAGGCACTTAATGGAGATACAGGCAGTATAGAAATTGTTATTAATGCTACTCGAGGTGTAAAAACTCCTATATGCCCTTCTGTTCTAGGCACCTAAGGACCTAGAAACGTAGGACTTGGCAAGATTTCCTGAGCCCTGGTCTAATCTGCTAATACTGAAGAATTCTCTATAATTATTGCCTCTTGAGTAGTGCTAGTAGTGGCCCTCTGGCCTGCTTTATCTTATCTTTGGTAGACATGATTTGTATCACAAATAAGCAGAGTATGAGTCTGAAGTAACTTTCTATGACTTAGCTCTATTGCATGATCTATATTTTAATAAAAGGTATAATTCCTAAATGATTGTGTAGTCCTTTAATTATAAATGTGGCGCACAACACATTCATAAGAAATATCCTACTAGACACGACTTCTTAGACACCCTGGGACACTTGAACCTTGTGCCCTGATACTAAGTCTGTCACGCCTCTAGCTAGGAGGGGCGGACATCGAAGAGTTATATAAGCACCTGCTGAACATATGTACTAAACTCGTTCTATAAGTTGTAAACTGATAAGCAGCAACATGGACAACAATGTGTGATTACACATACTGAAACATAGTTAACTGAAGGGCCCATTGGACTAGCTGTACAACTAAAATAAAATTAAGTCTAAAAAGCCTCTAAAGAGTCTATAACTGAGAATTTGATAACTAGTCGGGACAGAGCCCCGACATACCCACTATAAGATAAGTACATAAAGCCAAAACATAGGACCTAATATCTAATAGCTCCAGAGAGAGGTGGAGCTTACCAACTGATCGACTGGAAGGCATTGGTCTACTGTGGATGTTTGCTAGCCTGAGTACCTAAGCCTGCATTCATAAAAATGCAGTGCCCTCGAATAAAGGGATGTTAGTGTATATAAAACATTATTAGTATGTAAAGCATATTGAATAACAAGTAGACATGTAAGAATGCTCACCGAATCAAATATCAAAGAAAGGAAAATCTGAGCATACACATACAAGAAATGTAATCTGAAACTGAAACTGATACTATGACCAATATCAAGGGTCCTCACATAACGTCCTTTGCATAATTCATTTACATATTTTAAAATTCCTAGAATTTTCCTAGGTGACATCTTTACTTTTTTATGTTGCATCCTTCTTCTTTCAGTAATACTAACTGTCAGGAAGTCACAAGATGGCCTACTGTCGGTAATTAGTGACACTTGTATGGCATCTGTAGCCAACTGTCACAACTATATGTGGAATCTCATAGTCTAGATAACGTGGTATATTAAGGTATGCCCTTCGGTGTTCTTGTAAGGTCTACCGACAGGCCTATGTAGTTAAGGGAATCCATGACGGGAAGTTCCAGCTGACTCTGCTTGAATTCTATGCAAAGAATAGCATACACATAGTGGCCCTTAAAATACCCAACCCACAATGCAGAGCATGCTATAATCTCATCTTGCATGTAAAGTCCTGTAGTAAGCAACTCATGAATTATATAAGTCGTTATCTGAATATTAATTACTTTCTTTAGCTAAAGAATCATATATCTAGGTGACATATATACTTATGTCTAATCTATGGCCAATTACTTCCTTTAAATTTTGTGACATCTATGCTCTGCAACTTCTAAGAGTTTCAACTGAAGACGCGTACGGCCATGTGAAAGATATGACTTCTTTGACTAGAAAAGAGTACTATAACTCTATAGGTTTAGAACTCCACATGAAACAGACCTATAATAGTAATAAGCTTTACATTCAAGTAGCATATAATCTATGACGGCCTTTATAGGAGGAACATGTGACTCTAGGTCGTGCCTTGACAACAAAAAAAGTTTTAACTTTACATACCTTACTTTGAGACTTTTTCTCTTATGTCTTGTCGTTGATGCCCTTCAAAAAACTTCTTATATATAACATAATATCATATGAAATAGTATAATTAGCTAACCAAGAAGTAAAACAAGGTCAGAAAGACGATAATAGCTTACAAGCGACAGCTTAGAAAATAAGATAAATAAATAGTGTATCTTCACACCTATCTCTTTTATCCCTTACCAACTGAATTTATGACCTTATATGAGGTCAATATTACTCCCTCTATCCTTGCTTTACAAATACAGCCCATTCCATATCCCAAATAAGGTCACAAACTTAAACTCTTGGCTTCCAAACACTGCCTCATGAGTTCTTTATCTAGGGGCGTAAAATACCCTTTTAAACTCATAGATTAAGTTTGGAGAAAATTATTACAATTTATACAGTAATAGAAAGCCTATGAACAAATAAACAACATTCTCAATCCATTTAGGCATTTCATCAAACACTTGACGAGCAACAAGCTCGCAAGAGCTACAAAAATCGTGTTTTCTATAACTAGCCTCCCTCCTTATCACAGCAAGCTTGCTCCCCCAATATACAACCATGCACCCCTCATTTAGTCAACAACAAAACCAATACAGCCCTCTACATACTCCCTCCTCACCAAGTATATCAATTATAATGGGCAAACGATGGACTCACAGCTTCCTATCGCCGTCTTGTGAGTCCTACATGTAAACTATACTTAAAACACTCTTAGAATCATATTTGTAGAGATAGAAGAACATCCATACCTTTATCAATAAGAAACCAACCCATTCAACTTTTTACTCTTCAATAACAACACCTTTTCCTTCAAGAGAATACTTGGCTAAGTATGTTTCCATGATCTATGATGAAAAATACACTTGATTCTTGAAGGAATCAACTTATCTTAGGCTAGGGAGATATGGAGATGAAGGAGAACTGAAGAAAATAGATAAGGAACAATTCCTTTATGTTATAATAAATATGGAAAATGAAATCCCAAAATTTCAATATCAAAACTCAAATTTTGGCCGCCTTACCCAAGGCTGCCACATGTCCCACAGTGATTGGACAGTGTGCGTGTCTGTAGTAAAATTCACATAACTTCTTACTATGAACTTGTATGAACGAGTGGTTTGTTGTGTTGTAAACTAGACTCAAAGAGCTTTAACTTGGTATATTGTAGGACCTCTAACTCTTTGTATGTTGGGAGATATACACATTTTAAGCCAGTCATATACGAGCTTGTTTGAAATACTCTACCGTAATGAACCCTTCAACTAGAACTTTTATTTCAAATCTCCTGTTGGTTTATAACTTTGGTCTAACACTTCAAATGGCTTGATATAAGTGTCCATATATATAATTATCCATTTACAACCTTACCCTCCCAGTTCATACCGATCCCTTGGCGTTTATAAGTTGTACACATATCTTATGTTCGAGAAATTACAATAAGGCCCCTTTATTTACAGAAGGACGTGAAGCAGCTTCAAATATAACGAGGTATCCCTACCAAAATATAAAAAGGTTTGCCAGAGAAAGGTGAAACAAAGCCAAGTTGTATAAAGAAAATAAATAAAATTACCTAAGTAAAAAAGTAGAGGGCCTAATTCAAAAAGATATGATCATTGGATCTTTTCAACCTGCTAAGGATTTTTGCAGGCCTGATTCAAAAAGATATGATCCTTGGCTCTTTCAACCTGCTAAGGATTTTTAATTTTTCCAAATAGGCAAGATGAGGATACAACTTTGACAAATCTTGCTTAGGGGGAGGTGACAAAGGCCTCGGGGGGGCAACAATAACCATAACCTCCTTTCTTGATGGCATCAATTACATGGCTCTTGGAGAAGAAAAATGAGTTCTATCACTTGGCTTTGTGGCCTCCATAGTCCTCAAAATTGTCTCTTGTCCATCCTCCATCCCTTAAGAGGGGAGGCCCCTAAAACAACCCACGCTAAGATCTATATGGTCAGTTGAACTAGTGGGGGCTGCGTTGACACTAAAAGAGACTATTAGGGGAGAGACCAAACTGCACTCAACGCCTTCCCAGTTGTCCTCTACTTTCTTCTTTTTCTTCTTTGGCTTAGCGGCCGCTGACGACTCCGTACTGATGCCCTTCATTCTTTTTCTCTTATTTTCTTTCAACTTTCTCTCTCAGCCCAACTAAAAGAACATACAGATCCTTCGATGGTGGAAAGGAATTGCTTTCTATGAGTCTCCGCTACTCCGGGTTTAATTCATGAGAAAAAACAAGATTGAGGAAAGGAAACAGAAAAAGAGACGCAAGAATAGTCACCATGATCTTTGGAACGCCAAACTATTTTGTTCGACATAATATTCCAAGTGCGCTCTGCACGGCTCACGAAGCCCAAAATTGCCCTAGCCCAAGGTCTAACATGGAGAGCCCATTTTAAAGCTAGACAGAAGTATGGAATGAGAAGGAGTCAAAAAGGATACACCGATGCAAAAAGAAAAGTTTGCAATAAAAGGGGAAAACTCACGACTGCATTTCCATTCCTCTGGTATTCGAAAGCCTGGAGAAAGTTTTGTTACCTGGACATAGACGAATTTTTCAATCCATCAGCGATCTTTCTCATTAAGGCTGGAGAGAATGCCCCTCTTTTCACAGTAGAAGATGCTTAAAAGCTTCTCCCACACGAGACGGGAGGACTAGAGCAGAATAAGGTGCTCTGGGGTAAAGGAAAGATTTAGAAATCGGGTGATGACTAGGAGACAAGCAACATTTCTCCAAACTGTGGGGTGTATCTGCCCAAGCAAAATGTCATACTTTTTGTAAAGTTACAGAATGAACTCAAAGATTGGCTTATGATAAATCTCATTGAAAACTGGTTAGTGTAGACCGCAACATGACCAAGTCAAGGACTTGAAGCATTTTCACTTGGAAAAGGGAAGTGAATGTCGAACTCAACAGGCCACTCGCAGTCGATCTTAACCCTGGGATGTCTTCATTGCATATGCCAAAGTTGATTAAGGAGATAGAGCGGAGCCTGGATTCTCCAAATTTCTTGGTGAACTCTATCAGTTTGGAGTCCTTCTTTCCATAATCTGATTCTTTTGCAGGAATTACAGAGTTGAGAAAAAATTCCCGCTCCTCCCATTGGGGCACATTATCCTCCGGGAGAAGGCCAAAAGACCATTTTTCCAAGGGTCAAAGAAATCACTTTTGGTGTCCATGGCAGAAGAAGCAATCATAAGTGCAATCAGGAAGGGAAGGGAGAATATTAGAGTCTTCCTGAATAGAGAGGAGAAAGAACAAGGATGATTTGAAGGGAAGAGGACGGCCGTCTAGATTATAAAGAGTGAAAAAAATAAAGGAGGCAACAATTGATTTTCTCCCAAAGAGGATACACACAGGAGACACATGTCATGAGCTATTAATGTGGTAGGTGATAAGTTGGTAATCTAACAACTTATTTAGCTCTTAAGCATGAATTATTGCCTCAATCTTATGCTATTTAGAAGTTTTTTATGCCTTTGTTCTCTTATTTGCAGGCATTATCAGGATTTGAAGATGAAAGAGGATTTGAATCCAAATATGTAATGAAAGGAAGGCAAAAGCCTGAGCTACAAGCTAAGGAAGAAAGTCAAGTCGAAAGAAGAACAGAAGCGAAAGCTCCTTGACCAAAGGATGCATGAGACTTGCATGCAACAAGTTCACACCTACGTTTTGCAGGTTTCGCGTAAGAGAAGAGGCAGTGACTGGAAAGGATTCTCAGCACCTGCGTGCCGGATGTCAAGACCTGCGGCTGCAGGTGCAAGGCAAGTCAAGCGCAATTTGCCTGAGGGGAAATTTATCCAGAATTTCTTTAGTGTATTTTGGAGGTTTCCAATGATGTTTTGGGATCTGTGCATAGGATATTTCTACATAGAATTTTTCAGATTTGTAATATTGAAGGAGAGTACACTTAGATAAGTACACTAGACTTTCTCCTTCTTCTTGCTTATTGAAAACTCCATTGATTGACATTGAAAGCTTGGATTTGAGTTGAATTTCTCATTAATGAAAGGAATTGATGTTAACTCGATTGGTATAATATCTCTTCCTTTAGTTATGAGTAGCTAAATTCTTATCTAGGGGTGTGTGCATGATGGGTGTTTAAAATAAGAACTGGGTATTAATTATTTGTTCTTAGAATTTATTGTTATGTGTGGATCTATTGAATCCTTCAAGTTTTAATTAAATAATTCATGGTTGCAAATATTGATTAAATTTCTCTAATTTTGGTTTTTGCTCGAGAAAGAAGAACTAGGATTCGCTAAGGATTCATGGTTAGAATTTGAGAATTTTTCATCTAAAGATTGAGGCTAGAAATAGCTCAACCCACTTAAGTTAAGCTATTGGTTGGTTAATTATAAAAGATCTGGGATTCGAAAAAATCCAAAGTATATATGTTTGATTGGTTGAAAAATAATTGAATATATCTTGAACCAAGGTTATCCGCACTATAATCAAGTATAAGTCGAGTAATTGATCCCAATTCCAAGTAATGACCCCATCGGAAGCACACTCCTAGTTTTTCAAACTTGATAGTTCAACAATCGTGTTAACGTTGTCACTTGCTCACTATTGATACTATTCACTTAATTACACACACCCCATTTTACTTTCTTATCTTGTACAATGCACATGCTCTTGTGATTCGATTTACGAAATTTGGCAAATCTAACTCCAATCCTTGTGGAATTCGACCCAGACTCATAGTTGGGTCATTGTTTTGCATATGACTGTTTCCACCTCCTTCATTAGAGAGTGCTTTGGGACATTATCAGTAGTCAAGTTGAGCAAAAATGGGTGGCCGATTTCTGGTTTCCCGTCAAAGGATCCTGGGGCCTCTAACATCCCGCTTCCCGATGGCATTTAGGCATATTCATCAAGAAGCGGGGAGGACAAAACAAAGTAAGGGGGTGGCACTCATGGAAGGAGTTCTTCGTGGCTAATTCGGCACTTATGACACTATCGAAGAGACTCTCGCTTGATACTATTACGAAGGAAACACCATTTGACGGGATCATATCTCTTCGATAGGACCAAGTGACATGGAAAAAAAGGACAAGGAACAAAAGCATTATCTGTCAGGTGCGCGAATGCATAGTGTACTTATCTGACCTAGGCAAAGGACACAGGCTGACACCTGCAACTGATATGACACCTATTACTACATCAGTTATAGCACTATAGGGGTTCTCTGGTAGAACCCTGACTATTGGCCACAAATCATCCATTGTAACCTATAAATAGTGATTTCTCTCATTTGTAATGAGCATCTGTTATCTTGTTCTGGCAATACAATGCACTCTTTACTTGTTCTTCAAGCATTAGTTTCCTCTTTATTTTCTTGCTCTCATTGTACTCTCATTGGAAGGCTTTCGATCCTCGAGGAATATCACCAAGGGCTCCATCCCACAGATGTACTCTTGATTATTGCTTTACTTTACTTTATTCGTGTTTTATATTCGATTTCTAGTCACGTAGATAACCAATCTGCTGGTAATGAATCCTAAGCAGAGTTAGGTTTAATACACCCGTTCTTGATCTCATATACAAATTTAAATATACTGTTTTTAGGGTAAACATATACTTTCTTCTATTAACCGCACAAGCTTGGTAAATTAATTACGCAGTTATAATCTAATCCCCATTCCATATGACCAGCCTTTTTTAATTTGTCATATTAGAAAATATCGAGTAATAGTAAATTAGTAATAGCCTAATTAATACTCAAGGTAAAATGGTAAATTAGTTAAGTATAGCTATTACAATTTAATACTCAATTGAAAAAAAAAGGGGAAGTCGCCAAGAAAACCAAGAGTATTATTTCCTAAATCTTCGCTCCCCCAAAACCTCCACTTTAATCGGCAATGGCGTTGCCCTATCGGCCATTACGGCCATCACAATCGAACAGGTGCACTGTGCATGAAATTGTAGTCTCTCTCGCGCTCATATTCATAGTAACTTTCACAATTGCAATCGTTCTAACACAAGTCCACCATCCTTCCCGTTCATCACCGCGTCGAAAACCTTCTGCATTGTCCGATGTTTATCACTCAGAACTATTCATGCAGAGTTACTCAGAAATGGAGAAGAATTTCAAGGTCTATATCTATGAAAATGGTGATACACCCAGGGAGGTGACAGGGAAGTATTCCAGTGAAGACTACTTTTTCGTCAATATCAGAGAGAGCAGATTTATCACAAAGAATTCGGACGAGGCTGATTTGTTTTTCATACCAATCTCGTGTCATAAGATGAGAACAGAGGTACTCTTTTTGAACATTCTATACTTTTTTTTTGTTTCGTAGGGTTTGTTATTTTGATTTTACGTAAGAAAAAAATATTCAAACGAAAATCACAGGATGAAAACTTATTGTATGTGACTACAGAGCTTGTTACTTGTTGAAAATTTGTCCGGTGGTAGTTGGTGGATTTATAATTTCCGAAATGCAATTTGCTGGTTGTAATGATTTCACATATCTTCGCATTTTCCATGTCATTGCTTTGTTTGTTTCAAAAACTGATTTATGCTTAGGATCAACATGGTGAAACTTGTTGGTATCACAGGTTCTGCATCTTTCATTGGCCGATATCTTATTTAGGGATTGTGTGGTACCATATTGGTAACTTTGAAATTGTATACTAGTAGAAAATGTTTAGAATTTGTAGTCTTGAATATTGGAATGTGACAGGTCTAAATGGATAGTGAAAAATGAGGAAAGTCATACCTTCCTTACTGCATGTTGGTGTTCTTAATTCATGGGTGCACTTATGTTGGGTAGAAGTAGTTACTTTATTGTTCTGATAGGTGTAGTTCCTGGTTTAAGTAGAATAGAATGGTGTCTAGCCTTAGCAGGTGGGAGAGCTTTAGGTTCAGCAAACAAATCTTCATACTTCTGTAATAGCTCTAGCAGTGGACTGCTTATTGGTTCTTGATCTGTCATTTCATGGTACTTACCGTGAACAAGTGAGCCCATGATGCTTTGGCCTTTCCTCGTCACAATTTTCCCATTCTTTTTTTTAATCAAATATGTTGAATTTCATTAATTGAGCCGAGGGTCTATTGTAAACAACCTCTCTACCTTCACAAGGTAGGGATAAGGCTACGTACACACCACCCTCCCCAGACCCCTCTTGTGGGATTACACTGGATATGTTGTTGTTGTTGTTGTTGTTGTTGTTGTGGAGTTTCTCATTCTGCTATAACGCTTGATGTGCAGGGTGCATCGTATTTGAATATGACAACAATAATTCAGAACTACGTAGAGAGTCTGATTGCCAAGTATCCGTACTGGAATCAAACTCTAGGTGCAGATCATTTCTTTGTGACTTGTCATGATGTCAGTGTTAATGCAACTGAGGGACATCACTTTCTTGCAAAGAATGCAATTCATGTTGTGTGCTCCCCTAGTTATGCTAGTGGATATATACCACACAAAGATGTTGCTCTTCCGCAAGTCAAACTGCCTTTTGCCCTTCCCGCTGGTGGAAATGACATCAAGAACAGGTAGTCATGTTGTGTGCAATATTTTTTCTTTAGCTTGTCAGAAATGAATGGAAGTAACAACCTAGACTCCACTAATGCATATGAAATGTTGAATTAGTTTGTCAGAATGAAGGTTAATTTAACAATCAATTTCATTTAACATTTTTGCTTCACAAAAAGCCCTCTGAAATTTTTGAAACACTGGAAATTGCAGAGAGATGTTCTGTCTTGAAGAAGCTCAAGAACATAGCTGAAATTTGTTACAATGTTTCCTCGACTGCAAATGTGTAATTTGACAGCAAGTGCTTGTAGCATCCCTCTAATGCATTCTTTATCTTGTTGCAGGACAATTTTGGGTTTTTGGGCTGGTCATGAGAACTCTAAAATCAGAGTTATGTTGTCACGTCTATGGACGAATGACAATGAGTTGGACATTTCTAGCAGTAGGATATACAATGGTGCAGCACATCTAGCCTACCTAAACAGATTTTATATGTCTAAGTTTTGCATATGTGCGGGTGGATCTCAGGTCAACAGTCCTCGCATAGCTGATTCGATTCATTATGGATGCGTTCCTGTTAAGCATTTGAATGTTTTATGCAGCTTTCCGTCATTACTCATTACTTGTTGCCTGTCAAAAATAGGAAAAAGTGAGTCACTTGCAATTAACCTTTTCCTTTTGTGTTTTGTGGCTTTGTAGGAGAAAAATCCCAAAATAGTCCCTTATGTTTAGGTCCTTGTTGAAAATAGTCCTTATTCTATATAGTGGAGCACAAATAGTCCCCCAACTATATGAAAATAGTATGCTTTTGGTCTAACATAACTGTAAAAAAACTAACTGACCCAATTATTCACCCACTCTATCTCTAATAATCTTTTCGGTCAACATTCAACATATAACAAGCATAGAGTAAGAATTGATATCGACTTTCAAATAATTTAAGACCCTTTTGCCAATCTTATTAACCACTGGAGAACTAGCCTATTGCTCGAGAGTTGGGAGCTTTTCGGCGTCCTCTAACTCACTTCATCATCGCCGACTCTGTTAGAAACCATCAGAATAAATATATTAATCACTTATAGATAGTGACTGCTTTTTGCCCATATGCGAATTCCTGTTGCGAAACGTAAGTGGGCTGGATGACCCATCAATTGCAACAAGTAGGAGCATTACCATCTCATTTGGTTTGCCACTATTGGTAGTGTTAGTAAGTCCAGGCAGATCTTATTGCACTTCTTTTGTTCTTTTTGAAAAAGAATGGAATCTAATTAATTATATTCTATATTTTCTAGAAAAGTCTAAACAATTTCAAAACCGAGCCCTTATATTTACAGTTTCAGAACACCATATATGGATTACAGGTGGAACAATGTCTTATAAAAGCATAAAAAGGGACAGGCATTTGAATAGTATAGTAGCAATTTGCGTTTGTTTTTTCCATTTGACACTGTTTACTGTTGTTTCACACTATCTTCATGTGTAGGAGGACTCCTCCAGGAACAATTTGCATTTGTTTGTGTCTTTCTCTGATAGAATAACATCTTCTCCAGACATTGGACTCTTCCTCTTAAGTTAGTATTGTGTTGTCCAGCATATAAATTTTTTAAAGTTACTGCAGATAAAAACAATCATGTACCAGGAATAGGCACTCTTTGGGATGTGAAAATACCATCACAATGCATGAGTAATCAGTTAATCTCCAGTTCAATTTGATCAGAGTCACAAGCGGACTACTTTGAACCAAGGTTCAAATGTAAGGGACTAGTTTGATCCTTTTGTCGGCTTTGTAGTATATAGTAGAGAAAAAGCCCTAAATAGTCTCTTATGTTTGGACTTAGATCATAGTTTTGAGAGTTTGATCTGTCGGTCCTATTTTGCGATAGAACATCATTTTTTACACAATGTTGTCCAATACGGGTTATCATCTTTGTTTTGTTGTTCCTAATTACTGAACTATCTGGATGATTAGTTTGTAAACTCCAATTCTTTTTGTTGTTTATTGCAGTAATACTCTCCGATTATTATGACTTGCCATTTAATGATGTTCTCAATTGGTATAAATTTGCGGTCATACTAAGAGAGCATGATGTATATCAGCTAAAGCAACTTCTGAAGAACATTAAGAATGAAGAATTTGTAATTTTGCACAACAATCTTGTAGAGGTAAGTAGCATCCCTTAGAAATTAGAATCAATTTCCCATTTATCCCACATGTAGTTAAATTTCGGTTCTCTGATTGCCAAGAGCAATCTATTAGCGGATATGCAAAAAGCAGATTGCATTGCATGACTTGAATGTCATCTTGAAAAAGCATAAAAAACAAAATCTTTCTACTGATTAATTTTTCATGGCCAGGTTCAAAAGCATTTCCAGTGGCATTCACCTCCCATCAAATATGACGCTTTTCACACGGTGATGTATGAACTGTGGCTGCGACGTCACGTAATAAAGTACTAGTTGGCGTTCTCATTTAAACTTGTAAATCCTTTGCAAATTAGGTTTGGTACAACACAGCTAAAAGCTTATGCTTTTTGAAACTAGCATAACGACATGTGTTCCTTTTAAAGGTGTTGTTTTACCTTCTGGTTATAAATACAGGTTGTTGCTTTTTCTGATGTCAGAATAGACATACTATTACTTTTGATTGAGCAAATTGTTATGCCTTAAATAATTTTCATAGTTTAGATAATCTCTTGGACGAATTACTGCATTTAGTGACAATATTAATCCATAGTTCTAGGTTACTAGAATTCCACCAATCATACTAACTAAAGTTAAACATGTCAAACGAGTTCTTTGAAAAGTTTTATTGTCGAAATAAAACTTATACTGTAGTAATCATGAGGTAAGTAAAACCAAGTTGCAGTTTACTACATTATCATAGACAACCATAACTGGTAAAGTCATGTCTACTATTTTTCAACAGCATTGCAGCAAAATGCAAGAGACCCAACTCTTAGATTATTTCTCCGACAGCATAGAGTACTTACATAGACGCCCTAACATGTCTTCTTCCTTTAGTATGACGACATTCCCATAAAGGAGCTAACAATACATATATGTAGAGAAAGCATAAGCATCCAATTCATGAGTTCCGTAGGCATTACTGCAACACATTGTGTTCCAACTTCCATGTGAATCAAAGTCTAAGCCGAACCCTTTGCCAAAGCACCGCCCATGAACCCTTTACCAAAGGGGCCACCAGTGAACTCTTCGCCAAAGCCACCAGCCGTGAACCTTATTGCCCTATTGCCACATTGATACTTAGTGCTTGCGCTAACATACATGAGCCGGTATGTCGTATTTGGGAGGAGAGGGAAAAAAAACATATATACACAATATAAGATTGTTTATTACAAGTCATACCATAATTTGTTGATTTACAATTCATACCAATTGATTTTAAACACATTATAACAAAACAGTAAAACGGAGTAAAATATTTTAATATATTTGGAAACAACATCCGAGTAATAGATATTTGGTAGTTAAAAAAGGATATCAATCATCTCCATATATCTCCAAAATTATTTTTCCTTTTTTTCTCTTTCAGAATTCAAAAAAATTCTCTCCCAAAATTTACCCAGATTATTAAAATTTTAGGTCAAATAATTCTTCTTCATCCAAATTAGCATATTTCTTATTTCATATCCCATATCAACGACAACGGACAGTCACAATTTCTTATTCCAGAAAGATATTCCCATCTTCTTCCTCTTCGTCCAAAAGTTTCTCTTTTTCTTCTTGTTCGTCAAAAAATTTCAGTTTCTTGCAACAAGGCGTTATCGTTTTCCAGTAAGGAAGGTTACAGTTTTCATTCTATCATGATTCAAGTATGTAGAGTAATTTTAATAACAATTACATACATTCAGAAATATCATTTAGTGTATGAAAATGATATAAATAAAATTTGTAAGAATATTCCATTGATACCAAATTTAATATTATATTCAAACACAAAAAGTTTAATAAGAAATATACTTGGACTATCATTTAGTGTATGAAAAGGATATAACAACTGATTTCAACAAAATATGTTTTAAAATTTTATTCATGTCAAATTTAATACCATATTTATACACAAAAGAGATTAATAAAAAATAGAGAAAATACATAAACCTCCCCTCCTTAAATTTGGTTGCACAACTTACTTTAGCACTTTAACTTCACGAGTAATTATTTACCCCCTAAACAACTTTGAAGTGAATAAATACCACACCACTCTCACAATGGCAAGTGCATTACACACGCATCACATCACTGTCAAATCAGCATCATGTTAGCGCCATGTCAACGCCACGTCAGCGCAACCTCAAAAATTATTATTTTTTTATTTCTTTTTGTTTATTCACAATTTTACTCTTCCTTAACTTATATTTTTATACACTAGTTAATTCCTAATTCTTCACTAATTCAAACAGTTATAAAATACATAAAAATTTAATTCCCAATTTTATATGTTTCCTCCATTGAAATCTTTATTTTTCAATAAAACTAATTATATTTTATAGAATACGATTCCTAGAAAATTAAGGAGGAGAAGGAATGTGGGGGTGGGGGTGGGGGTGGGGATATTTATTATTTTTTCTCTTTTTACAGAGAGCGAGGGGGGGGGGGGGGGGGGGGGAACGTGGAGCTTGTTTAAATACAGCAAAACGCGGGGGGTTTGGGGTTGGGGTGGTGATAATTATGCATTTTTTTGAATTATTGTCAAACAGACTAAAAAGTTGTGTCGTGTGAGGAAAGGGGGGGGGGGGGGGTGTTTCGCTGGGTTGTTTCAAAAGAGGCTGAAGGGGGCGGGTTTCGAAGGGGCTGAAGGGGGATGGGTGTTCGAAGGGGCTAGGATTGGGTGGGGGGATGCTTCGAAGGGTTTGAGATGGTGGGCGGGTGGGTGTTGGAAAAAGATGAAATTAGAGGGGGGGGGAGGGGGTGGCTGAAGGTGGCAGATGAAAATTAGAGGGTTGGGGGGTTCAAAAGAAGATGAAAGGAGTGAGGTAGGGAGTTATTTTTATTTTTTATATTTATTTTTATTATTAATTTTTGGGCACGTACCTTGCGCATGTACTTCTAACGATTTAAAAAATTGTATGAAATTTTTTAAAAATGTGTGTGAGTTCTGCAATAAGAATTACAAAAATAAAGATGATTTTTTTAAAGAGAACAGAAACTAAAAAAAATGAAGTGCTTAATTAGTCTTATCAAAATCAATTTTTTGTCAACCTTTTGTTGGTTATAGCTTAAGATGGTGTCTCTTTGTGTCCCTCTTTAATCATCTCTTCTCTAAAGAGATACAATATATAGATCATAGAAATTAGTGATTAACAACTCTTCATTATTCATATTTACTGCAATGTAACTCTTCTAGCTTGTTTGGCCAAGGTTCTAAAATTAACTTATTTTGAAAAATACTTTTTTCATAAGCGTTTTTCAGAAAATTATTTTTGGTCAGAATCAATTTGTATTTGGCTAATAAATTTAAAAAATACTTTTGAGCGGCAACTAGTGTTTGACCAAGCTTTTTAAAAGTGCTTTTAAGTGTATTTTTCTCAAAAGTATTTTTCAAAAAAATGCTTTTAAGAAGAAGCTACTTTTTTTAGCTTCTGAAAAATAGCTTTTGCTACTCCCCATAAGCACTTATTTTCTCCCAAAAGCTTGGCCAAACACCTCATTTTTAAAAATAAGCACTTTTGGAAAAAAAATAAACACTTTTGAAGAAAAATAAGTTTGGCCAAACAAACTAATTCATCTAATGTTGTCCTCTTTTAAAATTATTTCTTGAGATTAAATGGTTAAAAGATACGTTAAAGAAGATAAAATGTTGGCATTAATTAGTAGAAGAAGAAAATCTCCTTCTCATTAAGTAGAATATTGTACATTAAAGAGAAATATATAAAATTCTTCTAAACTTGGTTCCACAACTTACTTTAGCATTTAAACTTTACGGGTAATTAAATACCCCCTTAATAACTTTAAAGTGATTAAATACCACCCTAAAAATATAAGACCAGTCTCACAATGGAAAGTGTGTTACACACGTGCCACATCACTGCCAAATCAGCACCACGTCATTGTCACGTCAAAAATTATCATTTTTTTTGCTTATTCACAAATTTTTATTTTTTAACTTACATATTTTTATACACTAATGAATTCTTAATTTCTCATTAATTCAAATAATTATGAAACACATAAAAATTTGATTTCTAATTATATTTTTCCTCCATTAAAGTCTTTATTTTCCAAAAAAATTAATTATATTTTTCCTCCATTGGAGCCATCAGTCCTCCATCTCCTCCAACAGTTCATCTCCATTACCATTCATCTCCTCCACTGCTCACACACACAAAACCAAAAAAAAAAAGGACTAGAGCACCAATCTCCATCACATTTTTTCTAAGAAAAATCAAATTCCTAAGAAAAATTAAAGTAAAGAGAATTAATGGATGTTGATTGAGTTTTCTATGATTTTTTATTTGTGTATATATCTAATGAAAAATTGATAAGAAAAAATGAGCCCAAACGTTTATTGAATTTTCTCGTGGGTTTTTTAAACACGCATTCATGAAAAATTGTTAGAAAAGAAGATGGAAAGAAAGAGGCTAAAAATGAGAGGATTGAAATTGTTTTATTCTTCTGAAAATTCAAAATGAGGGGAGGGGGTGATTTGAAGAAGAAGAAAGGAGGTAGGGTTTGAAGAAGATTAAAGGGGTGGAGGGCTGGGCTAGAATAAGATGGAGGGGGGGGGGGGTGTTTGGTGCTGGAAGAAGATGAGAGGGGGTGGGGGTGGGTTGAAAGAAGATGAAAAGGGTGGGATAGGGAGTATTTTTATCTTTTATATTTAATTTTTGTTATATTAGTGGGATCAAATTCGTGGGACCATTTTTGTTTTTAAAAAATTACGCGCCTATATTTTTTTTTTATTTTTTTGCCACGTCAGCCTTTAAGATTGTATTTAATTCACTTGAAAGTTATTTAGGGGGTATTTAATTATCCGTGAAGTTTAAGTGCTAAAGTAAGTTGTGCAATCAAGTTTAAGGGGATTTTTATGTATTTTCTTTATATTAAATAATAAAATTTATTCTTTTATGAGAGGTCATTATATAACGGAAAAATGATCATTTAGCTTTTACCTAACAAATTTTAAATAGCATTCTGGATTTTGGAAATAAGTGTGACTTTCTTACTTAACCAAAGTTAGATTGATATTGTTAAGAGCAATCTTTGTACAATGCTTAATATAAATGATCTAATTACTTTTAGAGTCAACAACTTATAACATAAAAAATACATTTAAATATTAAAGGGGCAGCATGGTGCACTAAAGCCTTCGCTATATGCGAGGTCTGGAGAAGGATCAGACCACAAAGGTTTGTACGTAGCCTTACCATAAAGAATATATATGTAATGACCCTTCCGGTCATTTACGCCTGTTCACCTTTCTTGAACTGTTAGAGCTTGACTATAAAGGCCCCAAGTCATTTATGACTTGTTGGGACCGGTAGTTCGGTGCCGGACCATTTGTTTGGTCTTTTTGTCCATTCCTGGTTTTAGAGCTTTTAACTTTGGAAATTGTTGACTTCAGTCAACATCCTTGGTGAACGTGCTCGAATTCAAATTTTGACAGTTCCGTTAGCTCCGGAGTGTGGACTTTGGTCTAGTGGGACTTTTGATCGGGATCCTGGAGCTTTTCAGCTTGGAATTATCTCTCGTTCTGTGTTTTCAGGCCAGCTGGGCTTGTTTGGTTGACTTTGGTCAACATTTGGAGAAGAAGACCTCGGATAAAAATTCCATCAGCGCTGTTAGCTCCGGAATGTTGATTTTAGGCTAGAGGGACCATTGGTTCGGTCCGGAGACTTTCGGACTTATTTTGGCCATTGAGTTCCATTTTGGAAATAGTTGGCTAAAGGTTGATTATGGGCGTGGAGCCCACTTTTTATTAAATCGACCTTCGATGGGGTTTTCGTCAATTCCATTGGATCCGGAACATTGTTTCTAGACGAATAGCTTAGGTCGTTTGTATTCGCAGGACCCCAGATGCGTTCCCGGGGACCCAAAGTGTGAAAAATCTGCCCTTGACAGCTGGTTGCTGTCATGGGCCCATTTTTTCATCGCGTTCGCGGAGAGGTGTCCGAGTTCATGAAGAGTAATTTCCAGCCACCCTATTTTTATTCTTCGCGTTCGCGGAGGGCTGGCCGCGTTCGCGAAGGGTATTTTCGAGCAACTATTTAAGCTGAGCCCTTCGTTTTTCCAGCCTTTATTTCTCAACTCCCACACCTCTTAGGCACCTAAAACACTCCCTAAACTTCTCCATATCATTTCCTAGCTTCGGGAAATCATTGCTCTTTGATAATCCGTGGTTCCTCGTCAATTAGTAAATCTCCTTCCTCGACCCATTCTTCTCTTGATTTCTATAAATCCTCCATTGTTGTTTATTTTCAAAGCCTGGAATTACTTGTAGAATCTGCACTATTAAGCGTTGCATGACCATGGATTCAGAGTTCTCACTTCCTTAGCTCGTCTTCTCGTGGTGGTAAGTTTCTTTTGATTAATTTTCGAAATTATTTCTTGAAATTCCATCCTTAATTCTTGACTTGAGCGGGCTATTTTGAGCCCCAATTATTATTCGTTTCCGCTCAATTTTTGAGCATGTGCTCCCGGGATGGTAAGGAACACGGGTGATTTTTCATTTTCGATCCGTTTGTGACCCGAATTTCGACCCGGTTATGTTTATGGCATTATGGGTATCGTTAGTCTTGTTTTGACGTGTAGATTATTGTATTGATAGTGGTTTTGCAAATTGAAGCTTCCCGGAGCAGTTTGAGCCTGGACGATGCCATCCCCGCAGCTATTTGTCAGACGACAAGTAGGTTATGACTTTCCCTACCTAGAATCTGCGTATATAGGCTATAACTGCATTAATTAGTATCCTTGGGTGGGCTGTTTTAGGTTGGTACCCCAGACTTTGCCCGTCTTTTTTGACAGTTCATTTCATACGTTGATTGTAGTATTCGTGTAGTATTGTATATTACCCTTGTGGTCCTGTATGGCCTTATAATGACTCTGGAACATAGATGGTGGGTTATTTGGGAATGTCCGCGAGTCTCGGACATAGACATATCCTTCTAGGCTGGTTATGACTGTTGTAGAGTTGTTGAGCCTGTGCAGGGCCGATAGGAAATGTTTGTGACCCGTTAGGCTAATTTATATTTGTGTGCGAGCATATTATCCATGAAAAATGTTTTTCTTTGCATGTTTTACTTCGGTTTTGGCTGCGAGCCACTATAGATGTTTTTTCTTAAACTTGCATGGCCCCGGGGGGGCCTTTTTGGTATACTTGGTGATAAAAATGGGATTTTGGATGATTTCGCACTGGATTTTCTTACTGATACTAAGCTCTGGTGGGCAGAGCACTAGACTTGATTTCCTACTGATACTAGGCTCTGCTGGGCAGAGCACTAGACTTGATTTTATTACTGATTTAGACCCGGATACGCTCAAGGCACCCTTTGAGGGGGTTGTTGAGACTTTTATCACTGATTTAGCCCCGCGTATACTTTGGGCACCCTTGAGGGGTCTTTTGAGATTACTACTACTGTTTTAGACCCGGTTCAATTTTGGGCATGTACTTCAAGGTTCTGATTCTCTGAGTATTCACGTTCGTTACTATATGTGGTCAGGGACTTCCATGGGCCCTCTATTCCAAGACCTAGCTACAAGCCAAGCGTGCCGTAGGAGGGGTATAGTTTCCCCATTTCAGTTATGAAGTGACAGTTGGCCTTGGACACCTAGTCCTTGGCTAACCTTTGAGTTAGGTTGGACATTCCAGATTTTGGCGGTGTTCTAGATAGCACGAGGTTCCTTCTACCATGGTTGGACAGACTCAGCGGTGTGAGTTCGAGATTTAGCAAGTGGTGTATGCTATATATGATCAGGTCGTGCGGGTTGAGGTTAGCGAGGCTATTTGAAGTCCTAATGATATTTTGAGATTGATCATCGCCTTCATTGCCGAGAGTTTGAAATGCTACTTTGGTTTGGTCTTCAGGGGTTGTCTTTTATATGAGGTTCTAGCGTGGTTAGACTCGGCCAGTATGGGCTAGAAGTTCGGTATAATATATGCTTCAAAATGGTTGGTTGTGTGCAGATGCAGTAGAGCGGTTGATTCGAGCCAAAGAGGTAAGTTGATGATTTATGCTAAATTTCTACAACTAGATGGTGACTTGGGACTTCAACACCATTTCCTTTGCATACGGGGTGTCCTGACTTGATATTCATGGTATGGTATACTCCTTCCTGAGTTGAGAATTGGAAAGCAATTTCAAATCCGAATGGTGTTCGAGTATTCAGGGTAGCAACATGTGCTTCTTAGAGTTTGGAGCTTGGTGATGGCTACGGACTTCGTGGTAGGCTTACCACACTACTTGCAGGATCCTGGTTTTGGTTGGGGTTTGTCGGGTAGGTTGCCCTGGTTTATTTGCTTCCATTGATTCAGACTTGGCGCGGTTCAGCGAGGTAGGTTTCGTTCTATAGTTTGAAAGTTTCTCCGCCAACACGGGGTGTTCATTCATGCTTTTCCTAACCCTGGTGTGCAAACTTCAGTCGGGTTCAGATGGGCTGATCAGTTGGGTTCAGTTATTGAGTTTGATGTTAGAAAAAGTGTTCGTTTGTTGGTTGATGACCAGTTGGGGCAGGTAACTCCAGTTTTCGATGATATGCTCGAATTGTTATCTTGGATGGCAAAGGCTAGTAGACTATAGCTTGGGTTGGAAAGAGTTTGAGCAAAAAGGGTGATTTTGTTCGTGGTAGAGTATAAGCGAGAACTATGGATCTCTGGTGTGTAAGTTGATGCTTCGAGGGTGGTCTGAGTGTTCGACTTGTACGCAGTTTCTTGTTTGTGGTGCAAGAGGGTTCAGTTGAGAGTAAAATAGTTTTACGGATCAACGGGTTCATGAGTTAGAGTTATGGTTGTTGGTTTTTCTGGTAAACTTGGTTGTGGTTTCGAAGATTCGAGTTCTGTGTGTTGATCGCCTTGCTTCTCTGGTTTTGGTGTTATGTCGGTACTTTCCGGCTGAGGTTCTCGAGGTTCAATTTGGGTTGGAACACCCTTGGAGTTTTAAAGTTTATGTTTGGAATCTAGCTTGGTTAGTATGAAGTGTAGGCTTGGTTGCCTTTCGTGGTTTCGTTATGTTGGGTGCCATCTTGTCGAGGAGGCTACCCGGGTTGTCCGAAAGAGTAGTGCGGGCTTCGTATCTGCTGTCCTTAAATCTCGAGTCTTTCCTTCTTTCCTGACTTTCGAGGATGAAAGTCTTTTTAGTAGTGGATGATGTAATGACCCTTCCAGTCATTTACACGTGTTTGCCTTTCTTGTACCATTAGAGCTTGCCTGTAGTGGTCCCAAGTCATTTATGTCTTGTTGGGATCGGTAGTTCGGTGCTCGGGCCGTTTGTTTGGTTTTTTTGTCCATTCCTATTTTAGAGCTTTTAACTTTGGAAATCATTGACTTCAATCAATATCCTAGGTGAACATGCTCGGAATCAAATTTCGATAGTTCCGTTAGCTCCGGAGCGTAGACTTTGGTCTAGTGGGACCTTTGATCGGGATCCGAGAGCTTTTCAGCTTGGAATTCTCTCTCGTTCTTTGTTTTCGAGCTAGTTGGGCTTGTTTGGTTGACTTTGGTCAACATTTGGAGAAGACGGCCTAGGATGAAAATTCTGTCAGCACTGTTAGCTACGGAATGTCGAGTTTAGGCTAGAAGGACCATTGGTTCGGGTCTTGAGGCTTCCGGACTTGTTTTTGGCCATTGGGTTTCATTTTGGAAATAGTTGGCTAAAGGTTGATTTTGGGCGTGGGGCCCACTTTTCATTAAATCGACCTCCGATGGGATTTTCATCAATTCCATTGGTTCTGGAACACCGTTTCTAGTCAAATAGCTCAGGTCATTTGTGCTTGCGGGACCCCGGATACATTCGCGGGGACCCAAAGTGTGAAAAATCTGCCCTTGATAGCTGGTTGTTGTCATGGGACCTTTTGTTCATCGTGTTCGCGGAGGAGTGGCCGCGTTCGTGAAGAGTAATTTTCAGCCAACCCATTTTTGTTCTTCGCGTCTGCGGAGGGTTGGCCGCGTTCGAGAAGGGTATTTTCCAGCAGCTATTTGAGTTGAGCCCTTCATTTTTCCAGCCTTTATTTCTCAACTCTCACACCTCTTAGGCACCTAAAACACTCCCTAAACTGCTCCAAATCATTTCCTAGCTTTGGGAAATTATTGCTCTTCGATAATCCATGGTTCCTCATTAATTGGTAAGTCTCCTTCCCCGACCCTTTCTTCTCTTGCTTTCTATAAATCCTCCATTGTTGTTTATTTTCAAAACTTGGAATTACTTGTAGAATCTGCCCTATTGAGCTTTGCATGACCATGGATTCAGAGTTCTCACTTTCTTAGCTCGTCTTCTCGTGATGGTTAGTTTCTTTTGATTGATTTCCAGAATTATTTCTTCGAATTCCATCCTTAATTCTTGACTTGAGCGGGCTGTTTTGAGCCTCAATTATTGTCTGTTTCCACTCAATTTTTAAGCATGTGCTCCCGGGATGGTAAGAAACACGGGTGTGTTTTTCGTTTTTGATTTTGGGTTGCGGGGCCCACGGGCCCATTTGTGACCCAAATTTTGACTCGATTATGTTTATGACATTATGGGTATCGTTAGTCTTGTTTTGACGTGTAGATTATTGTATTGATAGTGGTTTTGCAAATTGGAGCTTCTCAGAGCTGTTCGAGCCTCGACGACGCCGTCCTCGGAGCTATTCGTCAGACGACAAGTAGGTTATGGATTTTTTCCTACCTAGACTCTGCATATATAGGCTATAACTGCATTAATTAGTATCCTTGGGTGGGTTGTTTTAGGTTGGTACCCCAGACCTTGCTCGTCTTTTCTATCCGTTCATTCCATATGCTGATTGTAGTATTCGTGTAGTATTGTATATTACCCTTGTGGTCCTGTGTGGCCATGTAATGACTCTGGAATATAGATGGTGGGTTATTTGGGAATGTACGTGAGTCCGGATATAGAGATATCCTTCTAGGCAGGTTATGACTGCTGTAGAGTTGTTGAGCCTATGCAGGGCCATTAGGAAATATTTGTGAGCCGTTGGGCTAATTTATATTTGTGTGCGAGCATATCATTCATTAAAAAGATTTTTCCCTGCATGTTTTACTTCAATTTTGGCTTCTATCCACTATAGACGGGTTTTCCTAAACTTGCATGGCCCCGGGGGCCTATTTTTGGTAGACTTGATGATAAAAATGGGATTTTGGATGATTTCGCACTCCTACCGATTCTAGACTCTGCTGGGCAGAGCACTAGACTTGATTTCCTACTGATACTAGGCTCTGCTGGGCAGAGCACTAAACTTCATTTTATTAATAATTTAGACCCCGATACGCTCACGACACCCTTTGAGGGGGTTGTTGAGACTTTTATCACTGATTTAGACCCGAGTATACTTCGGGCACCCTTGAGGGTGTCTTTTGAGATTACTACTACTGTTTTAGACCCGGTTCAATTCCAGGCATGTACTTCAAGGTTTTGATTCTCTGAGTATTCACGTTCGTTACTGTATGTGGTCAGGGACCTTTATGGGCCCTCCGTTCTAGGACCTGGCTACGATCCGAGCATGCCAGAGGAGGGGTATACGACGTAGGATGAGGTATAGCGGGCATGTCTCACCATGGGTCCTCCCGCCGAAGTACCAGAGGGGGTGCATACTGGGTTACTATTGCCTATTTTATCATTATCATCATTATGCATATTTCACTCGGATTCCACTTTTGTTTGCTGTGTGTTCAGTGTACGCTCCGATTGTATGGGCGGTCGAAGGGTTTGTTTTCACTTGATTGCGTTCCTCGATTATATGGACGGCCGTTGGGACTGTAAGTAGATTATATTACTCCTGTTATCTCATAGGCCTAGTTGAGGTCCTTAGTCCTTGTGGATTGGCAAGCTTTAGCCTGTTGAGGCTCCGAGTTTTGGGCTCGAGTATTGAGGGGTTAGTGAGTCCGATATCTTTGAGGCTTCGTCGTGTATCCTCCCGAGCGGTTGTGATTTATCGGACGTTGTTCCTTATCTTGATTCTGAGTAGAACTCTTGGTTCTGGTGGTTTAGTTATTCCATCTAGGTTGTAAATTGTAGGATGGGTTCCTGTTCATGCTTATCTTGAGAATTGGTGTTTTTAGTATGTTTTCGTTACTTTTATGGCTTCTAGTTGATTATGTTGGGTTGCCTTCCTTTCACCCCTTTCACTTGAGGTTACCGGTATACCGCCAGTTTCTTACCCTCTCTCTCTTTATTTACTTATATTGTTGTGCAAGGACTCCAGGTGCGTTCTTCTTTTCTTCACCTGTGATTATGTGTATTTATATCTTCTGTGCTAGCATTGTTTGCTTATAACTCTTGGTTGTCTATCCTCCGTGCTAGTTTTCATGTGCTTTATCCATTTTTTTCTGTGACTGCTTTCTTGCTATCTGCTATATTACTGTTTTTATATCTTATATGCGCTCATTCGGCCGATGATGCCTACTGGGTACCCGTTGCTTAGCAATTGGTGCTCATACTACACTTCTGCATCTCTTTGGTGCAGATATTAGTTGAGCTTTCACCGTTGATCGCTTTGGAGACTCGTGTAGATTTTGGAATATTCGAGACTAGGGTAAGCGCCAAACGGTCGGGGGCTTGACCACATCTTATCTTTTGTACTGATACTCTTTGTATATTCGAAGACAGTTGTACTTTTCTTTTGTTATTTCTAGCACTTGTACTATATTAGAAGCTTCTGTACTGTCGATACTAAGTCTTGGAGTTGGTGTAGTTTCAATGTATATATCCAAGTTTTGCTTCCGCTTTGTCTATCCTTATATTTTGCTTTCGCTTATTTCTGCTTATTGTGCGTATTGGTTAGGTAGTAGCCCATTACTAACTATTCCAGACTACGAGAATTGATTCGCCTACTAGAAGATTGTAGGTGCCATCATGACCTGAAAAATCAGATCGTTTCAATATACTGCCAAGTAATAAATCTATATTACATAGGAGTATTATTTAATCAAAACAAAAAAAGCTCTTGTCAAAAGTAGAACTCTCAATTACATAGTTACAATCGAATTAAAGTAAAAATGAAAATCACTCCACTTAAAGAATGTTTAAGAGGGGAAAAAATAGAGAATAAAAAGGAGAGAAGCTTTTCCTAGGAGATAGAGAGGTAAAACCACAATCTTATACCAAAAAGCTTGGTCTATTACTACATTAAGAAGCTGATTTTTGAACCTTTTAACAGTACACACCAATATAACTATATGAGTAATACTCGAAGCCTATGATGACTACATCTTTCTGCAAGAACTGCGTAAATTCTTCGTGAGTGACGGATAATACACATGTTCATCATGGACAGAAATGAGGTAGTAATAACCAACTTTTTGGCATGCCTTGCTATAAAAGTTGGGATCAGCTGAGAGATACTTTGAATCGAACAATAATATTAAGGAATTGTAATTTTCTTTTCCATTGAAGGAGCATAAATAAACAACAGAGGACTATTTAATGGTCCTTGAAAATGGGTTGTGAAAAAATAAATGAAGGAAGAGGAAAAGTTGGAGTAACAATTTACTGGAACGAAGAAGAGGAAGAGAGGACAGATAACTAAGAACATTAATTAAATGACTTTTCCATTTTCTTAGCAATAAAATGCACATAAATAGGAAGAAATGAGAAAAGTTAATGTGACTTTTCAACTTTCCACTTGGATAAGCTTGCTCTAATGCGTAAATAAAACTTATTAACTGAACATAAATTAAATTCTCCACCTAACCACGTCCTTTATTGTTATTATGATACTCCATTCGTTTTAATTTGTTTAACTTACAATTCTTTTTAGTCCGTTTTAAAAAGAATGTCTCTTTACTTTTTTAGAAATTCTTTAATTTTAACTTTTCACATGACATATTTAAGATCACAAGATTAAAAGATATTTTAATACATTTAACATATCTTTAATTTAAAACAACAAGTTTCAAAAGTCTTCTTTACTTTCTTAAACTCCGTGTAAAGTCAAAATAGGCCAAACAAATTAAAACGGAAGGAGTATTTAATTAGATTATGATTTACTTCATAAAAATATTACTATTAAATTAAAATTTTAATTATATTTTAATTTATTATAGGGGCAAAATCGTAATTCAACTTTGAAAATTAGAGCTTCCTAATTTTAATAATATATGATATGATATAATATATAAACTAGTAGGACCACTTTATTTATTTTTTTAAAATTACGCGCATCTATTATTTTTTTTATTTTTTATTTGGCCATGTCAGCCACTAAGGTTGTATTTAATTTTCTTGAAAGTAGTTTAGGGGGTATATAATTATTCGTAAAGTTAAAGTACTAAAGTAAGTTGTGCAACCAAGTTTAGAGTTTTTTTTATGTATTTTCTCTAAAAAATATATTGGACTATCATTTTGTATGAAAAATGTATAAAAATTGACTTAAATAGAATATGAATTCATATTCTAAAATAAACCTCTAAAATCAATGATAAAAACAAACAATCGAACCACAAAATAGATTAAAACATCCAACTATGAATCTACTAAGAAAATTAAAAACTGCGAGAAAGTGTTGATTGATAAGAGTTGAAATCATTCATGGTGATATAATCTAGGTAGGACAAATATGAGAGAGATAAGTAAGAGATTTATTTTTCATTTAAAATCTTAAATATTCAGAGTGAAATCGTGTAAATTAATTGGTGAGATTTTCTTGCCCACTTATCTCTCTTCTAATAAATATCCTAACTATTAATTAAGCAAAATTAATTTTTTCTCTCTCATTAAAAATTTAAAGAAAAGAAATACAGTAAAAATAAATTTTTACCTAAACTGGTATGACTTGTAATTTAAAACTTAATTTTGTAAATAGGAAAAATTAAATGTATAACTTTTAATTTAGAGTCTTAAAACGATATGTGGTGTCATTTTTTCATATAGGAATATAATTATTTGCCCAAATCCAACCCACTAACCCAACCCACTAATCCGCGTATCCGACCCGCTAAAAATCCCTCAAACACTTCTCTCTCTGACAATCGACATTCATTCTTTTTTTGAAAAAGGGCCAAAAATACCCTCGAACTATTCAAAATAGAGCAAATATACCCTCCTCTTTATTTTTGGCTCAAAAATAACCCTGCCATTAATATTTTGGACCATAAATACCCTCCAACTTAACACCCCATTTGACTTGATGATTTTACATCTACGTGGCCGTCCAACTAGGACAAGGCCTGTCACATGCTGTCACGTAATCTGCATTTTTATTATTTTTATAAGTGAGCTAACAGTGTGCACTTCTAGACATCCATAAGTGAAGCCCATAGACATACTAAATCAAGATTGGTCAACAAGGAATATGCTGCAACAATGCAAGTCTGGTTACCAGAGAACAACACTGGAGGATTTTAGCTTTTTTCATCCCTCATTTTCTGATTTCAAACCTTGAGGACAAGGTAGAGCTGAAGGAGGAAGGAAAGCACCCTCAAAGAATAGTATGTATTCATTGTGGAAGTTAGAAATAAAGATAAATTTCCAAACTTTCAGATTTTGTCATCACCCATTTAAAAAATAATCTTTTATGCTATTACCTCGTCAAAATTTATCTCCAAGGGACAACACTCCTTGGAGAAATTTAGCATTCTTATTTTGAGACCTATCTACATTGAAATTTTACCCTCTTCCACACACTACTGATCGATGGATGATGATTGCTGCCACAATCACTCTCACTTCGGCTGTTGGATTTGTCAGCGAGGTAGTCACTTCAGCTATGTTTTCAATTCTCATCTCTCTCTTTCAATTGTAGTTACAAACTCTCTCTCTCTACATATATATATATATATATATATATATATATATATATATATATATATATGGTAAACCTCACCGCATAAAACCCAAAAAGAAGAAACGAGTTTCCCCATGAATCCCCAAGCTCATGGTTGGTGAAGGAAACTAGTTATTCCTCGCTAATCAAGAAAATACCTGAGCTGTAATATTGAATTGCAAGTACATTCAAGACCACTAATTTTACTTTCCCTCACATTAATGTTAATAACTTAAATTACATAAGTGCACACTGTTAACTCACTTATAAGAAAAACGAAAATGCATACTACGTGACAACCATGTGATAAGTCTTGTCCTAGTTGGATGACTATGTAGATGCTGAATCATCAAGTTAAATAGGGTGTTAAGTTGAAGAGTATTTGTGGTCCAAAATATTAACAACAGGAGTATTTTTGAGCCAAAAATTAAACAGAGGATATATTTGCTCTATTTCAAATAGTTCAAGGGCATTTTGCCCCTTTTCCATTTTTTCTTTTCTCTTAGAGATTTCACCTAAAAAACCCTAGTTTACCATCGATGAAAAGAATAGATGTAGGTATTCATCTACAATAGAGGGGTTTGAGAGAAGGTATTTTTCTCCTCCATTACGATTTTAATTTTCATTTACTAATCCTTTTGTTTCAATGAACCGGAAAACGAATACTAGGATTTTAAGGATGTTAGTTTTTAATAGGCAAATGGCAACATAAAATAATGAAGACAAGATCTATATTGCAACAGAGAAACAAGCAGGAGAATAAGTAAAAGAAGAATAAGATAACTGAGAGAAAGAACATATGCAGTATCCTTAATTCTGTAGAAAAGACAAATACATAAACATACTAAAAAGAAACTGAAATAGATCATGTTCCTACTTTTAAGTCATGGTTCTAACCATGGTAACTACCTCCTAAATAACTAAAAAGTGAAATACAGGAAAGTAAAAAATAGATACTGCAGTCCTAAAGCAACTAACTAATACTCCTCCTTGCATTAGAAGCTGCAAATTCCAAGTTGTTGCCTTAGGAACTCGAACTTGCTGACAGGAAAGGATTTCGTAAATACATCTGCTAGCTGGTCTTTAGATTTGTAATTAACAAGAATCACTTTTCCCTTTTTCTGCACATCCCTCAAGAAAAAAAGCTTAATGTTGAAGTGTTTAGTCTTCTCATGGAATACCGAATTATGCGAAATAGCTATTGCAGCTTGATTATCAACATGAATTTCCGTATTAGCTTTTTGTTCCATGTGCAAATCAGAAAATATTTTCTTCAGCCATAAGGTTTGATTTACTGCTGCTGTTGCTGCAATGAATTCAGCCTTTGCCGTGGATTGTGCCACAGTTTCCTGCTTCTTGGAACACCAAGAGAAAATCCTTGATCCCAAACTGAAGTAATATCCTGATGTACTTTTCATGTCGTTAATGGATCCAGCCAAATCATTGTCTGAGAATCCATACAACTTGATATTCTCACACTTCTTGAATTTGACACCATATTTGACAGTACCTTTAATGTATCTTATAATTCCTTTTGTTGCTCTGCCGAAGCTGTGGGATGTAAAAAATACATTGATTATGGAGCATTCTGCCTTAGAGAGAAGCCTCTGGGTGAGTTGTGGTGGACGAAGTGGAAGCGAGAATGTCGGCTTGAGTAACGCAAACATTAGTGAGAATCCAATGCCCCAAAAACCTAAGAGTTCCTCCACAAGGTTCGTCTATAGAAGGTGAGTCAGGGCGTAAGATCAGGCCGAAAGGCATAGTTGATGGACAATAGGTGAATATTCCTGTACTACCCCTTGTTGGTCCCGAGGGACGGAGGAGGCTAGGTTAGCCGAAAGATGGTTAGTGTGAAGGGAAATTCAAGCAGATTGGATTTTTCCTCTATCCCATCCTGACTCGTCCATTAAACTTTTTACCGCCCTGTCCGACGTCTCACTAGCCGACCTTCCCCCCCTGTTATTTTGAGGTCATATCTAGTATTCAGAGTTTGCCTCGATCTAAAAAGCTACTACTACATCCATTTCATTAGGAATTGACGATCTTTTAACAATACCTTCTAAGGGATTGCTAGCAAATGCATTTCAGTAGCACAATGCATAAATCTAGATAAAAGACTTACATCAAATAGAATATCCGGCCTTATAGCAGTGAGATACATCAAACATCCAATCAAGCTTCTAAAATTACCTTCATCAACTTTATCAGTTCCATCCTCTTTGCTTAACTTCTCCTTTGGATTCATTGGTGTGCTTGTTGCCTTGCAATTTTCCATACGAAATTTCTTAAGTATCTCCCCGGCGTACTTCTTTTGGCTGATAAATGTTTTATCACAGGCTTACTTGATTTCCATTCCCAGGAAGTATGTCATTAGTCCTAGGTCTGTCATCTCAAAGACTTGCATCATTTCCTTCTTAAACTCTTCAACCAACCACGTATTATTTCCTGTCACCAAGAGATCATCAACATAAAGGGAAATAATGAGAATATCAGTTCTCTTATGTTTGACATAAAGGGTAACTTCAGACACACGTCGTACAAACCCCAAACTCAACAAGTGACTTTGAGCTTGTTTTAATCCATAAAGAGCCTTCTTCAGCAGACACACTTTTTCTTCTTTTCCTTGCTCAATGAAACCCTCAGGCTGCTCTACATAGATTTTTTCCTGCAGTACACTATTTAAAAATGCAGATTTGATATCTAGCTGGAACACTTTCCAGCCCTTTTGTGCTGCTATTGCTAGCAACAGTCTAATGGTATCCAATCGGGCTACTAAAGCAAAGGTGTACGAGTAATCAACACCAAATATTTGGGCATATCCCTTGACAACAAGCCTTGCCTTGTATTTGTTGATAGAACCATCAGAATTAAGCTTGGTTCTAAATACCCATTTTACTCCAATGACCTTCCTATCTTTCGGTCTGTCAACTAACTCCCAAGTTTTGTTTTTCTTGATCATTAGCATCTCCTGCTCCATAGCGTTTCTCCATTTTGTATCTTGAAGCGCTTCCTCATTCCTTGCAGGCTCACAAATCTCCACATTACTTTGTTGATAAATGTCAGAAAGTAGTCTTGTACCTCTAATTGGAGGATCATCCACTAACTCATTTTGCCATTGATCGGATGCCTGCTCCTCCGAAGCTTTGACTGAAAGTTGATTGTTCTTCCAATCCCATTTTTCTTCCTCATTAAAGTGCATATCTCTACTGATAATCATCTTCCCTGTTTGTGGATTATATACTTTGTAAGCTTTGGAGAATGAGCTATAACCCACAAAGATTTCAGGAACTGCCTTTTTATCAAGTTTGTCTCTTTTAACCTGCGGCACATGAAAGAAACAAACACAACCAAATACTTTAATGAAGCTTAGTGATGGTTTGAAACCATTCCAAGCCTCAAATGGAGTTTTATTCTGCAATGCTTTAGTGGAAAGTCGGTTTTGGAAAAATATTGATGTATTAGCTGCCTCAGCCCAAAAACCTTTCGACAACTCTTTTTCATGCAACATGCACCGTGTCATCTCCATTATATACTTGTTCCACCTTTCACTAACTTCATTTTGTTGCGGAGTGTATGGAGTAGTAAGTTGATGAGTAATTCCCTCTTTCTCACAGAATTTGTTAAATTCTTCAGAATTGTACTCTTTTCCATTGTCAGACCACAGGGATTAGATTCTGCAACCACTTTGATTTTCCACCATCTTCTTGAACTTCCAAAAAATTCCAGCCACTTCTGATTTGTATTTCACAAAAAAATCCAGCAAAATCTTGTATAATCGTCAATGAATATAACATAGTAAAGACTACCATTAAAGGACGGTGTTCTTTGAGGTCCTGCAACATATGTGTGAATCAGTTGCAACCTTTGAGAACTGCGCCATGATGCTTTAGGAAATAGCTTCCTATTCTGCTTACCAAACTGAAAAGCTTGACAACTTGGTAAATGATCAACTAGAGTTGATAGTCCTCTTGTCATATCCTCCTTCTTCAACAACAATAATGCTTGTAGATGACAATGGCCAAGTCTCTTGTGCCAGATTTCCGTTACACTTGCCTTCGTGGAATAAGCTAGTTAGTCCTTCTCTGTTGGATCGAAGGAAAAACTCCTTCCTCTCATCTTCACCCTGAAAATTTCATTTCCAGCAGTGTCACTGATTTGGCAGTGATGATCTCCGAAGAAAACTCTGAATCCTTTTTCCATCAGATGTCCTACACTCAACAAGTTTTGATCAATTTCAGGAACATAAAGAACTTATGAAATTTTCTTTATGCCTGTGTCTGTCTTGATAGCTATGGTTTCAATTCCTTTGACAGGAAGATGGTCCCTATTTCCTATCCTAACCTTGGAAATTTCAGTGGGCTTCAACTCTTTGAATAGACTTTTATCATGAGTCATATGGTTAGTGGATCCACTATCAATTAACAAAGAATCTGTTGAGCTCTTACTTGAGAAGCATGTTGCAACAAAAAGAAGATCCTCTTCTTCTTGATCTACAACTTGAGCATTTGCTTCCTATTGCGGGGCTTTACCTTTGCAAATTATTGCTTCATGTCCAAGTTGATTGCATTTCTTGCATTTAGCATCAGGTCTCCTCCAACACTTGAATGGTGGATGGCCTTTTCTTCCACAGTGGTGACAAGGGGGATAGCTTATTTTCGCACTTCCTCCCTTATGTTTGTTGTTGGTTGATGTTTATCTTTCAGTCAGTGCTTGATACTTTTTCTTTTTCAGAAATTTGTTAACCTGGTGCTTACTAACAAGAGCCCCTTCTATTGTAACATCCTGTCTCATGAGTCTTCTTTGCTCTTGAGCTTTCAGGGAATTGAGCAACTCTGTCAAACTAATTTTTGACAAATCCTTAGTATTCTCTAAGGTCGTAATTGTTGCTTCATACCTTTCAGGAACTGTTACAAGAATCTTCTCAACAATTCTTGAGTCTGCAAGTGTAGAGCCGAGTAGCCTCACCTTATTTGCAATATTTAGAAGTCTCTCTGAATACTCCTTCACTGTTTCAGATTCCTTCATTTTTTGCAATTCAAACTCCCTAATTAAGTTTAAAACTTGCATACCTTTTATTCTCTCATCTCCCGCATACTCTTCCTTGAGATAATCCCACACTTCTTTAGCAGTTTTCAGAGACATTATATGCGTGAAAACTGTTGATGATACATCAACAAATAAACATGCCTTGGCCTTCGTTTTCCTTGTCTTCTTTTCCTTGTGTGCTTTAATCTGCGCCATGGTGGGATTATTTGGTAGGGTTGGAATATCGTAATCCTCTTCTACAGCTTCCCAGAGATCTAAAGCATCCAAGTATGTCTCCATTCGTACTACCCAAACTTGATAGTTATCTCCATCAAAGACCGACGGAGCAATTGGTGAGAAACTTGCTTCAGCATCCAAGGCTTCTCCAACTCGATCACAGAGTAAGATGACTGCTCTGATACCAACTGTTATTTTTTAGTAGGAAAATGGCAACATAAAACAATGAAGACAAGATCTAGATTGCAATAGAGAAAGAAGCAGGAGAATAAGTAAAAGAAGAAGAAGATAACTGAGAGAAAGAACATATGCAGTATCCTTAATTCTGTAGAAAAGACAGATACATAAACATACTAAAAAGAAACTGAAATAGATCATGTTCCTACTTTTAAGTCATGGTGCTAACCATGGTAACTACCTCCTAAATAATTAAAAAGTGAAATACAGGAAAGTAAAAAATAGATACTGCAGTTCTAAAGCAACTAACTAATAAAGGATTGAAAAGTTGACCAAATAGATGATTTGAGAAGATGAAGTTGGTCAACTTTTCAGTCCTAAAACCCTAGTTTTTATGTGTTGTCTTCTCCGATTTTGCCTAAAGACTTTTAGACTCTCATTTTTAGTGTGGTCATTTCTGTTCACAAAAGACTCTCCTTTTATATGTCAGTATATTATTGTTGTTGTTTTCTTATTTATTTTGTTGAAAGTGTTTGCACGTGCTATTGGTGTCTAGGATTTTTATCGTTCCTGTTTGGTGGGTCTATGATTTGTTTACTGTCTCGATTTTGGGGTGTATTGTTGATTGAAGTGTGGTATTGTATTGTAGTGTGGTATTTTGGTCTAGGGTTTGTCCTGTTCTTCACAAATATGTTAGGGTTTCGTGCCCCTTTATCTTAAATAAATGATGTAAGTCTTAAAATATATTTTTTGTTGTTCTGTATGGTTTGTCCAACACTTTCTATTGATTATTATAACTTGTCTTTTGTTCAGTTGTGTGTAAAATGGTGGTCCCTTTCAATTTTTTATTCTATAGAAGTTATGAGAGTTGTATTAGACAATTAAAATACTTACAAATGGAAAAATTTAATCCACTTGATGTAGTAAATTAACTTATGAATTTGTTTTCTCCTTCTTAGGGACCAGCGGCTCATAAACTGTATCAATAACAACTGAAAGCAAATAAGTAAAACTAATAAGTATTAGCCCAATTTAAACAAGAATCAAATCATTAGTTACTTATACATAGTTTAAAAAAAGGAGAGAAGTATTTAGTTCTTGGATGACATACGTTCACCACGTGAATTAACTAGAACTTCTTTCATCGATTTTGCAAGTTCCTAAAAAATGACAAAGATAAGAAACTTGGTTTACCATCAAATATATGTTAAGTACATTTGATAGAAAAAGCCCTTTGTAAATAATTGGATTAGTATTTAGCTAACCTTGAGAATAGTTTTTCTTTCCACATCTCAATGGCTTTAAAAATGATCTTGATGAAGTCCTTATTACCAAACAATAATACAAAATTAGAGTTGCTTTAAGAAATGATGTCAAACTAACAAAAACCAATAGATTAACAACTACAAGAATGAGACTGCTTCAGCCTGAGAGATGTAGATCATGTACACCAAATGTAGTTGGTGAGGTTTGTAATGCCTATAGTCTGCTCAAGTGCAATGGATGTTTACTTCTTGGTGTTGGTTTGGGGCGGGGTCATCAGGGTCTTGGGGGGGGGGGTTGTTATTTGTTTGTCCATCTCCGAGGTGTTTCAATGTCTTGGATAAACTTACGTTAAGGTTGGATCTTGTTCTATGATTGAGGTATTGTGTTGATCTACTGTAAGTCTTTGTATTATATACCCAACTGTACATTGTTTATGTTAGTCCTCCTTTTGGGGCTGTTCTTTCTAAGTGTCCTTGGTTCCATATAATTTAATTCCTTACTTATTTGGGGAAGTTGAAGCAACTGCTAGGTTTGCTGATGCACTCTATGTTTGTGTTTCTATGACTGTGACTTTTTTAATTAAACAAAATGGCATGATAAAAGAAACAGTCTCTCTTGATCTCATCAGTTGAGTTTAGTGAAGTAAATTAGTCGATTTATTATGATATATGAATACAAGATATTTCTCTTAGTACTGTGATCTGAAGACTGAAGTATGTAGTAATTACTGAATATATGACCTTTTTGCATATTAATGAGCTGCATATTGTTATTGCATTTATACAAGTTATTTTCTTGGTGACTTATTTGTAGTTTTAAAAATTTCAGTAGTTAAACTATTTATGACTTGTTAAGAAAGCTCCATTAACATTTTAAATATGACTCTTAGGCTCGAGTTCTACGTATAAGACAAATTGGTGAAGGATATTTACTGTTTTAGACCTAACTGTTAAATATGATTCAAAATTTGAAGTTAAACCTCTTCCTTTTACCACCAAAAGTTCAGTTGAGTGTGGTGAGTGGAGAGTACTCTATTATTAATTAGATGTCTTGGGTTTGAGCCTTGTGAATCGAGTCACCTTTATTACGGAGTATTTCTCATAGCGATACTGGAGATGGGTGTGAATAATTAGAGAGAGAAAGGTACAAAGAAAAGTACTATATATTTTTTAATACACTTATCCATTGAAATATCAAACCAAAATTATACTATAAAGTAAAATTGTACTTGATATGTACTTTCCAACATCTGTACTGGATATTTCTCCTGATTAGTGGAGTAAAAGCCTAAGTAAGAAGTGACGAAGGAGAGTTTATGGTGGAAGAGCTAGAGATTCAAAGTGGTGGCTTTAGTGGCTTGTGTTATATGTTTGTGTAATGCTGATAGAGTTGTTATGTCTATTACTGTTGTTCCTTTAGCTACTAAATATGGATGGAGCAGTACCTTTTTGGGTAGTGTTCAGATACTTCGTTTGCTTATTTAATGGCTTCTGTGGGTTTTTCCTGTCTTTTTTTTAATATTTGTGCTTCGAATTGCCGAGGTCTATTGAAATCGCCTCTTCACTCCATAAGGGTTGCATAGACTTTACTTGTGAGATTGTACATGATATGTTATTGTTGTTGTGATAATAAATTTGGTTGTAAAAGGAAGAGGTTTAACTTCAAAGTCTTAATAGATTATAACTGGACACTCTTAACAACTGTAGGAACAGTTTTAACAAATTATAACTGGACACTCTAGGCATCTTATCTCTTTTATTTACTTCTTGTTTAAGAGACTAAACACTATTATCTCTTTTATTTACTGCTAGTTTTAGAGGTTGTAGGTTTAAATGTTTAGTTATTCTCTCTTTTATTTACCGCATCTTGAAATGGTTGCAGGTTAAAAGGATGGTAAATGATAACTTATTCTGTCATCATGGTAGTAAGTGAGGTTAAAAGGATGGTAAATGTTAACTTATTCTTTCATCATGGTGGTAAGTGGATTAAGGAGCCAGAAGTACTTTATGAAAAGCAATGGGTCCATTATTGGAGAGGGTATGATCCTGACCTTATATCTTATATAGATGATGTGCCGGGATTCTACGGCACATTTGACGCCTTTAACTAAGAATACTCGCGAGTTTTCAAGCAACTTTTGTGATTTTTGATGTATTATTGTTATATTTGCAGGGAATGGAGCTAGAGATAGAAACGGAAGAAAAAATGTTCAAAAACCTCAACTGGTTAAGCTTGATGGCTGGCATGACTGACCGTCACACCTGTGACTGGCCGTCAGCCAGGCCGCCAGGACGAGACAGCAAGTCATCGAGCACTGCCTAGGAGTGACGGCCCATCTTACGGCCCTTCACTGACCTGACGGACCATCACCCAAGCCACCAAGATAAAACGCACTCCTCAAATGCATTTTTACCCTATATACATGTAAGTCGTCGAGCAGGTGATGACTTACCTGAAATTTTATCATAAAACGTATATAAAGCTGTAAGTCGTCACCTGCTGGACGACTTACCTGAGAATTTTCCTGGAAGCTCACTGTTTAGCAGTGACGGCTCAAGTGACGGCCAGTCACATGCGTGACGGTCCGTCAGGCGACCAGTCAACGCGAAGCGGGTTCTGAAAATTCTATTTTTGGACTTTATTTCCTGGACTGCTATAAATACCCAGTGTTAGGGTTATTTTATTGATTCATTAACTAATATTTTGTGCGACATTTTGGACGAGTTTTGGAGGAGAAAACACGACACAAAATCACGTTTTCTTCTTCTTCTTCCATTGTTCTTGGGATTTTCACCATTGGTGCTTGGATTCTACGAAGTTCAAAGTAAAGTAATAATTTTCTATTGTAAGAATTCTTTCTTCTCATATGAATACTATGATTTTTTTACTTCGTTTTGCTAGCATGAGTGGCTAAACTTCCCACAACTAGGGTTGTGGGATCCATGGCAAGAGTAACAATATAGATTCCGGGTAGCGTAGGGTTCAATTTATATGTTGTCAAGTGGTTAATCATTCGTTATTTACGTTTTCTAATGGTTGCAAACATTTGAACATACCTAGGTTTGATTTGCTTGAACAAAGAGATTAAAACCGGGAAATTTGATTAACTACGAGGATTCGAGACTACCAACTCTCGTCTTATGATTAATGCTGTAACTAGATTAATCTACTTGATGTTTAGGATTGAAATAAGAAATTTCACCTTTTCAAGTTCGAGAGAATTGAAAAGGAAATTCGTCTATTTGGTTGAGAAAAGTTTAGATGATACCATTAATTCAATCACATCGTGATATACATATAGAAAGAACCCAGTTAAGCTTTGAGTCAAAATTGTTACGATGCCATGGTGAACACTTCCCTAGTTCACCTCTTCTACTGAATTTTACTCGTTTAAACTTGCAATTTGTTATTTGAAACAATCAAAATTTGATCCATACAAACCCCCCCATTTACCGGAAACTATTGATTATTAGTCATCTAATTCACTAACGACTTAATTTGCACCTTATTCCCTGTGGGATCGACCCCAACCTCTGTTGGGTTCTATATTTGACGACGACCGCTTACGCTTCTTAATTTGAGGTGTAATTTGAGCGTTATCAAATTTTGGCGCCGCTGTCGGGGAATACGGATGTTTATTAAGTCCGGTGTGTTTATTTGACTCTTAGTCATATTTCCTGCTTTTACTTTTATTTGTTGTTTTTGTTTGGTATAGGGTACAGAGTTGTACATGCCAAGTACCCGACACTCGGGTGAACCAATATTACCCTACGACCCCGAGATCGCAAGAACCCTAAGGCAAACCATGAATGTACAACAGCAGGAGGCAGCAAGGCTCAACACAGAACAGCAGGCTCAACAGGCTCAGCATCACTTGAATGTTGAGGATATAAAGGATGATATTGCATTAGATGGAGTTGGTGCTACGGGCGCCATTGTTCTTCCTCCGCTAGCGCCCGGGGCCAAGTTCAACATTACGAGCACAATGATTCAGTTGTTGAATTTGAGAGGATTGTTTCGTGGTGTGGCTGGTGATGACCCAAACCGACACCTGATGAATTTTGTGGGTATCTGCAAGTCGTTCAAATTGCCTGGAGTAAGTCAGACAGCGATCAGGCTCAAGTTGTTTCCGTTGTCTCTGTCTGATGAGGCAGCATTATGGTTGACAGAGATAACCCCCGACTCTATCACAACCTGGGGAGAGTTGAAAGGAGCTTTCCTAGAAAGGTTCTTTCCTCCCTCTAGGATGATACAGTTGAGGGATGAAATTAGAAAATTTAGACAACAACCTCATGAAGTTTTACATGAGACTTGGTTGCGGTTCAAGAAGAAGCTGACACAATGCCCGAACCATCAGTTGACCGACAATTTCCTAATGCAAACATTCTACAGGGTACTGAATTCGGCTACCAAGCCGACACTGGATAATGCAGCAGGTGGAGCGTTTATGGGTCTTACCTTTATCGATGCCATAACTATTTTGGACCGGCTCACTAAAACCAACAGGGCCTGGCATACACGGGATACAGAGGTGGCTGCTAGCACTTATGCAGTCGGTATGTCAGTGGAAGAACGCCGGAAAGAGGAAGAGCGGGACCAAGATATGGCCCATCTGAAAACGCAAATGGACCTACTGACTAAACATTTGCTGTCAGGAGGTATGGAGAAAGTGAAAGCTGTGGGTTCCCAAGGTAGAGCAACAGAGTTTGAATCTGATGAGGAGGCTAATTATTTGGGGGGTTTCCAGGCCAATGGCCAGGGAAACCAAGGTCGGAACTATCAGAAGGACAACTACTATGAAAACGCTGGCTACAGAGATCGTGATCAGGGGAACTGGAAGAATAAAACTGATAGAGGTGGGTTGTATGTACCACCTGGTAATCGGGAAAGAGCTAGCAACGAGACAGGGACGTCCAAATTGGAGAATATGATGGCGAAGATGTTATTGAAGGTGGAATCTACTGACTCCGGAGTCAAGGAAATGAAATCTGAATTATCAGCAATGAGTCAGTTGGTGGATTCTTATTCCACCTCAATCAAGCAGTTAGAGCAACAAATGAGTCAAATCTCGGCAGCTCTAAATCAGAGGAAGACAGGTACCTTGCCGAGTGACACCATTCAAAACCCAAGGAATGATGGGAGTTGTATGGCGATCACTAGGAGAAGCGGTAAAACATTATCGGAATCACATCCGATAATTCAGACTCAGAAAGGTGATGTTGCGGATGAAAATGTGGTAGAGGATGCTACTCAAAGGCTCACGGATAAAAGCAAGAAAGTTGAAAAACTTCCAACTATGATGCCTCGGCCACCGCCTCCTTTCCCACAACGGTTGAAGAAGAAAGTGGAAGATAGCAAGTTCCTAAATTTCATGACCATGCTCAAGCAAATATCAGTAAACATCCCACTGGTGGACGCTCTTGAACAAATGCCCGGATATGCCAAGTTCATGAAGGACTTGATTACCAAGAAGAGGTCAGTGAGCTTTGAACCAGAAGATAACCTCCACCACTGCAGTGCTATTTCTTCAAGATCGTTAGTGGAAAAGAAGAAAGATCCAGGTGCTTTTACTGTTCCCTGTACTATTGGGAAATTCAACTTTGAACAAGCCTTATGTGATCTTGGTGCTAGCATCAACTTGATGCCACTAGCAGTCTATAAACAATTGGGTTTGGGAGCTCCCAAACCAACTACCATGAGGGTGTTAATGGCTGACCGTTCAGTAAAGCGACCGGTGGGAATATTGTATGATGTGCTGGTAAAGATTGGTAAGTTTATATTCCCAGCTGACTTTGTAATCTTAGATTGTGAAGTGGACTTTGAAATTCCCATAATCTTGGGACGACCATTGTTAGCCACTGCAAGAGTGTTGGTCGACATGGAAAGAAACGAACTGGCATTCAGATTAAACAATGAATTGGTCAAGTTTGATGTGTGTAAATTGATGAAGCCACCAAGAGACATGAGGGTGGTCTCGGTTATCAATGTTATTGATGAAGCCCCTATGGATGTGCATATTGAGGAGAAGGGTTTTGTTGAGACCCTAGCTGTGATGAGAATGATGTTGGGATCGCAAAAAGAGAAACCTATAGAGGAAGGCGGTGAGAACAAATCAAGGAAAAGAAAACACCGCAAGAGAACCAGCAAAGAAAAAGAGTTAGAAAGAGTAAAGAAGTTGTCTCGACTAGCTGTGGAGCCGATAAAAGAGAAAGTTGGAGCTCAAAAGGATGATGTCGCTTGCACCTATTCCAGTGATTGCTCCTGCTTTGGAGACCCTGGCGGTCTCCAACATCATGCCAGACTCTGAGTCCTATGGGCTTCACAGGTATTCCTTTCTCTCACAGTTTTAGCTTTCACATGTATGCATTAGGGACAATACATGAATCTAAGTTGAGGGTGTTGGGATACCTGTGAGTCTTTCACCACCGAGGGTTTTTGTTGACGTGTTTCTTTTCCCTCCGGTGTGCTATCTAGTAGAACCGGCATGTTTAGGTTGTCATTTTAAATTTTGTTTATGTTGTTTTCTGGTGTCTATAGCAAGCATGACTTTTTGGAAAGTTGAACTAAAAGGAGCCCCCTCTGAAAAAGTTGATTTTGTACTTATGTTTGAAACGATTGACTGTTCTGGATCCTTGAATGTCATTGTGTGGTTGTGATTGTAATAATTATGCTTAAGCCGAGCTGATGTTTTGATAGTTGGTAGTGGTATGGTTTCTTGGTGCCAAGTGTGTGTGAGCTTATTGTTATAAACTCTTACTCTGTGCATGCATCTAGAACTTGCTCGGTCTATTTTTTTAAGCTTGAAGTTGGTTGCTTAGGAAAGGATCACAGGCCCTTTTTGTGTGCAGTCCACTTAGCCTATAAGACCGTCCAAATGCAAATAATCCTTTTGATCCCTGTTTGAGCCATAATTGACCCTATTCTTTCAATAACCTGTCACCGTTTCTTTTTAACTTTGAAGCCCTATTTTGGCCTTGGTCCTTCCTTGGACATCGTGCACCTCAACTCAGGCAATCAGCCTAAGGTGAGGGTGGCTACTATAGAGGTAAATAATAAGAAAAATAGGATGGGAAAGATTGGTTGTGGATAGAATGAAAATTTCAGGTGTGTGCCTAAGAAAAGAAAGAAAAAGAAACGAAAAAGAGATGAAAAAGAATTGTCAAAATAAAGAGGCCGCACCTGTAGCTAGAAAGAAGGGAATAAAAAGGTGAATAAGGATGGACGAAGTAAAGTTAAGTGGAAATAGTAGGTCGGTGATTCCAAGGAGGGTCACTATTCCCCAAACGTATCCTACCTGCACCCGAAGCCTCATTACAAGCCAAAACAAGTCCTGTAGTGATCCTGAGTGGCTTTCTGAAAAAACTGAAATAGAATAGCAAGGGCAAGCTTATGACATCGCATGTGCGTTATTTGAAATCGGTTCTGAGTGTGAGCACCTTACCTAATCCCAAATCTTGTGTGTGGGACTTCTTTCTGGTGAGGGCACCGAGATTTCTGTATCATCTATTGACTGTTGGGATAGCTGTTGTGTGTGTATGTAGAATATTCTATCATATCGGAATGACATGTTTGGATCCTTGCAAGTTAGCGTTTCATACATTTGTGTGCTACCGGGGGGCTTGATTTAAATTTAATAAACTGTTGAGTGGCCATGATTTGCCAGAGATATGTGTTTGTATTCTTAGTTGAGTCGTCATTTTGTTTTTGTTGTCATGTTGCTTGAGGACAAGCGAATATTTTAAGTTGAGGGTATGATGTGCCGGGATTCTACGGCACATTTGACGCCTTTAACTAAGAATACTCGCGAGTTTTCAAGCAACTTTTGTGGTTTTTGATGTTTTATTGTTATATTTGCAGGGAATGGAGCTAGAGATAGAAACGGAAGAAAAAATGTTCAAGAACCTCAACTGGTTAAGCTTGACGGCTGGCGTGACTGACCGTCACACCTGTGACTGGCTGTCAGCCAGGCCGCCAGGACGAGACAGCAAGTCATCGAGCACTGCCTAGGAGTGACGGCCCGTCTGACGGCCCGACACTGACTTAACGGACCGTCACCCAAGCCACCAAGATAAAACGCACTCCTCAAATGCGTTTTTACCCTATATACATGTAAGTCGTCGAGCAGGTGATAACTTACCTGAAAATTTGTCATAAAACACATATAAAGTTGTAAGTCGTCACCTGCTGGAGGACTTACCTGAGAATTTTCCTGGAAGCTCACTGTTTAGCAGTGACGGCTCAAGTGACGGCCAGTCACATGCGTGACGGTCCGTCAGGCGACCAGTCAATGCGAAGCGGGATTCTGAAAATTCTATTTTTGGACTTTATTTCCTGGACTGCTATAAATACCCAGTGTTAGGGTTATTTTATTGATTCATTAACTAATATTTTGTGCCACATTTTGGACGAGTTTTGGAGGAGAAAACACAACACAAAATCACGTTTTCTGCTTCTTCTTCCATTGTTCTTGGGATTTTCACCATTGGTGCTTGGATTCTACGAAGTTCAAAGTAAAGTAATAATTTTCTATTGTAAGAATTCTTTCTTCTCATATGAATACTATGATTTCTTTACTTCATTTTGCTAGCATGAGTGGCTAAACTCCCCACAACTAGGGTTGTGGGATCCATGGCAAGAGTAACAATATAGATTCCGGGTAGCGTAGGGTTCAATTTATATGTTGTCAAGTGGTTAATCATTCGTTATTTACGTTTTCTAATGGTTGCAAACATTTGAACATACCTAGGTTTGATTTGCTTGAACAAAGAGATTAAAACCGGGAAATTTGATTAACTACGAGGATTCGAGACTACCAACTCTCGTCTTATGATTAATGCTGTAACTAGATTAATCTACTTGATGTTTAGGATTGAAATAAGAAATTTCACCTTTTCAAGTTCGAGAGAATTGAAAAGGAAATTCGTCTATTTGGTTGAGAAAAGTTTAGATGATACCATTAATTCAATCACATCGTGATATACATATAGAAAGAACCCAGTTAAGCTTTGAGTCAAAATTGTTACGATGCCATGGTGAACACTTCCCTAGTTCACCTCTTCTACTGAATTTTACTCGTTTAAACTTGCAATTTGTTATTTGAAACAATCAAAATTTGATCCATACAAACCCCCCCATTTACCGGAAACTATTGATTATTAGTCATCTAATTCACTAACGACTTAATTTGCACCTTATTCCCTGTGGGATCGACCCCAACCTCTGTTGGGTTCTATATTTGACGACGACCGCTTACGCTTCTTAATTTGAGGTGTAATTTGAGCATTATCAATAGACTTGGTGAATGAGTACATGTAACGATCTGTTCCATCGTTACGGGTAAACTATTCGTGTCAAGTTTTGAGTTAGAAAACTTTTGAGTTTGGGAGTTAGAAATTTTAGGCTAGGCTAGTCTCGAACGGATTCTGAGCGAGGTATGGTCTAGAAAAATCCAAGTGAGGATTGGGTAAATTATCTTATGTCGAGCTAATTTTTTCATTAGCTAAGACATTAAAGAGCTCGGAGGACTTTTCAGAAGTGAATTCGGGTGAGTAGAATTCTCGGTATCAAAGTTGACTGAAAGGGTTGGTTCAGAACGTCAGGATTTGAGGTGTGTTGTAAAATGGACACTTTTGGGGGATTTTTTGAGATTCTGTGTGATTGACATTGCACTACCGCGATGACTGCTATAGTGGAGAAATTTCCGCTATAGCGGAAGTCAAAGTTGATCAGCACCGCCATAACGATCGAGTCCGCTACGACGGCACCGCTATAGCAGTATACAGACTACTATTGCAGAATAAGTTGCAGTCAATGCGGAAACTTTCTCAAAAATGTTCAGAATTTCTCAAGAACGTTTTGGGGAAGGGCATAGGCGAAGGGAGGCGATTTCTACTGAATTTCCACCAAACTCCGTAAAAAAAGTAAGAATATCATTCCCCACTTTAGTATTTCAATTTCCAAACTTTAAAAATGGTAATTTCGGTCTGGGGAGAAGGTTTGGATTGACTTAGGATAGTAGAATCCGGTGGAAAAAGAGAATTCTAGGTTGTAGAATTCTTCGATTATGATTATTATTCCTTATTCATGATTAAAAGGCCATTATTTGCTTATTGTATATATAAAATGGTAGTTTTTAGGTGAATTAATGGTGAGAAATCCCAGGGATGGGTGGAATGATCATGGTTTGGCCTGGAGATTAAGATTTGACTATAATTCGAGTAATTTTTGGCCATTGGACTGATTTTGTCATGTTTTGTAATCATTGTTAGACCGAGAACAAGTGAAAGCTTCAAAAAATGGAAAGGCTCTGGACCAATAGAGTTTTCAAGCTAGTCGAGGTAGGTGATGGTTATTGTCTTTCCAAATACAATATGTGTGCATGTAACTTTAGCTTAGTAATGTATGTGCTTTGCATGGTTAGGGAATAAAATTATGAATGCCTAAGTGCGCAGGTGTCAATCATGTGAAATGAACTTGGTTTTGTGGCTGGTTGGTTTTACAAGTGTGATATTGTTCATTTATTTATTGATTGTTGAACTTTGTGTGACATTCGGTTGGCTCGGGTACCACGCCTGGTATGGGATATATATTGGTTGGCTCGGGTACCATGCCTGATATGGGATACTTATCGGTTGGCTCAGGTACCACGCTTGGTATAGGTTCGATAATGGTTGGCTCAAGTACCACGACTAGTATATGTTTACTTATATTATTGATTGCATTTGTCGATGGTTCCATATGTGGAGCGGGCTAATTATTTGAAACTGTGACTGTTGCATTTTGGTCCATGAGAGGCCGGGTAGTTGCATTCAAATATGGCGTTAGTCCTTGTGTAGACCAGGGATTGCATGCTAAACACTTAGTGTAATACCCCAATCTTTTTCGGGTTAAGATTTGGAACCGTTCTAAGCATGTAGTGGTGTCTGAACTCATTGAATCCTATTATACCTTGATGTTAATATCAATTCCTGCGTGTGAGAAGTAAAATGGATGTGAATCAAGGTCTTAAGGAACCTCTAGCACAAGTTAAGTTGGAAGCTTCTCTACCGACTAAGTTTTCGTATAACTTTCTAATAGGGTCAACTTCAAACGATCATTTCTCCTATTATATGAAGAGTTACGTGACTCATGACCCACCAAATTAAAGACTTTTGAGTCTTCTTTCCAACGCCGCCAACCATACATCGATCCGAGTCCCGAGTAAAAAGTTATGCCCATTTTACTAGACGGAACAGTGGAGGTCCGCGATGAGGTCGTGTCACGGAGCCTGGCCTCCACGATGAGCAGCGTGGCATGGAGGTCAGTCTCCGTGATAAGCAGCGTGTCACGGAGATGGCCTTCGGCGGTCCCCTTTTTGATTTCTTACGCATTTTTAAGGGTCTTTTGGTCTTTTTCTTACCCAAAATCGTCCCCCAACTATTCTAAAACATTCATAAGTCCCTGGAATATCCCATTCATCAAAAATCATACGCTACTTTTTTCTCCTCTCATCCTCTCTAAGTCAAAAAGAAAGAACACCTAGGGTTCAAGGTTCCTATGGTCATACTCAAGCGTTTTGCGGATTTCGCTCCATCAAAAGGTATGTTGAACGATCTCCTTTCAACTATACTCGTAAGGATTGTGTTTTCTACTACTTACTACGACATCTATGTTAGTATTGTATAAAAATGGTTGAAGGGTTTCGAATGGAAGAATTTGCTTGAAACTTCTAAATGTTTTTCTATGAAATTATCCATATCTAATTGTTATTTTAAAGATATGGTTTGAAGCATAACCTTTTTTACGAATTATTGAAATTGGGGTATGTTTCCTTCGAAAGTTGATTGTAGTATCTAAATATGGGTTTTTGAAGGAAGGAAAAAGGATCTTCTTAAATCCCTCGGTCTTTTAAATGATTACTTGATAATTAGTAAGATTTAAACTTTGAGGGACCTATGTGTTAAACGAGTTTAAGATCCTTAAATACGGGACTATTGATGTGTAAATGATGAAGGCATAAGATGATAAGTGCGACTTGCAAGTCTTGGTATGATGATACCAACCCACGTGTGCCTTAAGAATGTTAAGAGTCCCAAAATGACTGATTCTGTTAAATGTTTAAAATGTTAAAATATGGGCTTAAGAGGATTAGATGGTTAACCGAGAAGGTGTGAGTCGAACGGGGCTCAACACCTGAAACCGTGTTTTGCCAACACGGGTATGAGTCAAATGAGGCTCTTCCCTTTGAGTCGAACGGGGCTCTTTACTGTATGCTTGACTTGTCAGCTGTATGGAGTTATGAGGTGATTATAATATGGCACTCCGAATCCTTGCGGCAAACTTGGATTGGAGGATCTGCCGGTCGAGTTGTGATCGGACCCACATAGCCCTTGGTGAAATAAATTTTGGTGATACCATTTAGTCCAGAAGTAATGTATTCATGTAAATTTCATATTGGTGATTTGGAAACTGCCCCATATTTTATGTTTATGATATGTATTATATTTTTATGACTTGCTTTATAAACTATGATATCCCTTCCCCTGGGTTGCATGCCAGTATTCACCGTACTGACCGTCCTCGGACGCTGCATCTTTTCATGATGCAGGTTCAGAGACCTTTCCTCTTGGTTCTGTGCAGCACTAGGATCTTTGGGATTTTGATAAGCAAGTGGTGAGCCCTCCATTCTTTCGGAAGGCGATTGCATCTTTATTTTACTCTGATTTTCAGTTATAGTATTGTCGGGGTCATGTCCTGGCATTGGTATTTCATTCTTATGTTAGAGGCTTCGTGGACCTATATTTCAAATGATGTTCTTAAATGGGTCCTTTTTTCACAAATTCTTTATTTATTGAATGTGCTTGTTAAGGTATGCTAAGGGGTTAACTCGGGCCTTCTTTGTCTGGGTTTCCCATCACGTCCAGGGCCTGGTCTCGGGGCATGAAAAACTTGGTATCAGAGCACGGTTCATGGTCCCAGGGTGTCTACGAAGCTGTGTCCAGTAGAGTCTTGCTTATGGATGTGTTGTGCACCACACTTATAATCAGGAGGCTATAGGGCATTTAGGAAATGTTTCCCATTCTTTCATACTCCAAGTCGTGCGAAAGTGTTGTCCATAAGAAACTTATTCAGATTTTCTACTTTGCTTTAACTCCGTTGACTATGCCTTATCTTTGAGGTGATAGAAGTACAAAGTTCAGACTCCTTATAATGTAATCCTGTCTGGTTGAGTCATCCAAAAAGTTATGAGACTGCACAAGGACTTGAAGAGTCTATTAGTGCATCAAAATCTATTGATTCTAAGTGTAAATCCCTTATCTTCATGAATCATGTGTTTGAGTCGAGGTGAGACGTGCTTTCAGACCCCATAAAAAACTTTATTGCAGTTGTCATGCTTAAGGGGGAACCGTATGTATGTGAGTGTTGGGATAGCATTCAACCCAAGAGAAAGTATAAATTAGGGTGTTATGAGATATGAGTGGTGAGATGGTTCCAAACCCAGAGATATATGGAGTCATGAGTTTAAAAGCCGGAGAGTGCAGGTAGTGAATGATCAAAAAAGACAACTAGAGTCTTGTACCCACTAAGTGTGTGATAGAGGTGGTATACCCATATAGTATGAGTTCTAGTGTGGAAAGATTAGCAAATTTTATGTAGATTGGTTGACGAAGAGTGGTTAGTTAAGATGTTGTTGAATTATTTAAAATAAGGAAGGAGCTAATGGTGGCTGACTAGTGTAGTGTAGAGATTATAGGTTGTGAGCATAAGAATAGGGTGGTTACGAAGTTATAAATTTAGACTTCAATTTGGGAAAATTAGAGATGGAGACTTATTGAGGTTTATAGAACTGTGAAGGTAGTTTAAGTGTATGCATGCGTAAGTAGACATGATATGAGAAGGAATGGCGTGCTAATGGGCTGTACTGGGTTATATTGTAAGATTAGGATCGACTATTCTTATCATGTGATTTTAGTAGACATTATCTTGAATTTATCTAGTAGTTGTAAGCCAATAGAGTAGGTGAAAAGATGTGTCATGAATGTTAAGGTGCAGTAGCAATGTGGTGAAGGAGTTGTTCTTGTAAGCCATACATTATGTTGAAGAAGGAATTAAGATCAATCACTTTGTCATAGTTTTGGTGGATTAGTATTCCTTGATTTCTATTTGGTATCTGTAAGCCTGAATAGCATGCTAAGTTTTGATGTTAACCTTACCTAGTGCTAGACACTAAGTTTGAGTTGTGGATGGTCGCCGAGGTAGAAAGAGTGACAGTTGGGGATGATAATATTACGTTTATGAGACTGATCTAGTAGGCTTGACATGGTGAATGAGAGTGCTAAGGTTGACAACTTAGGGAAGGTTTAAATGTGTAAGCATGATATATTCATGAGAACTAGTGTTAAAGCAGAATTGTGGATACGTTATTAGACAAATAAGAGCCCTAAACTTATAAGAATAAGTTGTACCTGAGGTAATAAGTTGTTAGATGAGGTTGTAAGTTGTTAAGTGCTAGGTGCTCCTAATTTGTGTTCTTGAGTTGCCTTATATGGTAGAGGGTAGGTAGTAATTATTTGGTGTCCATTAGGATGGAATTGAGGGAATCGTGGATCTAAAGGGACGTTGTTGAGCCTCTTGGTATAATCTTAAAATTTGTTGAATTGGGCGGAATGAGATTTGATAAATGCTAGTAGACTAAGGAATGGAGAATAGATTATTAAGTGTTCGAGAGCATGGATGTGTGCGCCTAATAGAGCTAAGCTTTGATATTTTGACTATAGAGGTTGCGGTAAGTTAAGAGTAGTGTCCCTGGATGGAATGTCCTAGAAAAGAGTTATTATCTTTCCAAATATAATATCTGGGTGAGATTAGCCTTTATGTGTATAATGATCCCCCACAGTGCCGAGTGTTTTACTCATAGATCTTTTTACAACATAGGTATGCAGGCCTAAGATAGTGACCTTTGCGCTAAGGGGGAGATAATGAGGTGTTAACCCAAGGAAAGTCTTGAGTTTTTAGTGGTGATGAGTTTCAGGAGAGAGTTATGATGCGTGTCATAGCGACCCATTCTTATTCTAGCATATTCCTTATACTTCAGCTTAAGAGGACACTCTACTCATGTATTATGCCTTTGAATCATGCCTATGTCTAAGGGTCAAATTTTCTATGTAGACTCTTGTTAATGCTCTATCATTTGAAATGAAAGCGATAGCGTATCTCATCGATGTAAATCTTTCTCTAAGGTTCTAGGGATCCAAGGTCTATATAATGATGCTTATGATCCATGAACTCGTATCTCACGTTATGCTTAGTCCTATAAACTCAAGCTTCATGATATGTTCAAAATGGCTTTTGAAATCATGCTATATCATGTACACACTCAAATCAGACTTTTTGAAAGATTCGTGCTTTTCATTTTCTTTCTCTAAGCCCTGTGTACATCCACCTCTTGATAGTTATGGATGGTTATGGATAGTTATGGATGGCTATTGAAATCATGCTATATCATGTACACACTCAAATCAGACTTTTTGAAAGATTTGTGCTTTTGATTTTCTTTCTCTAAGCCCTGTGTACATCCACCTCTTGATAGTTATGGATGGTTATGGTATGTCTATGCTCAGAACAATCCTCAGTTCACATCTTGTGTGTTCAGAATATGAAGTACACATGCCCATCACACCGGGTTCTCCAGATCTCATCTTGAGTGAAAAGGTCACGCTAAGTATGAGTCAATATTGAACAATATCCATGTATCTCCAATGCTCATGCTCTTGTTAAAGATATTCATTTCATACTTCATGTTTATGATCAAGAGTTAGGCCTCTATTTATAGTTCATGCTCTGAATCTATTCCTTCAGAAATGCGTATCTTATGCTGGGGCAAATGTCTGTAAGGGAAGATAAATAGTGGTCTAGATGTAAGGTAGTAGATGTTTCCTTTTTAGTTGTGGCTACAGTGTAAGTGTGTAACCTAAGTTGTTAAGTGTGGATGGGATATGAGATTAGGATTGGTTATGTGTAGTAGTTAGATGAAAACATATGATATGTCTCCTTGTAAAAGTTCGAGAATTGTTGATTGCGGGGATGCTTGAGAGAATTCTTTGATAGTTTTAGCTACATATAAGCCAGAAGGGAATAGAGTAATAGGCTTGAATGTGATGTTGAATACTTGTGGGCAATTTCTTTGTGTGACAAGTGACTTCTTGTTAAAAGTTTGAGCTTGATTGATTAAGGTGATAAGAAGAGTAGTATTCTTGGAGGATAAATCTAGATTTAAAAGGAGACTTTGACGATTTTAGAATAAACCTAAGCGCTGATCACGTTTGGGTAAGAAGGTTCCTAAAGGGGTATAACACATAGAATCTCATAATTCAGAATAGTAGGATCACCTTAGATGTAGCACTTTATGCCTTCAAGTTAGGCTTGAACAGGGTGGGAGAAAGATGTTAGATGCAGACGTTAGTCGCTAAATGCTCCAATGTGAAAATTTCAAGTCGTAAGTGGTGATGTGTAGTATTTAGAGGAGGTTATATAGTTGAAAGGTGTTGCTAAATCTAAAGGCTATTATCCATGTCGTAAGGTGGGGATACTTTTATTCCTGCGTCCAGCAAAAATCCTTATTTTATGCTATGTATCAGTCTCAATTCATGCTTATGATTTTCAAAATTTCATGTCGTACATTAGTATGATCATGTTCCATAAAAGTTATGTCCTAGATCATGCCTATGCCAAGTTTTATATGTCTCACGGTTCCTACTCATATGATTTGCTTGATGTTGTCATAGAGGGCCTCTTGATGTTTTTCTACCTTTGTTTAAAAGAGAATTCTTGATGTGAGGTTATAGCCTTTAATTCCTTACTTATATGGCTTCAATAAGTCCCTACCCATCATTCGAGGACGAATGATCCCAAGGGGGAGATATTGTAATACCCCAATTTTTTTTGGGTTAAGATTTGGAGCCATTCTAAGCATGTAGTGGTATCTGAACCCATTGAATCCTATTGTACCTCGATGTTAATATCAATTCGTGCGTGTGAGAAGTACAATGGATGTGAATCAAGGTCTTAAGGAACCTCTAGCACAAGTTAAGTTGGAAGCTTCTCTACCGACTAAATTATCGTATAACATTCTAATAGGGTCAACTTCAAACGATTATTTCTCCCATTATATGAAGATTTACGTGACCCATGACCCACCAAATTAAAGACTTTTGAGTCTTCTTTCCAAGCCACCAACCGCTCATCGATCCGAGTCCCGAGTAAAAAGTTATGCCCATTTTACTAGACGGACCAGTGGAGGTCTTCGATGAGGCCGTGTCACGGAGCCTGGCCTCCGCGATGAGCAGCGTGGCACGGAGGTCAGTCTCCGTTATAAGCAGCGTGTCACGGAGATAGCCTCCGACGGTCCCCTTTTTGATTTCTTACGCATTTTTAAGGGTCTTTTGGTCTTTTTCTTACCCAAAATAGTCCCCCAACTATTCTAAAACATTTATAAGTCCCTAGAACGTCCCACTCATCAAAAATCATACGCTACTTTTCTCTCCTCTCATCCTCTCTAAGTCAAGAAGCAAGAACACCTGGGGTTCAAGGTTCCTATGGTCATACTCAAGTGTTTTGCGGATTTCTCTCCGTTAAAAGGTATGTTGAACGATCCTCTTTCAACTATACTCATAAGGATTGTGTTTTCTACTACTTACTACGACATCTATGTTAGTATTGTATAAAAATGGTTGAAGGGTTTCGAAAGGAAGAGTTTGCTTGAAACTTCTAAATATTTTTCTATGAAATTATCCATATCTAATTGTTATTTTAAAGCTATGGTTTGAAGCATAACCTTCTTTATGGATTATTGAAATTAGGGCAGATTTGAAGCTCTTTATATGTTTCCTTCAAAAGTTGATTGTAGTATCTAAATATGGGTTTTTGAAGGAAGGAAAAATGATCTTCTTAAATCCCTCGATCTTTGAAATGATTACTTGATAATTAGTAAGATTTAAACTTTGAGGGACCTATGTGTTAAACGAGTTTAAGATCCTTAAATACGGGACTATTGATGTGAAAATGATGAAGGCATAATATGATAAGTGTGACTTGCAAGTCTTGGTATGACGATACCAACCCACGTGTGCCTTAAGAATGTTAAGAGTCCCAAAATGACTGATTTTGTTAAATGTTTAAAATGTTAAATATGGGCTTAAGAGGATTAGATGATTAACCGAGAAGGTGTGAGTCGAATGGGGCTCAACACCTGAAACCGTGTTTTGTCGACACGGGTATGAGTCGAACGGGCTCTTCCCTTTAAGTCGAATGAGGCTCTTTACTGTATGCTTGACTTGTCAGCTGTATACAGTTATGAGGTGATTATATTATGACGCTCCAAATACTTGCGGCAAACTTGGATTAGAAGCTCTGTCGGTCGAGTTGTGATCGGACTCACATAGCCCGTGGTGAAATAAATATCGATGATACCATCTAGTCCAGAAGTAATGTATTCATGTAAATTTCATATTGGTGATTTGGAAACTTCCCCATCTTTTATGTTTATGATATGTATTATATTTTTATGACTTGCTTTATAAACTATAATATCTCTTCCCCTGGGTTGCATGCCAGTACTCACCGTACTGACTGTCCTCGGATGCTACATCTTTTCATGATGCAGGTTCAGAGACCTTTCCTCGTGGTTCTGTGAAGCACTAGGATCTTTGAGATTTTGATAAGCAATTGGTGAGCCCTCTATTCTTTCGGAAGGCGATTGCATCTTTATTTTACTCTGATTTTTAGTTATGGTATTGTCGGGGTCATGTCCTGGCATTGGTATTTCATTCTTATGTTAGAGGCTTCGTGGACCTATGTAGATATTGTTTAAACATTTTATTCCTAACACTTGGTTAATTCTTAACTATATTTCAAATGATGTTCTTAAATGTGTCCTTTTTCTGCAAATTCTTTATTTATTGAATGTGCTTGTTAAGGTATGCTAAGGGGTTAACTCAGGCCTCCTTGGTCTGGGTTGCCCGTCACGTCCAGGTCCTGGTCTTGGGGCATGACACTTAGGTGTTGTTCCAAGGATCCTCGATTGGTTTGGGTTGCTAAAACTGGTATATGCTTATTGTCATTGTTATTATTGTGATGATTGTTGAACCTGTTCCATGTGGTTGGTAAGCTAGAAGAAAGGCTAAGAGTCTGGGGTTATATTGCTGGCTTGTTATTACATGTTATACTGTTTACTCAGCTTTAGTTTATTATTCATGTATTGTTTATTGGAGCTGGATGATGATCCTACCAGTACACTGTGGTTGTGTACTGATTCTGCACTTGCTTTCTTTTTATGATTACAGGACATATTTCAACGGCTGCTACGCGACCTCAGTTGTAGTCCTGATGATTTCACATTCCAAGGGTGAGCTACTTCTTTCGGGCTACCATGGTTTTCTCCAGTTTAGTTCTAGTCCATTGTTTCGGATTAACTCTTGTTTTTGGGTTACATCTCCGTTCTCTAGACATTTGGTAGATGATTTGATACAATGACTTTCAGATTCTAGGGGTATTTTCGTAGGATCTTATTTTATTAGTATTTTGACTATGAATGTTAGTTTATCTTAATGCAATTGGTTTTGAGCTGTTAGATTCACTAAGTGTTGAGTTGGAAATTGGTCGCTCATCTGGGGGTTTCAGGTGGGTGTCACTCACAGCGGGTTGGGTCATGACAAAGATAGTATCAGAACCCTAGATTCTCTAATCTCGTCGTACCAAAATGGGTCTGATAGAGTCTTGCGGAATGGTACGGTGACATCTGTACTTTTCTTCGAGAGGCTATAGGACTTTAGAAAACTATCTCTTCTTTCTTTCTTCATTCCATAACTTGATTCCAATTGGTATCTAGTGATACAAATTAGTATTTAACTCCGTTCACTGTTTTGTCCATAGATGGTTGATACAAGGCGCAACAAAGTTAGAACGGCAGCTCCAGTGGCGGAACCAACAGCCAAAGGTCGTGAAAGGGGCAGGGATAGAGGCAGAGGCAGAGAAAGAGCAACACCCACCAGAGGTAGAGCTCAGGCAGTGACAGGGCCATGAGTAGCATCCTCTCTCCCACCTCAGGATCCTGTCGAAGAGGAAGTTGAGGTTGTACTTGAGGAGAACCCAAAACAGGAGGAGGCGGCACCGGCTGGAGGTGCAGGCCTTTCCCCTATGACTCTCGAGGTGTTTCGGCAGATGTGGGCTTTTCTGAGTGGGCCAGCAGGTACTGGAGCCACTCTTTCTGGTACAACAGATCATGTTTTAGGCACTCAACCAGCTGCTGCAGAGACTCCTAAGATGGATGCAGCGTTGGGTACTGCTGATTTCTGCCGTCTGATGTTAAGCCTTGTTATGACTGGGACCGAGCATGAGATACTGACCAAATTCCTGAAACTAAAACCTCTGATGTTTCAGGGAGCAAAGAAGTAAAATGCATTTGAGTTTATTCTGGACTGCTACGATAGGTTGCATAAGTTGCACATTGTGCAGCAGCATAGGGTAGAGTTTGTCACATTTCAGCTTCAAGGTGATGACAACCTATGGTGGAGAGCTCATGTAGAGTGTCGGCCATCAGCTTTGCCTCTGATGACTTGGGCATAATTTCATGCTCTGTTCTTGGAGAAATATATGCCTCGTACTTTGAGGGATCACAAAAAGGATGAATTTCTGGCCCTTGAGCAGGGTAACATGTCAGTCTCAACTTATGAGGCTAAGTTTCATGCCTTGTTGCATTATGTTACTCAGCTTCTGGGTACTGAGGAGGAGAGGATTCGTCTGTATGTGAAGGGCCTGAATACTGAGTTACAGGTGTTGTCTGTGCATATGACCTCGGCAGGGAAGAGTTTTAACAAGGTGACTAATTATGTGAAGAAACTGGAGGGGGTCAGATAAGTTGGGCAGGCTAAGGTGTTAGCCAAGAATTCTCGGAACAAAGGTAATTTCATTGGTTCGTACTCCAGGGGTCACAACCAGCATGTTTTTTTGGCTTGTCCTATTCAGTCAGCCCTGCCAGCTTCTGCAGGTGGTCGTTCGGGAACCGATCAGCAGTTTTTAGCTTCTAGAGGCCAGGGTCCTTCTTATACTTCTACTTGCAGACCTACTCTGGATCGTGGATGTTTTCATTATAGAGATTCAGATCACTTAAAGCGGGAGTTCCCTCACAGGCAGGCAGGAAATCAAAATCAATAGTAGACCAGGGCTGTGTTTTTGGTAAGTGGAGGTGGCAATGGCAGGGGTCATCCACAGGGTGGGCGAGGAAATTTTTAGGGAGGCCGAGGAAACAGAGGAAATGGTGGCGCAGGCAGGGGAGTCGCGCAGCCAGCCAGAGAGGTTGCTCAGATTGATTACCGAGCCCATTGCTATGCATTCTCGGGGAAGTTTGAGGCTGAAGCATTTGATGCCATGATAACAAGTATAATTCTAGTCTGTGACCAGATGACTTCCGTATTGTTTGACCCAAGTTCTACTTATTCGTATGTCTCTGTGAAATTTGCTTTGTGGTTGGATTTGGTTTGTGATGTCCTAGGTTCTCCTATTCATGTTTCTACCCTAGTTGGGGAGTCTGTGGTATTAACCCATGTATATCATACATGTCCTGTGGTTTTTGTGGGTTTTCAGACTTGGTAGATTTGGTTATTCTAGACATGCTGGATTTTGATGTTATTTTGGATATGACCTGGTTGTCTCCATATTATGCTGTACTGAATTGTAATGCTAAGACCGTGACTTTAGAGATTTCGAGTAAGGATAGACTAGAGTGGGAAGGTGTGAACAGGCCCACGTCGGCGAAGATCATATCCTTTGTTCAGGCTAGGAAGTTAGTGGGAAAAAGTTATTTAGTTTTCTTGGCACATTTATGGAATGCTAGTGTGGAGTCCCCTTCGATTGAGTCAGTTCTGGTGGTTTCTGAGTTTCAGGAGGTGTTTCTAGCGGATTATCTTGGCATGCCTCCGTGGCATGCTTCCAGATAGAGACATTGACTTCTGTATAGATTTGGAGTCGGGCACTCGTCCAATCTCTATTCCTCCTTACCATATGGCCCCGACAGAGTTGAGAGAACTTAAGACTTAACTTCATAAACTCTTAGATAAGGGATTTATTCGTCCTAGTGCTTCATCTTGGGGTGCTCCGATTTTGTTTGTGAAAAATAAGGATGGTAGTATGAGGATGCATATAGACTACATGCAACTAAATAAAGTCACCATCCGAAATAAGTATCCTTTACCCCACATAGATGACCTTTTGACCAGTTACAGGGTGCTTCCGTGTTTTCAAAGATTGACTTGAGGTCAGGGTACCATCAGCTAAAGATTAGGCCTGAGGATATACCTAATATGGTATTCCAGACTCAATATGGGTATTATGAGTTCCTGATAATGCCATTTGGGTTGACCAATGCGCCGGTGACATTCATGAGATTGATGAATGGTGTCTTCAAGTCGTATCTGGATTCCTTTGTGATTGTGTTTATAGATGATATCCTGATTTACTCTAGGAGTAAGGAAGAGCCTACAAAGCATCTTTATATTGTTTTGGGGATATTAAAGCACCAGAAATTGTATGCCAAGTTTTCGAAGTGTGAATTTTTGTTGTCTTTGGTTGCCTTCTTGGGGAATGTGGTTTCAGAAAAAGGGGTGATGGTGGATCCCCAAAAGATTGAGGCAGTTAAGAGTTGGGTTTGACCTAGCTCTGTGACTGAGGTTAGAAGCTTTGTGGGGCTTGCAGTCTACTATCAAAGATTTGTCAAGGACTTTGCGTCCATTGATACTCACTTGATAATGTTGACTTAGAAGGAGGTACCTTTTGTTTGGTTTGACAAGTGTGATGAGAGCTTCCAAAAGCTCAAGATACTTCTGACTGCGGCTCCCATCCTATCATTACCGGTTGAAGGTAAGGATTTTGTTGTATTTTGTGATGCTTCATATTTAGGTTTGGGTGTTGTACTGATGCAGGGCAGGAATGTTATAGCTTATGCTTCTAGGAAGTTGAATCCCCATGAAAATAACTACCCAACTTATGATTTAGAGTTGGCAGCGGTGATCTTTGCCCTAAAGATTTGGAGACACTACCTTTATGGTGTCAAGTGTGAAGTATTCACAGACCATCGCAGCCTGCAACATACGTATACATAGAAAGATTTGAATCTGAGGCAGAGGAGGTGGATGAAACTATTGAAGGACTAAGACTATCCAGTATCATCTGGGCAAGGCTAATGTGATGGCAGACGCATTAAATCAGAAAGCGATTAGCATGGGCAATTTGGCTTATTTAGGGGTGTGCAAATGACCATTGGCTAGGAAGATTCGGGCTCTAGAATCTAAGTTCATGCAGTTGGGCATCTCAGAATAGGGTGGAGTGTTTGCCAGTATTGAGGTCAAACCCACATTTATAGAGGATATCAAGGCTAAACAGTTTTAGGATGCACAGCTGAACAAGATTCAGAATAAGGTGTTGTCTGGGGAGGCCCTGGATACCACACTCGATGCATATGGAGTACTAAGTTTTAGAGGGAGGATTTGTATCCCTCGGGTTGATGACTTGATTCAGAATATGCTAGCAGAGGCTCATAGTTCGCGGTATTCTATTCATCTGAGCATAACCAAAATGTACTGGGACTTGAAGCGACTTTATTGGTGGACGGGGATGAAAAGGGACATAGCTGATTTTTGTGTCTAAGTGTTAGAATTGTCAGCAGTTTAAGTATGAGCACCAAAGGCCTGCAGGATTGCTTCATAGAATGCCCATGCCCGAGTGGAAGTGGGAAAGAATAGCCATGAATTTTGTGGTGGGTCTTCCTAAGACCTTGGAAAAGTATAACTCCATTAGGGTCATCGTGGATAAGCTGACCAAGTCAGCTCATTTCATTCCGGTTAGGATGGATTATAATTTGCAACAGTTGGCCAATATTTATGTTAAGGAGATTTTGAGACTACATGGGGTGGCACTCTCCATCATTTCAGATAGGGGTATGCAGTTTACTTCTAAGTTCTGGGGCAAGCTGCATACAAAGTTGGACACTCAACTCACTTTCAGCACAATATTTCATCATCATATGGACGTCAGTCGGAAAGGACAATTCAGGTATTGTAGGACATGCTGAGAGCATGTGTAATCGACTTTGAGGGTCATTGGGACCAGTTTCTACCATTGTGTGAGTTCTCATACAACAATAGCTATCACTCCATTATCGATATGGCACCATTCGATACATTTTATGGGAGAGGATGTAGATCACCTATAGGGTGGTTTAAGACAGGCGATGTGAAACCTTTGGGAATGGACTTGGTTAGGTAAGCTAAATAAAAAGTAAGGGAAATTCAAACCAAGTTGTTAGCAGCTCAAAGCAAGCAGAAAGAGTATGCAGATCGCAAGGTAAGGGACATGGCTTTTCAGGTTGGTGAGCAAGTGTTGTTGAAAGTATCACCCATAAAAGGGGTAATGCGATTTGGTAAGAAGGACAAGCTTAATTCTCGGTATATCGCTCCATTCAAGGTCCTTGAGATTGTAGGACCGGTGGCATACAGGTTAGCACTACCACCCAATTTATCTGGAGTCTATCCAGTCTTCTATGTATTCATGATAAAGCGATACCATGGGGATTGGGAGTACATCATCAAGTGAGATTCGATCTTGCTAGACAAGGATCTTCAGTACGAGGAGGAGCCGGTTGCTATTCTTGATCGGAATGTCTAGAAATTGAGGACAAAGGAAATCAATATCGGTGAAAGGTTCAGTGGAAGCATTATATAATTGAAGAAGCCACTTGGAAAATCAAGAAGGACATACAGGAGAAGTACCTTCACTTGTTTGAGGATTCAGGTATGACACTTTATCTCTTTTAACTCATCTTTTTGGGTTTGATCATTCAGAGATGAACAATGGGTAAATTGGTATCTGTTGTAACGATCTATTCCGTCATTAAGGGTAAACTATTTGTCCCAAGTTTTGGATTAGAAAACTTCTGAGTTTGAGAGTTAAAAATTTCAGGCTAGGCTAGACTCGGATGGATTCTGAGCAAGGTATGATCTAGGTCAATCCGAGTGAAGATTGGGTAAATTATCTTATGTCGAGCTAGTTTTTTCATTAGCTAAGACATTAAGGAGTCTGGGGGACTTTTCAGAAGTAAATTCGGGTGAGTAAAACTTCCGATATCAAAGTTGACGTGAAAGGGTTGATTCAAAACGTCAAGATTTGAGGTGTGTTGTAAAAGTGGTCAAGTCTGCTACGGTAGTGCCACTATAGCGGTGTACAAACCAGTATAGCAGAATAAGTCATAGTTAATATAGAAACTTCCCCAAAAATGTTCAGAATTTCTAAAGAATATTTTGGGGAAGGGCATAGGCGAAGGGAGGCAATTTCTACTAAATTTCCTCCAAACTCCATCAAAAAGGTAAGAATTTCATTCTCGACTTCAGTATTTTAATTCCCACACCTTAGAAACAGTAATTTCAAGCTTGGGAGAAGGTTTGCATTGACCTGGGATGGTAGAATCTGGTGGAAAAAAGGGATTCTAGATTGTAGAATTCTTGGGTTATAATTATTATTACTTATTCATGATTAAAACACCATTATTTGCTTATTATATTCGTAAAATAGTAGTTTTTAGGTGTATTAATGGTGAGAAATCTCAGAGATGGATGGAATGATCATGGTTTGGCCTAAGAATTAGGATTTAAGTATAATCCAGGTAATTTTAGGTTGTTGGACTGATTTTGGCATGTTTTGTAATCATTGTTAGACCGAGAACAAGCAAAATCTTCAAAAAATGGGAAGGCTCCGGCTTAGTAGAGTTTTCAAGCTATTCGAGGTAGGTGATAGTTATTGTCTTTCCAAATGTACTCTGTGTGTATGTAAATTTAGCTTAATAATGTATGTACTTTGCATGGTTAGAGAATTAAATTATGAATGTCTAAGTGCCCGAGTGTCAATCATGTGAAATAAACTTAGTTTTATGGCTTGTTGGTTTTACAAATGTGATATTGTTCATTTGTTTATTGACTGTTGAATTTGTGTGACATTCAATTGGGTCGAGTACCATGCCTGGTATGGGATATATATTGGTTGTCTCGGGTACCATACCTGGTACGGGATACTAATTAGTTGGCTCGGGTACCACGCCTGATACAGGTTCTATAATAGTTGGCTTGGGTACCACACCTGGTATGGGTTTATTTATATTGTTGATTGTATTTGTCGATGGTTCTATGAATGGATCAAGCTGATTGATTAAAACTCTGACTGTTGCATTTTGGTCCATCAGAGGCTGGGTAGTTGCATTCAAATATAGGGTTGGTCCTTGTGTAGATCGAGGATTGCATGTTAAATACTTATGTGTTGTTCTATGGACCCTCGGTTGGTCCAGGTTGCTAAAAAGGGTATATGCTTATTGTCATTTTTATTGTTGTGATGGTTGTTGAACCTGTTCCATGTGGTTGGTAAGCTAGAAGAAAGACTAAAAGTCTGGGGTTATATTGCTGGCTTGTTATTACATGTTGTACTGTTTATTCAGCTTTAGTTTATTGTTCATGTATTATTTATTGGAGCTGACTGATGATCCTACTAGTACACTGTGGTTGTGTACTGATTCTGTACTTGTGTTTTTTGTGAGTATAGGACATATTCCGGCGGCTGCTATGCGACCTCAATTGTAGTCCCGATGATTCCAGATTCCAAGGGTGAACTACTTCTTTTGGGCTACCATGGTTTCCTCCAGTTTAGTTTTAGTCCATCATTTCAGACTTAACTCTTGTTTTTGGGTTGCATCCCTGTTCTCTAGACATTTGGTAGATGTCTTGGTACATCGACTTTTAGATTCTAGGAGTATTTCTGCAGGATCTTATTTTATTAGTATTTTCACTATGAATATTAGTTTATCTTATTGCAATTAGTTTTGAGTTGTTTGATTCACTAAGTGTTGGGTTGGAAATTGATTCGCTCATCCGCGAGTTTCGGGTGAGTGCCACTCGCGGTGGGTTGGATCGTGACAGTACAATTCCAAGTTAGGATTTGGAGGTGTGCAACAACTAATTGTATCTGGACCTTCTGGAAAGTACTTTGAAATAGAAGGAGATAATGGAGTTAGAAAATTATTATCTTTTGTGTCTGAAGATTATCATGTCATTCATTTATTTGCTATTGATGAGTGTGAATTAGTTGTTGATGTCCCTAATATTATCATCTCTGATGGATTATTTTTCCAAGTACCAGTAGTTAATGATCCTGGAACAGACTGTAGTTATAGTAATATTAATGATGGCATGGTGTTTGATTGTCCAAAGTATGATAATGAGGAATTAGAAAATCTTGTTACTACTAAAGGAAGGGTTGTAACAGATGGTTTGCAGAATAATAGAGAAATGGTTAAGGGTATGAGCTTCAAGGACATACCAGAGGCAAGAAAATTCTGGAAACTGTATGCATTGACAAATAAGGTAGAATTAATTGTTAAAAAAAGTAATAGAAAAAGATTGAGATATTCTTGTGGTGATCCAGATTGCCCATTTGTAGTCCTAATTTCTAGGGACGATACCACTCCTGGAGTAAGTATCAAAACATTAATAGACCATAATGATTGTTAAACAACATATGATAACAATCTTGTTGATCACACCATAATAGCTCATTATTTCAAGGAGAAGTTACAAAGTAACCCTAAGTATAAGGTTACAGATATGAGGAAGGACTTTTATAGAGTTTTTGAGTTAAATGCAAGTGAAGGAAAGTTCAAGAGGGCAAAGAGAGAGGTTTTGGAAATTCTGGATGGTAGCTTTACAGATAATTACAATAAATTGGAGACTTATGGTAATGAATTGAGAGAAACCAATCCAGTATCTGATGTTATGATTAATCTGTCTAATGAGGCACTAGCTCAAGGTACGAGAAAATTTCTTAGGATGTATATCTGCTTCAAAGAAATGAAAATGGATTTTAAGGAAGGGTTAAGACCATTTATTGGTCTAGATGGTACATTTCTTAAAGGAAAAGTCAAAGGACAGTTATTGGTGGCTGTTGATCTGGACAGTATGAATCATTTCTACCCTATAGTATGGGTTTTGGTAGGTAAAGAGAACACAAGGACATGGACATGGTTCATGCAGAATTTGCATCAGTCACTTGATATCAAAAATTGAGAAGGAATAACATTCATGTCAGACATGCAGAAGGTAAACATTCATATCAAATGTTTTCTATTGATTTAATACATTTATTTGTTGATTATTACATTACATAGTATTTGATTTGATTTATGTTGTGTTTTTCTATTTGGGGACTGCTTCATGCAGTACAAAATATTTTGCCTAAATCACATCAAAGATTTTGTGTTAGGCATATTGAGGCAAATTGGTGCAAAAGATGGAGTAAAGATGAGTTGAAGAAGTTGTTGTTGTGGTGTGCATGGTCCTCTTATTCAAAGGAGTTTGAAGACCATCTTGAAGAGATGAAGTAGTTGGATGAACCTGTGGGAAGTGATCTGATTAATAGGTATCCTCCCAAAGCATGGTGTAGATCTTATTTGGACACAGTCTGCAAAAATCAGGCTGTAAACAATAATTTTACTTAGTCATACAATGCTTGGATACTTGAAGCAAGGTGCAAACCTATAATTGAAATGATGGAGGAGATTAGGTTAAGGTGATGAATAGATTGGCTGAAAAAGTGGCCACTGCTGAGAAGTGGAAGGATAGCTTTAGTCCTTTGAGTATAAAGCTGTATAAGGAATATTTGAAAATAGCCCAAGTTTGTAAGGTGAATGGCAATGGAGACCATGGATATGACGTCACAGAAGGAACTGATAAGCACGTTGTGAATCTAAGGCAAAAAAGGTGTACTTGCAGGTCATGAGACCTCACTAGAATCCCATGTCCACGTGCTATAAAGGCCATGTTTCACAAGAAGATGAATCATATGGCTGAAATCAATCGGTATTATAGTAAAGAGGCATTTCTGCTAACTTACAAGAACAAGTTGCAGCCTGTTAGAGGAGAACAATTCTGGAAAATTGTCCCTTCTCAAGCCATGTGTTAGAAAGAAAGGGAAGAAGGAATCTTAAAGCTACAAGCTGTAATAATAGAGATTTGCAGCTGTAAATTGCTACAGAAGTGTTTCGATGAAGAAGGAGAAGGCTGAAATTTAGAGTTCTATTTCACTCTCTAGATATTTCATTACACCAACTTTTTAGTATATATAAAGTGTGAGGATTACAAACCACATAACAAGCAAAATATCTCACACTAAACTATGTACATATGTGGCTCACTAACCACCACTCATTTTAACCCAAAAGACTTGTCTACTACAAAAATATCTACTATCTAGGAGTTTCTAGAGAAATCTTAATTTCCTAACACTCCTCCTTAAGATTTTTCGCTAAAACTCCTTGCAACATCCTTTGAAACTAAACTTCTTGGTAGGAAGAGCCTTGGTTAGAATATCAGCTTGTTGTTCTTCACTGCTGCAATGCACCAGCTTAACTTCACCATTCTTCTTGGCATCTCTTAAAGCATGAAATCTGATGTTGATATGCTTTGTTCCTCCATGTTGCACCAGATTTTTGGCCATCGCAATTGCTGATTATTGTCCACATAGATCACTGTTGGTTCTTTTGGCAAAAGATCCAATTCAAACAAGATCTTTCTTAGCCAAATTCCTTGATTTGTAGCAGATGCAGCAACAACATACTCGGCTTCCACTGAAGATTGAGCTACAATATCTTGCTTCTTTGTGCTCCAAGAAAAAATGCCCGAACCAAACGAAAAAGAGTAACCAGATGTGCTTTTATAATCATCCAAACATCTACCCTAATCACTATCTGAATAGACAATAAGAGATCCTTTCTCCACAGTTCTATACCAAATTCCATAATTAATTGTCCCTCTAGTGTACCTCAGCACCCTTTTAGCAGCTCCAAAATGCTTAGTACTGGGACATTGCATATATCGGGATAACAAACTAGCAGAAAACATTACGTCTGGCCTGGAAGCAGTTAGATACAATAGGCTTCCAATAAGACTTCTATAAAGTTTTGGATCTTCCCTCTCTTCACCGTCATTCTTCATCAATTTTTCATTCACAACAAGTGGTATTGCAATAGGTTTGCACTTGTCAAGCTTGAACTTTTTTAGCAGATCAATGCATACTTCTTTTGGGACAAGAAAATTCCTTCATGAGATTGAAAAATCTCCATTCCCAGGAAAAACTTCATCTCTCCTAGATCAGACATCTCAAAAACTTTTAACATTTCATTTTTAACTTCTTGAACCGCAAGAGAATTTTCACCTGTAATCATCAAATCATCAACATAAACTGATAACACAATCAACTTCCCATCAGCTTGCCTTTTGAAGTACAAAGTAGGCTCATTTAGGCTTCTGTTAAAGCGTTGAGGCAGCAAATGAGTATCCAACCTACTATACTAAGCTCTCAGAGCTTGTTTAAGACCATAGAGAGCTTTTTAAGCTTATACACCTTGTCTTCTTCATCTGCAACTGTAAAACCTTCAAGTTGTTCTACATAAATGTCTTCTTCAAGCAATCCATTGAGAAATGCAGATTTGACATCCAAATGGTAGATTTTCAATTGGTATTGTGCAGCAAGGGCGACTAGAAATCTTACTGTCTCATGCCTCGCAACAGGAGCAAACGTATCTCCATAGTCCACTCCAGGCTGCTGAGAATAGCCTTTAACAACGAGTCTAGATTTATGCTTGAAAATGGAGCCATCTGGATTGAACTTTGTTCTGAAGACCCATTTGACACCGATAACGTTCTTGTGTTCTGGTCTATCCACCAACTCCCAAGTATCATTTTTATTAATCATGGAAAGCTCCTCCTCTATTGCTGAAATCCAAACTTCCTGACTTGCTACTTCTTCAAAGGAAGATGGTTCGACAAGAGCAAAATTGCATTGCTCATAAACTTCAGCTAGCGATATGGTCTTCAAAACAGGAGAATCTGTAGTTAATTCAACATCTGAATTGTGTTTTGTTCCAGCAATAGAACTGGAGGAAGTATCACTCGTCTGCGGATTTGGAGCTGCAAGTGAAGTACCCCCGTCTTGGTTCTTTACAACAATATCTCGATCCCAATCATAGTGGCTGGACTCATCCACTACAAGATCTCTACTGATGAACACCTTCTTTGTACTAACATTATACACTTTGTACCCTTTTGAGGTTGTGCTATAACCCAACAAAATACAAAGTTCTGCCTTGCTATGTAAGTTGCCTCTTTTAGCATCAGGAACATGTGCATAGCACACCGAACCAAATACCTTCAAGTGTTTTGCAGACGGCTTTATACCCTTCCATGCTTCAAATGGCGTCATGCCTTGGACTGCTCTAGTTGGTAATATGTTAAGCAGATAGATGGCAGTATTGACTGCCTCAGCCCAAAAGTATTTAGGTATCTTTTTCTCAGCAAGCATGCATCTCGCCATCTCCATCACTGTTTTGTTCTTCCTCTCAGAAACCCCGTTCTGTTCTGGAGTGTAGCTAACAGTGAATTGTTGTTAAATACCCAAATCCTTACAATACTTGCTGAACTGATGCGAAGTATATTCAGTTCAGTTATCTGACCTGATATACTTCAACCGACAGCCACTCTCCCTTTCTACCATAGCCTTGAATTCTTTAAAAATAGAGAACACCTGAGATTTGCTACTAAGAAAGTAGACCCATGTCATTCGAGTTAGATCATCCACAAAGAGAATAAAATATTTATTTCCACTCAAAGAAGCCGTCCTTATTGGTCCACATAAATCTGTATGAACCAACTCTAGCTTTTCCTTCGCTCTCCAAAGACTTCCCTTAGGAAAGGATCGTCTATGCATTTTACCAAATTGACATGACTGACAAACATCTCAGCACATGTCAATTTTGGGTACATCAAGCACCATACCCTTTGATTGCATATACACCAATGAACGAACTAAGGTTGTAATGACCGAACCTTTTGTGCAAAATCCAAGTATCACTCAATTCAACATTGAAGGAGAAATTTTCAGCAGAATAGCATGAAATTGGAAAGGAATTGTCAATCATGCTAATTTTAGCTACTTCACATCCTTTTGGATCATAAATGACGCATTTTTTATCCTTAAAATTAAGAGAATAACTTTTGTGAAGCAACTGAGCAACACTCAACAAGTTTTGAGTCAAATTTGGCACATAAAGAACATCAGTAATGATTTTCATACCTTCATCCGTAGGAAATTTTACAGACCCTCTACCTTGAGCTTGCACCAATACACCATTTCCAAGCTTCACTTTAGTTCTATCAGATCTATCCAAGCTAACAAACAAATTTTCATCAATCGCCATGTGCCTTGTGCATGCGCTATCGACATACCAATTACATCGATCAACATGTGATGTGTGCGAGGCCATGAATACCTCCTCCTCTGATTTTTCAACTTGGTGATCATCAGCGAAACTTGCTCATTGGGAAGACTGGCCACTTTGATTTTTCTTTTGCCTGCAATACCTCTCAATATGTCCATACTTCTTACAATATCTACATTGAATAGGAGACCTCTTTGCCTTCTGCCAATAATTTTTCTCCAGGTGGTTTGTCTTCTTACAAATACCACAAGGTGGAAATTTTCCTTTTCTCGATGAATCACCTTGGTTTCCACCAGATTTTACCTCTCCAGAGTCATCTAAGGAGAATTTTTTGTCTTCCCTTTGTTGCTTGAATTTATGCCTTACTTGAAAGGCATCTTCTACTATCCCTTCACTTCTCATAGTTACCCGTTGCTCTTGGACTTGCAATTTGGAGATCAATTCAGCTATTGTAAGTGTAGTCAAGTCACAAGACTCTTCAATAGCTGAGATTTTTGATTCAAACTTCTCTGGAAGGCTGACCAAAATCTTCTCAACAACTTTCTGATCTGGAAAGTTTTCACCAAGTATTCTTATCTGGTTCACAATCTCCATCAGCTTGGAAGAGTATTCTTTCACACTATCTGAGTCCTTCATCTTTAAAAGCTCAAACTCCCTCTTCAAAGTTAAGACTCTAGCAGACTTCACTCTGTTGCTGCCTTCAAACTCCTCCTTTAACTTATCCCAGGCCTCTTTGGCTGTTTCACAAGCCATAATTCTTGTAAACATCACTTCCGCAAGACTTGAATGTATGCAAGTGAGAGCTCTTGGAGATCTAGTCACCAACTCATCATACTTCTTAATTTCATTGAGAGTTGCATTGTTTCTCAATGGCTGGACAACAGGTTCTCCGCTCTCAATAACTTCCCATAAGTTGAGAGCCTTTAGATAAGCCTTCATCTTGATAGCCCAAATATGATAATTCTCACCGTTAAAGATCGGAGGACCTGTGGTAGGCTGATTTTCAGGTGACATGACTTTACCTAACAAATAGATCCAAGAAAAAACAGAAATTTGATGAGTCAATCAACAATATTTGATTCAGATCCCTTAGGAAATAAGCTCTGATACCATGTTAGAAAGAAAGGGAAGAAGGAATCTTAAAGCTACAAGCTGTAATAATAGAGATTTGCAGCTGTAAATTGCTACAGAAAGTGTTTAGATGAAGAAGGAGAAGGCTGAAGTTTAGAGTTCTATTTCACTCTCTAGATATTTCATTACACCAACTTTTTAGTATATATAAAGTGTGTAGATTACAAACCACATAACAAACAAAATATCTCACACTAAACTATGTACATATGTGACTCACTAACCACCACTCATTTTAACCCAAAAGACTTGTCTACTACAAAAATATCTACTATCTAGGAGTTTCTAGAGAAATCTTAATTTCCTAACACCATGGAACCACCAGAAATGGTTAAGCTGGTTGGCAGACCTAAGGTCAAGAAAAATAGACAAAAGGAAGAGGCAGTTAAGAGGCAAGGAGAATGGAAGCAACCAAGGAGAGGTAATGTAATGTTATGTAGAACCTGTGGAGAGCCAAATCATAACAGTAGGGGATGCCAGAAGATAATTTATTTAAAACTTGTATTTGATTGTTGACTATTATTGTAATTATTACATTTTAATTGAATACTCACTATAACTATTTTTGTCTTATAACTAAAAGGCAAGCAGCCTGCTAAGGGAAAGCAGAAGCAGCAACCTACTAAGGGAAAGAAGAGGTGGACTAACGGCATAATTGATGAAGAGGAACCATCTAAGGAAGACATCAACTTAACAACTCCCCAAGCATCCGAAGACAATCAACACTTTGATTTTGATATCCCTAATTGCAGCACATTTCCTGACTTTGAGGATGAAGAAGAATATCCTTGTCTATGGCCCAAGGTAGTTTCAGAAGATGAATACCTTACAAGACTACAAAAGAGGCAACAACCACAAGAACCCACAAGTACTAGAGGAATAGGCTTTAGAGGTTACAAAGGTGGTGTTAGTGAACCAACCAATCCACTAATATCACCAAGGGGCCTAATGTGGAAGGGGAAAGTTGCACTTACTTTGAACCAGTTGGAAGCTCAAACTCAAAAAAAGGTTGAAAAGTTAAGGCCAAGAAAGGGTCAATATCAGCTTCATTAGCTTTGATGACAGAAATGATGATGTTTTTTTGAGTATAATGTTGATGTATTTACTACTAAAGACAGTATTGTTTTTGAGTTGACAGTTTGTTATGGTGTGTATTTGTCATAACAACGGATTATTATTAAGTTGAATTTGGTTAACAGTTTTTTATGGTGTGTATCTGTCAAGTTTTTTTGGTGTGGATCAACTGTTTAAATATATTAGACTGTGTGTCTGCAATACATATTATCGTGTGTGCTGTGTCATGTGTTTAGAATGTGTTAGAACTACTCGTTAATACTAGTTCTCCAGGTGAAGTGAAAGGGGTTGTGCAGGTAGAGGTTTTTCTTGTATGATAATTCTTGCTTGTGCCCTGGGATTCTTTGGATTGTATTTTTCAGTTTTCCAGGGGTGGAATAGGTTTAGACAAGTGTTTTATGTATGCTCATTACATTATTTGCTTAAGGATTTAAGAGTTTTGGTTCATATATCTCTTGCTGCTCTATGAATTAGCATTGGTTACTTTCTGGAAAAGGTCAATATACATGCATGTCCTGAACATTGTTGGTTTCAATCCTAGTTTTGATTTAGTTCTTTAAAGCAAAATTTAATCCCCACCCTTATTCTTGTCCATTAAAGACAAGATATTTGTAGGCTTGTAGCTCTGCAAGTTAGCAAGATAGTCCATCAAGGAGATAAGGATGGTGAATAAGATATGAAATTTTCTCTAAAATGAGATTACACTAATTACAATTCATAACAGGGAGATAAGGATTACAGGTTCATAGTCAAACAAGGAACTACACGGAGTGTAATTACAGTTCCTCAATATGTTATCTTTTCCTGATAAATGCTTTCCATCTTTTATGACAAATGCAAATGGTGAAAGCCCCTCTTTTTGCACAGTTCCTTGTTCTTGTTGTCCCTTCTATGGCATGTGCATTAGCTCCATATAGTTTGAGTTTAAATTCGGGTAGTATGTGCCTTCCAGTGAAGTATATTTTCCTTCTCCAACAGCACATTCTCTTGGGTTACTAACGGGAAACCTGAAAAATCATCAAGTCATGAATGAATAATCGGTCATAAAATATATATGTTGCTCGAACTTTTTAAAAATATTATCGCAATACTTGTGTCAGATTCATAAAATATCACTATCTTTGGAGTATTTACTACACACTCATTGACATTTTTGAAGAATCCAAGCAACATACGTTCTAAGCTACAACAACAACAACAACATACCCAGTATATTTCCACAAAGTGGGGTCTGAGGAGGGTAGAATGTAGGCAGATCGTACCTTTACCCCAGAGGTGAAGTAAAGAGGTTGTTTCTGATAGACCCTCGGCTCAAAAAGTCTAATATATATAGCCAATAAACAAAAACAATAGATAGACACAAAACTATACTACAACAAAATACAACTATAATCTAACTACACAGATTATTTTGTTGTAGTATAGTTTTGTGCCTATCTGTTGTTTTTGTTTATTGGCTATATATCTTGGACTTTTTGAGCCGAGAGTCTATCGGAAAAACCTCTTTACTTAACCTCTGGGATAAAGGTACGGTCTGCGTACATTCTACCCTCCCCAGACCCTACTTTATGAGAATATACTGGGTATGTTGTTGTTGTTATTGTAGCTTAGTATGTATGTTGCTTGGATTCTTCGAAAATGTCAATGAGTGTGTATTAAAGCCTCCAAAGATAGTGATATTTTAAGAATCTGACACGAGTATTGTGACAACATTTTTAAAAAGTTCAAGCAACATATATATTTTATGACCGATTATTCATTCATGACTTGATGATTTTTCAGGCTGCCCGTTAGTAACCCAAGAAATTTTCCTTTTATTTCTTGCAAAGGATACTTATTTAGAAGTTCAAATTTATTGTTCTTTGTGTTTCTTGGATTTATAGTTCTCTGTTGTGTGGTATTCGATACATCATACGTGCATTGGGTGTTAATAAATGTACCTCAATCTCAAGCAAGTTATGATTGACTATATAAATCCTCACGGTTCATGTCCCTTGAGTATAACTGTGTTACAAAAATGGCAGCACAAAAGGAAATAGAAGAAATCGAGTAAATTTTTTGAAATATGTTGGAAAAGTCTATTCATTTTCATGACTGAATATTGTATGATATATTGCCTTTGAATGCACTCATAATCGTACCATTTTCTGTAGTTGAAAGGAAATTGATATGATGAACTATTCTGTATCCATATTTCCGTAGTAAAAACATTTTTAGAACAAACATCTCAAAAGAACAGAGAAAGGAGGATAGACGGGTTACTCATTTACTATTATGCACATATATCATTTAGCAGACCAACAATTGTAAGAAGGCTTACATATTATTATCTACTGATCCTAAAACTTGAAACTACCAAAAATCTTCTTGCAATTTGCAAAAATTCAACAAGCTAGGGAAAATGTAGTATTGTCATCTTCAGTTTGACTAATACTAAGATCATCCAAACTGCTGAACTCACCTAAAAGTGTTACATAGTTATTGATGACTGGTAAGCCCATAGTTACTTTGCAAGAAATAAAAGGTTTGCACTTTTTTGTAGTTAAAAAAACAGAAACTGAAGTACTGTTTTCACCTGACTGCATTACACTTCAGTAGATACCAAATGTTACGACAACAACATACCCAGTGTAATCTTGCAGATCTTACCCTTACCTCGTAGAGATAGAGAGGTTGTTTACCCTCAGCATAATTCATATTGACAATTGGGCAAAAAAATAATTTCAGGGAATAAGTACACTATTTAGAAGAAAAAAACCAGCAGCTTATTCAGAGAAACTCTTGCTTGGTTGATTTTGTCGCAGTATATGCAGATCACAACCTGGACAATATTTCATGACTAAACACGAGTATTTGTCATTGATAAAATGGGCAAAGAGAGTAGGGAAAAATGAATGATCGAGTATTTGAAGAATTTATATTCAGTCTGAGCTCTCGTTATCTTCCTCTTGCTGGCCAGGAAGTCATTATCCATGACTTTCGCAGCAAACATATAGTTTCTGCGGATGTGCCCATTAGCCCAGTAAGATAAACATTTTCAATATACTCACCTCCAAGTTTTCAAGTACTCATAAACTTACTCACTCACAAACCCCTACTGAAATTCCTTGAAAGTGTTTATTAATATCATCTTCAATACAATACTTTTTTATGGGTTTCACCTTATGATATTTTTGTGCACCTTTATTCATTTTAGATGCAGGATCCTCTACTAACTCTGTAATCTCACCGCTACCAGGAAACCTAGCCCTTGTTCCTAGAAAAATGTATACAAGATCGAGAAAAACAAAGTTCAATGCGTTTTCCAGTAACTCTCTAACCCAATTATTTCCGACAAAGCAAAATGAAGAGGAAGAAATACACAGGTCAAACAGTACATCAGAAACCCCCCATAATGAAGAGAAATCATGTTCAACTCCAAAGAAGTTTTATTGATGAAACTTCCAACAAGAACAACATACCCAATGAAATGCCACAAAGTGGGTCTAGGAAGGATAGAGTGTATGCAGACCTTACCTCCTGGAGGTAGAAATGTTGTTTCCAAAAAAACCCAATACGAAATCCAGATGGAAAATCATAACGACAGCTATTTGGTAAACAAAAACTGAGGATTGCAATTGCAAAAGCCATGTGAATAAATAAACACACAACCAACAGTATAACGCTCAATATTGAGTAAAACTGTAACAGTGATTGCGAGTAAAATTGAAAACAAAATCTTGAAGAAAAACTTGTACTTTAGAACCTAGGATTATTTTCTACCAAAATCAACAGAAACAACTAAACTCTATGCTTGTCTCTCTATTAGTCTTGAAGCTCTAAACTTTAAGCTTGAAATTCATAAATCATAAATCTTGCCGATATGGATATGAAGCTGCTCTCATCAAATCCTGAAAAAGTATATTTAAAAGTCATCTTAGCATGCATAGGTCTGCAAATACGTTATAAATATATAGGAACATGGCAAGAGCAAACTTACCGTGAATGAGGCGGGATATCCACTGAAACTGACGTCAATTTGTTCTTGAAATGATTTTGAATATGGTTGAAATTGCTTTTAAAAAAAAGTAAAAAGTAAAAAGATCAATTTATTAGGTACATATATATAAAGGTACATGAAAATAAGTTTTAATCAACAAATGACATGAAGTAACAAAAGAAGAGTTTTCACTGTGGGAATTGTACCAAGTGGTGGTGGTGTGCTTTTAGGTTCCACTTCAACATTACAGCTTGAACTGTGCATCAAATATTAAAGTTATACAAGTAATAATCAATAATTATTGCATTATATAAAGTGAAATAACCTTATACCCTTCCCTTTGCCTTTGCCTTTGCCCTTGCCCTTGCCGTTGCCATTCTTTGGACTTTTGGTTTGTCTTTTTTGTTTCTTAGAAGAGCCTTTTTTGAGCTTCAGAGAATTTTCTAGACAACCTCTCATTCTCAAAGAACTAGGACGTCCTATAGTTACCACACATAGAGGGTCAAGAAAGGTAGTATTTTGTCTCTGGTCATTTGTGTTTAGTTTCACATTTGACTCATTAACTAGACCATCACATACATTATCATTCTCAACCTCGCAAGAAAGTTCATCAAGTTCTTCACATAGCTGGGATAATCCTTGATAGGCAAGTTTATAATGCCTCTCAGATCGTGTAGCTCGTTTAGAAAGACCAAGAGAATGCATCATAATGTTATTGAACTATATAGAGGAAGGCTTCAAATTATTCACATGCGATTTGTCATTTGAAATGTCGTCAACTTTTTCTTTGGTTGCATACCTTGTCCACCGATTCAACAAATAATATGGTGGAAGTGAGTGAATTTGTTTCTTCATTAATACTGTGCTTGACATAAGATTCCCATGAACTCAATTCCGACAAGAACAAGTAGCATCTTTCATTATAAGGTTCTATCTAACAGTGTATGCAGGTATTTGTTTTTGAAACAAATGAACTTTATAAAAACGTATTTCGTCCCGAACCTCAATCTTTTCCGAAATAAAATTTTGAGACTGAATCAATTCTTCTTGAATTTTCGAAATATTTTCCTAGTATATACCTTTGCTGCTTCATCCTCCATGTGATATAAAGTCTTCAAGATAGCCTTTGAATTAATATTTTGTCTTATATTCCTTCTCCCTTATTTTATCATACCTAGCATCAACAACTTTATCATATTGCGCTACAAATACACTCAATTGTGTACTAGAGTTAAGATAATCCTTAAAAAATTTATTCATACTCTTACTTCTTTGAATTGTTGACATTCCGGCACAAAAATTCCTTTGCACATATGCTGGAATCCATTTTTCACGAATTACATATATATTCTTTGCAACCAACTATTTTCTTTCAAATTGTATATTTTTATAATATCAGTCCAAGTAGCTTCAAATTCCTCAGGCGTAGCTGTACCATGTAGACACTTGCTAAACTTAGTTTTGAAATCGTCAAATTCATGGTAGACATGACTTAAATGTTTGGGAATCTTTTTCTCAATGTGCCACATGCAAAGGTGGTGTGCACAATTTGGAAACACTGTTGCAACTGCATTTGTTATTGCAGCATCCTGATCCGTGATAATTGTACGAGGCACAACACCAAACATTGCCTCTTGCCAAGTGCGAAGTAACCACTCAAAAGTTTCTTGAGTTTCATCCCAAAGAAGAGCACAACCAAATAAAATGGATTGAAGATGATTATTCACTCTGGTAAATGGAACAAAAGGCATCTTATATCTATTTGTCAACTATGTAGGGTCAAAAATGACAACATCCCCAAAGTTCATATAAGCTATCTTAGACCTAGCATCAACCCAAAAATTAAATAATTAGCTAAGTGTCCTTCTACATCCATCTGTATTGCGTAAAAGAAGTCCGGGCTCTCAGATTAACACTTTTGAAAGTACTTCAACATCAATTGGACATCTACTCAGATAATTATAAATGTCTCATCTAGTTAAATTGAAATTCTCTACACCCCCTGCCTGAGTGATTAATACCGATGCAATTTTACTAGGACGAATACCTAAATTATCTAATAGATCAATAAGATTCTTCCGAGCCTCCAATTTTTTTCTTTTCGATCACAAGATTTTTTGGCTATGTAGAGAAGCAAGTTTATGATTATGGTTTGAGATCAGCCTAGCAACAACCCACTTTTCTTCTTCTTTCTTCGACAAATATGTATTCACTTTGCACCATTCTCTAGTTTTATCTCGTTGCATATTATTCTCGAGATTTTTTTTGAGCGAAATCCTTCTTTTGAACAGACAAATTCTTGACCTATTATTGATTTATCTTTTCTTAATCTACTGATTCGATTTTTACGCACACTAAAATCACTATGATGAACATAATCAAGATAAAACTTAAATGCAATATCAGGTGATTTAAACTCCATACCGATGTACGACACTCTCGATTCTTCATCACCAAACTGAGGAATAATTGGTACAATTGCATTCATGTTATTTTCTATTTCCTCCAGTGAAGCTCCAACACCTTCATCATCTTGCTCAGGTAAGTTAGAGAATCCTGATTTCTCCTACAATATATTATTAATGAATGTTAGATTAACAAAATAAATTTAGCTTAAAAATTCAAACTATATTATTCAAGAGGAAAAGTTCTTTAATTTTTTTTCTTAAGTAGTTGATATTAAGTTTGAGTATTTTTCAAACTCGAATATATCAAATATAATGAACGTTGATGAACTACGCCTTTGTAAATTTGAATCATGTTCCCTGTACAAATCTTTTTTAAAGAAAAAAATAATGAACAAATAGTTACCATGAATTCTGTTGATGATAGTTCTAAATTGCTTCAATGGTGGATGCTAGTGATTTGCTGCAATGGTATTGAAGAAGCAATAATTCCGTAAAAGCAACGATGAAACAAGAATGGTGAAATTTTCTTATTTTTGGTAAGTCAAGACAGAATCCTAAACTAACTCGGTAAAATAAAGTTAGAGTTCTAGTTACCTTATATTACTATATTTAATAATTATGTTTTATAAAATAAAGATGAAAATAATTAAAAAACTTACCTTCTATTACGTGACAGTGTAAAAAAAAGTTACACTGCCAGTGGACACAAGTTAATCTCTTTGCTGGATACTTGCGGTTCCTAGAGCTTTCAAAAAAATATCAATAAGATCAATAAAATTCAATATATTCCTTCTTTTTTTAAAAAGAACATTCCTAAACATCAACAAATAGCAGTATTTTGGAACAACAATGAGATTCACGCGATGGTACATGTAACTCCATCTTAAAAACGTTATATATTTTCATTTAGCATTTGGTACACTTACCCACCAGTCATAAGCATATTTTTGTAACAGTGAGATAACATACTTAAATTTAGCAGCATCCGAACATTCTAATTACTCAAATATCCTCTTCGTATGCTCAAGCCATTGTTCGACATCAGTAGGATCATGCCTTCGAACTCAACTCCACCTATTTTTCTCATTTTAGCGTAGTTCGTTTCATTAGGGTCATGCATTGTTCCAGCCAAGTAATAAAAGAAATCAACCATCTGTTAAAAATAAGGATTCATAACAAGAGCATTATAACCCACATGAGGATGTGGCTCAACTCTCGCACCCCGATTACTTCCAACTTCGGATGCACTGGTACGAGGGTAATTATGATCAGCATGATGTTCTCCAACCCCTTCTAGTAAGTGAGGTTGGGAAATAGAGTTACCCAAACCCTTCGCGAGCAGCTTTCGTAGGTCTATTAGAAGAAGAGGCCATAACTTAATTCCTTCAAAAGGGAAGATAACATTGCATTAGGGACATGTACATGATGCATATGCACAATAGACTCAATGAACATATTATCCAAGTATGCAAGGAAAATGGTATAATCTAAGAAGTCTTAAAAAGAATGAATGTACTAACAAGTTACAAAGAAAAGTCCTAGAACCACAAACCTAAGGCTCTGATACCAACACTTGTAGCGTCCCTCTTGGGAGGATCCCAATTTCAAAACAAAAATAAATACATACTTGTAGCATTTAAAAGGACTCCGTTTAAGACGTATTAATCATCTTTATTTATATAGAGAATTTAGCTCGTTCAAAAAGAGTTAAAGGTATAATATTTTGATATCGAATAATTCATATAATTTCAAGTAAAGACAATATAGGAATTTTAATTCACAATGGTGAGACCTTTCAAAAATAATCGAGCATCTACCTTATGAAAAGTCTCTTTTTTCATTTAAACACAACTGCAAGATTATTTTGCACATCATCTTCGAACTTTCAAAAGCTAAAGAAAAATACTAGTTTCTTCCATTATGCAAATTACAAACCAAAATATAACTTTAATAGATTGCAAGACCTGGATTTACACACCTCAAAACAGTCAACACAATAGCAAATATAAGTTTACAATTTACAGTACTACGATAAAATAAGCCTCTAAAATTTACATATACAGGTGCAACATATGGATCATGTACAAGTCCCAAAATTACTATAAAACATAGATTCCTATATGCAAATGTGATCTTCTAAAATCTCTAAAAAGTCTCTTTCTAGTGGTCATCTTCAATTATTCTCCCAACCGTCACCTACGATAGAAGACAACTATCGCTAAGCACAAGCTTAGTGGTGTATAAAGTTTGGGCTTGGAGCTATAGATTTCTCCAATTTCCTTCTAAATTATTGGCAGCTCAATATAAAATATAAATGAAAATCAAGTAATCAAGTAAACAAGTATATTACAAGTACCATAATCAACACTCAAAGCTTAAGTGCCAAGAAAGTTCATAACACTATTTCACGAGATATCAAATAATAAGTTTTGCCCAATATGTATGTCATGGCATCACACCAAGCATAATCCAATATCATTAAGAACCAAAACCCTGTATCAAGTTAGGCTAAAACCCAATAATCAAGAGAATCAAAAACCATATTAAAATTGGCTTTCTAGTTCGTACTTAAACGGATAATTTTCGTAATTAAGACGAACCACAAATCCAAAGTCAAAATGGCCAAAGATCTAAATCAAGAGGCATGCCGATACAACGACATAATTACTACCACAAGAAGGACAAAGTACCAAGTAGAATGCAAAATGATCGAGCAATCCGTACAAGTGAGCGAATTAACGAATATCTCATAATAATTTAAAAATATCAATATGATGATATAAGGCCACGAGAAGGCAAACAAAAATTTCAAGACAATAATCAAAATACTCCAGCAAGTAATGAGAGTATTGTTTTATTGCATTTTCACTCCTTTTTTAAAAGAAAAGTAACTTCGTGTTTGAAACGATTTTTGACTTGAATTAAATTCAAAAATTTATGGAAATCTCAAAATTTAATTAAAATAGAGTCGCCACTTAATTTTAGGAAAAATCAAGAAAACCTTTTAAAACTACTTGAAGACCTAAAACAGATAAAAGACTTCAAGTATAAAAGATTCCGAGTAAGAAGTTCATATTAACATTTTCAGAAGGTTTTTAAGGCACTAAAAATGTTCGCTAACATGCGGTTATCCGGTTATTTTTCTAACTTTATTTTATTTGACTAACTTAAGCAAAAAACATGAGAATTTGACAAATAAAAGAAAAGATTTATTTTTTCATGAAGCATTTATTTATAAAAGATAGGCGATTTTGAGCGAATCTGCAAGAGAAGGAATTAAAGGACAATTTTTAAGAAAACTAATTGGACCTTTCAAAGTAGATTACTTAATTTAAACAAATAAAATGACTAATTTTGCGAGAAAGATAATGGTACTCCAAAGGAAAAATAACCAAGTTAATTAAATGAGTTAGTTTCATACAAAGCATCCACAAATTTATACAAAATGAAACAAAGAGAAGGAGAAATTGGGTTTAGGCACTAAGGCCCAAACTCCTACAAGCTGTCCATTTCGGACTACCAATATATTAATTGGGTTAAGCCCATTGTATTTTCGCTTCATCTTTGACCCTGTATATTTACTTCCCTTTCGTTGTGTATAGCACTTAGGCCACACACTTATTTCCTTCTTCTTGATTGATATTAGTCCTGTCTGAACTTGATACTGAGGCTTGACTTAATTGCTATTGGGCCTCCCAGGCCCATCAGAATAATGCAAGAGAAGAAATCCATTTTGGACTCCAATCGGGTGTTCATGCAAAATAAGAAGATAAGGGATTAATTACCCAACATGTGCATAAAGTAAATAAATCAGATAAAAAAAACAACCAATTTATCTAACTAAATACTCCATGGATTGAAAGAAAGCTTTCTGGTATGTCATGATTATGACAATGAACACATCCTGATGCATTTGAGCCATAGGAAAGGTAATAAACAAATTGAGTAGTCACATAGGACTATTTAAGAAGCTTGGAACCCCAAACATATGATATGACAGGAAATTTTTAGAAAATAGTTTCAAACAACTGCTTTGCTATTTATTTAGGTCTCATCCAACATTTTTGCAAGGAAATTAAAACCAAGAGGGCAACAATAGGAAGCTTTAATAAAGCAGCGTGGGAACTAGTTAAATTGAAGGAGATAGAAAGAAACTAGCCATTACATTTGCTGAGTCACATTCTCTTGTTCAAAATGTTGTAGTTCTTTAACCAAAACAAAATAGTTGATGTGCCGTGGATTTACATCACTTTCGATACTTAATATTTAGGATTAGTGCATGTTCTTTAGCATTTTGTTGGTAGATTTGATGGTTTTTGTTAAGTATGCAAGAGAACATGGTCCATAGCCAAAGTGCTAAAATTCATACTAAAAAAGTGGTATCTACCGGGATTACGGGAGGATTGACGATCCGTGGTTCGGAACCACAGACCCGTCCTGTGAGTCGTGAGACAAAGTTCAGCAGGAGTGAAACTCATGGGCAAAAATCATGAGTCAGTCTATGAGTCATAGTTCCAAACCACGACTCGTCCTGGTACTCATAGATTAGATGAACGGCAGATATGCAAAAGAAGAGTAGGAAGCACTAGTCACTTCACTAACCGTAGTTTCAGACCATGAACCATCTTGTGGAAATCGTGGTTATTTATCAGAGGGATGAAATAATGAAGTCTAAAACCATGAGTCTGTCGACAAACTGTAGAAGGATTTTACAACCCGTGGTTTCTCACAACAGACAATGTTAACTCCTCAGGACCACGGTTGACCTCAGCAAACTATGAACCATCATCTTGAACGATGGGTCGTCAACCAAGTCATGATTCCTGCCGACTCCGGTTCTCCTAGTTTGTTTAGGATAGAATTTATAATGTCTATAAATACTTTTCCTAGGTTTTCTTCTACGTTTTATGCTTTATTTTTTGAAGGAAACATATTCATCAACTCTTGGTATTGATTTGTTATTGTTTTTTGAGAGATTAACACATTTATAGTTCTTGATTCTTGATTTCTTCTTCAATTATTCAAGTTTTTGGATTTTTTTACTTCTTCTTGTAAGTATATGATCATGAATGCTTCAACAACTTCTGATTTTTTTCTTATAAAAATGAGTAGCTAATTTACAACTAGGGTTATGGGAACCATGACGGATTAACAAAGTAGGCAAAGTACTTAGCAATTCTAGGACGGTGTTTATGCATGTATTGTTCTTCCCTTCGCTTTGATTGCTTTTTAATGATTGCAAACATTAGAACTCGCCTTATTCTTACTTGCCAGACCAAGGAGGTAACGAATGGGAAAAGGGTTGGTTACAACAGAGATTTGAGGCTATTAACCCTCATCTAATAGCTTGACCTTGTCCAAGAATAGCTAATCTGGGATCAAGGATAAGGGTTAGTAAAGCATACACCCATAGATGGACCAAGTTTCTTGGTGAAATTTATCTATCTAGGGAACCAACCATTTAGGTGAACCTAACTTTCCGATCTTGCATGCTAAGCACCAGAATATATTGGTAGTACAATGCCTACAACGTTATGAACTCATGGGGAACACAGTCCGAGTCCATCTTCGCTTTGAATCACAACAATATTGATACTTGCTGATTACTTGTTACTTAACACTTTATAAACATTAAATGTTACTTAACCCCCCCCCCCCTCTTTAAGGAAATAAGACAGCTAAGAGCACAAATACACATAGTTGACCGAGATCCTACCATATTCCCGGTGGAATCGACCCTAACCTTTGTTGAGTTCTATATTTGATCAACGACCATTTTATACTTCTTTTGAAGGTGTAATTTGGGCGTATCAAATTTTGGCACCATTACTGGGGAATATGGTTTAGGATTAAGAGTGATTGTGTTTGTTTCACTATTAGTCCTTATTTCCTGATTTTACTTTTTTTGTTATTTTTGTTTTATTCAACAGGTTGCATACTTGTGCATGCCCAGTACAAGGAGTCAAGGAAATCCCCTAATTTCATTTGATCCTGAACTCCCAAGAACTTTGAGAAACATGGTTAAGGAGGGAGATTTTGAGACACCTGAAGAGGCTACATCTCAGATATTTGCCGAAGAACAGCAAAGCACCAGGCAGAAGAAGATGTGCAAATTGTGCATGATGCTCAGGTTGCCGCAGACCTAGCAAACCAAAATGTTGCAGCTGAACAAGCAAGGAAAGCAAGGCAGGAAGATTCTTGTAAAACCGCATTAAATGCTCAAGCTGCAAGAGAGGAGGCAGCCCGATTAAATGTACCTCAAGATCCAGTCACACCACGAGGGAATATAGGCTGACAGATGCAGCAACCCTAACACGTCCCTTGGTATAATGTTGATGATGATGATTCAAGGAAAACAGGCCCCATAGTATTGCCACCGCTGCCCGATGGTACAAAGTTCAATATTACGAGCACTGTGATTCAGCTGCTGAACCTGAAGGGATTATTTGCTGGCAAGCCCACTGATGATGCAAACTTGCATTTGATAAACTTTGTGGGAATCTACAAGGTTTACAACCTTCTAGGGGTGGATCAAGATGCTATAAGATTGTGGCTCTTTCCATTTTCTTTGACAGGAGAAGCAACACTTTGGCTTGCGAAACTACCTGATGCTTCAATATTCACATGGCTTGAACTGAGAAATCCATTTTTAGAGAGATTCTTCCCTCCATCAAGGATGTTGCAGCTAAAGCAGGAGGTCTATAATTTCAAGCAGCTTCCTATGGAGGCACTGTATAAAACTTGGCTTAGGTCCAATAAGAAGCTGAAACAGGTTCCAAATCACAGAATCCCTTCGGATCATTTGATGGAGATCTTCTATAGAGCACTGAACACAAACACCAAGGCAGTAGCTGATATAGTAACTGGGGGAGCATTCATAGAGAATACTTATGTCGAAGCATCTGAGATGCTTGATAGGGTTACCAAGACAAACAGAGCCTGGCATATGAGAGAGGCTGAAAGTGCAGCAGGAACTTATGCGGTTGGGAAGTCCTTAGACTATCAAGAACTGTAGGAGCTTAGATAGGGTTTTGTAGGGTTACAAATAACTATAGATCTGATTGCAAAATAAATTTTTAATGGCAGTTTGGAGAAGGTGAATCTTTTAGTTTCACAAGGTAAAGCACCAAGATAGGATGGGAATGACTCTGGTGAAAAAGCTAACTATCTGAATGATCAAGTGGTGGTTTCTAGGTCAATGCCCAGAAAATCAAGGTCGGAATAGAGATAGAGATGACAACTACAATCGATCTAGTTATAGAGACAAGAGCAGGGGTAGAGACATGGATGGTGACTGGCATAAGAGGGATGGCTACAAGAATGATAGAAGCATCTTGTACATCCCTCCTGGTAACCATGAAGTAGGATCTGATCAGCTAACTGTCAAAGAGATGATTGCCAAGGTGTTGCAGAAGGTGGAGTCAACTGATGGGAACTTAAAGGAGATGTGTGCTGACATATCAGGCATGAATTAGAAAGTAGAGGCACATACTGTCACCATCAATAAAATCAAGCAATAGCTGAACCATATGTGTGCAACTATAAACCCACGTCAGAATAGTACATTTCCTAGCAATATAGTCCAGAACCCAAAAATGATAGGCATTGCATGGAGGTGACTACTCGAAGTGGGAAACAGACTGTTGATCCTCCTATTCCCATAGTTATTGATGAACTGGCCAAACATGAAAAAGATGATGCTGAGATTGTGGTTGATTCAGAAGAAAAGAATGGGAATGAAAGTCCAACTGAGAAGAAGTCCAAAGCCACCAAGGAGAAGAATGAAGAGGTTCCACAGGTCTTAAAGCCAATACCATTGCCTCATCTACCTTACCCATAGAGATTGATCAAGAAGGCTTAGGATGGTAAATATCGCAAGTTTATCTCCATGCTAAAACAACTTTCAGTGAATATTCCTTTAGTCAAAGCATTAGAGCAGATGCCTGGGTATGCAAAGTTCATGAAGGATCTGGTGACGAAGAAGAGAACTATGAGCTTTGAGCCTGCTGATAACTTACACCACTGTAGTGCAATAGCTTCCCATTCTTTGGTGCAGAAAAAGGAGGATCCTGGAGCTTTTACTATTCCTTGCAGGATTGGAGCCTTCTATTTTGCGAAAGCATTGTGTGATATTAGTGCTAATATTAATTTGATGCCACTAGTAGTATTCAAATAGTTGGGCTTAAGAGCCCCCAACCTGACTATGATGCGGCTTCTTATGGCAGATTGCATGGTGAAAAGGCTAGTGGGGATTCTCTATGATGTACTCGTGAAAGTAGAAACATTCATCTTTCCTGCAGACTTTGTAATTCTTGAATGTTAGCTAGATTTTAAGGTTCCCATCATCTTGGGACGCCCATTCCTTTGCCATCGGATGCACCTTAGTTGACTTGGAGACTAGACAGATGAAATTCAGACTTAATGATGAGGTAGTAACTTTCAATGTCTGCCAGTATATGAAACATCATGATGATATGCGTGTAATATCAGTGATAGATGTGGTTGATGAGGAGCAACTAATAGTGCATGTTGAAGAGAGACTTGGGGTTAAAGTACTTGCAATTGTTATTATGAATTTTGACGGAGATGATATTGCGAGTATAATGATATAGTAGAACACTTACCGGTATGGGATTGTACACTTATGCTCCGAAGAAGCTTGATTTGGACCTAAAGAATCGACAGACCCCACCAGCTAGAACGTCTATTAAGGAGCCTCCGATCTTGGAGCTCAAAGCACTTCCTTCTCACCTCCAATATGTGTTCTTAGGATCTAATGATACCTTACCATTTATTATTGCTGCAGACTTAGATGAAGGGTTGGTTGAAGCTCTGATTTCTATTTTGAGAAAGTTAAAGATGGCTATTGGTTGGTCCATTGCTGACATTATTGGGATTCCACCTGGAATTTACACACATAAAATTCAGCTCACGCCAGATTACATTCCAAGTATTAAGCACCAGCATATGTTGAATCAACCTATGCAAGAGGTTGTCAAGAAGGAGATCATCGAGTGGCTAGATGCAGGTGTGGTTTACCCTATTGCAGAGAACAAGTGGGTGAGCCCAGTTTAGTGTGTTCCTAAAAAGGGTGGAATTACTGTGGTCCTAAATGCTAATAATGAGTTGATTCTATTGAGACCAGTCACAGTCTGACGTGTATGCATGGACTATAGTAAGCTAAATGCTTAGACCGAGAAAAACCATTTTCTGATGCCATTCATGGATCAGATGTTAGACCATCTTGCTGGTAGAAGATGGTATTGTTTTCTTGATGGTTATTCAGGATACAATCATATTTCAATTTCTCTTGGAGACCAAGAGAAGACCACTTTCACCTGTCCATATATGACGTTTGCATTCAAGAGGATTCCTTTTGAGTTATGCAATGCACCGGAAATATTTCAGTGATGTATGATATCGATTTTCTCAGATATGGTGGAGGACGCTATTGAGATGTTCATGGATGATTTTTCTATAGTTGGTGACTCTTTTGATGATTGTTTGGCTCATCTGAGTTGTGCACTGAAAAGATGTAAGGAGTGCAACTTACCGCTGAATTGGGAGAAATGTCACTTTATGGTCAAAAAGGGTATAGTACTTGGCCACCGGATTTCCAAGAAGGGTATTGAGGTCGACTACGCGAAGATTAAAGTGATTGAAAAATTGCCTCCTCCGACTTGTGTGAAGGGTATCCACAGCTTTCTGGGGCATGCTGGTTTTTATCGCAGGTTCATCAAGGACTTCTCTAAAATATCACATCCCTTGTGCAAGTTATTAGAGAAGGAAGTGAAGTTTGTTTTCGACAAAGCATGTTTGAAGTCATTTGAATTCCTCAAGCAAAAGTTGATCTCCGCGCCTATTATTGTTTCACATGATTGGTCTCAGCCTTTTGATGTTATGTGCGTTGCTAGTTGAGTGGCGCTAGGAGCGGTCCTAGGATAAAGGCGTGAAAAGATTCTCTATCCCATATACTATGCTAGAAAAGCACTTAATCTTGCTCAGAAGAACTATACTATGACAGAACAAGAGCTTCTTGCTGTGATTTTTGCATTCGAGAAGTTCAGATCTTATTTGCTTGGCACTAAGGTGATTGTGCATACTGACCAAGCAGCTCTTAGGTACCTCATGGCGAAGAAGGATGCCAAGCGTAGATCTATTAGATGAGTGTTTCTGTTACAAGAATTTGACTTTGAGGTCAAGGATCAGAAGGGTACAGAAAATCAAGTAGCAGACCACCTGTCAAGATTAGAGGAAGAAGCTATGCTGAAGCTTGATGATGCACAAGATATTGATGAATGGTTTCGAGACTAGGAAGTGTTAGCCACCTCCCAAGATCTAATTCCATGGTTTTCCGACATTGCCAACTATTTGGCAAGTGATGTGGTACCTCCTGATATGTCTGTATATCAGTGAAGAAAGTTCATGTCTGATGTTATGAAATTCTTCTGGGAAGAGACATTCTTGTTTCGTGTATGTGCCGACACCATGATCCATAGATGTGTTCCTGAAGTTGAAATGATGGAGATATTAGAGGCTTTTTATTCATCCCTTGTTGGGGAAGAATCATAATGGCATCCAGACGGCTCACAAGATCCTACAATGCGGCTACTATTGGCCGATCATCTACAAGGACACCCATGATTTTGCTAAGGCTTGCAATCGATGTCAAAGGGAAGGTGGTTTATCAAGGAAGTATGAGCTTTCTCTCACTCCCATCCTTGTGATTGAACTGTTTGATGTATGGGGTATTGATTTCATAGGTCCATTTGTGAATTTAAATGGGATAAAATATATATTGGTGGTTGTGGATTATGTGTCCAAGTGGGTGAAGGCGATTGCGCTTCCCAGTAATGAAGGCAAGAGTGTCATAGCATTCTTGAAAAAGAACATCTTTTCCAAATTTTGTACACCACGGGTGATTATTAGTGATGGAGGCTCTCACTTTGGCAACAAGTTGTTTCCACTTTGCTTGAGATGTATGGAGTGAAACATAGGGTTGCAAGCCTCTATCATCCCCAGACTAGTGGGCAAGTTGAGGTTTCTAATCGAGAGATAAAATCAATCTTGTCAAAGACTGTGAATGTAAATAGAACGGATTGGTCTAGAAAACTAGATGATGCTTTGTGGGTGTACCGGACTACGTAAAAGACACCAATAGGTATGTCACCATACCATTTTGTGTTTGGAAAAGCTTGTTATCTACTGGTTGAGCTTGATCATAAGGCTATGTGGGCACTGAAAAAGTTGAATTTAGACTGGTCTGCAACATCGTTTCAGCGGCTTGGTTAGTTGAATGAATTGGATGAGTTTCACCTCAATGCCTATGAGAGTTCAGCCTTGTACAAAGAAAAGATGAAGGTGTATTATGACCAGAAGATTGAGAAGAGAGATTTTGCACCAGGTGATTTGGTTCTGTTGTTCAATTACAGACTTCACTTGTTTCCTGTCAAGCTGAAGTCCAAGTGGATTGGACCATTCAAAGTGGTATAAGTGTTTCCACATGGTGTTGTTGAACTTGAAAATCATGAGGGAAAGAGGTTCAAAGCAAACGGTCAGTGCATCAAGGAATATTTGGGAACTGTAGAGGAGCTAAAAGTTATGGAAGTGTGGACCCTTAGTGAAGTCTGAGTAACCAAGGAACCTGCGTCGTGCCGCAATGTTAAATCAAGCACTGCATGAGAGGCAACCCATGAGAAAACTTGATAAAGTCTGAGTAGTCAAGTGACATGTGTCATGCCACAATGTTAAATCAGGCGCTGCTTGGGAGGCAACCCAAGGCTAATGTTTGTTTTAGGTGCAGGTAAAAAAAATACCAATACAAGAATCTCCAAAAATCATAAATGGGTTTACGGTCCATGAACAGGTTATACAAATCGTAGACCAACTCGTGGTTTCTGGAGCAAAATTGATAAGCCTCTAATGAAACAAATTATGACTCACAGGACAGTCTGTGCTTTCAAATGATGGACCATATACGCTGTCGTCATTCCTGGCAGTAGGTAAGGCAAGAACACAAAACCACGAGTGGGACTACGGATCATCATTTCATTCGACAAACCATAGTTTTCACTCATAGGTCTCGGGTACAGTAAACAAACTGGGTTGCGGGTTGGCTAAAAGTTTAAAAAAAATAACCCGACCCAGCTTGTTTCTTCTTCCCCCTTTCCCCGATTCAAACCGCCATTTTTAAAAAGGAAACAACCAAATTTCTCTCTCTTTCACTCCCAATTCAACTCAAACTCTCCCTAAAATTTAATAAAGTAATCCTACCCACTTCACGCACAAATCCATCACTTTGTTCCGCTCATCTGACAAAAAAAGAACTCGATCATCAAGGGTAAGTTCTCTTTCCTACCTCTAAGTTCTTTTTCTTGAATCAAACCAAGGCTAGGGTTCATATATTGACTAAAACTCAAAATTATGGAACCCTAGATAAATGTGTGATAGATTTGTAGTGTGTAGTAGGCATGAACTTTGATAATTTGGAGGTTTAGGTTGAAGAATTGAACAAATTATTTAAAACTAAAAAGGAGTGGAGTTTTTGATCGAATAAAACCTGTTTCTCAGTGATTATGAGTGAATCTATGGGCTGTCATTCAGTTCACAGACTATAAATCCACTCATACAATAGACTCCCACATGTTAGCTTCTGATGAATGAACCACGACTTACAGGATGAACGTACTTCCAAACTACGGCCCGTCATATGGCTCGTGATCCCTGGAACCAAATTCATAAAAACATGTTTGTTCACAGGATCAGAAATATGACTCACAGGACGGATCCATGGTTCTAAATCATGATCTGTCAAGTAGGTCATAGTTTCTGACACTAAAAGGGTGATGGAAACCATGAATTGGTTCATGAGCCGTGATCTGCTTCTACGAGCTATAGACCAATCCGTAGAATATGCCTGCAACATCTGAGTTTATGTTTTGCTTTGATAACCTGTACTAACAATTCTACCCCACAGGTACCATGCCACCAAAGAACAACCCAAAAAAGGCAACAACACAAGAACAAAAAGCTGCTATTAGAAAAACTGACAACTTTGAGATGAGTCCTCTGTGTCGGAGAAAAGTGGATATGGGGAAGTATACACTATAGAATTTGATCCCTATGCAGTACCTCGGACCACTAGACAAAGAGCAAAGGTGCAAGCACAGACCACCCCTCCTTAGTCTGAAGAGGGAGAGGGTGAGTCTGGTTCATCACCTCATGAGAGAGGTACTGGCGAGTCTGAACCCGGAGGGGACACAACTTCGGGTAGCAAGAAAGATTTGGGTTCAAATTCATCCTCATAGAGTGCTAGCCATAGTACTAGTGAGAGTGCTAGAAAATCTGGAAATGAGGGTCCTGTTGTAACGATACCTCAACCTGATGATCCCATCCCCATTGCCCTACATTTAGATGCAAAACAACCAGACTTCGGGATAGAGTGAGATGGGCCATAGAGGGAACCTCCCTGTTATTTCATGAGGGCTTGGCATTAAATGAAAAAGGGAACCCATGGCCCGATACATGAAGAATTTAAGGTGAGATCTGCTACTTTGAATAACATGGCTGACATTAAAGAGTTGTATGATCACTATGGGTTCCAATGGATGAGTCGACAGGGTGGTCCTTACAACCCAGTTCTTATCTGTGAGTTCTATGCGTCTTATGCTTCCACCTTGATGAACATGTGTGAAAAAGGGAAGAATCCAAAGTCACAACCAACATTGGATAGAGTGCAAGTACGAGGGATCCAGGTTGACATCTCAGAGTGCACCATCCAGCGCTTCATATATGGCCCGAACTATGTGGAACCAACAGCTCACCAGACCTGGATACCTTCTTGGACCAGCACAAACATAAGCAACACCTCTTAGGTGGCATGCTTTAGTTATTACTGACGGAAACACACATTGGCTAATGGTCAAGATCTTGGAAATCACAAAGACATCATTGAGCATGGTGGGTAAGTTTTGGTGGTCTGTGGTACAACACAGGTTGGTACCAACTTATGCCGACAATACATTGACTCTAGACCAGGAAATTTTGGTTGTAGCTATTATGTCACAATATGACATTATCATTGACTGCATCATCATGGAGGAACTCAAGGAGCATGCTTTATGGCCATCGATATCCCTCATATTCCCTTGCCTTGTCACTCAGTTATGTCAAGCAGTCGAGGTGCCTGAGATTATGGGGGTTGATAGGACATTACATGTTATGACCTTTCAGGATATTACTCTAATCTGGGATATGACTAACCCCATGGCAAGGGGTAAAGCCCATTCTGCCGCATTCGAAAACATTGTTTTTCCCGAGCCAAGTGGGGAAGTGACGGATGATGATTTGGTTGTGTTTGATGAGAAGGATGCCCCTACTTCTACTCCTCCGACTGCTACACCTGGTCCATCTACATCAGTACCGTCTACTCCATCCAATGAGCTGGGTCCTTCCATCCTCTTCCCTAGCAAGATTTTTAGCAAGGTAGCTAAAGCAGCATTTCATGTAGATGAGCAAATTAAATGCTTCTCCAACCCTGTGAAACCATTGATCCGAAAAGATATAGCTAATGTTGTTGCCCTTATTCAAAGTTCGATTGATAGGATCAATGACCGTTTGGATGGGAGAGAGATTAGGGTGAATGAGCGGTTGTGTAATTTGACTATTCCGGACCTTACGACTATATTAACTAAGCTTGCAAAAGCTCGAGTTGATATTGATGCAATACAAAAGAAATAGGTTCCAGTGATTCCATATATTCAGATTCCACAGTTTGGGACTGCGGAGGATGATTTTTTTATTGACTTGCTTGCATATTCCCCTATTCATGAACCGACCAGAACTAAAATCGAGCCTGCAAAAAAAAGGAATAGAAGAGATAAGAAAGTTCGGGATGAGGGAGAAGATGCCTCATTTAGCCCAAAATCATTAAAACGTAAGGAGGACAAAGCTGAGAAGAAGAGGAGGAAGAAAGAAGCATAGGTGTACAAAGAATCCCTAGACATCCACTAGATCCATATTAATACTACTGGTATAGGTGGCTCGGGCAGTGGTATTGTGGGTGCCACAGAGGAAATTTTTTCAGAACTCATTGTGGGAGTTATGGTTGATGAAGCTGCTCGGGCAGCTGTCGAGGCTGAGAGGCCTGCTGAGGCAGCCTCCATTTATGAGACAGACATGGGCAATAATCCAGAAGGCCCGACTACTACATGATGACCGCGCTTTGGTGCCACAGGTATGCCTCACCTCCCTTGTGTTAGATACTTTTTAGTGCATTAGGGACGATGCACCATTTTTTTGATAGGGTGGGGGGCAGCTTGGTCATATGTATGGTTTTTGTAGAGTATTTTGGTGAAGTTTGAGTAGCCAAAACACTCACATCGTGCCACGATGTTAAACCAGGCGCTGTATGGGAGGCAACCCATGAGGGTACCTACAAGGTACCCGCATCCTTGGGGTTTTCTTGCTGTGTTATTTCCCTAAGAATTTCTTTAATTTCCGTTGAACCAGCATGTCTAGATAGGTTATGTGTAGTAAAAGAAGAATAGGAGCTTGGTGCAGTCTATGGTCTGATTTTGAAATTAAATTTGATCAAAAAATGGAGACCCCTCTCCAAATTTTGTGTGACATATTACCGTTTTGATAGACTAACCACTATGGATCTGTTCTTGACACTATGATTATCGATGTGAATCTATGGCATAAACTTGATAAGTTAGCAATTGGTTGTTTGACTCTATGCCATGAGCATGTGAGCTGCATTTGTACTGTTCTTGCATTGTGTGCCAATCCAGAACTTGCCCGATTAGTCTTGCCTAGGATGGAGGATAATTGGTTAGGAAAGGATCATAGGCCATTTTTCAAATAGTCCACTTAGCCTAAATGACCATCCAAATGAATTTAAGATCCTCTGATCCCTGATTTTAAGTTGAAATTGACCCTTTTTGTTGATTAGCCTAATCACCTTCCCTGTTTTCTATGAACCTTCAATTTGGCCCTGGTCCCTCCTTGGACATTGTGTACCTCAACTCGGGCAAATTGCCTAAGTTGAGGGTGGCTACTGTGGAGGTAAGTGAGAAATATGGGGCATGAAAAGAAAAGGTTAGTGATAAAAAGGAAAAATAACGGGTGTGGCATATTTGTTAAAAAAAGAAAAAGAGAAAAGAAAAAAAAGAGAAAAAAAATAATAAGATGAAAAAGTTGAGTCTAAAATAAAAGCCGCACTCATCGCTTGATAAAAAGAGATAGAAAGGGAGAATAAGGAAGGAAAAGAGTTGGTCTAAAAAGTAGAAGAATAATAGCATAGTGTCCAGGAGGGCATAGTCACTATTTCCCAAATAAATCATACCCGTTCCCGAACCTATGTTACAAGCCAAGTAAAGTCCTATTGTGATTCTAGTCCAATTGTTCAAAGATCGAGGCATAGAAAATAAAGGCAAGCTTATGGTATTGCACATGTATTGCTTGAACTTCTTTGTGAGAGTGAGTGTTTTAGTTTAGTCCTAGCTATTTAATGATTTACTGTGTGATTGGGACTTCATTTTGGTGAGGGCATTAGAGTAACATCGATTGCTGACTATTAATGTAAGTGTCACTTGTATATGCTAGGTTGTCTATTGATACCGTAATGTCATCCATGGATCCTCTTATGTTGCCTTGATAAATGGTAACTTGTGCACTTGTGTTATACTAAGAAGGAAGAGGGTGTTTGATTTGAGCTGAACTGTTTGAATCATATGATTGTCGTGGTTTCTAGTTTTCTTTTGCTTAAACATTGTATTAGGATAGTCTTCTTTTGTCGCTTGAGGACAAGCAACAATTTTAAGTTGAGGGTATTGATGTGCGGTGGATTTATGTCACTTTCGACGCTTAATACTTAGGATTAGTGCATGTTCTTTAGCATTTTGTTGGTAGATTTGATGGTTTTTGTTAAATGTGCTGGAGAATAGGGTCCATAGACGAAGTGCTGAAATTCATACTGAAAAAGTGGTGTCTACAGGGATTACGGGAGGATTGATGGTCTGTGGTTCAGAACCATGGACCCGTCTTGTGAGTCGTGAAACAAAGTTCAGCAGGAGTGCAACTCATTGTAAAAAAGCACGAGTCAGTCTATGAGTTGTAGTTCCAAACCACGACTCATCTTGTTACTCGTAGATCAGATGAACTGCAAACATGCAAAAGAAGAGCAGGAAGCACGAGTCACTTCACGAACCGTAGTTTCAGACCACGCACCGTCCTTTGGAAATCATGGTTATTTATCAGAGGGATGAAATAATGAAGTCTAAAACCACGAGTCGATAGATAAACTGTAGAAGGATTTTACAACCCATGGTTTCTCACAATACACAATGATGACTCCTCAGGACCATAGTTGACCTCAGCAAACTACGAACCGTCATCTTGAATAAATGGTCATCAACCAAGTCATGATTCCTACCGACAATAGTTCTCCTAGTTTATTTAGGATAGGATTTGTAATGTCTATAAATACTTTTTCTAGCTTTTCTTTTACATTTGATGTTCTATATTTTGTAGGAAACATATTCGTAAACTCTTGGTATTGATTTGTTATTGGTTTTGAGAGATTAACACATTCATAGTTCTTGATTATTGATTTCTTCTTCAATTATTCAAGTTTTCAAATTTTTTACTTCTTCTTGTAAGTATATGATCATGAATGCTTCATCAACTTCTGATTATTTTCTTATGAATATGAGTAGCTAAATCCACAACTAGGATTGTGGGAACCATGGCGGATTAACAAAGTAGGCAAAGTACTTAGCTATTCTAGAATAATATTTATGCATGTATTGTTCTTTCCTTCGCTTGATTGCTTTTTAACGGTTGCAAATATTAGAACTCACTTTATTCTTACTTGCCGAATCAAGGAGGTAACGAATGGAAAAAAGGTTGGTTACAACAGAGATTTGAGGCTATTAACCCTCATCTAATAGCTTGACCTTGTCCAAGAATAGCTAATCTGGGATCAAGGATAAGGGTTAGTAAAGCATACACCCGTAGATGGACCAAGTTTCTTGGTGAAATTTATCTATCTAGGGAACCAACCATTTAGGTGAACCTAACTTATCGATCTTGCATGCTAAGCACCAGAATATATTGGTAGTACAATGCCTACAACGTTATGAACTCATGGGGAACACAGTCCGAGTCCATCTTCGCTTTGAATCACAACAATATTGATACTTGCTGATTACTTGTTACTTAACGCTTTATAAACATTAAATGTTACTTAAACCCCCCCTCTTTAAGGAAATAAGACAGCTAAGAGCACAAATACACATAGTTGACCGAGATCCTACCATATTCCCGGTGGGATCGACCCTAACCTTTGTTGAGTTCTATATTTGATCAACGATCATTTATGCTTCTTTTGGAGGTGTAATGTGGGCGTACCAATAGTCTTAGCATACTAATAAGACAAGACAAATTCATGGAGATTAGGTGAATGAGAAAGACCTCACTTCATTAATTTCATAACACAAATTATATTCATGCTTCGCCGATGCAAGGAAAAACAAGATTAACTAAATAAAAATACCAAGGGTAGACCAATTTTAATGCCAAAGAAAATGAGTATGTGGAAAAGCAAAGACTAAAATTATGTCGGGAACTTGAATAGGCAGAAGTGTGAAGACCTAATCTTAAGACAAATTGGAGAGAACTTTTCATGGGGAAACACATAACCACATTTGGGAAACAAATCCATCATGCATTTTCTACCAGCTATAGAGTTTGTTTGCAGCAACAACACAAAAGGAAAGCACATACTTAATGATCAAGTTTTCTTTTTATCAGTCACAGACAAGACACACGTAATTGACTAAGAAAAATTAGATGTAGACACACAGATGAATAAGTAGCCCTTTATTGTGTGACACTTAGCCTTTGAAGTAGAAATTTTGATGTACAAGTCAATCTGTCAGAAGTTTCAACACATAAGACATAGAAAACATGTTAAATAGAGGTTGAATCTATAAAATTCAAGCATGTTAGAGAGCCATGACATTAAACATTAAGGTTTGCGTATTCATGAAGCAAAGGACACATATTTTTGAGCATATAATACCTAATAATACATGGAGCTTTAGAAAGCAGTGGCTTGTTTTGATCTATGATCACAAAGGGTGAAAGAGCGAGATGAGACATGCTTATCTTCATTAGCTAGAGAAAACCGACAGATTACAAAACATCATCGTAGCCACTTTTAAAGTCTAGAACTCCATTTGTTCTTAAACATAGATGTCTACATTAATTTTAAACATAAACAAAAATCAAAGTATATTTAAGAACACATTTTTTAACCCTTTGCACCAGAACAAAAATGAAAACTATGAAAGAGTTTTGCTTTGTCCATTTTTTCTGACTTTTGAGGAAAGAACTAGAAAGTAATTCCTCAAAGTCAGGCTCATTTTTCATTAGCAATCCTACTTGGAATCGTGAACCAAGAAGAATTTTTAAAGAAAAATCCTCAATCAAAGCATACATTGAGGCAATATATTCCTCTTCAACTATTCATAAACACACAATCATTCGAGTAAACTCTAAGCTTTGATCCATAATTCCTTCTAGTAATCAAATAATTTCATACAAGACCAGCCCAACAAGTCACAAAATTTTACTGCTCAATCTAGAAAGAGCAAAGAAAATAAAGAGTTGAACGAGATGTCACCTGTTTTGGGGCAGCAACTGAGATTCACGAGCTTCGTCGGAGAGATTTCACCATCGGAATTTAATTCCAACCCATCGGAGGACAAAGAGACTTTAAGTTTCTGAAACCTTAGACCCTTTTGAGCAAGGGAAATGCTTCCCCAAAGAAACTCAAGGATCAAAAGCCAGTCGGAGTTCAAAACAATTTCATTGAAAATTATTTCGAGTATTTCTATCTCTAAAAAAACCTCTTGATTTTAGAAGCCAGAGAATGATTCTTCAAGACCCCAAAATTTCCTCAAGAAGCCAGCTTATAATTCTCAGAGGAGAGGGCTAATTTATAGATGAAAAAGAGGGGGGAAACGGATGAGGCAAAACTTGGGAAATCACTTGGGAATTTTGAAATTTGAATTGAGGATAAGGCTACAACTCACTACTCTTCTACGAATTTGTACCAATAACGAATGAATTTGGAGGAATTCGCTGATTGATTGCCACCTAGCTCTCTAGAACCTTTTGGGTTCTTCTAAGCTTTGAACAACTCATCTCAACCGTGAGTTTTGATGAAGGCTTGGATGGAAATTGAAGGATTTTGGGGTGGTTTTGTAGCTGTTGTTGTTGTCATTTGCGAGTTGTTGTTATTGTTCTTCGCTTGAGTCATTTGGTTTCTGCGAAGAAACAAAGAAGAAGAAGAGTAGAGAGAGAGGAGCGGTGTCGTACTGTGCGCGTGAAGGTGTAGGTGCGTTCTTTTTGGAGAAAAATATATGGAGAGTGGAATGCGTGAGGTGAAAATGATGGAGGATAATACTTTTATTGTGTGTTGTATATGCTGATGGGAAATAAGGGTAAAAGAAGGGAATGGGCCCGATCTTTGTGTGAATATGTATGTATAGGTGTTGTGTATATTGCTGATGGGGTGAGGGATTTGGGCTCGGGTCAGGGGAAAATATTAGGTTGAGAATGAATTAATTGGGCCAAGATTGGTTGATAAGAAGAGAGAAAAAAAGGTTTAAGAGCTAGAACTTTGCTTTGCAAATGTGGCTAGATTTGATTGAAATAGTAATCAAATTGGTTTAAATCATAGTCAAATGATAAGATTAGAGCATTTAGGCCGAAATTGGAATGAAATTAATTAAATCCTTAATCAATTAAATGAGCTTCTAAATTTAACAATTAAGAATAATTATTTTACAAAACATAACTTATTTTATTCAAATCTAAGAAACTAATTATACAACTAGTTTCTTATTTTAAATAAATTCGAAAGCGTCTTCAATTTTAAACATGATTATCGCTTGAAGTAAATTTTCAAAATATTTTATTAAGTGAAATTTATATAATCCTATAATAAAAAATAGAATATATATATATATATATATATATATACACACACTTCACCTAAATTCAACAAGTTAAATCTCAAATTAATTTTAAAAACTTTAAAATCTTATAAAAACAATTATTTCAAAATTATTTAAGAATAATAGAAGCTCAGAATTAATTCAAAATGTGTCACGCCTCGAGGGTAGCTCCTAGACGTAACACGGGACCTAGGATCAAAAGTGACTCCAAGCTAACACTGAATCTGGCATATCATAAGCATACTGAAATAACTCTAAACAAACGGAAGCATAACTGAATAAAGAGTATAATCTAAAAAGAAGTCAACTGAGAATATCTGAACAAATAACTGTCTAAAAAGCAGAACAATCCAAATCAATTGAGTCTGACTCTATGTCTGAAAGCCTCTAATACTGATGATCTACTGGGACAAGCCCCCAGCTAACTCCAAATACTGAAGATAAGGACAAACTGTCTAACTCAAAAAGCATGTAAAAGATATGTCCTCGAATGCTGAGGACTCACCACTGACTACTGTTGAGGTGGCACCAATATGCACTAATCACGCGGCTAAAACTGAGAACCTGAACCTGCATCATGATAGGATGCATCACATAGAGTATGCGTCAGTACGTTGAATTTACTGAGCATGAGGGATATGCAAGGCTGACTGAAATCTAAATATGCTAAAATATTGAAAAGCTGTAAACTGAACTAAACTGCAGTACATAGGCCCAAAATATAATCATGCATAAATAGCTGAAATGCAAGAGTAATCTGGAAATATGCTGAGAGCTAAAAGTAAACATAACTGAGGGCCTAATGCACATTACTAAAACTAACACTGTGGAAGAGTCTATTAACCGACATAAAACACGTGAGCTAAACGTAGAGTCCGATGTATACGCCCCATCGAGAGGACCCAATATGCCTTACCAGGGTATAAAGGCATGGCTGATGTGATCACTATTTCTGAGGCCCAACTGAGGGGCTAAATAACCTACGGTGACACATAGTTCTTTGACTTTAAGGATACGCTGAACTCTGGTCCAACTCGGTGCTAAACACTAATCCCAAACTGAATATTAATAGCTCATTTTAAAACTGGAGTCCTGAGTTTCTGAGTCAAGACTAAACTAGTTTGAAATCTCTATTTTTCTGAAATATTGTAGTAGACTAAAAACTGACTAAATTCTGCTTTTAAAACTCATACTATAATCTAGGTTGAACTTCGAAGGAAATATAATACTTTAGAACAATCCTACGATTTAGGGCTAATCTCTTGATTCCTCAAGTCATGGTGAAAACTCATGCAAATCATTAAAACATATTGCAATTCATATAAAACAGGATATAAATCATGTGAGAATCATAAGAACTAAATTTTAGAAGGATTTTCATAATTGGGTAGGAACCCAAATTCTTAAACCATGAATATTTAAAGAAAGACTAGAATTTTGGGCATAAGGATGAACGAAACCCTTACTGAATACCCACATACCTGAAAGCGAGACCCTTATTGAAATCTTTTGATTTGGAGCCTGAAGTTGAGGAACCCTAACTTGGATGAAGAATGATCAAGAAATCTATTCTTGAAGTTCTTGAATTCTTTTCTTGAAATCCTATGGTCAAGGGTTAGGATTTCTATCAATAATTTGAAATTTGATGGCAGAATTTGATTTGGAAAATTTTGAAATCCTTAGAGAAGGACTTGCCTAGATGAAGGATGAGGATATGAGGAGAGAAAATACGTTCTGGGTTTGAAGGAATGGTAAAAGAATGAAGAAAAATGGATTTAAAACCGACTTAAAAAGGTCCTCATCGTCCCACGTGCGATTTGACATGCGGCCGCACGTGGGGATCCACGCGTCGCATCTGATTTGCACTTTCTTTCAGAAAGTTGGAAAAATTTCTCCGATGTGCATTTGGACGTGCGATTCGCACATGAGGTTTCGCGTCTCGCATGTCAGTTCGCACCTGATTTCCAGACTGTCAGTTAAAATTAAAATGGTCATAACTTTTTACTCCGAACTTGTATTAATGCATGGTTAGTGGCGTTGGAAAGAATACTCAAAGACCTTTAATTTGGTGGGTACTAAGCCATCCAACTCCCTATATTCTAGGAGTAATGGTTGTTTAAAGTTGACCCTAGTTTAGTCTTTCATGAAAACTTCTTTGGTTGGGGTTCTTTCAACTTAACTTGTTGATCGGAGTTTCTTATGAACATGATTCACATCAAAAGCACCCACCACACTATGGAAATGATCAGTACACTCATTGAAATAGTTTGAGTCTTAACTTAGAATTTTTGGGGTGTTACAAAATATAGAGGACAAAAATTGGGTGTCAACAACTGCCCCTCCCTTTGGATAGGGTAAGTGCAAGAAACCCTGGGTAAAGAGAATTGACGTTCTCAATTTTGTCTGACTAAAAATTCATCTCTCAGAAATGTTAGTTTTAGCATAAATTTTAAGGAATTATGGCCGAACTACAATATTGAGTTTTCTACATATCTCAGATTACATGAGAATTCATGCCACTTGTAGTTCAAGATGCTTAACTTTATGCACGATTCTCAAAAATTCCAAAGCTACCCTGGCTTTGGATTAGGTAGAGACCGAAAATCTTAGAGAGTAAGAGGATTTGGGGGGAGTTTAGAATGCAGCCAAGTTTTTAACATAGAGCCCGCCTACATATCTGGAGACTCAGAAAATCAGACTGCTTGTAGTTTGACTCAATCGATGGAAAAGATAATCCCTTATGCTAAGATAACCTTTGTGGTTTAAGGTGAGTGACAAAGGAATTGAGTTATGGAAAAGAGGCTTTCAACATCTTGACTATGAATATGGCATGCTTCACACTCATAAATAAAAACTTACACGGACATAATTTCCAAAGCTCGAGGTATATTGTCATCCAAGTTCGAAAGAAAAAGGGATGTTGCTCCCAGCGTGAATTTCAAAAACTACTCTGGATGCAAAACTGAAACTCAAAATATTGAAAATACTCACATGCCTTCTGATAGGGGTGTGGTTTGATGGTGGTGGAAGTTGTCCTTAATCTCATGTTTAAAGAGTTTGATATTTCTCTTTGGACTATGTCCCAGTTCGCTGCTAAGAAAAAGTGAGCCTAATTTGTGCAAATCACACCCAATTCCCAAAATCATAAATATGGATAGTCTAACTGTCTTGTGTTGTGACCCAGTTTTGAATAGGTAACCATCATAACTAGGCTTTGTAGTCTTCACAAAAGTTGTAGGTACATGTCTTAGTGTTCCAAGGAGTCAGGAAACGTTACAAAATATATTTTGTACAAAAGGATATGCTTAAAATACTAACAGCAGTACATAGAAGGTTTCTAAATTGGAAAAATTGGCTAGAACTTTCCCTGTGTTGCGTCCCCTTTTTCGATACTATAACAACAAAACCAGATTTTGACATAAACATAAGATTTTTAGATATATGCAATAGCTTTCCAAAATATATTTGTTCACCCAAAATATATTTCTACACAACAAGATATTCTAAAATTACTAACAGCTACAAAGTTTCAAAAATGAGTTTGGGTTACTTACCCCAAGGGAGGGATTGTCTTGTGTTCTAGCTGAAAGAACAAGTTTTTCTAGATGATTTTGTGGGATAATATGATTGAGAGAGAGTTCAGGGGGTTTCTTCAGGCTTAAGAAATCATAATTGGAGAGGAGGTGATATATGTTTACACACAAACTAGGATATATATCTCTTAAAAAGGTGGCTGCCCAAAATATAAAGTTGGCTGCCCCAAATGCTAAATATCTCATGTATTTACTATTATTTATGGAGATAATCATAGTTGTAGTAGTTTATGTAAATACCCCGATATAATTTCCTAAAATACCGTCGCACTTTAAGGCAAGCAACTTTTCTAACGTTGCAAAAATTCAAGTTTAGGAAGCGGGTAGTAGAGTTCATTCCTTTTTATCAAGAAATGGTCTAATTAAGTGTAAATGTTAGCGTATATACTTTGGGGTGTTACACAAAGCATAGCAAATAAGATGTGAGGAGGATCAAGGAACTCCGACATTAGAACAAAATTAACATTTTCATAAAGTATTCCTTTTATGGAATTTTCATAATAACGGATATATCCACCATGTGATAACATAAAGGCCGATCGATTAAGTCATCCTATTAGCTTGTCGGGGTAATGAAATATACATATCATAAGCTAACATTTAAATCCACATAATACCCAAATTGGGGTTAACATAGCGGAATTGCCGAATTAATTGTACGACACTTATCCTACATTAACATACGTAGTAGTGAGCTTTTTTCTTAAAAACTCACGTCTTCTCGGTTAACAATAATTCTCCCAAAATTCTTATGTGATAAAGTTAGCTCAAGGCCTCATCATCATAATTTATATTCATGTCTCATTAATCATAGTATAAAATCATCTAGTTCATACATTTTGAAGAAAAATCATATGATCATCGTTTTATCATTATCATGGTAAAATTGATAGAATTCATGGAACATGAATATCATAAGAATATAGGGATATCATAAGGAATTCATGGTGTTCGTTATGAAGTAACATGAGCAATGCATAATATTTCGAAATTTAAAACCTAACTCGACTCATTGAGGAGAAATTCATGGGATATGACATGTTTTCGCATGAAGAGATTTAGTTTACCTATCCTTAATCGCACCAAATTACTTGAAGGAAAATCTGAATTTTGACGAGAAGAAGATCAAACTTTATAAAATTTAAAATGACAAAAAGAAGGAATTCTAGAAAAAAATGAGTTAGGCTCCTAAACCTAAAATCTTACAACCAAAAAAAAAAAGGAGCTCCTAAACCTAAAAGGATTTGAAAGTGCTGAAAAAATCAGTATTCATAGTAGAAAATTGTTGCCTATCAAATTTACCGTGCTAAATAAGCATTAATTTCAAAGTAACACAAATATTCACGCATGAATAAAAAAAACGTTGAAGAATTCTTTTCCTCTATATATAATTAAGAGTCATAAATCTAAAAGGAACTGAAAATGATAAAAATATTATTTAAAGTATTTATAAAGAATTAATCAATTAATATTTTAATTATTTTTCAATAAATATGTCATACTACATAATTTAAATAAGGAAAAATTTAATATGATTGTTGTTAGCTTATATTAGATAAATTATGTCGTTTGTTTTACCTTGGATGTTTGGTTATTATTTCTTTTGAAATTTTTTATTTTAAAATTGATTAGTTGTACCTGAAAATCAAATAAAATCAATGAATATAAAGACAAAGAACTATATTCGTTGGAGTTAGAAGGAAATAGAAAATAATAAATTTATTGGACGGAAGGAAAAAAATAATATTAGAGTTCCCAAACCAAAACAAAAAGGGTAAAGAGAAATTTACTCTATTTATAACCCTATATATACATACAAATTAGAAAAACAACGCACATATTGGTTATTTCTCTTCCATCATTCATTAGTGATGGTGGGTGCTTTCAGAAGATTGCTAAAATATAAGCACATCGTCTTTCTCTTTATGGCCATATTAATTCTTGTGGTGGTATTTTGGTTCTCAGTTTATTACAACAAAGTAAAGCAGGAGGAGTGGCAAGAAGATTGCGTGAAGCGAAGAGTACCTCCCGACTCGGTGCTCTGTAAGAGTTTGGCTAATGATAAGTGGCACATACTTAGACGACGTAGACCAAGACATGAATAAATTCTAAAGAGTATTAGAAACAAGATCCAGTTTTTTTCTTATCTTTCAATGCATCAATTTTTTTTACTTTATTTTATTTTTGGTTTTTGCACTTCATTAGACATTGATTTCTACGCATTGGATTGGGAAAATAATCTCCAGAGATGGGAAATTATATGTTAATTGTTATGTTGAATAATATTATTTATTCTGTCTTGTTTTCCCTTCGAGTGTGTGACGAAAGTTGTTTATTTTATCTCCTACTTTTGTTATTTCTGCTTTTTAAAGAGACGGTGTGGGTACTGCGTTGATAACCTAATTTCCTGTGGTTTATATTACTTTTTAAGTAATCTTTAAAGATATAACAAATTAAAAAGAAAAGTAAGATAAACAAATTAAAATGGAGAAAATAAAAAAGAAAAAAATATTCAAGCAGGCACATTGACCTTAAGCTCCTCAATGTTGCGGCTTAATAAGAGGAAAAAAATGTTGTTTGTTTACTTGTATATTTGGTTATTATTTCTTTTGATCAAAATATTATTTAAAGTATTTAGAAAGAATTAATCAATTAATATTTAATTATTTTTAAATAAATATGTCATACTACATAATACAAAAATGAAAAAATTTAATATGATTGTTGTTAGCTTATATTAGATAAATAATGTTGATTTTACCTTTTACTTTCATTATTTCTGCTTTTTAAATAGAAATGTGGGTACTGTGTTGCTAACCTAGCAGCAACAAATAGCATTACTTTGGAACAACAATGAGATTCACGCGATGGTACATGTAACTCCATCTTAAAAACGTTATCTATTTTCTTGCAATTTTCATGTACGTTAGCACCGCATTCAGTAGTAGACAATTATTGTGGAGGAACCTGAACACCATTAAAGATAACTCCACATGATGGTTCCTTAGTGGAGGACTTACAATGAAGTTTCAGAAGCTCCTGAGAAGTTTAAGGGGAATCCCGTCTATGTTACCACCAATATAGTTCCTTCTTGCATGACCAAACACCATGTTTAAAATACTGGTACTACCTTCATCAGAAGTGGTAATGTAACAAACTCCAAATGCTAACACTTAAAATAATAGAAGAAGACGATTGTTCATGAATTAATAACCGAAATACTAAAGAGAAACAACAGAACTATAGAAGAATGGTTACATAAAAGAAGGGGGATGAGAAGAAGAACTCGGAGAATGTGGATGAGAGATACAGAGTTTGTCTAAACATAACCGTTCTTTAATTTGTAACCCCTACTCCTTTTTAACAATAGCTAATTGGGCCTACATCCTAAATAAAACTCTCTAATATTTTACTCGGTCCAATAATATCAACTGGATCAGTCTTATTTACCCCTTCTAACTATAGACCCTTAATGAGTCATCATGGTTCATAACAATATTTCCGCCCCCAAAAAGGAACCGTGTCCTCAAGGTTCATGTCAAGAAACTTCATCCGGCAGCTTGGAGTATCATAAATTCCTTGGATGCTACAGGTGAAAACCTTTAGGAACAATATCATGATTTGGTTGGCAGCTTGGAGGATTACAAAATTAACTTCATGGCAAAGACGTGTAATAATTTTAGATGTGTCCAAAAGAGTAAACCACCTAATGACGTCACTCAAATTTCCACATATCATGGACTTTAGCTTAGAAGCATTACCGGCATTAACATGAGGAACATTTATTGTATTTACTAACAGCAACTCATGGATATAGCTAAGATGATCTGTAATGCCCTTCTCACTCCATGCTTCATTAGCATCAATTCCTTCTCTACCAAATGACATACTCACATAATAGGCCAAAATATAGGTATTAGTATCAAATAATGGGATGCCAAGAATATAATCAAGAGTACTACTAGGATCAAATCTTACACTGGCATCCGACATCACAGCTTGCTGGCCAGCAAAAGAAACCAAAAATCTAGATGTATCCCTTTGAGGGTATTTGTCAATCAAAGCTACAATATCTCGTGACTTTTCCGCTTTCTCGATATTAGATTCGTTTGTATCTTCCAACACCGTAGTAGGTACCATCGTTTGCAAAGTGGCATTCCAGCAGAAGCTATCATCGTACATCTTGGTGACTATAGTTACAGACTGTCCTCCCTCATGGACAATAGCGTTAGGATCATGAGCATCGGAGACACTACTGTTTGTGAAAGTTTGTCGAACACCCGATCATTGGAAACGGATGAAGGTTCTTGTATCAGTTCTGCTACCTTTACTGACTTTACATTTCCAACCTGAGGTGTTTCAATATATTCAACAGTTTCAATCTCAATATTACTTTTGTTAGGGTCATTTTCCAAGGAATCCACATTGCTATACTTCTCTGTCATTTTATCGAACATGTGGTCCGACTCAGATTTCCAGCATCGAAATCATATTCATATGCAAGTGAAATGGAGATATTTCCTTGCTAAGTTAGAGGACAAACATGTGTATCTAGAATGACATGAGTTTCAACATCATGAGTTTTCTTATCGGGATTTTCACCAAACACCGTATGAGCAAAAAGCGGGTTGTAGTATGTATACATTCCTGTATTGAGACGAGGGTGAGTAGTAGTCCATGGTGCTCCCTGACGGAATAGACGCAATTGGGACAGGACAATAGTCTGCTGTTTTATGGTGTCTGAGAAAGTTTAAGCGCTTGTCAGGTGCTTTGCGACTCCGAGATCTGGATCGAATAAACAACTTTTCCACAAAATGCTCCCAATCTGCAAGCTGCTTGTTTTGAAACAACTAGAAATACCAATAAAAAGCTTGACCATCCAAATATATAGAAGCCAATGACAATTTATGATCATAAAATAATATTATTATGAGCGAAATACTACTCTACCTGAAATATCCATTCTACAGGGTCATCGTGGTTGAATCTAGATATTTTCACCAATTTATCTTCCATGGACGAACGCAAACCACACAGAGACTAATTAGGAGTGGTTCAAGCCATTTTCCCCACCACCTTTTGTAGCATTCTTAGAATGTCAGTCAAATATTTGGAAACAGAATCATTCACTTTCTTCATAGATCGATCGACAAGAGCCTTGAGTTTTTGGGTTTGGACCTCCGTTGAAGACCTCTAGATGAAAGCACCCTTGATCTGTTTGCCGCTACTGTTGAAGCAGATACTCTAGACGGACAAAATGAAGCAACCTCCAAGAATATTTCTGAAAAACCATCTGCATCTATTGAGGATCTACATGATATTGAAACTACTAAGTAGGCTGATCATCTGGAGGGACCAGGTACTACTACTATATCCGAGTCCATCGCAGCAAAGGAAATAAACATGGGTGGCTCTGAGTGTTTTGGAGAACGATTGTTCGATAGAAACTTGCCTAAAACCAAAGGAAACTCCTTCAACATTCTAGCCATAGGAGATGATCTTGTGGATGGATACTTAACCTCCATGGCCCGAGGAGACATCGGGGTTGGAAGCCTAGGGAACAGAGAAGGAAGTCCTACTACGTCTCCAGGAGCACTCACTATGGTCACCTCTCCCACTCCCAAATGGGATGGGATACCTGGTGCTCCAACTCCTCTAGCACTGATGGACTCACTCGTAGATGAGGTAGATGTTGAGAAGGATGACGAACCTCTATAGTGGAAGGTTCAAAAGAGGCGGGTTGTGAATGATCCATCACAGCAGGGAACTAGGAAGGGACCTACTACTAGAAGTGCTTCCTAGAAACATCTAGCCCAGGCCCTGTCAGAAAACCAAAAAAGGTACCAATCAAAGAAGGAGGTTGAAAAGGAAGGTTGTGGTGGATGAGGAACCTATCTCAGAGGAACTTGTAAATCTTGAAAAGGATGAGGAGTCTGAGAAATATGTTGATGAGGATAAAAGAAAAAGTGTCAAGTCTTGTTTGGAAGATTGCATTGTCTAAGGTAAAAGTGAAGTCAGGTATGCCGAAAATAAAATAAATGAACCCCATTCGATCTCCAAAGAAGAACATCATCTCTAATAAGAAAGACATGCCTTCTGGTTCAAAGAGAACAGGGGATGATGAAGACTCTGTGTCTAAAGGACCTGGTCCCCATTCAAAGAACAAGAAGCAGGAAATTACCCTTGCCCAAAGGCAATCTCTTCTGAGGCAACAACGAGCACTAAATGGTCGAGTCTTTGATCCTGAGATCATTAATCATCTGGGGATGCAGGAACTTCTTGACATGGTCAAAACTCAAAAGTGGGATCATCTTTTTGATCTTCCTATTCCAGTTCTTTATGAAAAAACAAGTCACAGAGTTCTATGCGGAAATGGTCTTCAACAAGGAAGAAGGGTCTTTGACTACCATCGTGGATAGAGTGAAAATATTCTTAATGAATAGACACTGGGCCAGATTCTAGATGTGCCTACTGAAGGAATTAAGTCGTTGAAAAACCAGTCAGCCTCCAATAACTTTCTGAATGAAATTGGCAAGTTGAAGAATCTGAATAAGAAACGTATCTGCAAGAAGCAAATGAAGGGTGAATATCAGTTGGATTTTGAACTTGTGAACAAGGTCCTCCTGCCTCGCACTGAGAAAAGGACAATTTCTGGTATTTTTGATCTCTTTCTTATGGAGGAACTTGTTACCCTTCAACCCATAAGTCTTCCGGCCATCATGCTCGCACATATGAGGAAGATCATCACCATAAAGGATGCCAAGTATGGTCTGGGATATGGATATTTGCTAAATAAGGCGTTCACTCACTTTGGGGTTCATCTCAGCAAGGGGGTTTAAGGAACCAGGAAGCAAATGTTCACCAAGGGAACACTTAAGGAATGTGAATGCCTTGAGAGGGAAGGCGGAGTCATGTCCAAATCTCTTGTGTCAGAACTGATTGATGCTCAGAAGAGATCATCTACCAAATTGGAATGACTAACTGTTCTTATTGCTCAGTGGGATGCTGAAATTGTGACTCTTAAGGCTCGACTCCAGACAACCTCTGAGGGACCAATTGCTAGCTCAGAAACTCTTAAGGATCTTCGTGAGGAGAATACTCGTCTCCAAGCTGATGTGACCTCCCCAAGGGACCAGGTTGGGGTTCTCACCCAAAAGTTGCTTTTTTCCCATAAAGAGGTCAATACCCGTCTGACCCTCATCCTTCAGAAGCTTTCTTGATTTTCCTTCCCTTGCCACCAATGCATCTGCTATTATCCCATCATGTTCTCTTTTTCTTCTGTCCCCCTGTTTTTGTTATGATGTCACCGTATTTATTATCCCTGCTCCCTTTTGTATTATTATGTAGTGCTAACTAATGAATGAATAATGCTTTGTTTTTGAAACTTGTCCTTCGTCTCAATTTTGATTATCTCTTTTTGCTCATGTTAGTGTTGCCCAAGAGGCCAGGAGTTAACATGGCATGCTTTCACTATTTTTGGTTTACTGTCTACTCTTTTTAATGATTCCAAAAGGGGGAACAGGAGTGTGACAGAGTAAGGGGCTATGCAACTCAGAGGGAACCTAGAGGGTAAGGACATGCAAAGCAGGGGGAACAACAAAGGTAAGGCGACATGCAGAGCAGGAGAAACTATGAGTGTGCAACACAGAGTTTGTCATCATCAAAAAAATAGAAAATAATGTAATATGGAAGGTTTGATGATTGACAATCTCACAAAGGGACCTGATACCTATGGCGTTCTCAACACTCAGTCAATACGGTACAACTGTAAGTATTAGGACTCTCTCAACTTATTGCAGTCCATATATCATAATATATTCAGCAAATCTTAAAAGTAACTTCATACACAGAGCTACTAAGGTCACTCAACCATATATAGAACCTAGCGAATTCGCATAAAAGAAGATTCTTTTACCTTTTAATACTCAGATAATTTTGAATGTATGGTCTAGTTAAATTGAGATTCTCTACACCCCCTGCGTGAGTGATTAATACCGATGCAATTTTACTAGGGCAAACATCTGAATTATCTAACAGATCAATAAGATTCTTCTGAGCCTCCGACTTTTTTCGTTTCGATCGCACAAATTTTTGGCTATGTGGAGAAGCAAGTTTATGATTATGGTTTGAGATCAACCTAGCAACAACCCACTTTTATTTTTCTTTCATCGACAAATATATATTTATTTTGCACCCTTCTCTAGTTTCATCTTGTTGCATATTATTCTCGAGACATTTTTTTGAACGAAATCCTTCTTTTGAACAGACAAATTCTTGACCTATTATTGATTATCTTTTCTTGATCTACTGATTCAATTTTTACGCATACTAAAACCACTATGATGAGCATAATCAAGATAAACTTAAATGCAATATCAGGTGATTTTAACTCTATACCGATGTACGACACTCTTGATTCTTCATCACCAAACTGAGGAATTAATGGTACAATTGCGTTCATGTTACTTTCTATTTCCTCCTGTGAAGCTCCTACGCCTTCAACATTTTGCTCAGGTAAGTTAGAGAATCATGATTTCTCCTACAACATATTATTAATGGATGTTAGATTAACAAAATAAATTTAGCTTAAAAATTCAAACTATATTATTCAAGAGAAAAAGTTCTTTAAATTTTCTTTTCTTAAGTTGACATTGAGTTTGAGTATTTTTCAAACTCGAATATATCAAGTATAATGAACGATGATGAATTACGCCTTTGTAAATTTGAATCATGTTCCCTGTACACATCTTTCTAAAAGAAAGAAATAATGAACAAATAGTAAGGAGTTCATAGTGTTTGTAATGAAGTAACCTGAACAATGCATAATATTTCAAAATTTAAACCCTAACTCGTCTCATTGAGAAGAAATTCATGGGATATGACACGTTTTTGCACGAAGAGAGTTAATTTTACATATTCTAATCGTTTCAAATTACTCGAAGGAAAATTTGAATTTTGACTAGAAGAAGATCAATTTGTATAAAGTTAAAAATGACAAAAAGAAGGAATTCTGAAAAACAAAATGAGTTAGGCTCCAAAACCTAAAATCTTATAAACAGAAAAAAAAAGAACTCCTAAACCTAGAAGGATTTTAAAATGCTAGAAAAATAAATATACTCTTGGTAGAACATTGTTGCCTATAAAATTTACCGTGCTCAATAAATATCAATTCCAAAATAACACCAATATTCACGCATGAAAAAAATAAACATTGAAGAATTCTTTTCCTCCGTATATAATAAAGAGTCATAAACCTAAAAGAAACGGAAAGTGATCAAAATATTACTTAAGTATTTAGAAAGAATTATATTAATCGGTTAATATTATAATTATTTTTCAATAAATATGTCATACTACATAATTCAAACAAGAAAAAATTTAATATGATCTTTGTTAGCTTATATTAGATATACTAGATATAGAGGAGCCCGGGCTGGCATGAGCCCAATATATATATATATACACGATTTCTTCTTAGTCTAGAAGACCACTGGAAGACACCCAGGACTATAGCATGTCGTGAAAGAAGCACACTAGACGGGCGTGCTTCGACCGTGTCTCCGGGGCACAGTTGAATGTAGATATCATGAACGCGAGGTGCAGGATACCAGGCCGAGAAACCCGGGCAACCATTCCCCTATGTGCCAATCGCTAGCGCATCCAGGGCCCCGGGGCCCAGCTCAGCTGGAGAGGCCTAGCCTGATCTGAGAAGTGCTAAGTTGATTCGGATAGACTTCATTCAAGAATGCCACCGCCCTGGGAATTAATAAGAAAATAAGTGCTAAGTTTCAGATCAGTGAATAAACCGAAAAGAAAGAAGAGACCTTTCTCGCTCAGCGCCTAAAGCGCACTATGCTTCGCTTCAACAAATGAGAGTTTTTGGTGGAACCGGTGAACCACGCAAGCTGATTAGATGCATGGGACAGAGAGCTCGTAGTACCTGCTAGTGCGGCTACGCAGTGGAAGGGAAGGAGCCTAAATTGACCCCCTTATTTTTTTCTTTGAAAAAAGCAGTAAGGAGTAAGGAGATTAAACTCTCCGATGAGACTAAGCAGCTACCGACCGTACCAACGCGCCCTTGACCTACTTTGATTAAGACCAAAAACCTATCTCTAAAGTGGAGCCTAGTTTAAGCTGTCAAACAAGTGATGATTGAATGAAAGAAAAACCACTAGTAGGGATATGGATGGAGTCTCGCTCAGTAAAGAGAGTTGTAGGATTCATAAAACAGGAGAAGAGCATCTCAAAGTATGGGGCAAAGGATGTTGCGTTTTGACTTTGTCTCCCGGGATCCACCACATGTTGGGTTTGAGAGTCGTGTGATGGGTGACTATCCAGCACGGTTCGGAGAGCACTTTTAGTCTGCACTGGTGAATGGAAGCCCCCCCATCAAGCAAGAAGGAAACGACTCTTCCCACGGCGGAGTCACCATTGACTCTATTTATTATTATGGTAAATCAGTGTATCAAGATGTTAATCTGAGATCTTATTTCAGTTCGATACGTCCACCTACGAAACTCACCTTTGGCTTTAATCTCGGTAGGTGTATTATTATACATTTTCCCAAAAGAATATTCATTAATTTATTTCTTCCCCGTCGATCACGATGACTGAAACGACGCGAAAAAACCAGACCCATAAAGGAGAAGGGCCGGTGGGGGGCATTTGGGAAAGTCGGGCCGATTGGGTGTCTTCGCGATGGTACAGAAGAAGAACGAAATGAAGTGAGAGGCCGAGGGGCAGGGAAAAGAGTCGAGTCGATCAGGCTCGACGATCGGGAGAAGTAAAATGAAATCAAGATTTGGCCAAAAGAGAAGCAAGACTATGGATACCATGACCGATCATCATCGATAAAGAAGAATCTTTCTAAATCACTTCGTGTCAGCGGGGCCTTCAAGCATCCAAAATACGCCGGGATTGAAAATGACATAGCGTTTCTGATAGAAAATGATGACTCCTTCAGAAATACAAACTTATTCAAGTTCTTTTTCCCAAAGAAGTCCCTCTCCGACCGCCCGACGAGTCATCTACTTAAAAGGACCCTCCCCGCAGTCCGCCCTTCCTTGAATTATTCGGTCATGCAATACTTATTGAATACAAAGAAGAAAATTCATTTTGACCTCGTCGTAGTTCTCAATCATTTTGTGGCACCGGGCGTGGCTGAACCATCTACGATGGGGGGAGCTAATGCACAAGGAAGAAGCTTAGATAAAAAAATACGTTCTTGCATCGCTTTTTTTGTAGAAAGCTCGACCAGCGAGAAAAAATGTTTGGTCGAGCTGTCTTACCGTATCTAAAATGACTTCGAGCATCCAGCTTTACCACTGCTGCCTGCTCTCTCCTTCTTCGGCACTTCCTAGTCCTTCCCACCATACCTGGACATCGACTAAAGTCTCGTATCCCTTATCGCCTTTTATCCATCCCATACTGCTTTTGAACTGCCTACTTCTATTCGCCAAGCCCACCCCGCAGCAAGAACTTCATTTTCTTACCTATGATGATAGATCTATCATTGATTGGCTTAGTGTGAAGTATCATCTTATTACCTTAAAGTGATCTTCTATCTATTTACCTAAACTCCAAGCAGTAGTTATACCAGGCAAGCTTTGTATTCCAGTCTAAGGGCGGGATCAGCATGGGAAGCACATGCTTATCGGATAGGAGGACAGAAAGAGGTTGGCTATAACTAATACACGATCAAAGGATTTAACAATAGTGATGTGATTGAAGGCTCAACGGGCTTCCTAGAAATGAGGCTTATCCTTAGCGCGAGGTTTCATTCAATGGAATTTTCGATCTAGGCCTACTCAAGTGAATGGGGGGTTCAGTCCAGGAGGCTAGTCTGGACTTGTTGTGTCATTCTAAAAGATGCAAAATAGCTTTTTAGCAGCTATAAAACGAGTATAAAAACCCACTAGAACAACAAATGGTAAGTCCCTGTCTTTGGCGGATTGCCCAGGGAAGTCAGAAAGGAATGGACATCATAGTAGAGAACGCGATCCGGGAGGGATGCTCGCATTTCCTTCTCGTCGAGGCCAAACTGAACCAAAGATTGCAGCTAGATAGCCACCATTGCATTCCTATGTTTTACGGCCTTTATCGACTACAGCGGATCAACGGAAGGCATCTCTGATCCACCGATTCACCACTGAACGACTTTGGCTTTCTTTTTCTACTCGACCGATGAGGATGACTTGAAAGAGAGATGCCTGGACCGCTAACCACTTTTTTCTAACAAAGGGGGGGCACACCCTCAATTACATTACACTCCCTTTTGATTGTGCACCTGACAAGCAAAGGCTCTCGGGACCGCTTTTACGGCTACCAAGCAATCAATCCTCCGCATTCCCACTAAAGAACTTAAGGGGGCATTTCCGCACTAAGATATAGAATCTTAAAAGCACGCATAGACGCACTAATGCTAAGGGTTGGTGCGCATAGCTCTTTCTACTATGGAATTATAGTCCGTTGTACGTAATCTCTATTCACATCGCAAATAGCAGATAAGGCGCATCTGATCTTTCTTCTTCAGTTCCAGGCATAAAAGGAAAAGAGCTAGCAATAAGAGAAAAATCTTGGAGCTAGAGCATACGTTGAGGCAGCTTTGCCAGATTGGACCGCGTTCGTCTTAGAGTACCAGTCAAGCTCATCACTAGGCAATGAACGAGTCGAAATAGAGGGTGATCAGAGATGGACAGCTAGTCAAGCTCTAGCTGATGGAGCAAGGGCTATTGTTTCAAGTCCAACAAAGTCTTAAGAATAATATAGGGCTGGATAGAGGTTGCCAACCGTTAGTACCCGACTAACTAAAAAAAAAGGGTTGTTGCCCGCTCTAAACTAAAGTAAGTAAACTACCTTTGAAAGCTCCACGGGACCACCTACCACTAGTTCTAGAATTCTTTCTTTGATAAGCAATGGAAATAGAAAAGGGAAGATGGGAGGAATAGCTATCTTTGCTCTTGTGCTTGTAACTCTTTTTTTCCTATCCGACACCGGTAATGCCGCATCAAAGATCCCCTCACGAGATGGGATGAAGTCCCACAAGAGTCAGAAGGTAATCGATGACAAGGCAAGGTAAGCATATTCAAGACAGCTCCTGTAGGACTCCCAAAATAAAGAGTATCCTCACTCACAGAGGATTTGATAACACTTGCAAGAGACTGGATGAATGACAGGAACGAAGGCACATTGAACCTCCAAAGTGGATTGGTACTAGAAAACTAGGACATCTAATGCACTGATAGCAAGCATTCCATCTAAACTCTGAACTTTCTAACATCCCTTGACTAAGACTCTTTACTCCTTCGAATCACTGAACTCAACTATACCGTGAAATAGAAGGTTAACAACCACCATCATAGGTTCCTACCTTCCCAGCTCTACCAGGAATGGTTTGCCTACCCCTTTGCAGGCCTCCCTGCCCATCTGCTTCGGCTATTGGTCTAGAAATGGCTGCAAGAGACTGCTCTGTGAGCCTAAGAACATCGGCTATCTTCTGTACAGGACTAGTACGAACTTGAACTAGGAACATAAAACTAGCTATAACAGGTGCGGAGCGAGCTCTTAATTCCATAAGAGACCTTTGTCTTTGTCGCTCTCCGTTACTTGGAAAAGTTAGCTCATTTTCCTTCTTATCTACATCTAGAAGCCTGGACTCCAACCCATCGCTTTACGCTCTCTCTCTTCTATTCGAAATAACCTCTTATTTTTGGAATATTCCTGGGGCAAGAAGGTTTCTAACCTGTAAACCACTAGCTACGCACCCATTGCTTCCTAGCAGCTCTTTTACTAGGTAAGTAAACACCTCAACGACTATCTTGTCTTCTAATACTACAATACAATCATACTTTATCAACCATTAGAGTTCAATAAACTTCTTCTCTCTTTATGCCCTCAGATCGCAGCCTTGACTCCACGTAAACTGAATTTGAGAACCGTCCTTGGTCACTTTCTAGCTACTAGCCTTCTTACTCGTTCAACGAGCCTTTATTTTGCTTTTTGGGATCACATATGTGGAATAAATATTCCAAAAATGGAAAGTTTGACACAATTGGGATTTTTTTAAATTGGAAGTAGTTACTAATTCATGATCTGGCATGTACAGAATGAAAACTTAATTCTCGATTCTACGAGAATTACTATGAAAGCCTTTCATTTGCTTCTCTTCGATGGAAGTTTTCTTTTCCCAGAATATATCCTAATTTTTGGCCTAATTCTTCTTTTGATGATCGATTCAACCTCTGATCGAAAAGATATACCTTGTTTATATTTCATCTCTTCAACAAGTTTAGTAATGAGCATAACGGCGTAGTTTCTTTTCAAGAAAGAGGCAGAGGATATGATCTTGACACTGCAGCTAGGCGTGGTTCCATAGACTGTATACGTGGTAGGGCCCACTACAGAAAGTCAGTTTCCAAGCCCGCAGATTCAAGAGTTAAGTTAGAGGCTGACTAGTTAAACAGGAAATTCAAATGAAAGAAGGTTCTTTCACCTTATATTGATTATTTGTTCTTGCTTCAACTCATAGATGACTACTCGAGGATCACTCACTCTACTATAAGACCACTAAGAGGTATTAGATTACCAACCCCTCTTTCTAACTATAACTTCAGAACAGCTACGCTTGTCGCCCGCTAAAGCAATTATCGCAGCTCCAGCTGAAGCAATTGTAACTGCTCCAGTGGATTAGAGCTACTCAAAAACTGTGATAGGTGCTTGAGATCAGAACTGCTTACTGCAGCCTTGACCTGGTCCAATGGAAAGGGAAAGCTGAAAGAAAAGAGAGTTTCAATCCATAAATGATCCGATACATATAAAGATGCTACTTGAACTCGACTCCGTGAAACCTTGTTTGAGTGAGAGGAACGGACAACAGATAAAGAGTTATATCTAGGTCCTATAGAAATTTGAATAAGAGTTTTCCGATCACGTGGAAGGTCTTCGGTAAAAAGTGCTCCATACGAGGTCGATCCGATCTCCATTGTGTAGCCCTTCAAGTGTTGATAGACCGCGAGCTCTTGCTGTTTATTGGCATGGACTGAACATGGTCCCTAGCTGTGAATGTATATGTTGACTTCGTGAAATCTTAGTAGGATGGTTCACTGGAGATGCAGTGTACTCTGCTTTTCCATTTTTTCTTTGTCTTTGCCTCCAACAGTTGGCTGGGCTATAGCTAAACCTGCCCTTTGTCTAAATATGTGGTGCCACGAGATATTCAATTTGAGAGTACCTTCTCATTGGGGCATGCCGGCAACCTTGCGGCTGAGAACTATCTGGTGCGGGAGTAATCCATCGAGCTGAATGCTTGGTTGAGTTTTCTATCGTGCCTAGTAAAATAGGCATCCCTATACCTATATGTCTTGTGTGCTTATTAGTTCCATTGAGGGGTGGACAAAGTTTAGGCATACACATAGGCTCATCCCCACCATCGATCTAGAAATTTCCATTTTCAGCAATTTTAGTTGTCAAGTCGAGATATGAGTGTATAGGGGCGCCAGACTCCCTGTGCTGTGATGGGTTCTGCCATTTGAGAGCGGTGAACTGCTTGTTAGGGCTAGGCTAAACCATGATACTGTGTTACTAGGCTTCGCCTCTACCTTCCCTATGAAAGTCTCGCTCCTATTCTTTAAGAAAAAGAAGATGGAAACTGAGCTTGATTTTAGGGAAGGAAGAAGTGGAACTTTGCATAAAGTGTTGATCACTGGGGTGAGTAGAAATGAATTATTTATCATAAATAGTAAGATTCGTTTTTATTTGTCTACTCCCCACCAAAAAAAGAAGAGAGACTTGTTGGAAATGTGCTTGGTTGTTGACCAAGAAACAAAGAAATGGGAGTCTTTGGGCATTGCTTGGGCTAAGTCAAACTTCTTCCCTGTGCATTAGCTCCAGCTTACTATCCTACCCGGTCTAACTCCGAGAGCGTACTATCCTACCCGGTCTCACTCCGACAGCGTACTATCCTAGACCTCTGTCTATCCTAACATTGATAGAAATTCATAGTTATGTTAGCCAGCCTGGTAACCCAGACAAGTGGGAGGCTAGGAGTTATAACATTCATAAAAGAAAGAAAAAACCAATATAGGAACTTCAACTAAGAAAGAAGAAGAATAAGAAGAATTGCTTAAGTAAGGTAGTCGCTTCTTTTTTTTGGTATACCGCTCTGCGAGCAGAGCGAATGAACATAAATCTTTCTGAATATCATGAATATCCTTCGCCCCTTATCTCCTCATCTTCCTATTTATAAGCCACAACTCCAATTAGTTCTAAGGGCGGGTAATTCCCCGCCACTTGCCTAACATTTTAATAGAGGGACAGCCATCGGTGAGGCCATTGGACCAATAAACAATAGGCGCAAGTAGCTTGAAATCAAAAAGGGTGAAATCAGGGGATAATCTACCTTTTCGCCATAGTTTTAGCATTACGGCAAACCCGTGTCAAATATATAGCTGATTTGGGTGCTCTATCCAAAATGAATCCTATTTTGGCTATTACCTTCTCCATTACTATGTTCTAATATGCAGGAATACCCCCGTTAGCCGGCTTTTGTAGCAAATTCTATTTGTTCTTCACCGCTTTGGGTTGTGGGGCTTACTTTCTAGCCTCAGTGGGAGTAGTGACTAGCGTTATAGGTCATTGGGCGGACGGAAGGTTGCCATGAGTAAGTAAGTTTGGGGGACCGAAGGCAGTTCTCCGTGCACTGGACACATAGCTTACCAAATCAGTTGAGACACGGATGGGAATGCATGCTACGAAAGATAGGGTCGAGTCTGATACATCAATCGCCTACTAAATATCCTTGTACGAGTCCACAATGACTACACGAGATGAACCTTGGTTTGGTGAATTGAAGTTGGCCTTAGGTGTAATAGGACTCCCAGTTATTGTACGTGATCGTATACTGAGGTGCTCCCCGCCGATTGTTGGAACGATGCGAGCCGGGCCGGGTCTCGATTCAGAAAGATGAAGGGCCTAAAAGTCTAAATAGGGGGTTAAAAATTCCCCATCTCATTGGGGGCGGAAAATGAATTGATATCTCGATGTGATACAGCCCTTTCGATTTTAGTTGGGAAAGAACAACAAAGTCCATCCGAACCGTCCAATGAAGAATAAGAGGAGACCAAAGCGCCAATGGCGCGCGAAGCGCATGCAGAATGGGCACGGAGAAAAAGAAGTGTGGAGGAGAAGCAGTCGAGCTCATTCCCTTCGCGTCCTGGGCCCAAAGAAGTGCAGTCTTTCCTGGCCAAATCAAGGATTTGGGGCTTCTTGCTATGCTACAACACTATATAAATCCATTTTGATTAGTAATATATATGAATAGAAAGATAGATCCATCCATCTATCCTATCCGATTAAGATTTTTATATCTAAAAAAGAATCAATTTCATTCAACGTTTGATTCAAAGAACTGCTCTTAGCCCCCCCGCCCATAAAACGGCTCTGCTGCAATGGATGGCAGAGGGTCCGTAGTACCCGAAGCACTAGAGTGATCCAGTAGCCGGGAAGGGGCCTAGAAGTGCCTACTACTACACCACACTACACTTGGCTCTACACATTTACAGAGCTAACCCATGTCCAGTGCTTGGCAGAGCTAAGGGGGCTTCAATCCTTACTCTTTATCCCCATCTTTGCCCAGGCTTAACGGGGCCTTACTTATTCAGGGGGGAGAGTGGAGCCTCGAAAAGCACTGTTGAGAGGAAGATCCTTGGCCCCTCTTCATTCTCTACAAGGTTCCAATCCTTTCTTCAACATAGGTGACAAAGAGCCAGACAGAGATGGAAGAGATCAAACACGAGAATAAGAAGCAAGATCGCCTTCCTTTTTGATCATTTTGATAGAGGGGGATGAAGAAAGTGGACAAAACAGACTCGCATTTCTCATCGAACAAATACAGGAAAAGAATCATATTGAAAATGCTCCTAACCCAACCCCTTCCTTCGTAGAGCCCATGTATTGTAAGTGATCCGAACCTGCCCGGAGCGAGCCTCCCATAGAGGCAAGTGAAGTTGGTGAGCCATATGATGGGAAACTATCTCCTGCGGTTCGTAGAGGACTCAGATGTTAGTTAGTACCCCTTTGGTTTCGGGGTGGACCTTTTCACTCTATTTTATTATATACGGTTAGCGAAAAGAATGTTTTTTGATACACCTAGGACATGGATTCTATATGAACCAATGGATCGTGACAAGTCGTTACTACTAGCAATGACTTCCTTTTTCATTACTTCATTCTTTCCATATCCCTCTCCTTTGTTCTCAGTTACTCATCAAATGGCACTCAGTTCATATCTTTAAGTTCGATCATTGACAAGGTTCAAAGAAAGGGTGGGCCATTGATAAGGAATCGATGGAAAACCACAATGCTAGCAGATGGCTGGCCTACGCTTTTCTTTTCATTAATGAAACCCGCCAGTTATTATGAACTCAAATTAAAAAAAAATTGGATCTAGAAGGCTTGTTCAAAAGAAAAAAAGACATGGGTGGCATTATGACTAGGGTGTCAGTTAGAAAGGTTCAACCAATGTTCGTTCAATCAAGCAGCATTATTTTTTTCTTAACTTAAGGAGAGGGAAGAGGGCTTTCTAAGAAGGGCTTAGGACCTATGAACAGAACAACACAACAAAATGATGAAATGAAGAAGAATGAACGGGAGGCATCGGAGGTTCTACAGTAGCCAAGTGTGTGCCACGACATGACATTTTCCTTTCAATAGCACCATCGACTTGAGAAAGTAATAGTTTGGCTTGGACGTGTCTTAACATACTCTTCTCTAGCACTATTCATAGTTGACTCTCAATTTCATCTCTATATATAATGAATCCCCCCTCTCGGCTATTGAGCTAAGTGGGAAAGTCATTCTTACTCTTATGTTATAGAATCTGCTCCTGTTCTCAACCGGGGTAGGTATTTGTTGGTTTTTCCTTAATAGGATGGTCTTGTTTTTTCCTTTTCTATTTTCTAGACAACTTTGTATATGAAAATTGGGGAAAGCAAAGGAAATACTAGTATATAGTACTCCATAGGTAATACAGTAGTAGTTTTCCGGTAAGAGAAAACAGCACAAGAGCCAAAGCTCACCAGATGTTTCTGAAGTCATTCATTACCCAAAGCAAAAGGTAACTCCAGTCTAGAGAGCTCTAGTGTATTATAGTAGCATAGAGGTTTTCCGTATATTTGGTCTAAAGCTTCTAGAGCACCGGTTTCAAAGAGGATGCTAAGTTTCTCGAAGAAAGGTGGCCATGGAAAAGAAGGTCAATCTTTTGCTCATTTATTCGTGAGTTGCTCATCTATGTGGAACTCCAGTGACCAACTAGAACATGCTCCCTCTAAGAAGACTGGAGTGGAATCCGCATTGAAACATCACTCTAATATCAAGAAATCAGAATCCAAGTTCCAAGATCAGGATTCAACTTCTACTCTGTTAATTGGTCAATCTAATCATGTGGAGGCCCCAATTGGAAAAGCAAGACCGTTCTGCAAAATTTTACAGCTCATCCAGGTTGGGGTGGAATTTATGATGTGCAAGCAGAGAGCGGAACAAAGGCATCCCTATCAGGCGAAAGTGCCATCAACACTCTTCCTCAGCCGCAAGTGCATCATAATCATCCAACGGCTTGCCTATCCTACCCTTGGGCTGACACTTACTTTGGAAGGCTCGTAGCTACTTATGGATCAAATGCCATCATTTATCCTCAAATGGTGGGTGTCACCTCCACAAGAGTTGACTTTCTCTTGAATGCACAGAGAGCTTGCCCATTTATGTGAATGCGAAACAATACAGTGCTATCCTCAAAAGGCGACAGGTCCGTGCCAAGTGTCAGGCTCAAAATAAGCTTGTCAAAAATAGAAAGCCATATCTTTACGAGTCTCGACATCATCATGCAATGAAGAGAGCCAGGGGTTCTGGAGGGCGCTTTTTGAACACAAAGAATATGCAGCAATCCAAGCCTTCATCTCTAAAGCACGATAGAAATATCTTTAATCGTCAGGCAGGTGGCAACATATCTAGTTATATGGTTCAGCACTCAGAGAGTGGTAGTTGGGGGACTTCCACCCAATCTGGTTCTTATGTGACAAGAATCTTTAATGGCGATGACATATTCCAGCAGCCAGAGTTCAGAGTCTCTTGCTTCCCTTGATTTCAATGTATGTTGTATGGGAAGTAAGGAAGGTCTTTTTGCTATTTCTTTATTAAATCATTGTCTTTGATCTGGGAAGAGTAGCCGACCTAATCAATCTCCTCTTACGAGACCCGACCAACTCAGTCAATCTCCAGGTACCTTCAGTTTTGCTGAAAGGCCATTAGAATGGGATAAAAGGCAGTTCTATATCAATAACGTTCTAAGGGGAGGTAGTACCCAAAGAATGACTTTCTAAAGTCAGCTACCCTAACCCGAGGATCAAGCTTACCAGAATTCTCCAATTGAAGTAGTTGATCCAACCGTTGATGGTTGGAGTTGTGGCTTATATAAACATACTCTCCTCTATGAACTTCTTTTCAAGGTGCTTTCTTCTATATATAATAAATCTCCCCTCTCTTCTATTGAGCCAAGTAGGAAAGTCAATCTTACTCTTCTGTTATAGAATCTGCTCCTGCTCTTACGCGGTCTAGGATAGTACGCTGTCGGAGTGCGGAGCCTCCCACTTGTCTGGGTTACCGGGCTGGCTAACCTTTTTGTTTTCTTCAACTTCGTGGTAATGAAACTGCTATGGGTCTGAAATCTCCTTTAGTTCGAAATACTGGTCCATCGCGATAGTCTAAGACCACGTCACGGAGAGGTCTCGGCTTCCATAAAAAAAAGTTAGTAACTTCTACGCTAGTCTTCACAATTACTCCACTTCCTTAATTATCAGTGCTTCTCCTCCTCCTTCCCTTCCTTGCTTCGAGGAGGTTATATAATAGTAACAGAAGGAGACAGGTATAGAATAGAAGTTCACCCCAGTCACTAGACCTAGCTCATAAAGCCTTAGGAGTGCTCCGTCGTGGGCTTGTAGCGATTGAATCTTATTTCCGATAGAGCACCATTGATTGGTCTATTGGCAAAGAGAACCTGGGAATTAAAGATTTTGTTCTGTCCTCCGGACATTTATTATGCTGTCACTACTGCTTGTCAATTTGAATTGCATCAAAGATCTCGTTTGAACTTCATATACGAGAATTCTAAACAAGAACTCGAGACTTGAAATGAATCCAAATGGAGGTTCTTTCTCAGGGCATAAGGAATAGCACGCAAAAGACAACCTGGAAAGACAAACACACGATTTAAACACAAAAAATGGTTGATGAGCGGTAATTGTTGGGGAAGGGGGCAAGTACATCCTTTTGTTATCAGTTTGTGGGAATTGCTTCCATCACTAACCAGTTCAGCTCGGCTAGTGCGCTTTTATGTTCGAACCTCGAATCCGGACCTGTTCGACAAGAACAGATCCATCAACAAACCTAGGTCCAATATTTACGTCTACGAGCTAGCATCAACAGACAGACATCCTTTTACCGCAGTCTTCCCCTATTGGGCATAGACCTTTCTCTGTTAGGCTCCTGTAAGGGCGGGTATGAGAAGGGTCCCCCTCTCCCTTGTCAAAGCTTAGTTATCCGTGAATGAGAACTCGTTTTGCTTATTGGCTGGCTTATGATGGTTTCCTGTCCCAATTCAACATATTCCTTTTTTTGCTCCTGCTTGGTAGCAGGCTTGTGTGCGAGCTTGGTCCGGTTTCAATTCCTAAAGCCCACGGAGAAGGGTGTGGAGCACGAACGCATAAAACTTTTTGCTTGTCCTTTATTACTAGTTCTGCCCTAAAATCGTAAAAGTCAGGGTTAAGCTATAGAATTAGATACGTAAGAGAAAGAGAAGAGAGCATAACTTTACTTCTCTGCTGAGGCATAAGCAATAGCAAACAATCTCTAACATTGTAGTTTAAGTGGTCCGCTGTCTAACATCTTTCGTATCTTGTTCTTGTTCGGTGACCTTCGCTGAGGTTTTTGATCTACCTCCAAAACCTAAATCCATCTTTTTAAATGGCTAATGCCTAGATTAGGTCTTAAAAAAAGAGTTGTCCATAGAAAGAATTAACTCCAGGCTGGCATGGATTTGAGGTTCACTCAAGATCCGGATTCCCTCTGGGATTATTAATTACGTATACATAAGGAATATTTGACAAAGCAGACCAGCACTTTTTATTCATTAATAGCGAAGCTTACACACATAGACCAGCCACACAACTAAACACAACATTACAAAGTGAACGAACGAAATACTTGAAGTGAGTCTAGCTAGTCTAAAGAACTATAGAACTATAATGAGTAAGACAACGGAACAGTAAAGTTTAATGGATGAGTAGGCAATCTCGGCACTAAGCTCATTGCAGAAAGAGACAGGCAACACGATGGATTTTTAAGGTGAGTCTTCCACTAGGAATGATTCTTTCCCCTAAAGGGTAACAGAATAGGGTGGGGTCTCCTCTACTCGCTTTCCCATACAGCTGCCTAAGAGCTTATTCGACAACAGTAAGACGACTGACTTATATGAGATTGAGCGAGGAAATGCCAAACTCTCTCTCATGCGCTAGTTAATCATATGCCATCCTTAGAGTGCAGCAGGGGCACCTTTAAAGGAGAGTGAGCCATCCCTTTAAGAAGGGAAAAGTCTCTTTGAAAGGTCACTCTCATTAAAACATTAAAATAAAAACTTTCTCTCTGTCGAGGATTTTCCTCACTAAGCTTTCAAGACAAGGACTATAAATGATTGTAACAGAGACAACCCCGTTTTCTCTTAGCTTTATTCTAAACACTAGTCTTTGCCTTTCATCACTGCATTCTGGTCGATAAAATCCTCTGAGTGACTGACGACTCGTGAGCTCGTAGGGCTTATAGGATGGGAAAATCCCTTCTCTTCATTTCATTATTTCATTGACGGGTTTTTATGACGTAAGTCAGTGGAAGCAAACGGGCAATCGGCTGCCTAAAGGACCTCATTTGTGGTTGAAGTCTAAGTTCATTCTTTGATATATCTCACTCCTCTATGCTAGAAGACTGAGCAGCTTCAGTTTATTACCAACCTCGAGTTCAACAACTATTGGGTAAAGCCTAAACCTTACTCCTTTCCTTCTATCGGAACTGGAAACAGATCTCTAGATCCGATGCAACTAGAAGTCAGTCAATTTTGTCTGAGAATGGTTTCATTCCAAACCTTTTTTGTCGAGTGAAACTCCACTTCTTAAGAGCTTATTTGGAAAGACTCACTCCCTTACTCACTGTCTTATATTCCACTCGCTTCCTTTGGAAAAAGAGTCAGAACTGATAGTCATCGTCTTTCCCTTTTGACTGGACAAATTCAATAGCTGCTCCTAGCCCGATTCCAAGACCTGGACCTCTTTCGAAGAATCTCCAACCCCGGCGATCTAAGTGAGGCGATGCCTTTGAAGTAGCAGACATATAGGTGTGACTGAACTTGCCGATCAGGCGTATACTGATGAAAAGAAGATTCTTATGAGAGAAAGCCTCCAATTCGTGCATTTACTTGCCTTGCCATTTTCATACTTTAGTGGGAGCCTAAAGCTGAGACCTGGGAGAGGAGACCAGACTGAAGTAAGGCCTAACTTGAAACTATGTACCATAGTTTGAGCAATCATAACTGATCACTATATATTGATCTTGCCAAAAATCACTAGTGGAATAACTAAAGTAGTGGTACACGCGCCTTCGAAAGCTTCTTCTTAAGTTTGGAGAATGAAGCGGTCTTGTGGATAGTTCTCCGGTTCAGTAAGGAAATGGAGCAAGAAAACGTATGCGCATCCAAACTATTAGCTTCACTAACGCACACCTTTCGGTGCTTGTTCACTCATTTGTTCCGTTCGTTGGGGAATTCTCACTCCTATTTTGTTTATCAGGTGATCATTCAGAAGATCAAGTGTGTGATAACTATACTAGCTTTGTGGTGTCTTTCACCAAAGAAATGACTCTTTTAACTACGTTCAACTCCTTTACTACGTATCTAAGTTCGAGTGAAATGACTATGTCTTTTCAAAAGCTATGTTCGTTCAATTCCTTCGGTGTCAGTTTTAAATATAGGATAGCGAGGCATGGAAGCTTTCTGCTATGCTTATTCTATTATAGGATATAAGAGAGTGACTGTAAACATACAACTTCCACCCTTTTGGCTGTAGTTTTAGCTTGTATATGTAAGAAATTAACAAAACAAGAAAAAAACGAGATTTCAAATTCAAATCAACATTTTTTTTGCACAAAACAGGGAAAGAGAATGAACTAGAACAAAGCGGATTTTATTCATTCCAGCACTAGAAGCATTTTCTTACATGGGAAGCTTACACACATATAGACCAGCCACACAACTAAACACAACATTACAAAGGGAAGCATTGTACTAGTGATACATGCAAACACAACAAAGACACTTAGCATAGGAGTAGATCTCCACCAAACAAAGAACAAGAACACCTTTAATGAAAACATATTACAAAGCGTCTACAAACACTTATTTAAACCTTCTTAAACTCCAAAAAGTCGACTGACTCTTAGTTGTTTCCGCCGCGGATGCAGGAGGCCATCCTAACTATAAGATCCTCCCTTTCTCGGATGAGGGTCCTCTCCTCTTCTTCCAAAGTGCTTATTTGATTTACGAGTTGTTGAATGCATTGTTCCACCAGCTCCGCAAAAAGAGCAGGCACACATTCTAAAAAGGCATGCAGAGTTTGCTGCCGTTGGCGCTTTGCATTTTCAACATTTAGAATTCCTTGATTAATTTGAGAAAGTGTTTTAGTGGTAGCTGGATTCATATCTCCCTTTGCTTTGCCAAATAGAGAAAGTGGCTTCTATTTATAGACGTTGGAAGCCCTTTCTCTTTCTTATAATATTATTTGTAACCCTATTTTTATTAGGTTGTCTTGGTTCCATAACATGGTTTAAACCTGACTTTTCATGAATATGGAACCCCATCCACTAGATTTTAGTGCGCTGAATAATTATCCTTTACTCGTACGCATTTGAGAAAGGCCCCCTTTTTTTGGCGGGTATCGCCACGTGGCTTAATCTCGGATCACTCTTTAAGGAATAGGACACAATAATATAGAGCACATCAGAGAAAAGAGTACCCCCTTTATTATAAGACAGGCTCCCCGCGTCCTTTCTTAAGAGATGGAGCAATCGTTACTCGACAGCTCAAAATTGACCAGTACAAAACCATGTGATCTATCCTCGTTTACGTACCCCACTGGCACTAGCCTAATGCCCTGCCTACTCGTCTTTAACTGGCTTATTTCCATCTACATGATGGAAGTCCCCTCGGCCAATCGTCACTCGACAGCTCAAAGCTGACCGGTACAACCCGTGTGCTTGCCTACTCGTCTTTCACAGGCCTATTTCCAGCTACATGATGGAAGTCCCCTCGGCCAATCCTCAATCGACAACAACTTCGTCCTAGCGAAGTAAAGTCTCTGCCCCTATCACTTCATTGATCTGATCAGACACTTGCTCTTCCCTACTTTTGATAGAAGAATAAGAGCACAAGTTATCCCTAGTAGTATACTACAATATCTCTATATCTCTTAGAAAATACAAATGAGTTTGATAAAAAAATTAGCGAAAAGCTTATTGCATATAAGATTGAGAAAATAGTTAAAGCTTACGAGTCCTATACGGATATAGTGTGCAATAAAAAAAACCAATGAAGAATTATACCCCTCTTTCCAGAAGAACTGGAAATATCATATTGATTATTTTGATACTTTCAGAAGATTTGCAACTAAAAAGTATGCCCTTTACTGTGTTCGTTATTAAAGGAATATAGTTTATAAAAATGAAAAAAATGGGTTCTTATGGACTCGTTGAGAATGATTCTGATCTAATTCATGGCCTATTAGAAGTAGAAGGCGCTCTGGTGGGATCCTCACAGACAGAAAAAGATTGCAGTCAGTTTGATAATGATCGAGTGACGATTAGCCGATTTTATAGTAGTTTAACAACAATTAAAAAGCGCATAAGCTATTGGTATGAATTTGCTAGTTCGTATGGGACCAAGTACTTTATAAGACTATAAATCTAGGATTAGGAGCTCGGACAGACACTTAACATTTTTCAAAGAAAATGACGACACTTTTCAAAAGAAACATCTTCCATGGGTATGCGAAGCCAGTAGCCGCGAGAACAATCATCCTGATTGGGGTTTCCGCATTTGAAATTCCTCATACTGAAATTTATTTGAAAGATGGTTTTACAACCTACTTTCGACTTTCCGAACTCCCTACCGGCGGGACTAAGATAAACTCAAACATACACCACTTAATACTGACTTAATCGGGTATTTACCCTAGAAAACATGTTCCCAAAAGACCAATTATCCAGAAATTCCTCCAACTCACTTTTCTTCGGTTGGATCATAGGACAATCCAGGAACTACACCTTAGACAATCAACAACTCCTGACATTAAATTAGAATCCCTAACCAGAAACCTGGCCTCTTCAAAAAAAAAGACTACTAGTCTCATAGCGCATCTATAGCTAATAAAATCCGTGTCATATGTCGATAATATTCGAATCAACAGCTTTAAATGATAAAGCAGGGTATGCCCTTGTTAGAATACTAGAAACAAGTTGTTGCTTACTATGGGTGTGTCGAGAAAAACCCAAGAGTGAGAGATCAATTCACTCCTCAATGCCTTTCTTCAGCCTATTTAATCGGCTGGAGCGTAAGTTTCTAACAGTGGTTCGACAACAGAGAACAGAACATCTCTGAGAAAAGAAAAAGAACACAAGACATTTTCCTTATATTAGCTAAGGGATTTTATTATATATATAATTATGATGATAAGGATAAAAAGAAAAGAGACTGAAGCAGTTGGGCCGGATAGAGAGCATTGATTTCTCCTTTCATTCTTGTGTGCGAAGGCGAAGCAAGAAGAAAAAAGACATTCATTTCTAAACTATGAGGTAAGAAGAAAAGAGAAAAGAAAGAGAAGAAAGCTACGGGAAAGTCAAATCATTTCTTTTTTATCGACTATATATGCAAAAGGAATAAGTCTAGCTAAAGAGATGAGATCCCTGCGCCTGACTAATGGAAGCAAGGGACCGAGTTATTCTCTATAACCATAATATAAAATAAGTAAACCTGTTATATATATATATATATATCAATTTATGTTACACAGATAGAATTTAGATAGTCAATTAAATTTTTTATATGATTTTTAAATATTTTAAGTTGTTAATTATTGTAATTTATAATATCTTTTATGTAATTTTTAAATTATATATGTTACTCCCTCTGCCCAATTTATGTGGTATATTTTGAGAGTCAACTAATTTTTTATATATCTTTTAAATATTTTAAGTTGTTAATTATTTGCGATTTATTGTATTTTTTCTTCTGTCCCAATTTATGTGCCACTGATAAAATTTTGAGAGTCGACCAATTTTTTTTTAATATTTTAAGTTATTATTATTGTGTTTATGGTACTTTTTATTTAATTTTCAAATATATAACAGATTAAAAAGAAAAGTAAGATAATTAAATTAAAACAGAGAAAATATTTAAAAAAAATCATACAGGCAGCAAAAGTAGACATGTTGACCTGCTACCCGCTTATCAACTTTTATATATCTTTTAAATATTTTAAATTGTTATTATTGTGTTCATGGTACTTTTTACGTAATTTAAATATATAACAGATTAAAAAAAAAAGTAAGATAAATAAATTAAAACAGAGAAAATATATATAAAAAATTCAAGCAGGTAGCAAAAGCAGACATGTTGACCTGCTGCCCGCTTATCCCCTTTTATATATCTTTTAAATATTTGAAGTTGTTAATTACTTGCGATTCATAGTACTTTTTCTTCTGTCTCAATTTATGTGGTGCTGATAAAATTTCGAGAGTAAACCAAATTTCTTATGTTTTTTAAATATTTTAACTTTTAATTATTATGATTTATTGTACCTTTTACGTAATTTTTAAATATATAATATCTTAAAAAAAAGTAAGATAAATAAATTAAAACGAAGAAAGTATAAAAAAAAATATCCAAGAAGATAATTTTTTTAAATGTATTTGAAATATCTTAAGTTGATAATTATTGTGGTTTATATTACTTTTTAAGTAATTTTTAAATATATAACAAATTAGAAAGAAAAGTAAGATAAACAAATTAAAATAAAAAGAAAAAAGAAAAAAGAAAAAAAATATTCAAACAGACACATTGACCTTAAGCTCCTCAATTTTGCGGCTTATTAATAAGAGAAAAAAACTGTTGTTTGTTAACTTGTATATTTGGTTATTATTTCTTTTGATCAAAATATTATTTAAAGTATTTAGAAAAAAATAATCAATTAATATTTTAATTATTTTTAAATAAATATGTCATACTACATAATACAAAAATGGAAAAGTTTAATATGGTTGTTGTTAGCTTATATTAGATAAATAATGTTGTTTGTTACCTTGGATGTTTGGTTATTATTTCTTTTGAAATTTTTGATTTTAAAATTGATTAGTTGTACCTGCAAATTAAATAAAATTAATGAATATAAAGACAAAGAACTATATTCGTTGGAGTTAGAAGGAAAAAGAAAATAATAAATTTATTTAACGGAAGGGGGAAAAAATATTAGAGTTCCCAAACCAAAACAAAAAGGGTAAAGAGAAATTTAGTCTATTTTTAACCCTATATGTACATACAAATTAATTAGAAAAACAACGCACATATTGGTTATTTCTCTTCCATCATTCATTAGTGATGGTGGGTGCTTTCAGAAGATTGCTAAAATATAAGCACATCGTCTTTCTCTTTATGGCCATATTAATTCTTGTGGTATTTTGGTTCTCAGTTTATTACAACAAAGTTAAGTTGGAGGAGTGGCAAGAAGATTGCGTGAAGCGAAGAGTACCTCCCGACTCGGTGCTTTGTAAGAGTTTGGCTAATGATAAGTGGCACATACTTAGACGATGTAGACCAAGACATGAATAAATTCTAAAGAGTATTAGAAACAAGATCCAATTTTCTTCTTATCTTTCAATGCAACATTTTTTTTTACTTTATTTTATTTTTGGTTTTTGCACTTCATTAGACATTAATTTCTATGCATTGGATTGGGAAAATAATTTTCAGAGATGGGAAATTATATGTTAATTGTTATGTTGAATAATATTATTTATTCTGTCTTATTTTTCCTTCGAGTGTGTGACGAAAGTTGTTTATTTTACCTCCTACTTTTGTTATTTCTGCTTTTTAAAGAGACGGTGTGGGTACTGCGTTGATAACCTAATTTCCTGTGGTTTATATTACTTTTTAAGTAATTTTTAAATATATAACAAATTAAAAAGAAAAGTAAGATAAACAAATTAAAATGAAGAAAATAAAAAAGAAAAAAATATCCAAGCAGGCACATTGACCTTAAGCTCCTCAATGTTGCGGCTTATTAATAAGAGAAAAAAAATGTTGTTTGTTTACTTGTATATTTGGTTATTATTTCTTTTGATCAAAATATTATTTAAAGTATTTAGAAAGAATTAATAAATTAATATTTAATTATTTTTAAATATATATGTCATACTACATAATACAAAAATGGAAAAATTTAATATGATTGTTGTTAGCTTATATTAGATAACTAATGTTGATTTTACCTTTTACTTTCATTATTTCTGCTTTTTAAATAGACAGTGTGGGTACTTTCATTATCTCGTGTTTAAAGAGTTTGATATTTTTTTTGGACTATGTTCCAGTTCGCTGCTAAGAAAACGTGAGCCTAATTTGTGCAAATCACACCAAATTCCCAAAATCATAAATCTGGACAGTCTGACTGTCTTGTGTTGTGACTCAGTTTTGAATAGGTAAACATCATAACTAGGCTTTGTAGTCTTCACAAAAGTTGTAGGTACATGTCTTAGTGTTCCAAGGAGTCAAGAAACATTACAAAATATATTTCGTACAAAAGGATATGCTTAAAATATTAACAGCAGTACATGGAAGGTTTCTAAATTGAAAAAATTGGCCAGAACTTTCCCTGTGTTGCGTCCCCTTTTTGATACTATACCAACAAAACAAGCTTTTGACATAAATATAAGATTTTTAGATATATGCAATAGCTTTCCAAAATATATTTGTTCACCCAAAACAGATTTCTACACAACAAGATATTCTAAAATTACTAACAGCTACACAGTTTCAAAAATGAGTTTGGGTTACTTTTCACAAGGAAGGGATTGTTTGTGAGATAATATGATTGAGAGAGAGTTCAGGGGGTTTCTTCAGGCTTAAGAAATCAAAATTGGAGAGGAGGTGATATATGTTTACACACAAACTAGGATATATATCTCTTAAAAAGGTGGCTGCCCAAAATATAAAGTTGGCTGCCCCAAATGCTAAATATCTCATGTATTTACTATTATTTATGGAGATAATCATAGTTGTAGTAGTTTATGTAAATACCCCGATACAATTTCCTAAAATACCGTCGCAATTTAAGGCAAACAACTTTTCTAACGTTGCAAAAATTCAAGTTTAGGAGGCGGGTAGTAGAGTTCATTCCTTTTTATCAAGAAATGGTCTAGTTAAGTCTAAATGTTAGCATATATACTTTGGAGTGTTACACAAAGCATAGCAAATAAGATGTGAGGAGGATCAAGGAACTCCGACATTAGAACAAAATTGACATTTTCATAAAGTATTCCTTTTATGGAATTTTCATAATAACGGATATATCCACCATGTGATAACATAAAGGCCGATCGATTAAGTCATCCCATTAGCTTGTCGGGGTAATGAAATATACATATCATAAGCTGACATTTAAATCCACATAATACCCACATTGGGGTTAACATAGCGGAATCGCCGAATTAATTGTACGACACTTATCCTACATTAGCATACGTAGTATTGAGCTTTTTTCTTAAAAACTCACGTCTTCTCGGTTAACAATAATTCTCTCAAAATTCTTATGTGATAAAGTTAGCTCAAGGCCTCATCATCATAATTTATATTTCATGTCTCATTAATCATAGTATAAAATCATCAAGTTCATACATTTTGAAGAAAAATCATATGATCATCGTTTTATCATTATTATCATGGTAAAATTGATAGAATTCATGGAACATGAATATCATAAGAATATAAGGATATCATAAGGAATTCATGGTGTTCGTTATGAAGTAACATGAGCAATGCATAATATTTCAAAATTTAAAACCTAACTCGAATCATTGAGGAGAAATTCATGGGATATGACATGTTTTCGCATGAAGAGATTTAGTTTTACCTATCTTTAATCGCACCAAATTACTTGAAGAAAAATCTGAATTTTGACGAGAAGAAGATCAAACTTTATAAAATTTAAAATGACAAAAAGAAGGAATTCTAGAAAAAAATGAGTTAAGCTCCTAAACCTAAAATCTTACAACCAAAAAAAAAAGGAGCTCCTAAACCTAAAAGGATTTGAAAGTGCTGAAAAAATCAGTATTCATAGTAGAAAATTGTTGCCTATCAAATTTACCGTGCTCAATAAGCATTAATTTTAAAGTAACACAAATATTCACGCATGAATAAAAAAAACGTTGAAGAATTCTTCTCCTGTATATATAATTAAGAGTCATAAATCTAAAAGGAACTGAAAATGATAAAAATATTATTTAAAGTATTTATAAAGAATTAATCAATTAATATTTTAATTATTTTTCAATAAATATGTCATACTACATAATTTAAATAAGGAAAAATTTAATATGATTGTTGTTAGCTTATATTAGATAAATTATGTCGTTTGTTTTACCTTGGATGTTTGGTTATTATTTCTTTTGAAATTTTTTATTTTAAAATTGATTAGTTGTACCTGAAAATCAAATAAAATCAATGAATATAAAGACAAAGAACTATATTCGTTGGAGTTAGAAGGAAATAGAAAATAATAAATTTATTGGACGGAAGGAAAAATAATAATATTAAAGTTCCCAAACCAAAACAAAAAGGGTAAAGAGAAATTTACTCTATTTATAACCCTATATATACATACAAATTAGAAAAACAACGCACATATTGGTTATTTCTCTTCCATCATTCATTAGTGATGGTGGGTGCTTTCAGAAGATTGCTAAAATATAAGCACATCGTCTTTCTCTTTATGGCCATATTAATTCTTGTGGTATTTTGATTTTCAGTTTATTACAACAAAGTAAAGCTGGAGGAGTGGCAAGAAGATTGCGTGAAGCGAAGAGTACCTCCCGACTCGGTGCTCTGTAAGAGTTTGGCTAATGATAAGTGGCACATACTTAGACGACGTAGACCAAGACATGAATAAATTCTAAAGAGTATTAGAAACAAGATCCAGTTTTTTTCTTATCTTTCAATGCATCAATTTTTTTTACTTTATTTTATTTTTGGTTTTTGCACTTCATTAGACATTGATTTCTACGAATTGGATTGGGAAAATAATTTCCAGAGATGGGAAATTATATGTTAATTGTTATGTTGAATAATATTATTTATTCTGTTTTGTTTTCCCTTCGAGTGTGTGACGAAAGTTGTTTATTTTACCTCCTACTTTTGTTATTTCTGTTTTTTAAAGAGACGGTGTGGGTACTGCGTTGATAACCTAATTTCCTGTTTTAATAAAACCTTATTACTAAAAAAATGTTGATTTTACATCTCCCATCTATAAATAATTTTGTTACAAGTGAGTATTAGGAATCTTTCAACTTATTGCAGTCCATATATCATAATATATTCTGCAAATCTTAAAAGTAACTTCATACACAGAGCTACTAAGGTCACTCAACCATAGAACCTAGCGAATTTGTGGAAAAGAAGATTCTTTTGCCTTTTAGTACTTAGATAATTTTGAATGTCTCGTCTAGTTAAATTGAGATTCTCTACACCCCCTGCGTGAGTGATTAATATCGATGCAATTTTACTAGGACGGACACCTGAATTATCTAATAGATCAATAAGATTCTTCTGAGCCTCCGACTTTTTTCTTTTCAATCGCAAGAATTTTTGGCTATATGGAGAAGCAAGTTTATGATTATGGTTTGAGACTAGCCTAGCAACAACCCAATTTTCTTCTTCTTTCTTCGGCAAATATATATTTACTTTGCACCCTTCTCTAGTTTCATCTCGTTGCATATTATTCTCGAGACTTTTTTTTGAGCGAAATTCTTCTTTTGAACTGACAAATTCTTGATCTATTATTGATTTATCTTTTCTTGATCTATTGATTCGATTTTTACGCACACTAAAACCACTATGATGAGCATAATCAAGATAACATTTAAATGCAATATCAGGTTATTTAAACTCCATACCTATGTACGACACTCTTGATTTTTCATCACCAATGAAAGTTTGCACGACCTACTTGTTTAGTGGTTTTAACTTACAATTTCCTATTAATGAAATAGGTTACAGAACGTATTTAAACAATGAGAATACAGATAGTAAAAGACAGTGATTTTTATGTGAAAATCACCCGGCTCACAAAAGTGTAAAAACCATGACTTGTACCTCTACAAGATTTAAACCCAACTTCACTAACACAAATAAGCTTCAAGGGAATGATTACAACTCAATGTAACCTAAGAAACTATAAACTCTAATTCTTAACAGTACCAACCTTCCAAGGTTTGTGCTCCCCAAGTCTTCGAGTTAACCCTACTTGAAGACAACAATCCTACTTCAGTTTATAACACACTGACCTATGATTACAACTCAAAGAACAAATTCTAATACATCACTACTAAGATACTTTAGCTAGACTTTTTACTTAGGACCAGGTTCTTCAATGTGCTCCTTCAGTGTTCTTTGTTGCACTTGCTTAAGTCAATTTCACAATTGCCTTATTTGCTCTGTAAATGCACACTTGCTTTTAATAGAAATTCTGCTACTTAAGCACCACTCCTCAAGGAGTTATCTCCGATTGGAACTCCTTCTTGTATTTGACCTCTACTTGCTTAGAGTTCTACTTCAAGTGAGATTCCTTCATGGATTCAACTTTATGTTTCCATAAAATTGTATTCCAATTCAACTTCATCAGTACTTGCACATGTCTTGTCTGACTTGATCACTGCGAGATTCTTACCCACGTGAAGTTATCGTGGCACAGTCCTATTGCTCTTGGAACTCTTGTGAGCTAGTGTTCTATGAACCAGTTTGATCGACCTATTTCATGCTTCTTGTTAGTCATCAAAATATTTCATATCCTATCAAATTCCCCCTTTTTTATGATGACAAACTTATGCCACGTGTTGTTTCTTTTCACAAGTCATCAACTTATACCAGGACACTTTAAGCATGAAACATTTGAATGGACCAGGTTAGTTACCTGGGTTATAAACATTACACAACACTTCTCCCCCTTTTTGGCATTATTAAAAATTGGTTCAATTCACTCAGTGCAAGGTTAGAGATATTAGTCTAATCATGGCTACTGGGGCTATCACTAATTCAAACCAACTTGTAAAATAATCAAGCACAAGAACACATTAGATAGTACAAGAATTTGACAAGACAGAGATCACAAAAAACAGTCATTTCATTGATTAGTTCAAGATAGTGCCATAATACAACTATGAAATCAAAAGAAAAATAGCTAAGCAACCAAAACAAGACAAGGTATCAGACAAGAAGGGGTATGGAAGTTAGGAAGCAGGCATGTTAAAGGAAGAGGATGGAGTGGGCGAGTGTTGAGTAATACGGAGGATAATGGATACATTCTCAGATTTTTTGTTAGCTAATTCAGCCTAAAGAGTAACCACCCTTGCATGTCGTCTGCCTTTTCAAGTACATGTGCAGCCTGCACCTCTTCAAGCTCTATTATATTGGCAGCTTGCTCATTCCAGGCTCATTGCAGAGGAGTGTCAGCCCTCCTTATTGAAGCAGGTAAAGCTGTGTGGTTTACCCGACCAAGAACATCCTTTGTAGTTTGAAAGGTCCAACCCTGGACAGGAACAATATAATCTTCAAATATGTTTTCCAGCCAGAACCCATAGGGAAGGGCATATCCCTTATCATCCTTAATGAGCACTCTGTGCATGTGTTTCACCATTAGACTAGGAAAATATGTCTTGACCTTAGTGTTAAGAAGTTCCATGATGGTCAAGTCCAAGTAGTTGGCCTCAGTGCGTCGTTCCTTACTTTGAGCAACCATTTTGTGCACCACATCAAAATACAGTTTATGGAGTGGTGAGATTTCCTTTTTGGACACGCGTTGATGCTGGGAGAGGCGAGGCTGGTTGGAGAATTTCCTGGCGATTTCAAGTGCAGAAGCCATATTGTTCAAAGAGGTCCAGTTAAACTTGATATACTCTGCCCATCCACCGATGGGAATGTTCAAGATCCTTGAGATATCAGTAGCAGTCATGTTGATGGTGACATCCCTTACAATGGTAGAGAAAGTGGAGCCCCGCTGAGGCCCATTTGTGTAGAATTCAGTCCCTTCAGGGTGACAAAACTTCCTTTGTTCATCACCTTGCAAGAAGATCTCGGACCAACCTTGAGCCTCTAGTTTGGTGAGGAGAGTGGCCATTTTAGGGCCTCCAAACCCAGTGACAACTTTTCCCTAAATGACAAACCTCCTTTGAAAGTGAAGAATGTGTAACAACTTGGGATCAGTGATATCTTAACTGTTAACTTACACCACCTCACATCCTCAAAATCAAAGTCTGAGTGGTCATATGGACTAGGTTGGGAGACCTGTTTCAAGGAACATGAAGTGGAAGAGTGGGTAGATTTCGGGTTTTTTTGGTAGAAGTGGCTGGGGACTTTTTGGTGGAGGATTTTATGGGCGGCGAAGTTTTGGAAGGACAGAAGGAAGAGGTTTTGGGGAGGGTACGTTTGACGAATTTTTCATGATGTATCTTGCTTAGAAGCAAGTAATCTAGATGAGATATCTTGAGAGGGTGGAGGGTTAGAACTGAAGCATTTCTTCTTGCTAGCGCTCAGTGCAGCCTGAATATCTTTTCCTCCCTAAATTTTATATTGCGAGTCTGAGGAACTCTAGTTGGAACATGTATGGGAGATGGTGTATTAGGAAGCTCTTGCTCTAGAATAGGAATGGAGGCACCTGAGGCCTTTATTAATTAGGATCGAACTGTCTTGGGAACTAAAGCCCTAAGTGGAGCTCCTTCGGCAGTGACTGTACGAAGGAGAGGAACAGAGAAGGGGCATTTCAATGATTATGATGGAAGAAAGTGGTAACTAGGTGAGTTTGAGAATTGGCTTAGATATTCTTTCAATGGTTTAAAATTAGACAATTTGAACGATTGGAGTAGGAGATATTAGGGGTGATTGAGCATCACATTCTTCTCTGTATACTACCATAGCTAATGAGATGGAGGTAGTGGGGGTAGAGGTTGGTGGAGACTGAGATGGAGAGTCTATGAGAGAATTTTGGGATTTGGTGTTTGGATTTTTGTGAGAGAGGATGAGATTCTGAGAGAAAGAAGAGAGAGGGTTTAAATAGATAGTGGAAGGTACATGGAAGATGAAGTGTTTTTCATGAAGGTGTAGGAATTATGGTGTGTCAGTGATTGATGGGAAAATGACAACATATTTTTGAAAATATGGGACTCTTGGTATTTCAGCAGTGTGAGGTTTCCTGATTTGAATGGGTGTGTTTGGAAGGACCAAACTTACTCAAATGGTTCAATAATTGCTATCACATAGTGTAGTAGTGGAGAACATACCTTAGACACTTTTAGTGAATGACCACCCTTTGCATCTCCTGGGATGAATTTCCTGTACAAACTAATAAGAACATATGTTTGAAATAAATTCCAAATCAGGCATTGGGACACACAACACTATGTGTAAGACTGAAAAGATTAATATTTTAACTATTAGCTGGATGAACATAGACAGAATTCTAGCAATCATTGAGGGTGGTTTATGCAATCTTAATCATCCCCAGGTCTAGCCTTTTTTTTCAAAGTGTTCTCTGCTTAGTGCCTTAGTAAAGATATCAACAATTTTCTCTTCAGTAGGACAAAACACAATTGAAATATGACCTTTCTCAACATTGTCCCTAAGAAAATGATATAGTATGTCAATATGCTTAGTCTTTTATGTTGGACCGAGTTCTTAGCAATATTGACGGCATTAGTATTGTCATAAAAAATAGGAACACATCTAACATTTATACCAAAATCTTGTAGCTGTTGCTTGATCCAAATAAGTTGGGCATAACATGATCCGGCTGTTACATACTCAGCCTCAATAATGGACAATACTACAAAATTTTGCTTCTTGATGGAACAGGAGATCAAACATGACCCAAGAAACTATGCCATACCTGTGGTGCTTTTCCAATAAACTATATATCCTGCATAGTCAGCATCTGCATATCCCATAAGTTTAAAGTTTCTTCCTTTTAGATACACCATAGATCAGTAGTTCCCTTGAGATATCTCAAGATTCTTTTGACAACTTTAAGATAGAACTCTTTTGGATTAGCTTAGAACCTTTCACATAGTCCCACACTAAAAACTATGTCAGATCTACTACCAGTAAGATACAGAAGAGATCTAATCATACCTCTATACAACTTCTCCTCCACAAATAGAACTGTTTCATCCAGGTCTAGTTTGGTGGGAGTGGAAATAGGAGTGTCAATCTCCTTGGCTTCTTCCATCTTGAATCTTTTGAGAAACTCTTTCACATACCTTTGCTGGTGAATCATGGTTTTATTTGGAGTCCTAAGAAGAAGTTTAGCTCTACCATCATGCTCATTTCAAACTCACCATTCATGAGCTTTGCAAACTCTTGAGTAAGTCTTGCATTAGTTGAACCAAAGATAATGTCATCAATATACACTTGTACAATTAGCAGATTTTTACCATTAGTTTTCAAGAATAAGTTGTTGTCAATTTTACCTTTTGTATGTCCATTCTTCAAGAGAAACTTGGACAATCTTTCATACCAAGCCCTTGGGGCTTGTTTCAATCCATACAAGGCCTTGTCCAACTTGTATACATGGTGTGGAAATTTTATGCTCTCAAATCCAGGTGGTTTCTTTACATATACTTCCTCCTTTAGGTTTCCATTCAGAAAGGCACTCTTCACATTCATTTGATAGAGAGTGGATTCCATGAATGTAGCAAAGGCAACAAGTAGACTGATTGCTTCAAGTCTAGCAACAGGTGCAAATGTCTTATCAGAATCCATTCCTTCTTCTTGGTTGTATTCTTGGACCACTAACCTTGCCTTGTGACTGTTCCATCTTCATCAAACTTGTTTCTTTACACCTGTTTGGTGCCAATTATAGTTTTATCATCAGGTGGAGGAACCAGGTGTCAGACTTTACTTCTTTCAAATTGATCGAGTTCTTCTTGCATTGCCATTATCTAGTCTTCATCTAAGAGTGCCTCTTTTACTCTTTTTGGTTCGATCATTGATAAGAATGCCTTAAAGACACACAGATTATTAAGACCTACCCTAGTGGTAATTCCATATTTTAGATCTGTGAGAACATTGTCAATGAGATGAGAATCCTGATACTTATAGCTCTTCAGCACTATCCCTTACGATGTTCCAATAGATGTTTCCTTGCTTGGTGTTCCCCTTATCGCTATGCCCTCAGTTGTTCCCTTGTTATTGTGCCATCAGTTGGTCCATCATATGGACCAGGTGGTACAACCTGTTCCTGTGGACTGTCATCAGCATCACTTTCAATATGCATGTTAGTATCAGGAGTAAGAAGAGATTCATCAAAAACAACATGCACACTTTATTCAACACAGCATGTTCTCTTATTTAGAACTTTATATGCTTCACTATGTTGAGAGTATCCTAAGAATATGCCCTCATCACTCCTACGATCAAACTTACCAAGATTATCTTTCCCATTATTATGAACATAACACTTACAACCAAAAGATCTAAGGTGAGAAATATTTGGTTTTCTTCCCTTGAGAAGTTCATAGCGTGTCTTGTTTATCAGAGGTCTAGTCATGCACTTGTTTATGATGTAGAAAGCATACTCATAGCCTCAACCCAAAGATTTTTGGCAAGATTTCTTGCTATCATCATTGTCCTAGCCATATCTTCTAGGGTCCTATTTTTCTTTTCAACCACTCCATTTTGTTGAGGAGTTCTAGGAGCAGAGAAATTATGATTTATTCCCTTAGAAGAACAGTATTCTAGGAATTTGGCATTTTTAAATTATATTCCATGACTATATCTTATAAAGATCAAGGAGGAGCCTAGCTTCTTTTCCATTTTCTTAACAAATATGGTGAAGACATCAAAGGCATCCTCCTTGGAGGCTAAAAACAGTGTCTAGGTGTACCTGGAATAATCATCAACAAGAACATAAACATAGATCTTACCACCTCCACTTCTTACTCTCATTGGTCCACACAGATCCAGCTGAATTAGATCAATACAGTTGGTGGTGCTTACCATGTTCTTTTCTTTGAAAGAAGATCTTACTTGCTTCCCCCTTACATAAGCACTACATACTTGGTCATCCGTGAACTTGGTTTAAGGCAAGCCTATAACTAAGTCCATTGAAGCAAGTTTGTTCAACTGTTTCAAGCTAGCATGCCCAAGTCTTTTATGCCATAGCAAGGGGTCACAATCAATTGCATTAAGACAGGTTAGTTTAGTGTTGGGAATTCCCAAGATATCAACTTTATATACATTTTTATACCTTTTTGCTATCACAACAACTTCCTTGGTATCCATATTTTCGACCTTGCAACCTGTGAAAGTAAAAGTTACCTTATTTTCTTTATCACATAGCTGAGAAATGCTGAGTAGATTATGCTTTAGCCCATCAACATGATACACTTATTCTACTATTGTTTTGTAGATTTTCCAATCTGTCCAACTCCAGTAGCTTTACCCTTTTTACCTCTTCTAAAAGATACGTTTCCCCCTTGATTGAGGTGAGTGAAAGAAACTTTTCTTTGTCTCCTGTCATATGCCTTGAGCAAGCACTATCCATGTACCAATATTTCTTTCTCCCTTTCACTTTCACCTTCAAAGTAGTTTAAGGGTTAGTTTTAGGAACCCAGACTAGCTTGGGTTCTTTCTTATGATCAAAAGGGTGAATCGGGTTCTTTCTTGCCCATCTAGGCAACATGTTAGAGGACCTGCTCCTATTCACAGATTCAAGGTTACTTCTTTTTGCTAGTTTTATGTTTTCACTTCTGAATCTGGCTGCAGTTGGACATTCAGTGGTGGGATATCCAAGATGTCCAAGCACAGATATTCAGTAACACTAGTTTCTTTGTGAAATCCTAGACCTACCTTTTCATTATGAGTCATTTCACCTAACTTATTCATAACTCTAGATGAGTTAGTCCACCTACTTGCCTTTTCAAGATCAAGATTTATTCTAGAATTCTCTAGACTCAGCTTTCTCACCTTTTATTTTTTATAAAGGAAATTATCTTTGCATTGCTTTAGTTTAGACTCAGTAGTCTTTTGACTATCACCCATGGTGCCTTTACAATTTTCAGAGATTGCATGCTTCAGTATTTCTGTTTTTAGACCTAAGTTGATTGAATCAAGTTTGCTGGCCTGTTCCTTTAGGAAATAATTTTCTTTGTCAGTAGCAATCTTACAAGTCTCAAGATCAATGTATTCAAATTTGAGACTTGCAAGAGCATTAAATAATTGATTCCTATCAGAAGTTTGTTTAGCAAAGTCCTCGATTAAGGCATTCATCATAGAAATAAGTTTTCTCTTAGAGAAGAGATGCAACATGTCTTTTAGTTCAATAATGCTTACCTCAGAGTCAATTTCTTCTTTTTCTATAACTGAATCTCCAATTGCCATGAATGTAGTTTCATCTATATTTTCATCATCAAATTCTTCAGTTTAAGATCCCTAAGTAGCTACCATAGTATATTTTTCCTTTTCCTTCTTCTTAGAGTTGGCCTTTTAATTCATCTTTGTCTCCTTTTCAGCTCTTTCCTTCTTCCACTCAATTTTCCATTATGGGCTGTCCTTAACCATGTGATCAGTTTTTCCATATTTGTAGCAACCTCCTTGACTTTTGTCATTGAACCACTTCTTGTTACCTGTTCCTTTCTTGTCATAGCCATTTCCTCTTTTGAAGAATTTTTTGAAGTTCTTTGCTAAGAATGCAACCTGGTCTTCATCAAGATCAGAGTCATCACTGTCAGATGTTGTTAGTGCTAGAGACTTTTCTTTGGATCCTTCCCCCTTCTTAGATTTTCCATGTTCATCTCATAAGTTTTCAAGTTACCAACCAATTCAACAAGGGACATATCAGTGATATCCTTTGCTTATTTTATGGTTGTGACTTTTATATCCCACTTGGATTTTGGTAGGATCCTAAGAACCTTGTCAACTTGTTCCTCAGTGATCAGGACTTTTTCCAAGGATAATAGTTTATTGACAAGTCTAGTGAGTCGAGTGATCATGTCTTATAGTGACTCATTTTCCTTCATCTTGAAGGTTTCATACTCAGTGAAGAGCATAGCAACTCTGAACTTCCTTGCTTGGCTTGTTCCTTCATGTGCATTCACTAGGCATCCCAAATCTGTTTGGCAGTAGTACAGCTGGAAACTCTATTGTATTTATCAGGGCCCAATCCACAAACTAGGATATTTTTGGCCTTTACATTCTTCTTGAGAGAAATGAGGTCCTCCAGAGTGAATTCACTTCTTACCTTCTTCACAAACTCTCATTCAACAGTTTTTACAGGAATTTTGGGACCCTCAGTGATCCTATCCCATAGTCCATAATCTTCTTCTTGAATAAAGTCCTCCATTCTAGCTTTCCACCAAATGAAGTGAGATTTATTGAAAAGAGGATCCTGGTGTTGGATTTTCCTTCACAATGTCAAATTAGTGGTGTAGAATTTATTTTTTTGATCTAATCTTAAGGTGTTAGCCTTTAAATAAGATACCCGTTTTGATATCAATTGATAGTCTGCACGACCTACTTGTTTAGTGGTTTTAACTTACTAGTTGCCTATTGATGAAGTGAGTTGCCTAACGTGTTTCAACAGTGAGAATACAGAAATTAAACAACACAGTGATTTTTACACGAAAAATCACCCGACTCACAAAAGTGTAAAAACCATGACCTATACCTCTACAAGATTTAAACCCAACTTCACTAACACAAATGAGCCTCAAGAGAATGATTACAACTCGATGTAGCCTAAGGAATTATAAACTCTAATTCCTAACAACACCAACCTTCTAAGATTTGTGCTCCCCAAGTCTTCGAGCTAACCCTACTTGAAGACAACATTTCTACTTCAGTTTATAAAACACTGAATTATGATTACAACTCAAAGAACAAATCCTAATATATCGCTACTAAGATACTTTAGCTAGACTTTGTACTTAGGACCAGGTTCTTCAATGTGCTCCTTCAGTGTTCTTTGTTGCACTTGCTTAAGTCAATTTCACAATTGCCTTATTTGCTCTGTAAATGCACACTTGCTTTTAATAGAAATTCTGCTACTTAAGCACCACTCCTCAAGGAGTTATCTTCGATTGGAACTCCTTCTTGTATTTGACCTCTACTTGCTTAGAGTTCTACTTCAAGTGAGATTCCTTCATGGATTCAACTTTATATTTCCATAAAATTGTATTCCAATTCAACTTCATCAGTACTTGCACATGTCTTGTCTGACTTGATCACTGCAAGATTCTTACCCACGTAGAGTTATCGCGGCACAATCCTATTTCTCTTGGAACTCTTGTGAGATAGTGTTCTATAAACCAATTTGACCGACCTGTTTCATGCTTTTTGTGAGTCATCAAAACATTTCATATTCTAATAACCAAACTGAGGAATAGATGATACAATTGCATTCTTGTTACTTTCTATTTCCTCCTGTGAAGATCCAACACGTTCAACATCTTGCTCAGGTAAGTTAGAGAATCCTGATTTCTCTTACAACATATTATTAATGGATGTTAGATTAACAAAATGAATTTAGCTTACAAATTCAAACTATATTATTCAAGAGGAAAAGTTCTTTAAATTTTTTTCTTAAGTTGAGACTATACTCAAAAAGGGTATAGCAAGAGTAGTATCAGTACACAGAAAGAAATCATGACAACTTATATAATATTTTAATCCATATAACTTTCATCTATTTATGCTATCTTTATCCCTCATATTACCTATGAGTATTCCTATCCTTATCCTCGTCAACCATTATCAAACAATTCAGTCAAATGTAATCAATATTGACAATACATAAAGTCAAGATCCTGACTACCAAGCATTAACGAAGTCAACAACTATGACTCTACAACAATAACTTATACCTTATATAAAGTCTCGGAGTAAGTAGATAACAACAGAATATATACCATTCTTTTACATCCTTAGCATATACCACTCAAGGATCTCTAATATATGCCAAGTAATCGGATCATACAAGGATCCCAAAAACAGTCATAATATAACCCGATCCTCTCATGGGACTAATATAAACATCAATTAAATAATTAAGCACGGTTCAACTCAAGAAACCAATATGTAAAAAATATCAATAACAGATAAGTCCGATTACTCGAGGGACCAATATGTAAAGAACATCAACAACAGATAAAACTGGTTCACTCAAGGAACCAACATGTAAAAAACATTTAATACCGGTTCACTCAAGGAACCAACATGTAATGAATATCAATAACTAACAAGTAAATCCGTACCAAGCGTGGTACCGGAGCAATCCATAATAGAACCTGTATCAGGTGTGGTACCCGAGTCAATCATAAAAGAACATGTACCAGGCATAGTACCGAGCCAACCAATAAATAATACTGTACCAGACATGGTACTCGAGATAACGAATGAATAATAGACTATGTACTAGGCATGGTACCCGAGCCAACTAATGAATAACATCAATTAATCTTGTGAAGATGTCCAAATACCGATACATTCCACAATAATAACATACATGACAACAATCACAACCATAATGAGAATAAGAAATCATACTTGTACAATCAACAAGCCTTTAATAAAACCTCATTATATGTTATTAACATTTAAGATATCATTTAGCAATTTCCTTACTTGAGCATGCCTTGCAACAACAAACAACCACCCAAACACTTGATCAAGTTAGCATTATCAAGCCATAATCATTGAATATAAGTACTCAGTTTGAGAATGCACATTCAATCCAATGCATTCTAAACTCTAGTTCAACATTCATAATTTCATTCACTAATTCCATCCTCCTTTAATTATACCAAGACCAGGGATTCCGCTATTATCTAGAAACCCTTACATTCAAGTCATTACTAGGTTCAAGTCCCTACTCCATTAACCAATCATTCAACTCTATTCAACTCAAAATCTAGTTAAAGTCATACAACTTCATACCTTTTACTTTCTAATCCTTAGCCTAACTTGACCTTAGACTCTTAAATTATGTGACCACTTCTTCATACCATAATCAATTCTCTTCACTGCCTTAAGTAAGATTATCTCGTATTCTAACCACACATAATATCAAGTTTACCCTTTTATGATAATTAGGCTGAATCACTAGATTATAGGCTCACACAGTCTCATTATCTCCTATATTCACATAATTCATATTATAATTCACCATGGAGTCATACAAACACAAAACATCCACTAAGGATTCATACATCAACATAATAACACATAAATAGGTTCCTACTATATTAATCCCATATTTTATCTATCCAAACCCCGTGCTCACAGGCCTAAGAATGACTTTCCCCGTCAAATCTATATTATAAATATGATTTTTAATCATAGTCTACTACTCAAAAATTATAATCTACCGGGCGCCAAGCTGTTGTAATAAGTAAGTTATGCCACTGATGATCTTCCTTCTTCTCATGTTTCCAAAGGCTAAATCATCTGAACAAAGTATTTCCACCCCAACCATGAGCAAATCACCTCTCTAGAGCTTAGGAATGACATTTTGGAGTTTTATGGACTAAAACCCATCAAAATCAGCTTAAAACTATCATTATCCCACTATAGTGGAAACATTTCTGCTATACAGGCCCTACTATAGTGACTTGAACCTGCTACAATGGCCACAACTTTTCAACACGGACAGTCTTCAGTAAACGGTTATAACTTTTTACTCGGGAAGCAGATTAACAAATTGTCCATGATATTGGAAAGAAATCTCAGAGATCTTTAATTTGGTTGATATTGAGACCCATAAATCCTTATATTCTAGGAGGAGTGCTCGTTTGAAGTTGATTTTAGTTTAAACTTAGCCCAAAACAGAATCAGTAAGGGCACTTTCAACTTAACTTTGTGCTAGGGGAATTGTATGACCTTAATTCATAACAAATGCACCCACATACCAAGGAATTGATCCTAAACCTATGAAGAATGACATTTATATACCTTACTGCGGATATTTTCAGTAACGACAGAATAAGTTGTTACAAAATATACCAATTTACCCATCATTCATCCCCGAATGATCGCAATTACAGAAGGAAAAGAGCAGACCAGAATATTAAACCTTAACACCTTTATTATGACAATACAATTTTAGCCTTACGCGAACCACCGAAATTCCATTCCCCACGACGTATCAAGACCCAAGCCAAAATTATTACTACTTTGCTTTGTGAAGGAATTTTCCTTTCTTTGAATCGCACGAAACTACGTAAAGCAACTCTTTTCCCGAGCGCCCGTGTAGTCCGAGGCCTAGTCAATATACCAAAACAAAAAGATTTTAAATATATTGGACAAAAATAAATGTTTTGTGTTACGAGGAACTAAATCCCGCTATAGCGACCCATTTCCTGCTATGGCGGCCTCGCTATAGCGGGAAAATTCCCGCTATAGTGGCACTGCAGTAGCGGCCTGCCTCCCATAATAGTGGCATAGGCGAGAAAGTAACTTTGGGCAGTCTCACTTTTGGCCAATTTTACAACACAATACTCAGATTTTGACATTCCGGACTAACCCCTTTACGTTAAACACTATATCTAGAGTTCTACTAAATCAAACTTCATTTTGAAAGTTTCTATGGGATACAATGTCCCTCACATATCATGATATCACCTCAATTTTATCAAACACTACACCCCGAGATACCAAGTATCTCTAAACTACACCACAGATAAATTTCATTGGAACCCATCCTAGCCTGAGATTTCCAACTCCCAGCCTAGTGAGAACTCTACTTGGGCACTTACACCCTAACCAATGTTATAACAAGCACATCTCTACCACTCAATAAGCAGTAACACAAGGTATTATCATGGTCAACAAGAGGGATATGATGATAAGAAATCATTTACTAACCTCACTCCCTTAATCGACCCTACTACTAAAGATCATCGATCATGAACTACTAAAGATCATCGATCATGAACTTATTTCAAATTCAGCACAATTCCGCTATACCCTTTTCAAGAGCTACTATCAGCCAATGATCATTCTCATAAAATAAGCTTATGAGCATATCCAATACTACGCAGTTAATTATGGGTCATTTTCTTAAATACTGCATGAGTGATTATTTCCACCAATGGACAATCATAATGTTACAAGTACTGGGAAACTTGATCCCACCATAATCTCATGGTTTCCTCACTAACTACCCATTATCATTACAATGCAAGTAGTTACTCAATCAAGGGTAAAAATTTCTGATTCAAATAAGGTTTGATGTTCAAATATGTATAGGTTACCTCAAACAGGCAACATCACCAACATCAAGCCAATAATCTTTATGCCCTGGGCTACCATATCTATCCTTTCCTATTATCGCACATGGATGCTAATCTTTATAATTCATGTACTAGCTTACAGCTCAACTAATAATTCAAAAATAACTCGGGAATGAAAAACAAAATAAGAGAAAATAGGACAGATATTATGCCCTACCTATCCCGCTATAGCGGCTTGCACACCGCTATGGCGACCCCAAATAGCAGCAGCCCAGAAAATTTATCATTTTCTGTAAAATCCCCTTATTCTCCTTCCCTGTTTTCAATATTAATACATGAAATCACATTATGGCCTTTAACATAATCCCAAGACCAAACTCATCAATGAATAGACAAGAACTTATAATCATATTATTTAAAACTAGTTATGAAACACACCAAGAAAATCTTTCATAACAACAAGTCCCGCTATTATGCAACAATAGCCCTTTTTCTCCTTGGTTTTCAACTAAATTGCGACTGTCCCAACACCAAAGTTTCTCCCACGGTGATAAGCCAGTTTTATCCCCTTACAATTTTTATCAATGATAAGTTCACACATAACAATTAGCACATGGTATTAGCTAAGCTACATAGAAAATAATTTCTCTTTAACCATCAATACATAACCAAGTTATGACCTTTCACTAACCACAAATTTCAGAGTAATTCAAGCAATTACACACCACATATTTGCATTCATTCAAATAATGCAATGCACATAATCACAAATCTTGAGTTTCACCACTAACAAGTTCTTTTTATTATCCTTTATTTACCTCATGGATGACCATTAGCCGATCATCCATGCATTTACATAGCCTCTAAGACAAGATACCAATTGAATCCTTCCTAGTTCCAAACCCTTAATTTTCTTGTGTCATTTCAGCCGGAGTCAAATGACATCCTTCTACCTCGTTGAGATACCAATTGGAATCAAGATATACTAATTGAATTAAACCCATATAAGCAAGCAACAGACCGCATGAAAGGAACGAAGGAATTGGAACAATTTCCTAGAATATTTCATAGCTTCCAAAAGATTAGATGTGAACGTCAACACACCAATCCGCAAGACTTTATTTGACATTTGCTCTTGTACTAGGAGACCGGTAACCAAAGCTCTGATACCAAACTGTCACGATCCAACTACCGAGCCGTGAGGGCACCTACTCTAAATCACCTAGATAGGAGAACCCTTACCACCCGATTTAAAATAAGTATGCGAAAGTAAATAAGAAACTTAAAATTTTGCCTTGATAAAATAAAATCAGTCTCAAAAACATGAATACAATAAAATATTTTAAAGATACAACTGAACCTTTCCCTAGGAACTAGTCTAAATAAGTACAAAATCTACTAAGAGGGAGTACAAAATCAAGACACAACTTCTACTATAGGAATAATTAACAGAAGTTGCTGGAGATCTTTACCGCATCATGCCTGAAACATATATTGAATCCTGCAACCAGACTATACCCTAAAAGGATATAGCAAGAGTAGTATCAATACAAACAATATGTACCGGTAGGTATCATCAGCAGACCAGGGTTAGATTACGTAAACATAATATAAAAATCACAAAAAAAGCATGATAACTTATATAATATTTTAATTCATATCACTTTCATCTATTTATGCTATCTTTATCACTCATATTACCTATGAGTATTCCCATCCTTATCCTCGTCAACCATCAACAAACAATTCAGTCATATGTAATCAATATTGACAATAAACCAAGTCAAGACCTTGACTATCAAACATTAACCAAGTCAACAACTATGACACTACAATAATAACTTATACCTTATATCAAGTCCCGGAGTAAGTCGACAATAACAGAATATATGCCATTCTTTTACATCCTTAGCTTAGACCACTCAAGGATCTCCAATATATGCGAAGCAACCGGACCACACAAGGATCCAAAACAACAACCAAAACATCAAGCAAGCAATTAAGCACTGTTCAACTCAAGAAACCAACATGCAAAGAACATCAATAACAGATAAGTCCGATCACTCGAGAGACACATATGTAAAGAATATCAATAATAGAGAAGACCGATTCACTCAAGGAATTAACATTTAAAGAACATCAATAACATATAAGACCGGTTTACTCAAAGAACCAACAGGTAATGAATATTAACTAACAAGTAAATCGGTACCAGGCGTGGTACCCGAGTCAACCATAATAAAACTGTACCAGGTGTGGTACCCGAGCCAACCATAAAAGAACCTGTACCAAACATGGTACCAAAGCAAACCAATGAATAATAGTGTACTAGGCGTGGTACCCGAGCCAATCAATAAATAATAGAACTTGTACTAGGCGTGGTACCCGAGCTAACTAATGAATAACATCAACAAATCGCGTGAAGATGTCTAAATACTGATAAATCCCACAATAATAATAGATATCATAACAATCACAATCATAATGAGAATAAGCAATCATACTTGTACAATCCACAAGCCTTTAATAAAATCTCATTTTATGTGATTAATATTTAGAATATCATTTAGCAATTTTCTTCTTTGAGCATACCTTGCAACAATAGACAACCACCCAAATACTTGGTCAAGTAAGCATTTTCAAACCATAATCATTGAATGTAAGTACTCCTTTTGAGAAAGCACGTTCAATCTAATGGAGCCTAAACTCTAGTTCAATATTCATAAATTCATTCACTAATCTCATCCTCCTTTATTTATATCGAGACTGCAAATTTTGCTATTATCTAGCAACCCTTATATTCAAGTCATCACTAGGTTCAAGTCCCTACTCCATTAGTCAATCATTCAACTCTATTCAACTTACAATCTAGTTGAAGTCATACAGCTTCATACCTTTCACTTTCTAATGCTTAGCCTAACTTGACCTTAGGCTCTTAAATTATGTGACTGCCTCCTCATACCATAATATATTTTCTTCACTAAATTTAAATAAGATTATCCCATATTCCAATCACACATAATATCAAGTTTACTCTTTTTATGATAATTAGGCTGAATCAGTAGATTATAGGCTCGCATAGTCTCATTATCACCTGTATTCACATAATTCACATTACAATATATCATGAAGTCATACAAACACAAAACATCTATCAAGGATCATACATCAATATAATAACACATAATTAGGTCCCTACTACATTAATCTCATATTTTATTCATCCAAACTCCGTGCCCGCAGGCCTAAGCATGATTTCTCTCATCAAATCTATATTATGAATATAATTTTTAACCATTGTCTACTACTCATAAGCCATAACCTACTTGGGCTCCAACCTACTGCAACAAGTAAGCTATGCCACTGATGACCTTCCTTCTTCTTCATGTTTCCGAAGGCTAAATCATCTCAACGAAGGATTTTTATCCCAACCATGAGCAAATCGCCTCTCTAGAGCTTAGGAATAAAATTTTAGAATTTTATGGACTGAAACCCATCAAAATCAGCCTATAAACTGCCGTTATCCCGCTATAGCGACTTGAACCCGCTACAACAGCCATAATTTTTCAGCACGAACAGTCTTCAGTAAAACAATCATAACATTTTACTCAGGAATAAGATTAACGAATGGTTGATGGCGTTGGAAAGAAAACTCAGAGATCTTTAATTTGGTAGGTACTGGGATTCATAACTCCTTATATGCTAGGAGGAGTGCTTGTTTAAAGTTGACCTTGTTTAAACGTAGCCCAAAACTGAATCGGTAAGGGCACTTTCAACTTAACTTTGTGCTAGGGGCGTTGTATGACCTTAATTCATAACTAATGTACCCACATACCAAGGAATTGATCCTAATCCTATAATGGATGAGATTTGTATAACTTACCGTGAATAGTTTTATTAATGACAGAACTGATAGTTATAGTTTGTTAATCAAAATTGACAATTTAAAGGAAATCATTTGAGTAAATTATAAGTTTCACCAATTACTTGTTGCAAGCTCGAATCCATGTGGAATCATATATATGTGATATACCCCTCAGGTTTTGGTTTGTGGAAAAAATATTGTCAATATCTCAAACAGAAAAAGAATTACCTCTTAAGATTATATCTACTCTATTAGGTTTGGTCAAAAGAGTTAATTATGTATTTATTAGTTTTGATGACAAATTTAATATGCCATTGTTTTTTGTCAAACATATCTAACGGCCAATGTTCAAAATTGAATGTGCTAGATAACTTGTTTTATTGGACAATTACTTTAATGGCATTTACAACCATTCTTTAATCCTGATCGTATATATTGACAGATATTGTTAAGCATATCTTGCCTTTCTTATATATACTAGATGCTTAGTGATCGTGCAAGGCACGGACCTATGTCCGATACCATTCTTTGTACTATTAGTTCTTCACAAGATTGGTAAAAAAAAATTAATCAAACTACTAAAAATGGAAGCATTGTTGTCAAGTTGATTCAGTTTTCACAACATATTAACACTTCATAGTGTTTTTTCCATTGAGGATCAAAGTTCTACAAAGATTTTCAGAATATTGTGAAATATCCATAGAGTGATGAGTTTTTTGCAACAATCCTAACTTTGAAGGACCATTTCGAACCTCTAGAGAATAGCCTTTTTCCTTCAAGTTGTGAGAGATCTTCTTTCATCCTACATAGCGAATTATTTTATTCTTCTGAGGAATCGCAGTAAACGGATACATGCCACATGATGTACTTCAATGGCTTCAAATGGAAGAAATCTGTAGAGTACATTTTCCCCTTAATTTTATTCTTGAAAACACAGAGACAAAACATAATTCTATTTTTTTCCCCACAACAACAACATCATTCCCAGTGGAAAAATATTATCACCTTTTATTTTAAATACCACGTCAATTTCAAATGGGACCCTAAATTTGAGAAAGAGAGAGAAACTCAAATGTTATAAGGTCAATAACAATGAACGCACAACTTTCTTACACGCTGAACGAAATTTCAATAATTTATGAGGAAGGAGGAGGAAGAAGCATGCTAACCTCAAATTCAGTGGCATAGACTTAGTATTATCTTTGATTAGAAAATTTTATTCTTGCAAAATTTTTAGCAATGGAATATGCAAGAAACATTAGTTTGCTAAAAGAAACTGTAAATGAAAAGCACAATATAACAGCTCTTGAAATTTAACGTAATTAGAAGAAGAAATGATTTTGTGAAATTTTACCTTACTAGTGGTGGATAGATATAATTGCTGGCATATTGTCCTCAGTTTATAGTAAAAGTTTTTGCATCTTGTTCTTCATGACCAAATGAATGCCGTCATTTTCTTGTAGCAGTTATAATACCTTTAGAAATCTTAAATGGTGAATTTCAAGATCAAAGATATCTTTTCAAAATAAATTTCATGTGTAAGTTCAAGTTACCCTACATCAGAATACATTCTTAGCTTAAAATCTTTACTGTGAACATAGTTAATTAGAGCTTTGATCCCTAAAGGACGTGGACTTTCTTTTCTTGGAAGATATTCTCATCCATCGTGCGTAGGGTTCTCACCATGAACCTGGCACCTCCCGAATTAACTGCTGAAAGATCAAAATGCCAATTTAACAAAGAGCGCATAAGTAAGACAAGAACTAAATATCTTTGAAAGTTCATTTGTCTACCAAATATTTTCATCAGGTTATCTCAACTGACACGCTAGTACAAAAATTTCATAGCAAGAGAGCTTTCAAGAATAAATTTCATCAACACACATACTTCAAAAATAACATTAATTAAAAAAGATAATGTGAAAGACATATGATGACTCACCAGCTGGTGGAGATTGAGACCTTTCACTTCCCTTCTATTTTGATATTTTTCTCTTAGAGAAGACCTGCTCGTGAGTCATGATATGTACATTAACTAATGCATGCTAATTGAGGGTGATGGAAAACAAATGAAATTCTCTGAAAAAGAATTGACCTTTTTTTCAACTCATTCAGTTTGTACACATCAAAAATGCTGCACGTACCATTTACATATATTGAAATTTTCAAAATGACCATTGTCGTACCACTCTGCAGTAAGAACAAACAGAAAAAAGAAGAATTACAACCACCAAATGAAGTAGGAGAAGAAAACAAGAGAGAGTTAGAAGGAGGAAGGTTAGCAAAGATGAATAAGAAAAGTGGGACACGCAAAAGATGTGGTATGCATGAAAGTACAACTTCTGGAGATATATATATTTATCATTTCACCCTTTGTCGTCTTGATGGACTCATGCTTATTAAAAAAAACTAAATAAAATATATATGACATAGTTCTTCTTAAAAAAATATGTGACATAGTATTCTAAAATAAATGCATGTAATCAAATCAAATGCTATTGATATAGTTAATCTTCGAAACACAACGACAAACAATAAAAGCATACTCCTATCTTACATGACTTATTGCAGGAGATTCCGACAATTGAAAACATGTTCAATCATCAAGTAGCTTATGAACATAAATTAATTACCTCCAACCGTGTGTATCAAATTCTAAAAGCTATGATACATCCATCTTGTTCCTAAAAGAGAAGGAAATCAACAAACAAGCAAATGTAAATAGATTCAAATAGAGAGTACAAACAAAATGCAGAAGACATACCTAAATTGTTTAACATGACCGGAGAAGTCCAATGAACGGAGAAATTTCAAGAAAGAAGCCATGGAACTAAAAGAAAGAGGAACATAAGAGAAACAAATCAAAGTCTTGTGGAGAATTATAGAAGCAAATAGAGTAGGCAACGTTGCACTTTCACAAGTAGCATTAGTAAGTCAGACTACCAAAACACCCTCAAGTTGTCATCATAATATTGGAAACACCCTTCTCCTCAAGCAGGTGGAGGAAGCCTGCTAACCTCAAAGTCCTCACTATTGAGTGTTTAAACGATTTATTTTTCCTTTAATTAGAATAATTTCTTCCAGAATCTGTTGACAATGCAGGTTTATGATAGAATCTTCCATTTTATACTCTAGAATTTGTCTCCGTATCTTCTATGATGTTTGTGTTTGATGTCTCAAGCAATGAAGTCAGAGTCATGCCATGTCTTTTCGACTCTTTCACAAACAACAACTCCAGAGATTTTTCACCTGTAAGCATCTATGTTTTAACATTGGATTTGAGGCCTTTTTAAGATAAATCAAGAGTATATCTATCTATCTATATCTATCTATCTATATTATATTAAAAGTGTGAAAACTCTGCAATAGATAAAATTATCCTTTCACCTTTTTTTCTGCAATTATTATACCATTATATTTATAATATTGAATATTGACTTAAAATAAATATAAAAAAAAATAGGGAAAGTTTTCTAATCACAGTTGAACTCCTAAACTTGTGGACATTTTCTTTTTGGTACGTGACTTTACTATATAATACTAGGGGAGAATGACCCGTGTCGGGCCCAACATGATGAACGTTTCGTGTATAAAATTTGATAACGATTAAGACACTGAATTGCGAGTATGTATTAGAAGATGCGAAATGTAAATACAGTAAGATGTACATACTAAAAATGATCAGAAAATAATTTTTTTACATATTAACTACTTAATGGTATTTGCTACGGAGCCAACTATTACAAGATAGTTATGTACATTTTTTTACATGATAAGAAAGTGCGTTGAAGGTTAGCAGAGGTGTAGCCTCGATTGTTCGATTGAGACCTGTTACATAGGGCAGGAAATATGAAGGATTAGTATTCATAAAAACATGTGATTGGAAAAAGGATTGAATTGCAGTTGGTTGAAATATATGAAAGGTGTGCAATTACTTGTGCAAAAGGCTGAACAGAGGCAAAGTAAGTTGATCTATCTTGATTATTAGAGTATAGAGACCAGTTAACACAAAAATAAAGCATTGTTGTTTTCCCCAGTAGAGTCTAATAGCACAAATTGTTAAAGAAAACTTAAAAGATTCTAATTTTTGAGAAGGAAGAAACCTAATTCCAAGATACACCATTATTGTTCATGTGTGCAGAAAAGAAATTGAACAAAGAATGATGTAAAATGTAATCACTTACTCGGTGAAGCGTTCATAGTGTGCTCCAAATGACCCACTCCCAAGAAAGTCGCCCTTTTGCCAAGATTTTATACTGGGAGAATCATTTGGAGAAACAGCATGTACATGCTTCAAACTCGATGCATAGGATTCATCACTCTGTGACTTAGAGCTCATCTCTGAGATAAAACTATAGGATTCATCAGTAGGTGAAAAATTACCAAAAGAGACTTATTTTGTTTCAATCATCTTTAGTTCCTGAATAGATTGGGAATTCTAGTTTATTTCTGAGAACTAATATCATCCTCTAAAGTCTAAACAACATTTTACCAAATCAAAATTGGAGAGTGAACTGCAACAGGGATGTAAATCATTGAAAGCAAAGAAATGAAAGCTTGTGAATAAGATGATTAGGATATGTCATGTTGTGAATGAATCAGTTATCCAATTTTGGTAAACATGTGTAATCTGTTGAAGACTGCATAATATGGAGCCAAGACACATGGTCGCAAGAAACAAATGCCAGAAGTGTCTCAAGACGATTAGCACCAAACACATTTAAAGCCCTTCGTGCACAATCGTAAGAAACAAAAGCAGGAACAGGTATAAAGTGTGTATGGATGATTAGCACCAAATACATTTAAAGACCTTCTGTTTCTTCGTTTTTAAGTTTTTTTTTCTAAAGCAGCTTCCTAATAGAGCTGCACCCTCTGTTTTTTTATTTTCTAAAGCAAACCCTTTGGTTCTTCGTTTTTAAGATTTTTTTCTAAAGCAGCACTCCTAATAAAGCTGCATCCTTCGTTTTTTTAATTTCTAAAGTAAACTCTTCGTTTCTTCATTTCTGAAGATTATTTTGTAAAGCAGAGTTCTTAATAAAGATGCACCCTTCATTTAGTTTAATTTCTAAACGTTATTTTAAACTTCTAAAGCAGACTATTCGGTTTTTTTTGTAATTTCTAAAGCAGGCATAACAACCGCCAAAACACAAATGTCACAATTCTTGTCTCATAGCTAATAGTTTGGGAAAAGGGAACTGAAATTTTAAGGGGTTTTCTAGGAGAAAAGAAAACTCACCAGGACTTGAGATCTTCCAATTGGCAACATGACCAGACGTGATGAACCTGTATCAGACATAGCATCTGCTGAACACTTCTGTTGTTCATCAAGCTTTTGGATCATGGAATAGCAAAGTTCAAGAGCTGGCAAAGTGCAACAAAGCTCAGTAATTTTCTCATAACTGAACCCAAAATCAAGATCCAAACACACCTTAAGATCCTCCAAATCATCATCAGTCAAACTCTTTGTCCTCCCTAATTCATCCTCATCTGAATTCTCTACATACCCTTCAAGAAAGACTTGATTTTTCTTCTTTTAGGACTTACTATTAAGCCATAGATCCAAAAAAGTAAAATTCAGTGATACCAACACCACAAACATACAACCATAGAGCTGAAGAAACAACACACATTTCTATAAAAGAAGCAGAACAAAGAAACTCGTAAATTGATTAATAGGAGCACAAGAAAACAAAATGAAAACAATTACCAGGTTGATTACAGGTTCTACTTCCCTCTCCCTTACCTTTTAACCTTCTGGACCTCTGGAAAAAAAAAGCTGAAATCAAAATCAAGAAATTTAGCACTACGTCAAATTGGGAGTGAATCTAATAGCATAGATACAGTTTACATTTTCTCCATCCCCATATTTATTCTCTAATCTTCCAAACTAATTCGTGTTGCCTCTATATTGCTCTAAAACCTATCTTAAAAAGCAATGGTGTGCATGTGTCTTGAAATCCTGGATTCGCCTCTGGCTCTAACCGTATTCCAAAAGTAAAAAACAAAATATGTTGTACTAGTAATAAAATTAAATTATAACAATCAGCTGAAGTTAAGCAAAAACTTGGGACTATAATGACTTGAATTTAGGAAGTGAATATATGATCCATCAACCAGTACACATCTTCATCCACAGAGAGAATTCAATCAACCAAAATGGTAAATTTCATGCCGAAAAACAAAGCCAATATACATACTCCAGAAAAAAGCAATACAACAAGAAGATAAATCACAGGCATCAAAAATAAAATCAGAAAATCAAAATAGTACAAAAAAAGAGCACTTCACACACCTTACCCAGATGATCAAATCAAATCAATGACCCAAAAAACACATCAAAATCTCATTTTTCAAAGCTCCTAACAAAATCTAAGAACTCATACCAAGTTAATCCTCAGGCTCCCACTTGTACACGTCCGTCTTGGCGATTGCATCAGGCAAAATGCAGCACCAACAGCAGTGGCGGATCCAGGATTTGATGGTTGTGGGTGCTGAACTTCCTTCAATGTAAAGTTGCTACCTATCATAAAATATAAGAGCAAAATTTATTTGAACACGGTAATAAAAAAAAAAAAAAGTTAAACAAAAAAACATAAAAAAGAGTTAAAACTAAACGAAAAAGTGAACAAAGAAGGTAAAAAAAAAAGGGAAGAAGAAGAAAAATATATATATTGGAGAAGAAAAAAAGGAAAAATTAGCGGAAAACAACTAAAAATATAAGAATTTTCACGTTAAAGTTAGCAAACAAAAGAAAAGCCGAAAGCATAAGCTTGGGGGAAAAAAGAAGGAAAAGGCAAGGAAGAAAAATAATAATGGACTACTGGGAATCGAACACACAACCTTAGCAGCCATGGTACTTTAAATTCAGCTCTAAACCAAGCACCCATGACAAGTTTTGTTCAGTGGGTGCTATTCGGCCCCTATATTCCAATTTTATAAAATTTCTATATAAGGATATATAGTTTCCGTCCTGATCAATGGGTGCTCGAGCACCCGGAACACCATATGTGGGTCCGCCCCTGACCAACAGTCTTCCTCTTCAAGTTGTACAGAACAAGATCATCGTCTATCAGGTGAAATCTAAACCCAGGTGGAAAAACACTACTTTCTCCAAAACACTCAGAAACGTTAATCTCCTACAAGCCGACGATGATGATGACGGTGGTGCTGATAAATCCATCACAAGCTTCATGTTCTTGAAACCCATAAAATAATTTGAACATCCACTTCCAAAGTCAGTACAATTTTCCCTTAATCTATGAATCTGAACCTCTAATCGTAAGAGTAAAAAGTGTAAAATCGAAACCCCATTTTTTTACATATACACACAAGAGAGGAGATAGAGATTAAACTTTAGATTAAATCTGAAAAGGCATTGGTACGTGTCTATTCGAAATTAGTACTACAAGACACGTAGCCCGAAAAAATGTGTCACTGTAAAGCAATACGTATCAGCTCAACAGATAAAATGACCAAAATACCCTTACTTTTGAATTTTTTGACATTAAACATACATGTTGAAACCCTCTCTCTTCTAATTTATAGAAAAGTTAAGTTTTCTATATAACTCGTTATAAGAATCCGTGCTATGCACAGGCCCAATAATACTATGTTAAATATTTTAAAACGTAAAATCCTTTTATTATTTTTTTATACTTTTATTTATCCAAACTATTACTTAAAAGTTGATCTTCAAAAGAAGATTTGCTTTATTTTTAAGTCACACTAATTAACGTAAGTTAAATTTTTTCCTTTGAACTTAAATTTGATGACAAATTAAGTGTTTATTTTATTAAATTAAATTTATTAATTATGTTTTAAAAATTTAAATTTGACTACTATTACTTTATATAGATAAATAAAATAAAATTTTTATTTTACAAAATAAAGTGATGCAGTCGTAAAGTGAAAAATTATTAAATAACGTAAATACTTTTTACCTCAATATTAATATCGGGAGATATAATTTTACATATCTTTTATTTAAGATCACAAGCTTTAAATTTATTTATTTTTTAAAATTTAATTATCAAAATCAGATAAATAAATTAAAGTGAATGGAGTATTAGTTTTTTAATTGCATCAAAAGTTAAATTTTTAAATGATCGCTGAAAGATAATTTGATGAAAGTTGAATTTGAAGTAATTAAATTACAGTCTACCCTTTTCGTTTCACGTTTGGCACATTTGGCAGTAAATGTAGGCATGCAACATTTGATGTTGTCATGATCAACGGTGAGCTCCACATAAATGATCATATCATGTAAAGTGAAAACTGGAATGACATAAATATCCCTAAATTCAATGTTAATTCCCTTAAGCAATTTCGTGCTACGCACAGGCCCGATATTAATACTCAAAAATTATAAGATATGCCTAATTTAGATATGTATATATTATTATTTTATTTAGATCAATTAATTTTTTAGATACACATACATTATTTTATTTAGATCAATGAAATTCATATAAGAATATACACAAAATTCCGTGCCAGTATGGGTCCAATATATGTTACATAGATAGAATTTTTAAATTCATTAAATTTAGTATACGTTTTTGTATAATTATTGTGATTTATAATACTTTTTATGTCATTTTATCCCTTTATGTGGCACTAATACAATTTTGAGAGTCAACAAAACTTTTATATTGTGATTTATAATATCTTTTACGTGATTATCAAATACATAACAAAATATTTTGATCAAGTATATAATATATTAAAATAAAAAGTAAGACAAATAAGTTGAAACGGAGAAAATATTAAATTTTTCGAAGTGGAACTCTACAAGCAGACAGGTCTTAATGCCAAAGTAGGCATGTTGAAGACCTGCCTGCTTTGCCTCTCATTAGAGATAATAAATATATGAAAATCCTAATTATTATATATCAACTTTTCATTTTTTTTGGTACGTGACTTTACTAATGATAAGTTAAGTTTTCTATTTAACCAGATACAACCGTCCGTGCATGCACGGGTCCAATATATATTACTTTTTATGTCTCAATTTATGTGATACGGATGAAATTTGGAGAGTCAATCAAATTTCTTGTATGGTTTTTAAATATTTTAAATTATTAATTATTATAATTTATAGTACTTTTTAAATAATTTTCAGATAGTATATGTTACTCTCTCTGTCCCAATTTAGGTGATATTGATGAAATTTGGAGAGTCAACCAAAATTTTCATATAGTTTTTAGATATTTTAAGTTGTTAATTGTTATGATTTATAATACTTTCTACGTAATTTTCAAATAATATATGTTACTCCCTCTGCTCCAATTTATGTGGCACTGATGAAATTTGAAGAGTCACCCTAATTTTTTATATAATTTTTAGATATTTTAAGTTGTTAATTATTGTGATTTATAGTACTTTCAACGTAATTTTTAAATAGTATATGTTACTCTCTCTACTCCAATTTATGTGGCATTAATAGAATTTGGAGAGTCAACTAAATTTTTATATGTCTTTTAAATATTTTAAGTTGTTAATTATTGTGATTTATAATACTTTTTATGTCATTTTTAAATAGTATATGTTACTTTTTTCTGTCCCAATTTATATGACACTGATAGAATTTTGAAAGACAACTAAAATTTTTATATGTTTTTTAAATATTTTAAATTATTAATTATTATAATTTATTTTTTATGTAATTTTTAAATATATAATAAATTAAAAAATAAGATAAATAAATTAAAATAAAGAAATAAACTAATAGCATATATAAGGGTAGTCTGGTCATGTGGCTTGGAAGCTGACCGCACAACAGAGAGTTGCTTCCAAGCCACTTCTATATATTAGAAAAAATATATGAAGAATCCAAATTACTATATATATAAATGTTTTTATTCGCACAATTTGTTAACTATTTTATTTTATTTAGAATATTCTAGGTAAGAAATTATGTTTAACGCTTCTAAATCAATTAGAATTTTACCTTATATAAAAAAGATTTTTTGTAATTTTATTTAAGTAGCATATGCTTCTTCTCCATTTAGGCTTTTTCTTATTCTGGTTTTAATTTAAGTTGTATTCTTGCAATCATTATCATCATCATTTCTGTCTTTTTTTAATTTCTTAGCTGATAGTTTTAAAGATTATATATGAATTATACATTATCAATAATTGACAATGTGTAATGACCCTTTCGCTCAGTCATGTGTTTATGCATTTCTTGAACTGTTAGAGCTTGCCTGTAGCGGCCCCAAGTCATTTATGGCTTGCTGGGACCGGTGTTTCGGTGCCCTGGCCGTTTGTTTAGTTTTTATGACCTTTGCCCTATTTTAGAACTGAGTCTTAAGAGTTGAGTTATCAAAATCGTGCTATAGTGATTTGTGATCGTATGACCTTAACTGTCGTCCCGTATCAAAGGCTTGCGAGCCTAAATTTGAGAATTTTATTAACATCGCGCGTATTTGAAAATATTTGATTTGAAAGTTGAATTTGGTAAAAAGTTTTATTTCTCTAAAAATATTTTAAATATTTATGAAAAAAATATACTTTTGTTATGATATATTTGTGTATGTATTTATTTTACAAGAGTTTTATAAGTTATTAATATTTTAACGTAGATAGTAAGCTTAGTTATGTTGAAACTTATTATTATAATATAGTAGGTTTTATTTGAAATAATGATTTTCTATTAATTATGATATATTCAAAAAATTGTATTTATTTTATCACTAATTTATGCAATACCAGAATATATATATACATACTAGTAAGGAGAAGATGAGGTGTTAAAACACCTCCACTTCCACGTGAAAGTGGAGGGATAGTGCAACAACAATTCACCTTAGATGTCATCACCTAAGCATTTATCCCATTTGTGTCATAGTTAATAAGTATTGAGACTTATTACAATGTCGGCAAAAGACTATTTTTCCTAGTATAAGATATAGCAGGTTAGCATATGACTACTTTTCATTCATTTTTTTCATGGAAAGCAAGCTACAAATAATTTTAGGACATGCTGCTATATATATATATATATATATATATATTCTCTCATCCACGTTAAGAGAGTCTTTGGTGGGAAAAATTTTGTATTATGATATTTGATCATTGAAAGAAAATCAATTATCTACGTCAAGTTATTTAAATCCGAATTCGAGTTTAATTTTGTTTCGGAGCTTTTCAGAGCGGTTCGCGCTTGGACATCATCGTCCTAGCAGCTTGTCATCGGACGACAGGTAGGTTACGGTGTAACTCCTCTAGACTTCGTATATATAGGATAAAATTATACTAATGGACATCCTTGGGTTGAGTTTATTAGCTTAGTACCACCGACCTTGACCGCTTCTTCATGTTCAATTCATTTCCTTCCTCTGATGTTTGTAGTATTTGTTATAGATGATATTATCACCCTAGTGGTCCGGTGTGGCCTTGTATTGACTCTGGAACATAGATGGTGGGTTATTGGGAATGTCCGTGAGTCTCGGACATTGTTATTACTGTTATAAAACTGGCTATCTGTGTTGTAGAATGATGGGAGCCTGTGCAGGGCCGATAGGTTGATTGTGGGTTGTGGTCCACTGTTGTGATTGTGTACACTATTTATCATGAATATAGAGGGTTTCTGCATAATTTTACTACGGTTTTGGCTTCGAGCCTTCTATTGAATGATTTCTGAAACTTGCATGATCGTGGGGCCCATTTTTGGTAAAAATGATTGTAAAGAGGTTTAGTACCATTTTAACGGATCTTCTTGGGGTAAGAGAAAATAAAAAGGATGTTTTATCACTGTTTCTACTAATACTAGGCTCGGCGGGGCTGAGGGCTAGACTTGTTTTACTACAGCTTCCGTGATAATACTAGGCTCGGCGGGTCCGTGCACTAGAACAATTTGGTTTACTGATTTAGACCCGGATACCCTTCGGGCAGCTTTACTTAGGGATTTTCGAGATTGTGGGGCATCTAGTATGTTGGTCGGGGGCCTCCATGGACCTCGTCATTCCAGACCAGGGGCTACGTGCTGGGAGTGCTGGAGGGAGGGTATACGGTGTAGTAGGGGTATACGGGTGTGACCTTCCATGGATCCTGTCTTCTTGGCCTTATAGGACGCCGGAAGCAGGTAGCATACATTACTATTATTACACCTAGTTCATCACATTATCATATTGTTTGAGGTTCCATCCTTGCTTGCTGTTTGCTGAGTGTACGCTCTGGTAGTATGGGATGCCGGAGGGTTTGTCTTCACTTACTTGTGTTCCTCGGGTGTATAGGCGCCCGTGGGGTTGTAGGTAGGCTTATTGTTATTAACTCGTAATATTGTCCCTATTATGGTTAGTCGAATTTGATAAGGTTGAACTTTGGCTTCCAACTGGTATATCTTGATTGAGATTACTATGCTTATTCGGATGATAGTATTCTGTATCCGATCATGACTTCCGTTATTTGCCTGCTCCTTCTCTTTTCATTGAGGTTACCGGTATAACGCCTAATTTTTAGACCTTCTTTATATACTTGTTATTGTAAGGATCCCGGGTACGTATTTCTTTCTTTCGCATGTGATTGGTGTTCTAGCAGCTATCCATGTGTGTTATCTTGGTTGTATTCCTTCCGTGCAAGCTTTCAGGTGCTCCTTCATTGTTTTCAGTGACTACTTGTTTCTATTTTGCTCATTACTGCTCTTTTATCTTATATGTGCCCAGTCGACCTATGATACCTACTGGGTACCGGTTGCTTCACAATTGGTGCTCATACTACACTCTGCCTCTTCTGGTGCAGATCCTAGTGTGGGCCATCGCCGCTAGCTTGTTGTGATTCGTGCTCAGAGATCTTTTGGGGAATACTTGAGACTGAGGGTGAGCTCTTGGCGACCGGAGCTTAGCTTTAGTTTATCTGTTGCTTTATGTACTCTATTACTATTCGGAGACATCTGTATATATTATTTTGGATTGTTTGTACTCCTTATATATAGTTCTGGCTCTATACTATGATACCAGGTTTTGGAGTTTGGTTTAGCTTCTATATATGTATATATATATTCTTGTTGTCCCTTTTCTTTACTTATTTTCCCTTGCTTCCGCATATTATACTGTTCTCCCACTTAATTGGTTGATAGTAGCCTATTACTAACTGTTTTGAACTACGGAGATTGGTTCACCTACTTTGGAGTCGTAGGTGCCATCATGACCGAGAAAATCGGGTCGTGACATTGGTCATGATGGCTTGGTATCAGAGCCTAGGTTCACCGGTGTCATCGGTATAGGAGCCAATGTCTAGTAGAGTCCTGCGGATAGGGGCGGAGACGTCTGTACTCAATCTTCGGGAGGCTATAGTGACATCTTAGGAAATATGATTCTCTTATTGCTTGGGTATCGTGCGTAGTCCTTGAAACTCTCACTTGTTCTAGTTCATTCTTCCGCAGATGGTTCGTACGAGGGTATCAGCCACAGCAGCACCAGGGTCAGTCTAGTCGACTGGTTCAGGCTTCGCTTCAGGCTTCTGGTAGTTCTCAGTTTGAGCAGGGACAGAGTAGCCAACAAGGTTATAGTGGTCAGACTCCGAGGGGTTCAATTTTTGGGGCATCAGGTCGTGGTGGCCATACGGGTTCAGCTGGTTCATCTCGACACTATAGGCCATCAGGGGCTTGTTATGAGTGCGGAGTTATTGGGAACTTTGCTAGAGATTGCCCCTAGCGGGGTACAGTTCAGCCAGCCGCTCAGCCAGCTCAGCCTATCCGTGCAGTTCAGCCATTGGTTAGAGAGGGTGGTGGTCAGGCTAGAGGTGGTGCCCAGCATAGTAGGACAGGTGGTAGGAATGTCGGTTAGTTTTATGCGGTCCCTGGGAGACCGGAGGTAGAGGCCTCAGATGCTGTGATGACAGGTAGGATTTCCATATGCCATCGACCAGCTTATGCTTTATTTGATCCTGGATCCCCTTGCTCGTATATTTCTGCTTACTATTTACCTTTCTTGGGATTGACCAGTGAACCGTTATCTGTACTTGTATCTATTTTGACCCTGATAGGAGATTCTTTAGTAGTGGATCGGGTTGTGAGATCCTGTATGATTTCTGTTGGAGATATTGAGACTTGGGGTGATTTGATTATTCTTGATATGTTAGACTTTGATGTCATTCTGGGCATGGACTGGTTAGCCCCACATCGTGCAGTTTTGGATTGTGATGCCAAGACCGTTACCATAGCCATGCCCGGCGCATCCCTTATTGTGTGGCAGGGTTCTGTCAGTCGTGCACCTTCTGGGATCATCTCTTGTCTTCGAGCTAGGAAGTTGATTTTCCGCGGGTGTTTGGCTTATCTAGCATATGTACGAGATGCTAGTGATGACCCTTCTTCCCCTGAGTCAGTTCCTGTGGTTAGAGATTTCCTAGATGTGTTCCCTACCGACCTACCAGGACTTTCACCGGAGAGAGATATCGACTTTTCTATTGAGTTAGAGCCAGGCACCAGGCCCATTTCTATTTCTCCTTACCGTATGGCTCCAACTGAGTTGAGAGAGCTTAAGGGGCTGCTCCAGGACTTGTTAGCTAAGGGTTTTATTAGGCTGAGTGTATCGCCTCTTGGGATGCTCCTGTTCTGTTTGTGAAGAAGAAGGATGGGTCGATGCGGATGTGTATTGATTATCGGCAGTTGAATAGGGTGACTGTGAGGAATGGGTATCTGATGCCGCACATAGATGATTTGTTTGATCAGCTTTAGGGTTCGACCGTGTTTTCAAAGATAGATTTGAGGTCAGGCTACCACCAGTTGATAGGGCGGAGGACATCCCTAAGACAGCATTCAGGACATTTTATGCCCACTATGAGTTCCTGGTGATGTCGTTTGGGTTGACTAATGCCCCCGCAGCTTTTATGAACTTGATGCGCAGGGTGCTTGGCCCGTATTTGGACTTATTTGTAATAGTTTTCATAGACGACATCTTGGTATACTCGTGGAGTAGAGATGAGTATGAGCGGCACTTGAGGATTATACTCCAGACTTTGAGAGATCATCGGCTTTACACCAAGTTCTCAAAGTGCGAGTTTTGGCTTGAGTCAGTTGCATTCCTAGGACACGTGGTGTCTAAGGATGGGATTAGAGTGGACCCGGGGAAGATTTCAGTTGTGCGTGATTGGCCTAGACCTACTACTCCTACATACGGTTCGTTGAGGGATTTTCTTTCATAGCAGCACCCTTGACTATGCTGACTAGGAAGGATATTCCATTTCGGTGGTCGGATCAGTGCGAGGATAGCTTTCAGAGGCTTAAGGCCTTGTTGACTTCAACTCCTGTATTGACTTTGCCAGTTGAGGGTCAGAGTCTCTCTGTGTATTGTGATGCTTCTGGGGTTGGTCTGGGTTGTGTATTGCTGCAACAGGGTCATGTGATAGCATATACGTCGAGACAGTTAAAGGTTCACAAGCGCAACTACCCCACTCATGACTTAGAGTTGGTGGTGGTAGTCTTCGCGCTCAAGATTTGGAGGCATTACTTATATAGAGTTTATTGCGAGATATTTATCGATCACCGTAGTCTTTAGTATATCATGAGTGAGCGAGAGCTGAACTCTAGGCAGCGAAGATGGATTGAGTTACTGAAGGACTATGATTCACCATTCTGTATCATTCGGGCAAGGCAAATGTGGTAGCGGATGCCTAGAACCAGAAGGCAGTGAGTATGGGCAGCTTACCTTCACTTTCAGTTTCAAAAAACCATTGGCCTTGGACATCCAGTCCTTGGCTAACTGTTTGGTTAGGCTTGAATTATTAGATCCTACCAGAGTTAATGCCAGTGTCGAGGTTCATTCTATGTTGGTTGATCAGATTCAGAGCCATCAGTTTGAGGATCAGTGGTTGTGTGACCTTCCTGATCAGGTTGTTCGGGGTGAGGTCATCCGGGCTACTCTAGATTCAGATGGGATTCTGAGGTTCGATAGCCACCTTTGTGTTCCGAGGGTTGGTGATTTAATTTAGTTGATTCTCCGTGAGACACATTGTTCTAGGTATTCCATCCATCCTGGGTTAGCCAAGATGTACAGAGGTTTGAGGCAGCTTTACTGGTGGAATGGTATAAAGCGGGACATTGTGGAGTTTGTATCTCGGTGCTTGAACTGTCAGCAGGTAAAGTTCGAGAACATGAGACCTAGTGGTTTGATGCAGCGACTTCCCATTCTTGAGTAGAAGTGGGAAGGGATTACTATGGATTTCGTAGTTGGTTTTCCACACACTTCCAGGAGTTTTGACTCGATTTGGGTGATTGTTGATCGGCTGACTAAGTCACCACACTTCTTTCCGGTTCAGACTACTTACAGTGCAGAGAGGTTAGCCCAGATTTACCTTTGTGAGGTTGTTCGGTTGCACAGGGTCCCAACTTCTATCATTTCAGACCATGGTACTCAGTCACATCTCAGTTCCGGAGGGCTATTCAGCGAGATTTGGGTACAGAGGTTTAACTTAGTACTACATTCCACCCTCAGACAGATAGCCAGTCAGAGAGGACTATTCAGGTCTTGGAGGAGATGCTTCAGGCCTGTGTTCTTGACTTTGGAGATTCTTGGGATTTGTTTGTGCCTTTGGCCGAGTTTTCTTATTATAATAGTTTTCATTCGAGTATTGGCATGGCACCTTACGAGGCTTTGTATGGTAGGCGTTGCAGATTGCTGGTTGGTTGGTTGACGAGTTGGAGTCTAGGCCGCAGAGTACAAATTTGCTTCGTGATTCCATAGACCAAGTACGAGTGATTCAGAATAGACTTCGGGCAGCTCAGAGCACGCAAAAGAGCTACGCTGATCGTAGACTTCGTGCCTTGGAGTTTAGTGTTGGTGACTTGGTGTTCGTCCATGTATCGCCCATGAAGGGTGTGATGAGATTTGGTAGGCGGGGCAAACTTAGCCCCAAGTACATTGGACTGTTTGAGATTCTTCAGAGGGTTAGTTGTGTCTCTTACATGTTAGCCTTTCCTGCGATATTTTTAGCTATGCACCCGATTTTCCATGTATCGATGTTGCAGCGATATGTTCTAGATGAGTCATATGTGTTGCAGTGGAATTTGGTTCAGTTGAATGAGAGTTTTGCCTTTGTTGAGGAGCTGGTAGCTATTTTGGCCAGAGATGGTAGAAGATTGAGGTCCAGGGAGATTTCGGTCATGAAAGTTCAGTGGAGGCACCGTCCGGTTGAGGAGGCTACCTAGGAGACTGAGAGGGAGATGCAGGCTCATAACCGCAGTTGTTTGAGCCTTCAAGTACTTCCTTGTCCTTGACTTTTTTGTCCAAAAGTCCTTTTTAGTAGTGGATGATGTAATGACCCTTCCGGTCATTCCTGTGTTTATGCATTTCTTGTACTGTTAGAGCTTGCCTGTAGCGACCCCAAGTCATTTATCGCTTGCTAGGACCGGTGGTTCGGTGCCCTAGTCGTTCGTTTGGTCTTTATGGCCGTTGGCCTATTTTAGAGCTGAGTCTTAAGAGTTGACTTATCGAAATTGTGCTATAGTGATTTGTGATCGTATGACCTTAATCGTAGTCCCGTATCAAATGCTTGCGAGACTAAATTTGAGAATTATATTAACATCGCGCGTATTTCAAAATATTTGATTTGAAAGTTGAATTTGGTAAAAAGTTTTATTTCTCTAAAAATATTTTAAATATTTATGAAAACAAATATACTTTTGTTATGATATATTTGTGTATGTATTTATTTTACAAGAGTTTTATAAGTTATTAATATTTTAACGGAGATAGTAAACTTCGTTATGTTGAAACTTATTATTATAATATAGTAGATTTTATTTGAAATAATTTTTTATTAATTTTGATATATTCAAAAAGTTATATTTATTTTATCACGAATTTATGCAATACCAAAATATATATATACATACTAGTAAGGAGAAGATGAGGTGTTAAAACACCTCCACTTTCACGTAGAATTGGAGGGATAGTGCAGCGACAATTCACCTTAGATGTCATCACCTAAGCATTTATCCCATTTTTGTTATAGTTAATAAGTATTGGGACTTATTACAATATCGGCAAAAGACTATTTTTCCTAGTATAAGATATAGCAGGTTAGCATATGACTACTTTTCATTCATTTTTTTCATGGAAAGCAAGCTATAAATAATTTTAGGACATGCTGTTATATATATATATATATATATATATTCTCATCCAGGTTAAGAGAGTCTTTGGTGGGAAAATTTTTGTATTATGATATTTGATCATTGAAAGAAAATTAATTATCTACGTCAAGTTATTTAAATCCAAATTCGAGTTTGATTTTATTTCGGAGCTTTTCGGAGTAGTTCGGGCTTGGACATCATCGTCCTGGCATCATGTCATCGGACGACAGATATGTTACGTTTTAACTCCTCTAGACTTCGCACATATAGGATAAAATTATACCTATGGGCATCCTTGGGTTGGGTTTATTAGCTTGGTACCACAGACCTTGACCGGTTCTTCATGTTCAGTTCATTTCCTTCCTCCGATGTTTGTAGTATTTGTTATAGATGATATTATTACCCTGGTGGTCCTGTGTGGCCTTGTATTGACTCTGGAACATAGATGGTGGGTGATTGGGAATGTCCTTGAGTCCCGGACATTGTTATTACTATTATAGAGCTGGCTATCTGTGTTGTAGAATGATGGGAGCATGTGCAGGGCCGATAGGTTGATTGTGGATGGTGGGCCACTGTTGTGATTGTGTACACTATTTATCATGCATATAGAGGGTTTCTGCATAATTTTACTACGATTTTGGCTTCGAGCCTTCTATTGAATGATTTCTGAAACTTGCATGGTCGTGGGGCCCATTTTTGGTAAAAATGATTGTAAAGAGGTTTAATACCATTTTAACGGATCTTCTTGGAGTAAGAGAAAATAAAAAGGATGTTTTATCACTATTTCTACTAATACTAGGCTCAGCGTGGCCGAGGGTTAGACTTATTTTACTACAGCTTCCATGATAATACTAGGCTCAGTGGGGCTGTGAACTAGAACCATTTGGTTTACTGATTTATACCCGGATACCCTTCGGGTAGCTTTACTTGGGGATTTTTGAGATTGCAGGGCATCTAGTATGTTGTTCGGGGGCCTCCATGGACCTCGCCGTTTAGGATCAGGGGCTACGTGCTGGGAGTGCCGGAGGGAGGGTATACGATGTAGTAGGGGTATATGGGTGTGACCTTCCATGGATCCTGTCTTTTGGGCCTTATAGGACCCCGGAAACGGGTAGCATACGTTACTATTATTACACCTAGTTCATCACATTATCATATTGTTTGAGGTTCCATCCTTGTTTACTGTTTGCTAAGTGTACGCTTTGGTAGTATGGGATGCCAGAAGGTTTGTCTTCATTTGCTTATGTTCCTCGGGTGTATGGGCGCCCGTGGGACTGTAGGTAGGCTTATTTTTATTAACTCGTAATATTTTCCCTATTATGGTTACTCGAAATTGGATCTGATAAGGTTGTACTTTGGCTTTCAGTTGGTATATCTTGATTGAGATTAGTATGCTTATTCGGATGCTAGTATTCTGTATCCGAGCATGACTTCCTTTATTCGCCTGCTCCTTCTCTTTTCATTGAGGTTACCGATATACCGCCTACTTTTTAGACCTTCTTTATATACTTGTTATTGCAAGGATCCCGGGTACGTATTTCTTTCTTTCGCATGTGATTGGTATTCTAGTAGCTAGCCATATGTGTTATCTTGGTTGTATTCCTTCCGTGCAAGCTTCCGGGTGCTCCTTCATTGTTTTCAGTGACTACTTGTTTCTATTTTGCTCATTACTGCTCTTTTATCTTATATGTGCCCAGTCGGCCTATGATACCTACTGGGTACCGGTTGCTTCGCAATTGGTGCTCATACTATACTCTGCCTCTTCTGGTGCAGATCCTAGTGTGGGTCATCGCCGCTAGCTCGTTGTGATTCATGCTCGGAGATCTTTTGGAGATTACTTCAGACTGAGGGTGAGCTCTTGGCGGCCGGATCTTAGCTTTAGTTTATATGTTGCTTTATGTACTCTATTACCATTTGGAGACATCTATATATATTATTTTAGATTGTTTGTACTCCTTATATGTAGTTCTGGCTCTATACCATGATACTAGATTTTGGAGTTTGGTTTAGCTTCTATATATGTGTATATATATATATATATATATATATTCTTGTTGTCCCTTTTCTTTACTTATTTTCCCTTGCTTGCGCATATTTATACTGTTCTCGCGCTTAATAGGTTGATAGTAGCCCATTACGAACTGTTCCGGGCTACGGAGATTGGTTCACCTACTGGGGGGTCGTAGGTGCCATCATGACCGAGAAATCGGGTCGTGACACAATGTATTCTCCTTTAAATAATTTCTCGTGTTTTTTCTTCCCGTTGAAAATTTCTAATCGAAAAATTAGATGAAACAAGCACGTTTTTGCCGAATGAAGTAGCCAGAAAAATCAAAGATTTATCTTTTTTTTTGTTTATATAAAAATTTTGTGGATCATTTAGGCTTCAAGATTTATCGCATAACAAGATTTGTAACAAATGTCTAAATTTATAAAATCGCCTTTGCACTTTTTTTTTTCAATTATTGTATCATTACTAAAATTTAGGAATTTATGTTCAACTATTATTGTTGCTTCATAATGGGTAAGAAGAAATTGTATCTACAAATTAGTCAAGGGATTTTTACTTGACGAATCTGTTACCTAATCAACGAATATGTGAAATAATAATTTAACTTTTTTTTAGAAAACAAATAATGACTTTAAAATTTACTAAAAATTAAATTCTTAAATATTTTCTTATTTAAATTAGGTAAGAACTCCTAATATATAAAACCAAGGAAAATTTTACTTGAACAAATTCTTTCAGTTTTTTACCTCACAATTAATTTGCTTGGTAATTTATTTACTGGTCATAGTGTGCTAGGATTTTTTTCTAAGTTTTCCATCCAAGGTATGTGAAAAAATCTGTTAAATATAACTAAATAATTCTGTCAAACATCATTGTGTGAGATTTTATGGGGCTCTTTCATCATATTAATCTACATTCTATTATTAGATATGTATGAAATAGAGTTTTACTCATGAAACAACAGTTTTGCAGGAAAAAACATGTAATGACCCTTACGGTAATTGTTACGTTTTCGCTTTTCTTGTACTGTTAGAGCTTGGGTGCAACAACTCCAAAATATTTATGGCTTGCTGGGACCAGTTGTTTGGTGCTCTGGCTGTTCGTTTGGTCTTTATGGCCGTTTTTTTGTTTTAGAGCTTAAACTTAAGAAATCATTGACTTCAGTCAACTATCTTGGTAAACATGCTCAAAATCGAATTCTGATAGTTTCATTAGCTCCGGAGCATGGATTTTGGTCTAGATAGACCTTTGGCCGAGGTCTGGCAGCTTTCGATTTGGTTTTGTATTACTTTTTGTGTTTTCTGGCCAGTTGAACTTGGAAGTTTGACTTTGGTCAACATTCGGAGAAGATAACCTCAGATGGAAATTCCATCAGCGCTTTTAGCTTCGTAATGTCGACTTTGGGCTAGAGGGACCTTTGGTTCGGGTGCCGAGGCGTTCGAACTCGTTTTGGATCGTTGAGTTCCGTATTGGAATAGTTGACCTAAAGGTTGGTTTTGGGCGTGGGGCTCACTTTTTATTAAATCAAACTTTGTTGGGATTTTCATTAATTCCATTGAGTCCAGAATAGAGTTTTTAGTTGAGTATCATAATTTGTTTATGCCTGTAGGACCCCGAATGAATCCCGAGGATCCATCCGAGCATTTGAACTTAGCTGAGTTTTTGCTGAGTTTTGCTAGTTCTAATGTATCCGCATTTGCGGTGATTTTGCCGTATTTGTGGTAATTTTACCAGATTTATGGACCCTACATTTGCGGTAATTTTGCCACATTTGCGGACCTTGCATTTGTGGTGATTTTGCCACACTTGTGGAGATCCCTTTGGTGGAGGGTTTTCGCTTTTGCAGAGATCCATCGCATTTGCGATGTCCACATTTGTGATGATTTTTTCGGATTTGCAGAGGTCACTATTCATCCATACCTCTGCATTTGCGATAAAAAGTTTTGCTTTTGCAGAAATTACTGGCAGTTTATATTCTAAGCTTCTTCTTCGTTTGTTCAAACTCCCAATCTTTCCCCCATTGAAATTGACTTCAAGCTCCATTTCTTCACTTCTGATCATCCAAAAGCTTGGAGGTTGATAGATCCTTGGTCCGTGATCTTTTCCCGATTCAAATTTGGTAAGTTTCCTTGTTTAATTCCATAAATTTTCATCTGATTTCCTCTTTAATGTTAGTCATTGTGGGCTGTTTTGATCCCCGTCGATTGTCCAATTCTGCTCAAATTTTGGGCATGCGCTCCCAGAAATATTGGGAACATTGTGGTATTTTCTGTTTGTGGCTTCAGGTTACAGGGCCCACGAGCTCGCTCTTGACCTGAATTTCGACCTGGCTACACTTTTAGATATATATGGGTATCATTAGTCTTGATTTAATTCATATATTACCTTCTTGATAGTATGATTACTTTTTGAGACTTCTCGGAGTAGTTCTGGCTTGAATAATGGCATTCCAACAGCTTGTCATTGGATAACAGGTAGGTTACGGTTTTCTCTATATTAGACTTCGCATATATAGGCTATAATTGTACTAATTAGCATCCTTGGGTTGAGTTTTATTTAGCTTGGCACCCCAGACCTCGTCCGCTTCACTTCTGTCCATCTTATTTCATTCGTATCATTATAGTATCCATTTTAGTTGGTACTATTACCCTTGTGGCCTTGTCTGGCCTTGTTTATGCCTCTAGACCATAGATGGTGGGTTATTTGGGAATGTCTGTGAGTCCCGAACATTGGTATTATGATTGTAGAGCTGGTTATCTATGTTGTAGAGCGATTGGAGCCTGTGAAGGGTTGATAGGTTGATTGTGAGCCGTTGGATTGTTATTTGGATTTGGCATACCATTATCATCCATATAAAGAGATTTTCTGCATGTTTTACTACTATTTTTGCCACAGGCCTACTATAAATGGTTTTCTAAATCTTGCATGGCTCCAAGGGCCTCTTTTCAGTAAAGATGGTTATAAAAGGGTTGGGGGCTGATTTTTATGGATCTTCTTTGGGTAAGATAGACTAAATGATGATTTATTAGTGTTTTTCATATTTATACTAGATCGGCTGAGCCGTAGTGCTAGCCATGTATTTCTACTGATTTGAGATGATATTAGACTAGGTCGAGCGGAGCATCAGACTTGTTTTACTACTATTTTAGACCTAGATATACTCGGAGCACCCTTTATTGGGGGTTTAAGACTTGACTTATTGATTTAGTCCTGGATAGACTCGGGGAACTTATTTCGAGATAACGATTACTAGTTTGGCTCTGGATACACTTCAGATGATTATATTTGGGATTCTGAGATTGAGTATGTGGTCGAGAACCTCTATGGACCTTGCCGATCTGAACTAGGGGCTATATACTGTGAGTGCCGGAGGAGGGGTATACGGTGCAGTTGAGGTATATGGGTGCATACTTCCATGGATCCTACCTACTGGGCCTATCAGCGCCGGAGGGGGTACATACAACACTACAGTTACATCTGGTTTTCACACTATTGCACCATATCATTCATTTGTGTACGATTCCAACCTTGTTTGCTATTGTTTGAGTGTACACTCTGGTAGTATGGGATGCCGGAGGGTTTGTTTTCACTTGTATGTGTTCCTCAGGTGTATGGGCGCCCGTTTGGACTGTAGGTAGATCTATTATTATCCTATCGTAGTACTGGTTCTTGTTATGGTTATATTTAGATTCTTATTTTATTATTCGTATTTGAGAGTTGTGTTATTAACATGAATTGATTTGTAGTATTGTTTCAAGCATGATTGTGTTATTTTCTTTCCTTCCTTCCCTTTTTATTGAAGGTTACCAATATACCGCCTATTTATTAAACTTTATTTATATATACTGTTGTTGCAAGGATCCAAGTGCATTTTTCTTTCCTTCACTTGTGTTCTGTGATATATATTTCTTGTAGTTAGCCAAACATGATTGTTTTCTTCTCGTATTCTATTTGTGCTAGCTTCCGTGTACTTATCCGTTTCTTCTATGACTATCTTCTTTGCTTTCTGCTATTTATTGCTTTTATATTTTATATGCACTCAGTCAGCCTATGATGCCTACTGGATACTCGTTGCTTTGCAATTGGTGCTCATACAACACTTTTGTATCTTCTTGGTGCAGATCCTAGTGTGAGCTCTTGCCTTGATAGCGTGGAGACTCGTGAAACTTTCTCGACATCTGAGACTGAGGGTGAAATCTAGCAACCGAGGCTTAGCTTGTATCTCCTCTTTTGTAACAAGTACTCTTTTGGTTATTCAGACACATATGTATGTATTCTTTTGGACCCTTTGTACTCTATATTCCGTAGTGGCTTCTGTACTATAATACTAGGTCATGGGATGATTTAATTATCCTACATATATATATATATATATATATATATTCCTATTGCTATATTTCTTTACTTTTATCTCTTGCTTTTGCTTATATATCATTCTTCCACTTGCATAGTTAGCTAGTAGCCCTTTTTTACTAGCCGTTCCGGGCTACGGAGATCGGTTTGCCTACACGGGGGTTATAGCTATCATCATGACCTGAGAAATCGGGTTATGAAAGCTTGGTATCAGAGCCTAGGTTCACCGATGTCATTTGTATAGGAGCTAATGTCTAGTAGAGTCCTGCGGATCAGGACCGAGACGTTCGTACTCAATCAGCGGGAGGCTACAGTGGCATATTAGGAAACATGACTATTTTCTTGCCTCTATATCGTGCGTCTTATCGTAGATGGTTTCCTGGAAACTCACTTGTTTTAGTTCACTCTTTCGCATATGGCTCGTACGAGGTCTTTGGTATCAAACGGGGGCGAGCCTTTGACTCCAGCACACCGACTCAAGCTAGGGGTTGGGGTGGTCATAAAGGTAGATGTCAGGGATGTGCCTGAGCAGCGACACCAATTAGAGCTCCTGAGTCTAAGTGTGAGCTTGATATAGTCCCAAAGTAGCAGCCCATAGACCAGGGACAACCTAGGTACCACCAGGCTCAGTACCAAGATCAGCCCCAACTCCTTTATCAGGTATTCAGGGTTTGCTTTTGCAGTTGCTAGATATGATAGAGGATTAGCCTTCAGATGTAGCACAAACATCCGCTCAGGGGGCAGCCCTGAGTGTTCAAAGTTCAAGAGCGTAGCCTGCTACTTTGGCTCCCCATGATGAGGTCCCTCTGGTACCTTTTGTTGCACAGCCTCTTGCTCCTCGCCCAGTAATGACAGAGACGAAGTAGAAGGCTTTGGGCAGATTTCTGAGATTGGGGCTGTCAAGGTTTTACGGTACTCCTTGTCAGGATCTAAATGATTTCATTTCTACTTGTGATGAGATGCTTCACTATTTGGGTTTGTTGGATACTCACGGGGTTGGTTATACTGCTTATTAGCTGAAGGGCCAGCTAAGCAGTGGTGGAGGGCCCAGGTTGCTCGCAGACCATCTTCATCTCCTCAGTGGTTTTGGAGAGTGTTTTATGAGGCCTTTATGGCCAAGTTCATACCTCAAAGTGACCATGAGCATCGCAGAGAGCAATTTACTAGACTGATGCAGGGATCTATGTCTGTAACTGAGTATGAGAACCGGTTTTACCAGCTGGCTCTATTTGGGGCCATGATCATTCCTACCGAGCCAGATAGAATTTGCTCCTTGGTTTGGGGGTTGAGGTTAGAGCTTAGACAGACTACCGAGGTACTTGCTGCCAGTGGGCTATCCTTCCAGGCTATCAAGGACAATGTTTGTACTATGGAGGATATGCACTTTCATGATTCGAGGGCTATAGATTAGAGGTCATGCCATCAGGGAAGCTATAGTGGTTCATGCTATGTCGGTATAGGTTCAAGCCAGTAGGGCCGAGGGTACCAGCCACAACAGCATCAAGGTCAGTCTAGCCGACCAGTTCAGGCATCGCTTCAGGCTTCAAGTGGGCCTCAATTTGAGCAAGGTCAGAGCAGTCAATATGGTTACGGTGGTAAGTCTTCAAGGGGTACAACTTCTGAGGCATCAGTCCATTGTAGCCATACTGGTTCAACTAGTTTATCCTAGCAGGGCAGGCCATCAGGGTCTTGCTATGAGTGCAGTGTCATCAGCCACTATACTAGAGAGTGCCCCCAGTGGGGTAGAGTTAAGCCAGCCGCTCAGTTAACTCAGCCATTAAAAGCAGTGCAGCCACCGGTTAGAGGAGGTGGTGTTCAGGGTCGAAGTAGTGCCTAGCATGGTAGGACAAGTGGTAGGGATGGAGATTGGTCTGGTAGAGGTCGACATCAATTTTATGCAGTCCCTGGTAGACCAGAGGCAGAGGCCTCGGATGGGTGATCATATGTATGATTTTTGTGTGCCGCCAGTCAACTTTAGCTTTTTTTGATACTGGATCTACGTGTTCATATGTATCTGCCTACTTTGTTCCTTGTTTGGGGTTGGCTAGTGAGCCATTATCTGTTCTTGTATCTGTTTCGACCGTAGTAGGTGATTCTTTAGTAGTGGATTGGGTTTTGAGATCCTGTTTGATTGTTGTTTGTAATTTGGAGACTTAGGGTGACTATTGATTGTAGACATGTTAGATTTTGATGTGATTCTGGGAATGGACTGGTTATCCCCTCATCGAGTGATTCTAGATTGTTATGCCAAGACCGTTACCATAACTATGCCTGGCATATCCCCGATTGTGTGGCAGGGTTCTATTAGCCACGCACTGCCAGGGATCATTTCTTGCCTTCATGCTAGGAAGTTGATTTCTCGCGGGTGTTTAGCTTATCTAGCATATGTACAAGATGCGAGTACCGACGCTTCTTCTCCTGAATCGGTTTCTGTCGTTAGAGATTTTCAAGATGTGTTTTCGATTGAACTGCTAGGCCTTCCACCTGAGAGAGATATTGATTTTTCTATTGAGTTAGAACCGGGCACCAGGTCCATTTCTATTACTCTATATCGCATGGCTCCAGGTGAGTAGACGGAGCTTAAGGATCAACTCCAGGATTTGTTAGCTAAGGGTTTCATTAGGCCAAGTGTGTCACCTTGGGGTGCTCTAATTCTGTTTGTTAAGAAGAAAGATGGGTCGATGCCGATGTGTATTGATTATAGGCATCTGAATCGGGTGACTGTGAAGAATAGATATCCGATGCCGCATATAGATGGCTTGTTTGATCAGCTTCAGGGTTCTGCCGTGTTTTCTAGGATAGATCTGAGGTCAAGCAGCCACCAGTTGAGGATTAGGGTGGAGGACATCCCTATGACAACCTTCAAGACACGTTATGGCCACTATGAGTTTCTGGTGATGTCTTTTGAGTTGACTAATGCCCCTGCAGCTTTCATGGACTTGATGCACCGGGTGCTCAAGCCATACTTGGATTTGTTTGTGATAGTCTTCATCGATGACATACAAATATACGCGCGGAGTAGATACAAGAATGATCAACACTTAAGGATTATACTCCAGACTTTGAGATATCATCGGCTTTATGCCAAGTTCTCAAAGTGAGTTTTTTCTTGAGTCAGTAGCATTCCTAGGACACATGGTGTCTAAAGATGGAATTAGAGTGAACCAGGGAAAGATTTCAACAGTTCGTGATTGGGCGAGACCTATTACTCCCATCGAGGTTCGCAACCTTTTTGGTTTGGATGGATATTACAGATGGTTCATTGAGGGGTTTTCTTCCATAGCAGCACCTTTGGCTAGGCATACTAGGAAGGATGTCACATTTCCCAGAACCTTGAACCCTGAACGCTTAAACCCTAAACCCTAAAACCTAAACCTTTTCTTTCCTTGGACCAATGACTCGCTTGTTCAACACTGCTAACTATTATAGGAGGATAATGCCCCCAGGACTACCACTATATTTCACCATTTCACATTCTTTTTGATTTATAAAATTTATACTTATAAAATTTGCTAATCGGCTGTTCTGTAGAAATGAAGAAATGAACAGTGGTCGGATTAGTGCGAGGATAGTTTTCAGAGGCTTAAGGCCTTACTGAATTCAGCTCCGGTGTTGACATTGCCAGTAGAGGGTCAGGGCTTCTCAGTATATTGTGATGCTTCATTGATTGGTCTTGGTTGTGTGTTGATGCAGCATGGTCGTAGGATAGCATATGCGTCGAGACAGTTGAAGGTTCACGAGCGCAACTACCTTACTCATGACTTGGAGTTAGCAGTAGTAGTCTTCACGCTCAAGATTTAGAGGCATTACTTATATGGGGTTCACTGTGAGATCTTCACCAATCACCATAGTCTTCAGTACATCACGAGTCAGTGAGAGCTGAACTCTAGGCAGTGGAGATGGATTGAGTTACTGAAGGATTATGACTTCACTATTCTGTATCATCAGGGAATACAAATATGGTAGCGGATGTCTTGAGTCTAAAGACAGTAAGTATGGGCAACTTAGATTTTCTTTCAAATTCAGAGTGGCTGTTGGCCTTGGATATCCAGTCCCTGGCTAGCCGCTTGGTTAGGTTTGAATTGTCTGATTCTAGCAAAGTTCTTGCCAGTGTTGAGGTCCATTCTACTTCGGTTGATTAGATTTAGAGTCAGCAGTTTGAGGATCATTGGTTGTGCAACATTCGTGATCAGGTTATTCGAGGTGAGGCAAGCCGGGCTACTTTAGATTCTAATGGTGTTCTGAGGTTTGACAGTCGCCTTTGTGTTCCCACTCTCAAAGTAGGAATAATAAGCCAATAATCAAAGTATAAACATGAAGTAAACTAGAAGTATACACAACACAACTCCCAAAAGTGAATCATCGAATAAGAACCCGATAGACACTCGTTGGGACTGTAGGTAGATCTATTATTATTATTATCCTATCATAGTACTGGTTCTTATTATGGTTACATTTGTATTCTTATTCTATTATTGGTATTTGAGAGTTGTGTTATTAGCATGAATTGATTCATAGTATTGTTTCAAAAATGATTATGTTATTTTCTTTCTTTTCTTCCCTTTTCACTTGAGGTTACCGATATACCGCCTAAGTCTCAGAAAGGATTCTAGAGAAAACCTTTATTGTAACACCCCGGAAACGTATTCAGCTATCTAAGTTGAAATCGCAGGAGAATCTCAAGTTCCCAGAGACGACGGGTCAAACGACGGTTGGTGGTTGGAGACCATGGTCCGTCCTGTGCACTCGTCATCCCTGATTCAGAAGACCCCTAAATTGGTCCCAGAAATGACGAGTCTAAGAATGGTCTGTCCTTCTGGATGACGGTCCATCGTGCCACCCTAGACTAAGACTCGTCATTCAGAGTTCAGAACCCTCACCTTCAGATCCCAAAAATAATGGGTTATAGGACGACCCGTCCTTCTGGACGATGGGTCGTCATTTAACCCGTCGCCCCCAAGATCCAGAAGCTTCCAGACTCCTCCAGTCAAACTATGGATCCCTTTGACGGTCAGTCCTTCTGGACGATGAGGCATCGACCAACCCGTGCTCCCTGAGACCGACAATTTCCCAGATTTTTCTTATTTAAATTCCAGGGGCATTTTGGTCATTTTCCACCCTTTTAACTACTAAGTGAAGCCGTTTTGACTATTTCTAGTATGGTTTTCACCCATATTATCCTAAGTCTCTCTTAAGTTCCTCATTCTTCACCCAAAAAGGAAAAGTTCCTCTCAAGCTTCAAGTCTCCAAGCTCCAAGTTAAGTCTCCTAGGTCTTTTCCATTGAAGTGGGTTATCTTCACCCAAGGTATGTGGGTCTTTAACAATGGGTTCCTTTCACCCTTGTATCCAAATCCCCAATCCTTATGTTGAATTACGAACTTATGAAATTAGGGTTTTGATCTAAAATTGGGGAAAGTTTATGAAATCAATTTCTATGTTTAAATTCATGGTTTTCTATTGATTACTCATGATTTGATTATGATTCTTTTATTGATTTTAAAAGCCCAAATATGGAAGTTGATTTCTAGCATGAAACTACGAAATTGCATGTTTTCAAGAGAAACTTGGCATGATTATATATCATGGCCTTTATGTATTTATGAAATTGCACACCAAATTCTTTAAGTATGAATTTAGAAAGAAAATCATGTTTTGAATTATGGCTATGCTAAGCTTTATGAACTATGATATGAAAGTTGCATGATACCTGATGTGTTTTCATGCTTTATGAATAAGATTTGGCATGAGAGTATGCCCTTATGAAATTATGAGCTATATGTGCATGTTTTGGGAGTAGTATTTAGCACCGAGTTGGACGGGGTGAGAGTACCCTTAGTCCCAGAAACTACGTTACCAATGTAGGTTATGATATGATATGATATGTGCCTTTGAGGCTTATGAGAGTGGATCCACGTCTTTATGTATGGTATCCTTGCCTTAGCGGGGCACATGACAACTTTGCCAACTAGGGTTATATAGTTGGGTATGGTGAGTTGTTCCTTGGCAAGGTTCAAAGTCAGCTTTGCTAACTTGGATTATATAGTTAGATTCCATGTAGCTCACATGGTCTCATGTCGGTTATAAGAAACTCCCGTATGTATGTTTTCAAGTTTTCTAAGCTTTATGAACTCTCTTATGAACTATCATTTTGAAGTTGGCAATTGCCTCATGATTTAGCTTTCCATTATGACATCTTCTCATGATACTATATTATGTATGAATTATGTTTAAGAACGTTTTGAAGCATGTTTTTATCACACTTATGCATTGCTCACATACTTAGTACATTTCATAGTACTAACGAATATTATGCTGCATACTTTGATGATGCAGATTCAGGTGTCCCTTCACAGATTCGTGGCTAGAGATCCCAGCCACTCTCGGTCAGCCTTGGTGAGTCCTCATAGTTTGAGGACTAGACTTTACTTTAGTTTTATGTTCCCTTTCTTTTGAGATTGTCGAGTTAGTTGGGGTACTGTCCCATCAACTCATTGTGCTAGTTTTAGAGGCTTTCATACATAGATGTTATCGGATGATCTTTGGGTTGTATCCCCTATTTAGTACTCTATCTATGATTATACTTCCTATTTTGGATTTCTTTATGATGCTTCCGCTATGTTTTCCATTATGTTACTTGAGAATGCTATGACCAAGGGTTATCTTGGGATCCTCATGGTCCCGAGTCTCGTGTTACATCTAGGGGGTAACCTCAGGGAGTGACAAACTTGGTATCAGAGCCTCAAGTTCAACAGTCCTATATGAGAAGGAATCTATGAGTTGTCTTAGGAAAACTTCACTTCTTTCATAATCACGTCGTGCAATAGAGCTTAACTTTAATCTTCCTCTAATCCTTATCTTATGCGTTTCAGACTATGCCTCCTCGACGTGCTATGCCTCATCGACGTGCTATGATTCCCTGAGCCGCTCGGAATGCTGATCCTCAAGTTTCGGTTCCCGATGTCATGAATGATGAGTTCAGGAATGCTATTCATTTGCTAGCCCAGACTTTGGCCACTTAGGCCAATCAGCTAGCTCCTGCCCCCACCCACCTTCAAGGTGGGGTAGAGGCCTGAGTTCGTGACTTCATCCGTATGAACCCGCCGGAGTTTTAGGGTTCGAAAGTGAGTGAGGACTTGCTCAACTTTATTGATGAAGTGAAGAAGATCTTTAAGGTTATGCAAGTAGTGGGTGTTGATTGTGTGGAGCTTGCATCCTACCAACTCAAGGATATAGCTCATATTTGGTTCACGCAATGGAAATAGGCTAGGGTGAGGGATACGATCCCCATGACTTGGGAGTATTTTGAGAGAGCCTTCCTTGATAGGTTCTTTCCTTGTGAATTGAGTCAAGCGAAGGTGGAAGAATTTGTGAACTTGAGGCAAGGATCAATGTCGGTGCAAGAGTATAGCCTGAAGTTCACTCAGTTGTCTAGATATGCTCCCTTCATGGTAGCAGACCCGCATGATCAAATGAGCAAATTCATCTATGGTGCTTCTGATATGGTGAAGAAGGAGTGTAGGTCTTCTTTGTTATTGAGTGATATGAACATCTCTCGACTCATGACCCATGTCCATCAGATTGAGGGTGATAAACTTAATGAGATGGCTAGGGAGAACAAGAAGGGTAGATCTGGTTTTGGTCATCACAGGTTCGAAAGTGGACATCGCTCTTCCTTCCAGAAGAAGTCATTGGGTCCTGTTCATTCTTCTGCTAGTGCTCCTACTCAGGCTCAGAAGCCTCATCATGATCAGGGTGGTAGAGGATTTGGTTCCTACTCTCAATCTCAGGGTAGTGTTACTAAGGGACCTTCCTACCCAACTTGTGTTAAGTGTGGGAAGAATCATGTTGGTGAGTGTTTGGCCAGTTCAGGCGGTTGCTTTGGTCGTGGTCAGGTTGGACATCGCATCAGGGATTGCCCTTTAGCTAGGAAGGGACAGGGAGGTGGTAGGACTCAGTCTACACCAGCAGCTTCAGGAGGTAGACCAGCCCAGCAGGGTGCAGCTTCTAGTTCTGGTGGTCAGCGCCAGAACTGCCTTTATGCCATGTCCTCCCGACAGGATCAGGAGAGTTCTCCTGATGTGGTTACCGGTATGTTGAAAGTCTTCTCTTTTAATGTGTATGCTTTGTTGGACCACGGTGCTTCCTTATCTTTTGTGACCCTATATGTGGCTTGTAAGTTCGAGGTTAATCCTGAAATGCTTTTAGAACCCTTCCACGTTTCTACTCCTGTTGGTGAGTCAGTCCTAGCCAAAAGAGTCTATCGAAATTGCCCTATCTCAGTCCTTCATAAAGTCACTTCAACGGATCTAGTATTGTTGGAGATGACTAATTTTGATGTTATTCTTGGTGGGGACTGGTTATATGCATGTTATGCCTCGGTTGATTGTCATACTCGTGTTGTCAGTTTCAAGTTTCCTGATGAACCTGTCCTAGAATGGTAAGGTAGTCCCTCTTCTTCAAAAGGTCATTTCATATCTTATATTAAGGCTAGGAAGATGATTTCTAAAGGCTATGTCTATGATATAGTTCAGGTTATGGACACGAAGTCTGAGACCCCGACTATTCAGTTGGTTCCTATTGTGAATGAATTCCCAGAAGTGTTTCTTGATGACTTGCCCGGAGTCCTTCCCGAGCGAGAAATTGACTTTGGGATAGATCTTCTTTTGGATATGAATCCTATCTCTATTCCCCTTATAGAATGGCCCCCGCAGAACTCAAGGAGTTGAAAGATCAATTGAAGGACTTGCTTGATAAGGGTTTCATCAGGCCCAGTATCTCTCCTTAGGGTGCCCCAATTTTATTTGTTCGGAAGAAAGATGGCTCTCTTAGAATGTGTATTGATTACCGTCAGTTGAACAAGGTCACAATCAAGAATAAGTATCCCATTCCTAGGATTGATGACTTGTTCGTTCAGCTTTAGGGTGCTAGTTTCTTCTCAAAAATCGACCTTAGATCCAGTTATCATCAGCTTCGAGTTCGGGAATGTGATATCCCAAAGATAGCCTTCAGGACTCAGTATGGTCATTATGAGTTTGTTGTTATGTCTTTTGGTCTAACGAATGCTCCTACAACCTTTATGGATTTGATGAACCGTGTGTTCAAACAGTATTTGGATATGTTTGTGATTGTTTTCATTGATAACATCCTCATCTACTCTCGGAGTGAGGAGGAACATGCGGATCACTTGAGAGTTGTGTTGCAAACTATCAAGGATAGACAGTTGTTTGCTAAGTTCAGCAAGTGTGAGTTCTGGATGCAGTTTGTTGCTTTTCTGGGTCATATTGTGACTAAAGATGGTATTCGGGTTGATTCTCAAAAGATAGAGACAGTAAAGAACTGGCCTAGACCCACTTCTCCATTTGATATTAGAAGTTTCTTGGGTTTGGCTGGTTACTATAGGAGGTTTGTGGAAGGATTTTCTTCCCTTGCTGCCCCATTGACCCGATTGACTCAGAAAAAGGTCAAGTTTCAGTGGTCCGACTTAGTGAGAAAAGTTTTCAGGAATTGAAGACTTGATTGACCACAGCTCCAGTGTTGTCTCTACCTGAGGGCCTAGATGATTTCATTGTGTATTGTGATGCCTCCAGAATTAGTTTAGGTTGTGTTTTGATGCAACTAGGCAAGGTGATCGCTTATGCCTCGAGACAGCTTAAGGTGTATGAGAAGAACTATCCTACTCATGATCTTGAGTTAGCCGCTGTGGTATTTGCTTTGAAGATTTGGAGACATTACTTGTATGGTGTGCACGTGGATGTATTCACCGATCATAAGAGTCTTCAGTATGTGTTCACTCAAAAGGAATTGAATTTACAACAAAGGAGATAGCTTGAGCTCCTTAAGGATTATGATATGAGTGTGCTTTACCATCCGGGTAAGGCCAATGTTGTGAAAGATGCCTTGAGTAGATTTTCCATTGGAAGTGTAGCTTCTATTGAAGATGGAAAGAAGGAATTGGTTAGAGAAGTTCATAGGCTTGCTCGGTTGGGAGTTTGCCTTATGGACTCAAACAAAGGTGGCGTGATTGTGACCAATGGTGTTGAATCATCCTTTGTGGCTGAGGTGAAAGCAAAGCAAGACCAAGATCACGTTCTACTTCAGCTTAAGGGTGCAGTTCGCCTGCAAATGGTTGAGGTTTTCTCCCGGGAGGGAGATGGTGTGCTTCGTTATCAGGGTCGCTTATGTGTCCCAGATGTTGATGGATTGAGATAGTAGATTTTGACTGAGACCCACAGTTCTAATTATTCCATTCATCCGGGTGCCACTAAGATGTACCGTGATCTACGGAAAGTCTTTTGGTGGAATGGTATGAAGAAGGACATAGCCGGGTTTGTGGCTAAGTGTCCCAACTGTCAACAAGTGAAGGTGGAACATCAAAGGCCAGGTGGTATGCTCCAAGATATTGACCTTACCACTTGGAAATGGGAAGCAATCAATATGGACTTCATTACAGGTTTGCCTCGTACTCGAAGGCAACATGATTCCATTTGGGTAATCGTTCATCGGATGACCAAGTCATCCCACTTCTTGGTTGTTAAGACTACGGATTCAGCGGATGACTATGCCAGAATCTACATTCGGAAGATAGTTCGATTGCATGGTGTTCCCTTGTCTATCATTTTGGATAGAGGTCCTCAGTTTACATCTCAGTTTTGGAAGTCATTTTAGAAAGGTCTCGGTACTAAGGTGAAGCTTAGCATAACTTTTTACCCTCAAACAGATGGACAGGCTGAGCGTACTATTCAGACTTTGGAAAATATGTTGAGAGCTTGTGTTATTGACTTCAAAGGAAATTGGGATGATCACTTACCTCTTATCGAGTTTGCCTACAACAACAACTTTCACTCTAGCATCCAGATGGCTCCTTTTGAGGCTCTTTATGGTCGGAGATATCGGTCTCCTTTTGGTTGGTTAGAGGTAGGTGAGGTAGCCTTGATTGGTCCAGATTCTGTGCATGCGACTATGGAGAAGGTTCAGCTTATTAGAGAAAGGTTGAAAACCGCTCAAAGTCGACAGAAATCTTATGCGGATGTGAGGAGAAGGGAGTTAGAATTTGAAGTTGATGATTGGATTTTCCTTAAGGTGTCACCCATGAAGGGTGTAATGAGGTTTGGCAAGAAAGGAAAGCTTAGTCCCCGTTTTGTAGGCCCTTATCAGATTTCAAGGAGAGTTGGTAGTGTTGCTTGTGAGTTGGAGTTGCCAACAGAGTTGGAAGCGGTTCATCCAGTTTTCCATATCTCCTTATTGAAGAAGTGTGTTGGTGATCCAACCTTGATTGTACCTTAGGAAGATGTGGGTGTTAAAGATAGTCTCACCTATGAAGAGGTTCCCGTGGAGATCCTTGATCGTCAGATTCGGAGGTTAAGAAACAAGGAAGTCGCTTCGGTAAAAGCCCTTTGGAGGAATCAGCTTGTAGAAGGTGCTACTTGGGAAGCGGAGAAGGCCATGAAGGCCAAATATCCTCATCTCTTTCCTTCCGACTCAGTTCCAGCTTGAGGTACTAGCTTCCCCCTTAGTATGTCCCTCCGATTCTATTCCACCAATTTCTCTTATGATCCTAGCATGCATACATGTTTTATGAAGTTAGTTTATCATGTTTTCAAGTTAAGAAGTTCAGTTTTCATGATGGTTCCTTGATTTCCATGTTTTGATGATTGGTTGGGTTGTTTTCCCCTCAGTTTTTCTTGTTTAGTCTACATTAGAGGATGAATGATCCCAAGGGGAAGATATTGTAACACCCCAAAAACTTATTCAACTATCTAAGTTGAAATCCCAGGAGAATCTCAAGTTCCCAGAGATGATGGGTCAGACGAAGGTTCGTGGTTGGAGACTATGGTCCGTCCTGTGCACTCGTCGTCCCTAATTCAGAAGACCCCTAAATTGGTCCCTGAAATGACGAGTCTAAGAACGGTCCGTCCTTCTGGATGATGGACCATCATCCCACCCTAGACTGAGACTCGTCGTTCAGAGTTCAGAACCCTCACCTTCAGATCCCAGAAATAACGAGTTACAGGACGGCCTGTTCTTCTGGACGACGGGTCATCGTTTAACTCGTAGCCCCCGAGATCCAGAAGCTTCCAGACTCCTCTAGTCAAATTACGAATCCCTTTGACGGTCATTCCTTCTGGACGACGAGCCATCGACCAACCCGTGGTCCCTGAGACCTACCATTTCTCAGTTTTTTCTTATTTAAATCCCACGGGCAATTTGGTCATTTCCCACCCTTTTAACTACTAAGTGAAGTCGTTTTAACTATTTCTAGTAGGGTTTTCACCCATATTATCCTAAGTCTCTCTTAAGTTCCTCATTCTTCACCCAAAAGGGAAAAGTTCCTCTCAAGCTTCAAGTCTCCAAGCTCCAAGTCAATTCTCCTAGGTCTTTTCCATTGAAGTGGGTTATCTTCACCCAAGGTATGTGGGTCTTTAATAATGGGTTCCTTTCAACCTTGTGTCCAAAATCCCCAATCCTTATGTTGAATTATGAACTTATGAAATTAGGGTTTTGATCTAAAATTGGGGAAAGTTTATGAAATCAGTTTCTATGTTTAAATTCATGATTTTCTATTGATTACTCATGATTTGATTATGATTCTTTTATTGGTTTTAAAAGACCAAACATGGAAGTTGATTTCTAGCATGAAACTATAAAATTGCATGTTTTCAAGAGAAACTTGGCATGATTAGGTATCATGGCCTTTATGTATTTATGAAATTGCATGCCAAATTCTTCAAGTATGAATTTAGAAAGAAAAGCATGTTTTGAATTATGGCTATGCTATGCTTTATGAACTATGATATGAAAATTGCATGATACCCAATTTGTTTTTATGCTTTATGAATAAGATTTGGCATGAGAGTATGCCCTTACGAAATTATGAGCTATATGTGCATATTTTGGGAGTAGTATTTAGCACCTAGTTGGACGGGGTGAGAGTACCCTTAGTCCCAGAAACTACATTGCCAGTGTAGGTTATGATATGATATGTGTCTTCGAGGCTTATGAGAGTGGATCCACGTCTTTATGTATGGTGTCCTTGCCTTAGGGGGGCACATGACAACTTTGCCAACTAGGGTTATATAGTTGGGTATGGTGACTTATTCCTTGGAAAGGTTCAAAGTCAGCTTTGCTAACTAGGGTTATATAGCTAGATTCCATGTAGCTCACATGGTCTCATGTCGGTTATAAGAAACTTCCGTATGTATGTTTTCAAGTTTTCTAAGCTTTATGAACTCTCTTATGAACTATCATTTTGAAGTTTGCAGTTGCCTCATGATTTAGCTCTCCATTATGACATCTTCTCATGATACTATATTATGTATGAATTATGTTTAAGTATGTTTTGAAGCATGTATATGAATTATGTTTAAGTATGTTTTGAAGCATGTTTTTATCACACTTATGCATTGCTCACATACTTAGTACATTTCATAGTACTAATGCTTATTGCGCTACATCCTTTGATGATGCAAATTCAGGTGTCCCTTCACAGATACGTGGCTAGAGATCCCGATCACTCTCAGTCAACCTTGGTGAGTCCTCATAGTTCGAGGACTAGACTTTACTTTAGCTTTATGTTCCATTTCTTTTGAGATTGTCGAGTTAGTTGGGGTACTGTCCCATCAACTCATTATGCTAGTTTTAGAGGCTTTCAGACATAGATGTTATCGGATGATCTTTGGGTTGTATCCCCTATCTAATACTCTATCTATGATTATACTTCCTATTTTGGATTTCTTTGTGATGCTTCCACTATGTTTTCCATTATGTTGCTTGAGAATGCTATGACCAAGGGTTAGCTTGGGATCCTCGTGGTCTCGAGTCTCGTGTTACGTCTAGGGGGTAACCTCGGGGTGTGACATTTATGCTAGTTCCTTGTTTGAAATTTTCCTTTCCCCTCTAGGAAATTGGCACATAAATAGTTAAAGATACATGTGTAGCGAATGTAAATGAACAATACAAAAATTTCTTTTTTGACCGATAAGTAATTTTGAATTGACACAAAGCAGGCAACAGAAAGCTCAATACTGAGATATTTAAAGATATGTGTAATGAAAGTACATGGTTTAATTATTTATTAAAATATGGAGGTTGTAACAGCTCAGAAATTCTAAGCCTAGAAGCAGCCCAGAAAATTCTAAGTCTTAAGCTGTCGAAGTGACAACAGGTTCTACGAGCTAGATCCATGGGCCATAATGGCATGTCCAATCATAAACAGTAGCCCAATGGCTCACAATCAACAGACAAAAAATACTGTTTTTATTCCTGAACCCTTGCCAACTCTTTAAGTATTAAGGATGTATATTAAAAGAGATTGAATAAAGCAATAAAGTCAGAAAGAAGCAATATCGAGAAAAAAATAAATAGTCTTAGTGGATCTAGAAGCAGGACATATTGTTATTCAGGAAAATATATCACTTTTTCAACACTTGGAATATACAAAAAAGAGAATATAGATGGCTAATCACTAGTAGCAGCTCCAGGACTTGTTAGCTAAGGGTTTTGTTAGGCCGAGTGCATCGCCTTGGGGTGATCCAGTTCTATTTGTGAAGAAAAAAGATGGATCGATGCAGATGTGTATTGATCATAGGCAGCTGAATAAGGTGACTGTGAAGAATAGGTATCTGATGTCGCGCATGAGCTGGATTCTGAGATAACTAATTCATGCGAAAATACTACAAATTAGGGCTAAGTTCTTGATCTTTAAAACCTTAGTGTAATCTCATGAAAATCATTGAAACATGATATCATTCATTTAAATAGGATAGAAATGATATACTAAGCATGAGAATCGAATTCCATAAAGATTTGCATAAGAGAGTAAGAACCCTGGTTTCTAAAATGATGAAAATGAATGTAAAGCTTGAGGTTTGGGCATAAGGGTGAACAAAACCCTTACTAAATACCCACATACCTGGTGGAAGAATATTCTTAAAGATAATCTGATGTTTGAATCTTGGAGGAGAAAACCCTAGCTCTGGACAAAGAGAAGAATCACTTATGTTTTTTCTTTCTTGGTCTTGAGCGAAGGAATGATGAAAACTGGACTAAATTTGGTTAAGACTTCTTAAAAATAAGCCTAAAACTGTCACGACCTGATTTCTCGGTCATGATAGCAACTACAATCCCCTAGTAGGCGAATCAATTCCCGTAGCCTGAAACGATTAGTAATGGGCTACTACCTAATAGGCAAGTGAAAGAAAAACATACACAGGTGGAAGCAAGGGATACAGACAAAGGAAAAGGATCAACAAGAATAAAATAGAAGCTAAAACCAACCCAAAGACCTGGTATCAGAGTATATGAGCCAAACTAGGTATATAAGGCGTAATGGGGATCCAAAAATAATATATACAATTTGTCTCCGAATAACAAAAAGAGTACATGATACAAGGATGAGAAAATAAGATGAACTCCAGTCTCTAGGAGCTCATCCTCAGTCGCGAATGGCTCAACACCTCGCACGAGCAGCACAGTCAGCAGCGAGAACTCACACTCGGATCTGCACCAAAAGATGCAGAAGTGTAGTATGAGCACCAATTGCAAAGAAATAGGTACCTAGTAGGTATCATAGGCCAACTGGGCACATATAAGTCAAAGGAGCAAAAATAAGCAGAATAGAAGCAAATAGTCACAGAAAGAAACTAATGAGTACACGGAAGCTATCATGGAAGGATACAAGTAGAAAACAACATACAAGGCTAGCTACTAGAATATATATCATAGGCACAGGTGAAGGAAACAAATGACGCACCTGAGATCCTTACTATAATAATATATATAGAAGTTTTAAGAAAACGGACGGTATACCGGTAACCTCAAATAAAAAGGGAAGGAGGAAAGAAGAATAATGATAGCATGCTCAAATACAAGAATGATAGCCAAACCAAGCTACATAATACTACTCTCAATATCTAATAATAATAAGAAAGCAACCTGAGGAATCATATCTTGATAAAGCGATAATGAGTCTACCTACAATCCCAATGGGTGCCCATACACCCGAGGAACACAAACAAGTGAAGACAAACCCTCTGTCATCCCATACTACCGGAGCGTACACTCAGCAAACAACAAACAAGAGTGAAACCTCACACTAATGGATGGTATGATGCATGATGTAACTTGGGTGGAATTGTAACCCTGTATGTACCTCCTGTTGACACCCAATTTTAGCTCTCGTTTTCCTTGTAATTAATTTCTCGGTGCTTTTTAGTCCTAAGTCCTTTAGCAATTTTTTTTCTCTCTCGTATTTATTTCAATAAATTTGACATAACAATTTTAAGAAGAAAATAAATAATAAAAATATTAATATTATGTTTGCTTTCTACCTATACCTATTAGTTACTTTTGCCTTAAAAATATAATAAACTATTTATGCCGTATCTTATATATATTAAAACTCAAAAATATTATGTAGTTCTTTTTTTATTTTATTTTTTTATTTTATTATCATTATTATTTTCTTTCACTATTTTAGGATGACAAAAGGTTATTATATTAACTTTATTTTAAACCCTGAACATATTTTTATCGTGTTGTTATAATATTTTTTTAAGTATAGTTTCTAATAGATATGAACAGTAACTACGCGTACCAAAGTTATTTTTATATATGTACATATGTATGTGCGCATGTGTATATGTATATGTACATATATATTTTGAAAAAATTAATTAGATCGAAAGGAGCATCGTTAAATTAATTAAGTGAAAAATGATTGTCGAGAATTGAATTTTTCTTATAACTAATTTGTTCATTAGATTTGGGCCAAAATTTTATTTGTTTTTAGCCTAAAATTGGCAACCCACAACCCAATTACCCACTAACCCGGCCCAAACCCCCTAAATACACACAAACAATCAAACGAACTCCCTTCTACAACCAAACAACAGACTCAGAAAAACCAAGAGACGAGAACGATGCTGCTTCTACCACCCCCGTCTCTCTCTCTCCCTCCCTCTTATCTCTAAATATTTACAGACCTCGAGCCTAAATATTTGACTTCGGTGCAAACATGGCGTGTTTCCTTGCCCAAAAATCTCATCCGAAGCAGAGCTATCAAATCAAATCCAGATTATGGGGGATATGTCTCGATCTCCTTTGATTCTGTTCAAAATCTAGGCCCTCACCTTTCTCTTCTGCTCTCAACAGATCCTAAAATTCAAATTTGAAAATCCATTCTTTTGGGTATAAATAGAGATGGTCTGTGAGACCATGAGGGCATTGAAAATAGAGTGGGGAAAGACTAAAGAGATAGAAAAAGATCTCACTTATAGCTATTATTTCTGATTTTGTCTCCAAAAAAAATTTATATATAATTTTTTTTCGTATCTATCCGTTCGAGTATATCTCGTGTGTTGTTGGAAGCTGAAGATCCTTCATCGACTTGTCGTCCTAGTTCGCTGCCCCGGAGAAGGTCAGTAACCATCCTCGCCTTTCATTTCGTCTTGGTATGTTGTTGCTTGAACTTATTAGCTTTGGTCAAGTTTTATTTTGTTAATTATATATGAAATCTTTAATCTTGTCTCTATTCCCTTTTGATAAAATCAGTTCATAAAAGTTAGTGTGTATTATAGATTTGTTGGGAGAAATCACTGACCGTTATCCTGTTAGTTCTCGACTTCGTGAAATCTGGACAAATTTGTGTTTTATTGTGTTGTGGATGTATTGTTAGTTTCGTTTAAATTACTTTCGTGTTTCCGCATCATGATCATATATATAACATTTGTTCCCTTAAAAGTCGATATGCAAGTGGCTAATGCGAACTGGGAATTTCCGGTCAAAACTCTCCTTTGTTAGAGATCAAATCTGTCGAATATGTGCATATGCAAATAAGTGTGTCGCTCGTCTAAATTCCTACTTTGCCCATCCAATAGAATCTGTAGATTTACTATTTTAGTATAAATAAAAAGAGTTTGATGAGCACGATATCGTTCATAGGAAAGCCATTGTCTCATTAATATAAAATTGTTGGACGTATGTCTTGGACTCTGCTTTCGTCACTCTCGGTGGGCTGTTTTGCCATGATTTCCTATGGAAATAACTATGACTAGTTTACATATGAAGGATTTAAGAGAAAGAGTACTTCTTTTCATTTCGTAAAAGGTATTTTCTTATCATATTACAAAAAGAATACTTTCTTTTCATTTCGTAAAATGTATTTTCTTATCATATTACAAAAAGAGTACTTTCTTTTCATTTTGGAAAAAAGGTATTTTTTTGATCATATTGTAGAAAGAGTACTTTCTTTACATTTTAAAAAGGGTGTTCTCTTATCATGTTAAAAAAAAAGACTTTCTTTTTGTCTTGTGATAAGTATTTCCCTTGTGAACCATGTTTGAAAAATCTTGGTCAAGATGTTGCTTTTAGCATTCCTCCCATGAACGCCCTTCTTTTTACTGATAAGCAGTCTCTAAGGGTGGGATATTGGCATTTAGTTTTTTTAACTGTTATGTGTTTTTGCAGACCTAAATGTGTCCTTGAAGTCCCGAATTTGCGAACTAGACTATTATTTATTGGACGACTCATTTGCATCTCTATCCGTACGAATTCAGCTCATAATAGATATGGATAATCAGATCCCTTTGTTCTGTTTTTCCCCCTTTTAAGATTCAACCTCCTTGGGAGTTGAAGAATTAGCAACAACTTAGTTCCAATTTAGTTTAACTTGATATACATCTTTAAGGTTCAAACAAACCTGCAATACGCTCGAAAGAAATGCATTATTTACTTCCGTGAACCTTGTCTGAAGCTTATTTCTATGCACCACTAAATGGATTTTAAGATTTCTGCATGGCTCAAGTACATTCAAGTTTGTTTTTAATGTGGGCACTTCCCTGTTTTGAGTCTTCTTTGTCAATATCTTGTTAAGGTTATACCATGTCTAAGTCATTGAGTAGGAGCTTACTTAATAATCCTATTTTGTTAATATTTGCTCATGTTAAGTTATCAATGATTCCTATGTGTCTTTGGGAACGAGTTTGAATGGTTCGACCTCATATTCTTGGCTGCTCTTTCAAAAAAAAAAGAGTTATCTTTGTTGTCTTTTTTTTCCCTCATATTTTGATTTTGCCAGCTCCTTAGTTGATCAGCATGTCCTTTTCTATATGTATGAGTCTTGTGTTTAGGTGAGATTTATCCTTTCGAATATGTTGATCTATATTTTCTTTCCTGTTTTCATTTCTACTTCACATTTCTGCTTAATAGTCATGTAGTTCGATGATAGCTAGATTTTCTTCATGATATTTTAGTCCGCTGATATGGTTTAATCTTTTTTTTTTAGTAAAGCGTTGATCTTGTTGTTTGGTTTTAAGCTGCTAAGAGTAGATCGGCTTTTAGCGTTGGATCTTTTCTTTACATTTGTTAAAAAAAAGGGTATTATCTTATGATCTTATAGAAAAGTACTTTCTTTTTATTTTGTATAAAAGGTATTTTCTTATCATGTATTAAAAAGGGTACTTTTTATTTTCTTTTCCATGTCGTAGTAGCCTTACATGTAAAGGTTTAAACTGGATTTTGAAGACCTAAAAATCATGAGCTTAGGACCTTTACTTTGAGCCAAAAAGTTGTTTATAAATATGAGGAAAATGTTACGAATGGTCATCTAAATCCTAGACTCGAGTAGAGTCTTTCACTTGCCTTACGAGAAAAACTATGTTTGTAAGGATTTGGTTATTTGTGTTTTCTTTTATAACTAGGCTTACTTGTGATTTTTTTTAAATTTTTTTTTTCCTTTTGAAGTTGAAAAACCATAATATGTTGCTACACAAAAAAGGCCTCTTTTCATATATGAACTAGCATGCATACCTATACTTATAAAATCATGTGTTTCTCCTTTATAAAGTACTGGAAAACAGTTCTAAACAACATGGCATTTAGGAGTGGCGTGAAATCTAGTAGTGTAACTTTGTTAGGTAGCTTTGAAAATATTACATAGTTTGGTGGTAAGATTTCCTATCTACATTTACTTAGATAGCTACGGGCAGTGTTAGTTTAGTACTTTCAAATATAAACAAGTGTTACATTATCACTTTTAATTCATGTTTTAGTGTATTAGTAGCTTAGTATATTTGTTAGAAGTTGAGGGCTATTCTATCGTTTGAATTGCTTATAAGAAGTGACGAATCCTGTTAAGATATGGTCCAACTTTGAAGAAGGTTTGCAGAACGTGAGATCATATTTTGTGTGCCTAGTTTAAGTCTTTGTTAGCTTTATCATAAATTTAGTTATGTGCCAGCTCTTATGTATTTCAGAACATAGCTAAGTTTATTCTGCTCTACTGTTGGATGAGATACCATTTGCCTAATCTTTATTTTTTCTCGTTTTCTATGCATGAACCTCGACGAGTTTGATGGTTTCCTTTCTCGAATCCTGTGTTGGGATGGAACCCCAACATAATGCCTTGCATATTTCGAGTCAGGTCTCCCAGTCCAAAAGAAGCAAATTCAGGAAATATATTCTTCCAGTCAAAGTCTGAGAAAGAAGCAAATGGGTGAAAACGGCTTTGGCTTCAATAATTCAAACTTCCTCTTCTCTCTCGCTTTATTCATTATTGAGATTGTGACTAACATTTTATTTCACATTGTTTTTTTGGCCATTGATGAATCCCCAAGCAAGTTAATGAATTAGTTGAAAACATTTTTGAAAATCGCAACCTTAAGTTGAATTCTAATAGCAGTAAATTTTAGATTGAATCACTCTTGGATCATACAATCGGTACAAGATCTTTAAATCATTTTGGAAATTTTGTTTAAAATGGTTGTCTTATTTCTTTTTCCCCAAAGATAAAATAATCACTTGGTAATAATACTACTTTTTCTTTCTTTGATTTCAAACAGAGTTTTTTTTCAACGGGCATTTCACAACATGTAAGTGGTGTTATATAGATGAGTTCTCATTTTGGTTCAAATGGTCCAAGCTAATTAATTATCTTTAAGAGTAATTCACGTTCCCATTAATTAAATAGAAAATTGGGTTGAGGTTTAATTCAAGATCTCATTTCTAAAAGACATTGTTTTTAAAAGTCAATTATTGTCAAAATCAATTTAACCCTTATAGGGTAGTTAACCAAGTGCTTATAAAAAGAAAATATTAAACCTGCTCTCAAACTCTCATTTTATAAAAAGTCTGTATTCTGTTGTTAGCCATAAATATTTTTTTTTAAAATCTGTCGTTCAACCGCATTTGCGGATTTTTTGAAATGCCTAACCCCTTCTTCGAAAAATCACTTGAACCCTTACCCTTTCTCTGGTTTTAATTAAAAGTTTTTTTCATAAATACCTTTAAAAATGGTTTTCTTAATTTCCTAAAAATTAAGTGGCGACTCTCTTTCCTTCTTTTACTTTTCAAAATAAATTGCCAAGTTATGAATTTTTTTTTATTGAGTTCAAAATACATCGTAACACCTCCTCCGCCGCCTAAGGGAGGGGTAGGTAGGTCCCATGAAAGGACACTGTCCGTATACCTCAACTCCACCGTATACCCCTCCTCCCGCACATGCAGTCCAAAGCCCCTGGTCTGGATCGACAAGGTCCATGGAGGTCCTCGATCACATACTAAATCTCAACCTCAATATGCATGCCCAGACTCTATCTAGGTCTAAAACTGTGAATTAAGTCTCAAAAACCCCATCAAGGGTGCCCAGACATAATCGGGTCTAAAGCAATAGTAAAACAGATTTGATGCTCGGTACAACCGAGTCTAGTATCCTCTCAAATCAGTAAGAAACCAATATAGCACTATGGCTCTGCCGAGTCTAGTAATAATAGGAAAAATTGTGAATAAAACCCTCTCTTAACTCCTTTACCCAAGAAGATCCACGTAAGTCAGTTCTAAACTATTTTAAAGTCATTTTATCCAAAAAGGGGCCCCCAGGGCCAAGCAAAGTTTAGAAAACCAGTGATAGTAGGCTCGAAGCCTAAATCGTAGTAAAATATGCCAAAAAAGTCCCTTTATATGCATGGAAATGACATGCTCAAACACAAACAATAGCCCAATGAGTCACAATCAACCTATTGGCTCTACACAGGCTCCAATCGCTCTACAGCATATATAACCAGCCTAAGATCGTGATATCGATGTCCAGGACTCATGGACATTCCCATATAACCCATCATCTATGGGCCAAACTCAATAAAAGGTCACAAAGGACCACAAGGGTAATAATATCATCTATAACAAATGCTACAAGCATCGGAGGAAGGAAAATGAGTTAGAAATAAAGAAGCGGTCAAGGTATGTGGTACCAAGCTAGTAAGACCAACTCAAGGATGCTAATTAGTAAAATTTTATCCTATATATGCAAAGTCTAAAGAGTTAAATCGTAATCTACCTGTCGTCTGACAACAAGCTGCTAGCACGGTAATGTCCAAGCCCGAACAGCTCTGAGAAGCTCCAAAATGAAATCAAACTCGAATTTGGGCTTGAATAACTTGACGTAGATAATTGATTTTCTTCAGTATTCTGAGTATGAACACTCATGGGAGTGTGGTGATCATTCTTCTCTCCTTTATTTCTGGCTTTGAGTTGCAGGGCCCATGGGCCCGCCGGTGACCCAAATTTTGACCCAGCTATAGTCATAGCAATATGAGTATTCTTAGTCTCATTTTAACGTGTAGTTTATGCTCTTGATAGTTTGATTTCCATTTGAAGCTTCTCATAGCGGTTCGGTCTTGGGCATCGTTGTTCCAACATCTTGTTTTCGAACGACAGGTAGGTTACGGTTTAACTCCTTAGACTTCACATATATAGGATAAAATTGTAATAATTGGCATCCTTGGGTTGGGTTTACTATCTTGGTACCATAGATCTTAACCTTTTTTCATGTCCGACTCGTTCTTCTTCCTTTGATGCTGTAGTATTTGTTATAGATGATATTATTACCCTTGTGGTCCTGTGTGACCTTGTATTGACTCCGGACCATAAATAATGGGTTATACGGGAGTGTCCATGAGTCTTGGACATCGATATCGCGATCTTAGGCTGGTTATCTGTGCTGTAGAGTGATTGAAGCCTGTGCAGGGCTGATAGGTTGATTGTGAGCCGTTGGGCTATTGTTTGAGTTTGAGCATGTCATTTCCATGCATATAAATGGATTTTTTTGCATATTTTACTATAGTTTTGGCTTTGGGCCAACTATCATTGGTTTTCTAAACTTTGCTTGGCTCTGGGGCTCGTTTTCGGTTGAAATAACCTTAGAACAGTTTGGAACTGACTTATGTGGATCTTTTTAGGGTAAAAAAGTTAAGAGATGGTTTTATTCACAGTTTTTCCTATTATTACTAGACTCGGCAGGGTCATAGTGCTAGATTGGTTTATTTCTAATTTGAGAGGATACTAGACTCGGTTGGACCGAGCATGAGATCTGTTTCACTATTGCTTTAGACCCAATTATGTTCGGGCACCCTTCATGTGGTTTTTGAGACTTAATTCATCATCTTAGACCTGGATAGAGTCTGGGCATGAATAAATTATTGAGACTTAGTATATGGTCTACACGTATACCTCCATGGATCTTGTCGATCTTGACCAGCGGCTATATGATGCGAGTGCTGGAGGAGGGGTGTACGGTGGAGTTGAGGTACTCGGGGGAATACCTTTCATGGATCCTGCCTCTATTGGGCCTTCTAGGTAGCGGAGGAGGTAACATACGACACCACCATCACTTGGTTTCAGCATATCATATCATATTAGGCATATTATGTTCGAATCCACCCTAGTTTGCTGTTTGCTCAGTGTACGCTCCGGTAGTATGGGATGCCAGAGGGTTTATTTTCACTTGTATGTGTTCGTTGGGTGTATGGGCTCCCGTGGGACTGTAGGCAGACTTTTACTTAATATTATTCTATCGCGATATTGATCCTGATTATAGTGTTACTAGCATGACTTGGTTTTAAATCTTGTTTGCAAGCATGTTATCGTTTATTTTCCTTTCCACCTTCCCTTTTTACTTGAGGTTACCGATATACCACCTTCTTTTTTAACTCTCTTTATATATTGTTATTGCATGGACCCCAGGTGCATTCCTTCTTACTTCACCTGTGTTCTGTGATGTATAGCTCTATTAGCTAGCCTAGCATGATTATTTTCTCCTTGTAGTCTTTCTGTGCTGGCTTCCATGTGCTTGTTCGTTATTTTTGTGACTACTTGATTCTTTTAACTAGCTATCCTAGCGGAATTTGGGTACAGAGGTTCAACCTAGTACTGCATTCCACCCTCAGACAGATGGACAGTCAAATAGGACTATTAAGGTCCTGGAAGACATGCTTTGGGCCTGTGTTCTTGACTTTAGAGGTTCTTGGGATCAGTTTGTGCCTTTGGCTGAGTTTGTTTATAGTAATAGCTTTCATTCGAGAATTGGCATGGCACCATTCGAGCTTTGTATGATAGGCATTACAGATCACTGATTGGTTGGTTTGATGCCATAGAGTATAGATTTGCTTTGAGATTCCTTAGACTGAGTCTGAGTGATTCAGGATACACTTCGAGAAGTTCAGAGCAGGTAGAAGAGCTACGCTGATCATAGACTTTTCACCTTAGAGTTCAGTATTTGTGACTTGGTATTTCTCCGTGTATCACCCATGAAGGGCATGAAGAGATTTGGTAGGCAGGGAAAGCTTAGCCCCAAGTACATTGGGCCGTTTGAGATTCTTCAGAGGGTGGGTACTGTTGCTGACATGTTAGCTTTGCCTCCGATGTTTTCAGCTATGCATCTTATATTTTATGTTTTGATATTGAGACGGTATATTCCAGATGAGTCCCATGTGCTGCAGTGGGATACAATTCAGTTGGATGAGAGGTTGGCTTTTGTTGAGGAGCTGGTAGCTGTTTTGGCTAGAGATGTTAGGAGGTTGAGATCTAGGGAGATTCTAGTTGTGAAAGTTCAGTGGAGGTACCGTCCAGTTGAGGAGGCTACCTGGGAAACCAAGAGAGATACGCGGGCTCAGTATCCATAGTTGTTTGAGCCTTCAGGTACTTCCAAGTCCTTGATGTTCAAGGATGAAAGTCCTTTTTAGTAGTGGATAATGTAATGTCCCTTCCGGTCATTTTCGTGTTTATGCTTTTCTTGCACTATTAGAGCTTGCCTATAGTAGCCCCAAGTCATTTATGGCTTGCTAAGATAGGTGGTTCAGTGCCCTGGCCGTTCCTTTGATCGTTATGGTCATTTCCTTGTTTTAGAGATTAAACTTAGGAAATCATAGACTTCAGTCAACATTCTTGGTAAACGCACTTGGAATTGAATTCTGACAGTTTTATTAGCTCAAAGGCGTAGATTTTGGTCTAGATAGACCCTTGTTCGGGTTTTGGGAGCTTTCAATTTAGTTTTGTGTTGGTTTTTCTATTTTTTAGCTAATTGAACTTGGAAGTTTGACTTTGCTCAACATTCGGAGAAGATGACCTCGGATGGAAATTCCATCAACGCTGTTAGTTCCAGCATGTCGACTTTGGGCTAAAAGGACCTTTGGTTTGGGTCTTGAAGCTTCCGAACTCATTTTTGGGTGTTGAGTTCCGTGTTGGCTTAAGGTTGGTTTTGGGCATTGGGCTCGCTCTTCATTAAATCGACCTCCGTTGAGAGTTTCATCAGTTCTATTGAGTCTGGAATGCTATTTCTGGTACGTTACCATAATTTGTTTGCACGTGCGGGTTCCCAGATGAGCCCTGTAGGTCCACCCTGAGACTTTTTTCCTTCAATTTTTCTATTGTATACAGTTGCAGGTACAGGCCTCAGGGCATAATCTCAATCTTGAGGACCTTTCACGGGACCGCGATGAAGGTCTTGTGGACCTGATACCTTTGTTCTTCAGGATCGTGAAGTGCCCTTCGCGACCACTATATTGTCCGTGGTTCCTTGCTCTACGTGATCGCGATGTTCCTTGTTGCGATCATTATGAAGCCCCTCCCTTCTTGCTTTTTGCTAACGCGTGGCTAGTCCTTACAATCGTGATGGTCTAGCCAGCGTGGTCATCGTGATCGCGTGGGATCCCTTCGCGATCGCGAAGAAGGATCCCTTCGCAGTATATTAGCTTCTCCTTTCATTTTCTATACCCAAAAACCGAAAAACTTCCATTGTTATAAGCTCAAGCTTCATATTTCTCTGTATAGCTTAGATTCTTGGCATTTGGGTGGTTTTCCTTGGTCCCATGATCATTTTCGTGTCTCCAATTTGATAAGTCCGTCGTTTATTCCATTAATTTCACCCCGTTGATTCCTTATTGTCCTTGTAGTTGGTAGGCTATTTTATGCCATTTTTCTAGTCGATTTCCTTCATTATTCTGAGCATGCACTCATGAGAGTGTGATGATCATTATGCACTCCTTCATTTCTGGCTTTGCATTGTAAGGCTCACGGGCCCACCGGTGATCCAAATTTTGACCCAGCTATAGACATAGCAATATGGGTATTGTTAGTCTCATTTTAACGTGTAGTTTATATTCTTGATAGTCTGATTTTTTTCTGAAGCAGTTCAAGCTCGAATATCGTTGTTCCAGCAGCTTGTCATTGGACAACATGTAGGTTACGATTTAACTCTTTAGACTTCGCTTATATAGGATAAAATAGTACTAATTGTCATCCTTGGGTTGGGCTTACTAACTTGGTACCACAGACCTTGACCGCTTCTTCATGTCCGACTCGTTCTCCTTCCTCCAATACTTGTAGTATTTGTTAAAGATGATATTATTACCCTTGTGGTTCTGTGTGACCTTGTATTGACTCTGGACCATAGATGGTGGGTTATATGGTAATGTCCATAAGTCCCTGACATTGATATCACGATCTTAGGTCGGTTATCTGTGCTGCAGAGCGATTGGAGCATGTGCAGGGCTGATAGGTTAATTATGAGCCGTTGGGCTATTGTTTGTGTTTGGGCAGGTCATTTCCATGCATATATAAAGGGAATTTTTTGCATATTTTACTACGGTTTTAGTTTCGGACCTACTATCACTGGTTTTCTAAACTTTGCTTGGCCGTGGGGGCCTGTAGGTTGAAATGCCTTTAAAACGGTTTGGAACTAACTTACGTGGATCTTCTTGGGGTAAAAGAGTTAAGAGATGGTTTTATTCACAGTTTTTCCTATTATTACTGGACTCGGCAGGGCCGTAGTGCTAGATTTGTTTCTTACTGATTTGAGAGGATATTAGACTTGGTTGGATTAAGCATCAGATCTGTTTCACTATTGCTTTAGACCCGGTTATGTCCAGGCATCCTTGATGGGATTTTTGAGACTTAATTTACCGTTTTAGATCTGGATAGAGTCTGGGCATGCATATGAGATTATGACTTTGTATGTGGTCTACGAGTAGACCTCCATGGACCTTGTCGATCCAGACCAAGAGCTACATGTTGCGAGTACCAGAGGAGGGGTGTACGATTAAGTTGAGGTACTCAGGGGAATCCGTTCCATAGATCCTTCCTCTATTAGGCCTTCTAGGTACCGAAGGGGGTAACATACAACACCACCATCACTTGGTTTCAGCATATCATATCATATCATGCATATTATGTTTGGATCCACCGTTGTTTATTGTTTGCTCAGTGTACGCTCTAGTAGTATAGGATGCCGGAGGGTTTATTTTCACTTGTATGTGTTCCTCGTGTGTATGGGCATCCATAGAACCGTAGGTAGACTTTTATTTAATATTATTCTATCGCGATGTTGATCCTGATTATGGTGTTACTAGCATGACTTGGTTTTAAATCTTGTTTGCAAGAATGTTATCATTTATTTTCCTTTCTTCCTTCCCTTTTTACTTAAGGTTACCGGTATACCGCCTTCTCCTTTAACTCTCTTTATATATTGTTATTGCATGGACCCCAGGTGCGTTCCTTCTTCCTTCACCTGTGTTATGTGATGTATAACTCTATTAGCTAGCCTAGCATGATTGTTATCTCCCTGTAGTCTTTCTGTGCTGGCTTTCATGTGCTTGTTCATTGTTTCTGTGACTACTTGATTCTTTTCTGCTATATTACTACTTGAAATTGTGCCTATGGGAACAAACTTGCTAGTAACCATTTCCAAACTGTTGCTATAACTATTCTAATGCAAGGGTTATGACCGTTGCCAGAAGGATTTGTACCTATTGAAACGGCTTAGCCGTATGACCGTTGCTCTAAAAATATGACCGTTGCCATAGCTACAGATATTGCAATGGTTTTATGAACCATACCGTTAACATCATCTATGGGAATGGTTTGCTAAATTTTTACATGTATTGCAACTGTTCATTAATTCTCCACATTTTCCTCCACCATTTCCCTCAATAATTTTCTTCACCCGCCAATACCATTTATTTTACTTTTATTTTTCTTAATTTTTCTTAATTTTTCAGACCCCATTTTAGAAACACACATTTAGCAAATACACTCTCTAAGCTCACATCCAAACTCTCTCTAACCTCTCTCTTCTCAAAATCACCATCGCTGCAAATCCGAGCTAATGTTCTCAGATTTGCACTAATCTAAGCTCATATTTCACTATTATGAGCTAAAATCTGCAAACCTCTCTCATCTCATTGAGGGTTTGTGTGATTTTAGTTGGGTTTTTGGTGATTTTAGTTGGGGTTTTTGTGATTTTAGCTACATCTCTCAGATCTATTGGTGTTTCTGTTTGTGACTAGAGCTGGACCTAGAGTTTTTCAACAAGTTTGGTCTTTTAAGGTATTTTTTCTTTAATCTCTTTTTTGTTCTTTAAGTTTTGAGCTACGTGGTTGTTGCTCTTTAACTCTGTTTGTGAAATAGTCGAATTTTGTTGTTGCATGTGCTTAGGTTGCAACTGTGAGTGGAGTTTTGTTTGTTTGTTTTAGGGTTAGTGAAATTGTTAGATTTTTCTGTTGGATTTTGCTAGTAGTTGGTGTTGTGTTTGTAATTATTTATTGTTGTTAGGTGTGGTAAATTTTTTTATTTTTCTGTTGCATGTATTGTTTAGTTGCTGCTGTATATTTGTGTTAATTTGTTGTTGTTAGGTATGGAATAATTTTGAGATTTTATTGTTGTATGTAGCTATTAAATTATCTACTGTGTGTGGTCCTAATTTGTTGTTGTTAGTTATAGTATAATTGTGGTATTTTTCTATTGAATGTGCTATAGTAGCTACTGTTTGTTGTCTTAATTTGTCATTGTTAGAATCTTTTTTGATAGATTATTCAATGTGGACATTGATGTTGATTTCTTGTTGCATTAGGTTTTAATAAATCTGGTAGTTTGTTTTTACCCTATTTTTGTTTATTTTTTGATAATAGATTTGTGAAATTCATTACTGTGAACCAGATTTCTCTTGCCGTTGATGTTGAATTTCTGAGGCATGATTTATTAAGATAAGAATTCCTGAGGCATGATTTAAACCTGTATCTATTTATTTTCTGATAATAATTTGTGTGACTTTTCTTGAATGTTTATAAAGTTGGATAAAATTGTATCTGCTTCTTTGTAAGAAATGATCACTGTTTATTCAAAAACTTAATTGTGGAATCTATATTTTTGAAGTGTCCAAACATTGGCTAAGTTGTTGGTTTACTTAGTGTAACATCTCTTTTATTTTTGTTACTGATTTTTGCTAAGGTGTTGGTTTAGTTATTGTGTCATATCTTTTATGTATGCTACTGGTTTTGGCTAAGCTGTTGATTTACTTAGTGAGTCATCTCTTTCATTTAAGTTACTGATTTTGGCAACAATATTTGTTTACTTAGTGTGTCATCTCTTTTATCTACTTAGTGTGTCTACTTAAGTGTGAAATTTGTTATATTAAAGTGATGTTTCTTGTTAAGTTACTGGTTTTGGCTATGCTTTGCTCAGGATAAACTGAAAATAGTTTTTTAATTAAAAAGATATTGTTTGATCCAGCATTCTCATGTTTGGTCGAGTATTTTCATATTTATTAAAAAGAAATTATTTGGTCCAGTATTCTGATGTTTAAGTCGAACTGATCTTGATATTTTTGGTAAAGTTAAATTAAATTTGAAATGATTCTGTTTGTCGAACCTAAATGAGTTATTGGTAAAGCAGTTGATGTGAGAATTATATCTGATTGTTAAACATGAAGTAATAGTAATAGTCCATCAAGTAGTAGTTATAGCTTTTATTGTTTTTTAGTGTGTCATCTCTTTCATCTACTTATTGTGTCTTCTTGAGTGTGGAATCTGTTATATTAAAATGATATCTCTTGTTAATTTACTAGTTTTGGCTATATGCTTTGCTTAGCACAAACTGAAAAATGGTCTTTTATTAAAAAGGGATTGTTTGTCCAGCTTTCTCATGTTTGGTCCAATATACTCATGTTTATTGAAAGAGGGATTGTTTGGTCCAGTATATATTCTCATGTTTAAGTTTGAAATGATCTTTATTTTTTTGATAAAGCTAAATTAAATTTGAAATGATTTCGTTTGTTGAACCTAAATGAGTTATTGATAAAGTGATTAATGTGTGAATCATATCTGATTGTTGTTGTATGAGTGTTAAGCATGAAGTAATAGTAATAGTCCATCAAGTAGCCATTATAACTTTCATTATTTTTTTAATTTGAATATGCTTTTGCTTTCAATTGAACATCGATAAAAGATCTCACTTTATGTATCCTATAAAAGACATGAATGGTTCTTCATTTTTGTTTTAGTAGTTAGCAGTATGTCTGAAATTATTGCCTAGTTATTAATCTAACTTGTCTTTGGGTTATCGTAAAGTAATATTGTGAAGTACTTGCTATTGTTGTTGCGTTAACTCTTAAACTTTATAGTGTCCATGTGCTGTTTGAGATATGATTGTTCAGTTGGAATGTTCTGATGGATTGTTTAGTTGTAGAACATTGTTGTCTTTTATGTTTGTTAGTTAATTTTTTTTATTTCTTGTGTCAAATAGATGTCAATGAGTAATTTAGATAGAAGTTGGATGAATCTAAGAAGAAGCAGTGATGAGTTCATCAATGGAGTGAAGGATTTTCTTGATAAGGCATTTGAACGAGGTTCTAAAGGAAAAGAGATATTATGCCCATGTGATGTTTGCAAGAATCGCTATTGGCATTTTAGAAATGTTGTGGAGGATCATTTGTTTGCAAAAGGATTCGTTGTAAGATACGACATGTGGATTTCTCATAGGGAAAGGGTAACCTCAATTACACCATATCCAAGCAGTAATGATGAAGCTTGTAATAGTCATGATGATATTGATGGACTGTTTCATGACACATTTTGAAATATAGAAGATGATGTAGGGCATGGAGAAGGGGTGAGAGAAGGACTATCTGAAGATGCAAAGAGGTTTTTTAGATTAGTTGAAAAAGGGAAAAAGGAGTTATATCGAGGATGTGAGAACTTTAGCAAGTTGAGTTTCATGATTCGGTTATACTTGCTCAAAAGTCTGCACGGGTTGAGTAATATGACCTTTTTAGATCTGCTAGACTTATTGAAAGAAGCATTTCCATTTTCTCAACTGCCTGAGTCTTTCAATAAGACTAGAAAGATGATAAGAGATTTGGGTGTCGGTTATGAAAAATTACATGCATGTACTAACAATTGCATGCTCTTTTGGAAAGATAAGGCAGAGGCCGATAATTGCTCTGTGTGTGGGTCGTCTAGATGGTCAAATGTTGCTCATGGATTGACTACTAGAAAATCTAAAAAACCAGACAAGGTTTTGAGATATTGTCCTTTGAAGCCTAGGCTTTAAAGAGTGTTCATGTGTTCTGAAATGGCTGCTGTAATGAAATGGCATGCTATTGAATGACCTAATGACGAGAATCTAAGAGACCCTACTGATGGAGAAGCTTGGAAGGATTTTGGCGCTTTGCATCCAACCTTCTCGAGTGATCCTTGAAATTTCAGATTGGGTCTTTCAAGTGATGGGTTCAATTCATTTCGGACCATGAGCATTTCCCATATTACATGGCCTGTTATGCTGATGAATTACAATCTATCACCATAGATTTGCATGAAGTAAGAGTACATAATGTTGTCAATGATCATTCTAGGTCCATCCTCTCCAGGAAATGATATTGATGTGTACCTACAACCATTAATTGATGAGTTGAATGAGCTATGGGAAGTTAGGGTAGAAACATATGATGCTCATACAAACCAAACTTTTCAAATGCGTGCAGCCTTGTTATGGACAGTTAGTGATTTTCCAGCGCTAGCAATGCTGTCCGGATGGAGCACTAAGGGGAAATTGGCATGTCCAACTTGTAACTATAGCACATCCTCTCAATATCTGACGCATAGTTGTAAGATGTGTTACTTGGGTCATCAGACATTTTTGCCTCCTGATCATCCATATCGAAGAGACAAGAAATCATTTAATGGTGCAGAGGATCATAGATCTGCACCTACACCTTTGTCAGGCACAAAAGTGGTTGAAAAGCTACAGGATTTCAACAATGTTTTTGAAAAGGGCCAAAAGAAAAGGCGTCGAACTACTGAGGGCCCATGGAAGAAAAGATCCATCTTCTTTCAATTACCATATTGGACTATAAATAAGTTGAGGCACAATCTAGATGTGATGTATATTGAGAAAAAATTTGTTGATAATTTACTTGCGACTTTACTTGAGGTATTAGGAAAGTCAAAGGATCACATTAATTCTCGGTATGACTTGCAATTAATGGGGATAAATAAGGAGTTGCATCCAGTAAAAGATAACACAAATGACAAAGTATACTTAGCTAAATCCTATTTTTTCATGAAACCAAAAGAAAAGAAAGTGTTTTGCACAGTGTTTAAAAATGCCAAATTACCAAAAGGGTGTGCCTCGAACATATCAAATCGTGTAGACATGGAACAAATGAAGATATCAGGATATAAGAGCCATGATGCTCATATTATGATGCACTACTTACTGCAGATTGAAGTTCGTAAATTGTTGCCTAAGAATGTTGCAGTCGTGTTGATTAGGTTGGGAAACTTTTTAAAGCCATATGCAGTATGGTAATAAAGCAGGCAGATCTAGAGGAATTGCAAGATGAAATCAAAGAAATTGAATGTGATCTTGAAAAGATATTTCCTCCAACCTTTTTTGATATAATGGAACATTTGCCTATCCATTTGGTTGATGAAATTAAGTTGGGGGGTCCAAATCATCTTCGTTATATGTATCCAATGGAGAGAGAATTTGGTGAAAGGAAGGACCTTATTCATAATCGGTATAATCCGGAAGCTTCAATAGTAGAGGGGTTTATTGCCCAAGAGTGCTTGACTTTTTGTTTGAGATACTTACATGATGGAGTGAAAACAAGATTCAGCAGGTACCAAACTGAGGATGACGAGGATGGTGAACAAGAAGAGCAAGATGATGTACCAACTATATTCCCAAAGCTAGGTCATCCAATTGGAAAAGAGAAGAAAATAAAAGGAAAGCCTTTCAAGATGGATCAACAGTTATCTTTTGAAGCACATTGATATATACTATTCAACACCGGACATGAAAAAGTCGAGGATTTAATCAAGTAAGTCTTTATATTTTAAACTTCAATTATTTTGTTACTATTAATGTACTGTAAATTCAGTTATAAATGCTTAATGGTTGTATTTGAAATATTCATCACAGGGAACATAAAGTTATAACTGACAATACTGTTAGATTAAATGCATGGACAAGAGCAAAGATTCATAGTTAAGAATTCGGCAACTAGTTCAAAGAGAAAGTTGATATAGTTGAAGTGCCTAATAAGTTAAAGTGGCTATCTCAAGGGCCAAATAGGGTGTCAACTAGAAGATATACTGCCTATTTCATTAATGGATACCGGTTTCACACATTACAATGGGATTCCACACGAAAGTCTCAAAATAGTGGAGTGTCTTTGGCTGCAACAATTGATAGTTTTGCTAGTGCCCGAGATCAGAATCCAATTGATGGAGAGGTTATCTATTATGGTGATATTCAAGATATTATCGAGCTTGATTATTATGTTCGTTTTAGTGTTGTACTATTTAGATGTACTTGGTATCATAATGAAAAAGATGAATTTGGGTTGACCTGTGTGTACTTTAACAGATTACGTAGTACGGATGACCCTTTTGTACATGCGTCTCAAGTGCATCAAGTATTTTATGTGGAGGATTGATAAGTCGGTAATCTACCAACTTATTGAGCCTATATCTATGAATTATTGCTATATTTTGAATAGATTTAGAGTTTTTATGGCCTTTATTGATGTCTATGCAAGTACTTTTGATAGAGGATGTTAAAACAAAGAAATGGACCCAAAAAGATCTCAAAAGGAGTGAAGTGTGAAGTGTTCGGAAAAGCTAAAGATTTCGATCGAAGATGTGGTGGCCGTGCGACACGCACAGGCCTAGGTGCGAAATGCACCTCCTTCTCACAAGTTGCAAAAGTCACTGAAGAAGTCTGTCAAAGGGTGCGGTCGCTGTGCAATGCGCACATCCTGAGGTGCAAACCGCACCCCCTTCGCATTGGAGCTTCCAATTCTAGCTGAAGTCACTGGTTCAACCTGAGGTAGTGTGCGACGTGCACTTCACAATATGCAAACTACACATCACGCCGTACACCTCTCGAAGGGTATTTTTGTCCTAATTTTTAGTGACGTTTTCGGAAACTATAAAAGGCCTATTCAGGCACAATTATAAATAACTTTCATCATTCTGAATATTTTGAGAGTTTTTAGCTTAGAGACTAAGTTTTCCTCCTCCATTGAGAAGAGGGTTTTAATCTAATTCTCTTGGTTAACACTTGTGTACTCAAACTGAATCTAATGGAAGGGATTTTGAATTACCCAGTTGGTATCTCTTTCTCTCTTACTATGAGTGGCTAAATTCTCTTGTCTAGGGGTGTATTGATGATGGTTGCTTAAGAAATGGGTGTGGGTGTTATCTATTCTAGCTTATAATTGCTTAATTGACATGGGTCTAATAGTTTCACCATGTTTTAATCCTAAAATTTGTGGTTGCAAACATTAATTTTCCTTACTTGACTATGTGATTGTTCGAGAAAGGATTTCATAGTTTCGGATGTGAAATTACTAGTGAGAAGTTGAGATTCCACTCAGATTTGAGGCTAGAGATAGCTCTTATCATCGGATTCTCCCATTTAAGGGTGTAAGCTAGAGATAGTGTGACCTCCCCAAGCTTAGATTAGTTGTTTATTGATCAAACCAATGATGCTCTAACCGAGATCATCGGATATAATATTATTGGTCGAGAGATAAGAAAATCTTACCCATGACCAATGCTATTCATGTCATTAAGTGAGAATAGGTATGAATTGATAATCACCCTATCCCATAACCAAAGTCCCATCGGATATGCATCCCTAGTTGTCTAGTCAACTTGATACACCCGCTTTAGTTTATTACTTTTTAAATTGAATTGCAATTGTAGTGACAATATTCCCAACTCCCCCATTTTTTTACTTGTTGTTTTGAGTAATTATTCTCACCTTAAACTCAATCCATTACAATTGATATATAGCTACTCCAAGTCCCTTGGGCACAACCCTGATACTCATTGGGTTTATAAATTTTTTTTTGCTACACGATCACCGTGGCCTTCTACTTGGAGAGCACGATTTGAGCATTCATAAAAAATGACGCCGTTGATAGGGACTTGAGTTGATATCTATTTTTGATTGTTGTTTTGAAGTCACCTTGAGAGTACTTGTTTCTTTTACTTTTGTTTGTTGTTTGTGTTGTGATTAAGCAGGCTAGCCTATGAATGAGGTCGATGACAACGAGAGCGTTGACAACTTCATGAAGGCCGATGAGGCTGAGCCTATGATGCAAGGGGGTGTAGGTGCAATCCGCCTACCCCCCAGGATGGGAAATATTGTTTTTCATGTGACTAGCACCATGCTCCACTTAATCCAAATGAAAGGTCTATTTGGTGGAGTAGCACATGAAAATGCCAACTGACATATTTGAAACTTTGGGGAGATTTGCCAACCATACATCATTCAAAACATCTCTGAGGAGTCGATCCGGTTGTGCCTATTTCTCTTTTCCTTGACGGGAGAAGCCACGGTGTGGTTGGAAGAATTACCGGACTGATCTATAAATCTTGGGCTGAGTTGGTTGAAGTGTTCATTTCAAGATTCTTTCCTCTGTCTCACATGATGTAACTAAGAGATGAAATTACCAACTTCAGCAAATTACCGGATGAACTATTACATGAGGCTTGGTTGCGTTTCAAGAAGAAGCTTGTTTTGTGTCCAAATAATGAGCTATCAGACAATGTATTGCTTCTAAGTTTCTATCGTCATTGAACTCCTTGAAAAAGACAATAGCCGACAACCTTGGAGGTGACACCTTCATGGATATGAAATTTCTTGTTGCCTCCGCCTTCTTAGAACGGATGATGAAAACCAACCATGCTTGGTATACCCAAGAGGCGGATTTGCCAATATCAGAATTAGCCCCATCCATCTTGGAAAATGAGATCAGAAAAAGGGTGAAATACAAGATGAAACAATGGCCAAAATGATGAACAAAATAAATCTATTGGCAAGTCATGTAATTGGTGAAAAAGGAGTGAATACCGTGAATGCATAGGAAATAAAAGCTAATGATAAAGATCTCATCGGTGTTGTTGATGGTAAGCTATGTTTTGTGTCGGCGGGTTCTCATCCTGGGTACTATCTCATGAGGGAAGAGAATCAAGGTTGGATAAGAAATGACCGGGACATGTATGGCCAATAACACAGCTATCGAAGGCCTTATGTTCCCCCAAACAAAGCTAATTCCTTCTATCAACCGACCACAAGTAACCCCGAACATTCCAAGTTAGAGGACATGTTGTCCTTAGTGCTAAAAAAAGTGGACACAACACACACCGGGGTACATGAGCTTAAAAGCGAAGACTCAACACTTCATAGAACCGTGAGTTCTCATTCAACCTCCATCAAGAAACTTGAAGCCCAAATGGATCACCTTTCCATTCAAATGAGTTCGAAGATGAAAACATCACTTCTTTGTAGTGCCACTACTAACACTAAAGGTGACGTGCATGTCATGGCCATTATTAGTAGGAGTGGACGAACAACTGGTGAGATAAGAGGAGCCATTGTAGAAATGGTGAAAAAACCAAAGGAGCCTACTGTTGAAGGAAGTGAGAGACCAAGAGACAAAGATGTAGAGGTGGTGTATGAGAATATGGTCAAAACTTTGGAGGTGAGGGAAGACTTTGGTGCATCGAGTGCCCCAAAAAATGCTGGAAGTGACAAAGATAAAGAGGAGGCAGAGCCCTCTCCCCAAGTAACCATCGATGACGAGGTAGACCCCTCTCTTGTGCAAAGCATACCTACCACAACTCCTAAAGGACCTCCTCTGTATCCTCATCGGCTAAATAAGAAGAAAGAAGAGCTGAAATTCAGCAAGTTTGTTGACATGTTCAGCAAGCTGTCCATAAACATTCCTTTGGCCAAAGCTCTAATGCAGATGCCAAGATACTCCAAATTTATGAAGGAATTACTTAAAAAGAAGAAGGTGGTGGACGTGGGCACGATTGAGATGTCATATAGTTGTAGTGCATTAATGATAATAAATGTGGCTACGAAGAGAGAATACCCGGGTGCATTCACCATACCATGTACAATTGGATTATTTGTATTCGGAAAGGCCTTGTGCAACTTGAGGGCAAGCATCAACTTGATGCCCCTTGTGATTTTCAAGAATCTAGGATTGTATCCCCAAACCTATTTCTATGCGGCTACTCATGGCCGATATGTCTATTAAGCGCCCTGTAGGAATCTTGTTTGATATATTGGTAAAGGTGGACAAACTAATTCTTCCTGCGGACTTTGTCATCTTGGACTGTGAGGTAGATGTGGAGGTACCCATTATTCTAGGATGACCATTGTTGGCTACGAAGAGGGATCTTATTGATGTAGAACTCGGTGAACTCAAATTCCGAGTGGGGGATGAGGTAGTGACGTTCAACATTTTCCAACCCACGAGACCTCCGAATAATTTGAGAGTAATATCGGTGATAGAATCGGAGGGGGAGTGGGATGATGCTCTTGGAAAGTGTAAAGTCAGCAAGATGCCCGCATTTGATTCATTGCCAAATGAGAAACTACATGACATCTCTAAGATATTGATGGAGCAGTTTCACCTCTGGGGATGGAGCCACGCCAACCAGATTGGCATGCCTTGCGACAACGGTTGAGAATTGAGGTATTATCATCGAGCAGCGACGTAAAATCAAACGCTTCTTGGGAGGCAACCCAAGTATTTTCTTTAAATTTCTTCACCCGTTGTTATTTTTAGTGGTTTGTAGGGAATGCATGAATGGAAAAATTAAACAAGGGAAAGAAAGGTAAAAAGGGACCGTGCGGTGGACTGTGTGGACCGCACAAGCATTTGTGCGTGTCGCACAGCCTATCGCATGGTAAAATAGATGCTTGAAGGAAATTTGAAAATTTTGAGGCAACGTGCGGTTGGCCGTGCAGACTGCACGAGCCCAAGTGCGTGTCGCACCTCCATCGCATGGTGAAACAGATGCCTAGGCAAACCCAGGGGAGAAAAATGGTCATGTGTGAAATGCCATGCGATCCTCACCTTGTCTGGTGCGAATCGCATGTCGCGGGGCACTAGTGATAAGTTTGAATTTTAATTGACCTAACCCATTGGCCGACCCGACCCGGAGATGACCCGGCTAACTTTTCTTCTTCTTTTTCTTTTAAAACAACCTTTTTTCTTCTTCTTCCACCATATTTTCCCTCAAACCCTCAAAATTTTCTCCCAAAACTCTCTCTAAATCCCTCAAACCTCTCCATAAATCGTTTCCTCATCTCACCCATAATCCCCACCATTCCATCACTACCGCCGTAGTCATCTCTCCGGGAAGGTTTTGCTGGTCACCATTATCGAAGAAACAAAAGCTTCAATTTTTACTCCTCTCTTCATAATCTTCACTTGTGGTAAGTTCCCCGATGTTAAATACTTGTTTATATGAAGGTTGGGAACTCATATTGTGAAGCATGCTTAGTAGAATTGCCATGTTGATTTTGGGTGAGATCCAAAAATTTTGGGTCCCCAATCCTAAGTTGTATTGATGATATTTCTATGTGTCAACTTGGTAGAACTTTAATTTTAGTAATGTATGTTGATTGGTAGTGATTTTTAGCCTTGAATTATGTGTCGGGGTGAAGTTCGAGTAACCCACTTGTGATGAACGAATGATTTGGCCTGATGATAGATTGGGTGACGTCTTTCTTAAGGGTATATCATTGTTTGTCATGAGGTTTGGATTAAAACTTGACTCTTGAGGCTGAATTTTGCTGAGTGTATACCCATGGTTTTTGTTCAAGCATTATATTTGGGGTATATGATCTTGTGCGAGGAGGGGGTTAATTGTTGCTGAAATTATAGATATTCGTGGTGCAAGTGAGGGCTTAATGTTACCAATGATAAACGGGGTAACGTCCATCTTAAGGGAAGTTGTTGAGTTCCTTTATTTCTTGCTATTGTGTCAATGAAAATCTAGGGAAATCTGAGTATCCAGAAGTTATGGTCATGATACCCCTTGTCCTCCTTGTTTAATGTTGATTGGGTTGTTGCAGGGTGCCCAGTATCTATGGACATCTTGCTCTATGGGTCACATGCGGAACTCATAAGCACACAAGGAACCAAAACTTCTAATTGTGCGCTTTGCATGAGACGTATATATCTTGATGTGTGAGCCGCATGAGGCACCGTACCATGTTGAAAATACAAAGAAGGTCACTGATCTGAGGGGCGACACCTAGTGGGACACGTACTTATGATGGTACGAATCACACCAACTTTGCACCTCGATGAAAAATACCTATAGGATTATGTCTGCTTGTGCAATAGCACATGCGACACGCACTCTCTCTAGTGCATTTCACATGTGGTCCGCACAAGCCGACATTCACCTGCTTTGTTTTTCCAATCCTTTGCATTCCATCCTTTGTAGTTTGCTAACTTCTTTTTAGGTTTTTTTTTGGTTCTTAGCTCACAATCTTTGTATGCAGAATATGTCTTCTAACAAGGGTAACGCTAAGAAAAGCTTACGCAGGCCAACAACTCCCACCTCCTCCAAGCAAATTGCAAAAGGGAAAAAGAAAGTCTCATTTTCCCGTGACCAAGTCTCAGAGGAGGAGAGAGTTCGGTTCGGAATGGAGGGCATAAAAGTGATCTATGATCGTGATAGGTGTCGTACTTTCAATGAGGAACAAAGCTTCAACCTAAATATGGTGGGGGACAATCTACCAAACATTCCCACTCAGTTTGCCAACCGTCAGTGGCAACCATTTCAGGAAGTGCCCGGAACCTATTACAAGGAGTTAGTCTGCGAGTTCTTCACCTCATATCAGACCTCACAGGATGCTAAAGGCCACAAAGGAGGCTGTGAGAAATTTCTCGCACTGGACTCAGTTATGGTTCGGGGAAAAAAAATTCAAGATCACTCCAGCTGCAATCAATGCCATCTATTAGGGCAATCCAATTGAATAGCACCTGACCTCATGGAGAAGCTACTTCTCAAGCATAAGCCTCTCGAATGGGCTACCTTCATCATTGCTTCTGACAGACATCCCTGGGCCACTATGGGGGTTGAAGTTCCCCGCCTGACTTTATACTTCGAGGCACGCGTGTGGTATGACTTTGTGCGCTCCCGTGTGATACCTTCTCAAAATGACCAAAAGATAACACATGATGGAGCTATGCTGGTACTTGCAATCATGGTAGGAGACCATATCAATGTGGGTGAGTTCATTGCATTAGTGATAAAGAGGAAATCTCGAAGGAGTGGTGATGAATTTACATTTTCGGTGCTAATTAGCAAACTTTATGTGCAAGCCGGTGTTCCTTTCTTCGACTGTGATACTCCCACTCTGGCCATTGGTTTATTGGATCTTGACAAGAAGACTAACCGGGATCCCCCTCAATTCAAAAGGCACAGGGAAAAGGTGTCAATGGAAGTTGAGGATGATGACGTTAATGCTGAAACACATACCTCTCCTCCATCTCCTCTTTCTTCAGGAACACACACACCTCCAGCCATTGTGCCCAGAGGGCCACTATCTAACATTGGCCTCTAGGACCTGGTTGACAAAAAAAACAACCATGAGAGGCAATTGAGGAAGTTGTCCAATGAACTACCGGAGTCGATAGAAAGGGGAGTCAAGTGGGCCATGAAAGAAGTTATGAAAAGCGTTCTCAACTTGCACAAATAGGTGGACGAGTGTGAGAAATCTCTCAAGACTCTCCATAAAGACATGGGCAAGGGGAAAGGAAAAGCACCTGTGGTAGAAGCAGATCTAACAACCCCGCCTACACCTCGCTCCATTCTCGGACCAATGGATGGTTTGTTTGCAGCCTATGAGGATGAGGTATTGTACGGTCACAAAGATCAAGAGCAGGGTGATGATGTGAGTGAGAAGCCCTCTTATGAGGAAGCAGCTACTGAGGATGACGATACGGAGGAGTAGTCCTCCAGGGAGTTCCACCCCTTTTCCCACTGCACTATGAGCATTGAGGGAAATGCTCTTTTTATGGGAATGAGGTGGCTTTACTTGCTTTCGTTGGTGCCTTTGAGTGGGCTTGAGATATTTTATTGCCCTTGTCACGCATTTTCTTGCTTTTATTGCCCTTGTTGGGCCCTATTGACATTCTATTCTTCTAGATTATTTAGCCCTTGTCGGGCAAATTAGATGATTGTGATGTTCCTTTAGATTATGTTTTACTTTATATTTTGTTTTACCTTGAACTTATTTGTGCCCTTGCCGGGCTTAATTTTAGTTGATTGAGATTGTGTTGCCGGGTTAGTCTTACATGCTCTATTGTCTTACTACCCGTGCTTTGCAAATGCGCTAAAGGCCTACGCCGAGGCTTGGTTTTGAATTAATCATGAGCGCGTAATTCAACTATCACCTTGTTAATAGTAGTTTAGAAATAAACTCCGAGGGTTTTCTTAATACCACGGTTCTTTCCCAAGGAGCAAGAATTTTAATTATTTTCTTTTTCTTCTCTTTTGTTTTTGTGTCGAACCGGGTTGGTGTTTCCCTATGGTAGATTGGGATGCGACTTTTTAAAGGGAAAATGCCAAGTTTTAGTTTAAAATCGAGTCCGTAGTTGCTTGTCTCAAAATGGGCCCACTAAAAAAAATTCTCGTGGCAAATTATTTTAAAAATAAAAGGAAGAAGAGAAATGAATTTTTGAGGAAAAACATTCTCTTGTCACGACTTGCACACTCCCACTTTGGCTTGATTGACTCATAAACAAGTGTGTAATAAACTCGAAATAGCTTGTCAAAAATCAATTGCCCCAATTGATTGTGAGACTAATGAAAGAAGTCTTGTGGTATGATGCCTTGTGTGGTGAGGCTTTACCTTGATTCTTGTGCATAAGTGTGTTTAGAACTTGCCCCGAATATGATTCAACGCAAAATTCTAGGTGTGTCCAGGCTTGGAAGATGACCTTAGGCCATTTTTGGCAGCCACTTCACTCAAATGACTTCCCACGACATCAAATCCTAGTGAACCCCTTTTGAGCTTATGATCGTTCTTTGGCACCTTGTAACACCTTTAGCTTTTTGGAACCTCTATTTTGGCACCCATCCTCCCTAATTGCTTAAAAAATGAAATGTAGGCTAAAAGCCTAAGTTTGGGGTGGAAACGAAAGATAACACAGGCAAATGCCTAAGTTTGGAGGTGCATGTGATCAAAGGAGGAGAAGAAAAGAAGTGCACGTCAAGTGCAAGGTAGCTCCTTAATTTTGAATTGAAAATTGATTCAAAATATCAATCCAATGAGTAAATTAAAAAGCAAAAATAGATGCTACCAAGTGAAGGTAGTATAAGGAGTTTGAATGATCATGAGTAAAAAGGACAAATCTTGGGTTGTGTGAGGGAGGAATACGGTGAAGTTAAAATTGAAAAATGTGAGCGGTGTTTGAAATGAGAACAAAGAGCATTAGGGAGGTATAGTCACTTGATCCAAATGATATCCTCACCTTAGCCCTAGCCAACATCGTAACCCATAAGTCCTTGGAGATTTTGAGCTTGGCTCCCCTACATTAGTGGCGATATACATGAAGGGCAAGCCTATGGTTCGACGCATATGCACTTGAACTTCCTTGAGAGAGTGAGAGTCTTCTTGGTTCTCCTATAATCCCATGTTTTGTGAATTGAATGAATGTGAGTGGGATTCTCTTTTGTGGTGAGTGGCATCATGCACTCAAATTGAAACATAGAGTCTCTATTTGAATTGAGGGGAATGAATGAGACAAGTTATGTGGCGAATCTCGAGGCAAACCTTGACAGTCCATGCCAATGACTTGAGAAGCTTAAATGTCTTATTTTAAATGGCAAAAATTCCCTTGATTTTAAATGAGAAATGAGGTCCTTTAGAAAAAAGTTTTGAAATGATGAATTGCCTTGAGTTTGTGGTGGTCCAAATTGAGATAAGCATAGTTGTTGAGTCTTTCGTTTATTCTTTTTCTTAATTTTTAGCATAGAGTAGTTTTTTTTGTTCCTTGATTGAGCCTAGAGCATAATTCATTCCTTGCCTTGTGAGTATCTTGCTTGAGGATAAGCAATAGTTCAAGTTTGGGGGTTTGATAAGTCAGTAATCTACCAACTTATTGAGCCTATATCCATGAATTATTGCTATATTTTGAATAGATTTAGAAGTTCTTATGGCCTCTATTGATGTCTATGCAGGTACTTTTGATAGATGATGATAAATAAGGAAATGGACCCAAAAAGAGCTCAAAAGGAGTGAAGTGTGAAGTGTTCGGAAAAGCTAAAGATTTTGACCGGAGATGCGGTGGCCGTGTGGCACGCACAGGCCATGGTACGAAATACACCTCCTCCGCACAAGCTGCAAAAGTCACTGAAAAAGTCTCTCAAAGGGTGCGGTCGTTGTGCGATGCGCACATCCTGAGGTGCGAACCGCACCCCCTTAGCACGGAGCTCCCAATTCTAGCTGAAGTCACTGGTTCAACCGGAGGCAGTGTGCAACGTGCATTTCACAACGTGCGAACCGCACGTCGCGCTGCACACCTCCCAAAAGGCATTTTTGTCCTAATTTTTAGTGACATTTTGGGAAACTATAAAAGGCCTATTCAGGCACAATTTTAAATAACTTTTATCATTTTGAATATTTTTAGAGTTTTTAGCTTAGAGACCAAGTTTTCCACCTCCATTGAGAAGAGGGTTTTAATCTAATTCTCTTGGTTAACACTTGTGCATTCAAATTGAATCTAGAACTTGAGATTCAGCTCTAATGGAAGGGATTTGAATTACCCAACTGGTATCTCTTTCTCTCTTACTATGAGTGGCTAAATTCTCTTGTCTACGGGTTCATTGATGATGGGTGCTTAAGAAATGGTTCTGGGTGTTATCTATTCTAGCTTATAATTGCTTAATTGACATGAGTATAGTAATTTCACCAAGTTTTAATCCTAAAATTGGTGGTTGCAAACATTAATTTTCCTTACTTGACTATTTGATTGCTTGAGAAAGGATTTCATAGTTTCTGATGTGAAATTACTAGTGAGAACTTGGGATTCCACTCAGATTTGAGGCTAGAGATAACTCTTATTGTCGGATTCTCCCATTTAAGGGTCTAAGCTAGAGATAGTGTGACCTCCCCAAGTTTAGATTGGTTGTTTATTGATCAAACTGATGATGCTCTAACCGAGATCATCGGATATAAGATTGTTGATCGAGAGATAAGCAAATATTACCCATGACCAATGTTATTCATATCATTAAACAAAAATTGGTATGAATTGATAATCACCCTATAACCAAAGCTCCATCGGATATGCATCCCTAGTCGTCTAGTTAACTTGACACACCCGCTTTAGTTTATTACTTTTTAAATTGAATTGCGATTGTAGTGGCAACATTCCCAATTCCCCTATCTTTTTACTTGTTTTTTTGAGCAATTACACTCACCTTGAACTCAATCCATTACAATTGATAGATAGCTACTCCAAGTCCCTTGGGTACGATCCCGACCCCGACACTCGTTGGGTTTATAAATTTTGTTTTTCTGCATGATCACCGTGGCCTCCTATTTGGAGAGCATGATTTGAGCGTTCATCAAGGATCCAACTGAGAAGGATGTTTATTATGAAAGGAATAAAGTCTCCATTGATTTGTATGACTTGGAGTATGAAAACTGTCCTAATATACGAGAGACATTTTGGAGGGAGCCTACTAAAGATAGTGGTCCCTCAAACACATCACCCAATATTGACATTAGATAGGCAAGAGAAGATATCCCCGTTGATGTTGTTGATATGCTTCCTACTGCACAACTTTTAGAAGATACAACTATGGAAACATTGGAAGAGGATGATGATTATGATGATACTGATTGGGATTGAATGGAGGCGGATGATTAAATAAGAAACTTCAGAACTTCTCTAGCAAGTTTAAACATTTGTCTAAATGCTAGTTGCCTAGTAAACTTGTTTAACTAGAATATTTGGTCTACTGTAATAGACACTTTTGTTGATTTCGTTGGCTCATTGATTGTAGATTAGGACCTTGTTTCTTGTACACTTTTGTTGTTAGCATCAACCTGATGCTTCTTATTAATCCTATCTATTTAACTTTGAATGTTGATCATGGTTTTAGTTTTTTTGAGTGAGTGATAAAGAGCTTTTGACAACAATAGTTTGGTTATGTTTCTTATATATATCCTCATTATTCATTTATTATTTGTTCTTTTTCCTTAGAATTTTGTCTTGATCAGTTACTTCAAATTTACAGGAGATTTAGTTATGATTTAGTGAATCGTTGAAGGCATCGGAGAATCGGCTTCAATACTGACTGACTAGAGTTGAAGAAAGGTTTGACACTACTACTTGTTTGTCTTATCTGTATGATAAATAAAATACTCTACTGTTTGTATTGAACGATCTATTTCCTAAACTAGAGTGGCCATGTTCTTGATGAAGTTGTTTCAAAATTATGTATTTGGTGCCTGCTTTTCTCTGCTACTCTATTAGTAGTATCTAGACTAACTGATATTTAAGCCATTTGTAAGGTAATGCGATGCTTACGTATAGTTTTTTTTTTGCTAGATTCAGCAATTATGAGTCCAAAGAAAAACAAAAATGGGAAGTCAAAGAAGTACATGGCGGCTGGAAGTCTTACATCTATGGCATGAAAACAACTTTATTCATTGAGAACAAACCGACTGCTGAATATATTCTGTGTCAAAACTCATCTGCTGATCTGGTGGCACAAGCTATGCAGGAACTACTGCCTCAAAAGTCTCTTCGAAAGTCTGTGAGTCTAAAAGTACAAGCTATACAAGAACAAGTGCCTCGGAAGTCTGCAAGTATGAAAGCACAGGCTATACAAGAACAAGTGCCTCGAAAGTCTCCTCAGAAGTCTGCAAGTCAAAAAGCATAAGCTATACAAGAAAAACTGCCTTGAATGTCTCCTTGAAAGTCTGCAAGTCAGGTAACACAATGTATACAGAAACAAGTGCAACAAAATTCTCAGAATTCTACTACTGCAAAAGCACAGGTTGGGAAGGAACCAATTCCACAAGTGTCTCAGAAATCCTCCAGTACTGTTGAAGCACAGGTTGTGAAGGAGCCAATTCAATGGGTTACTCGGAATTCTACCACTCTAAAACCACAAGCTGGTTAGGTACAAGTGCAATAAGTTCCTATAGATTCTTCCACTGTAGGAACAGAAGTTGCAGAGGAACAAATACAACAAGTTCCAAGAGATTCTTCCACTCTAGAAGGAGAAGATGTATTGGAACAAGTGCAAAAAGAACCTGTGCTGGATTCGGGAGAAAATGATCTATTCGAAGAATAAGGCAAGAACATATAAATATACTTTTAACTATTGAATCAATTTACATTGTTGTTAAATATGTTGTTTAATATTTATTCATATCATTGTAGGCCCTTTGAGTCAAAAGAAAAAGAGAGGAAGTACAATAATGCAACATGTACACGCTCGAAAAGATCGTAAAGCCATTGTTCTGTATAGGTACAAACAACCAATTGGTCCTACAAAAGCAGTAGTAGCAGAGTTGGGTAGCTTTCTTGGAACTTTGGCAAGAAATGCCATGCTTTGTCCGCTTCATATACACAAGTGGAGTAATGTGGATACCAAAGAAGATTTGTGGAAATATACACTGGTCTAATTTCCTACTTCCCTAATTTTAGTTAAGAATATTTTATAGCTTTTATATTACTAACCCAAAGAACAAATTGTAGGAGAAATACAATATTCCTGACGCTGGAAAAAATAGGGTTTTGAGTGGAATTCAGTCTGCTCGGAGGAAGTACAAGAACTATTTTTATACAAGGCACTATATACCATTTGCTACTGATTCTCTTCGATTGGCAAACAAGCCCGATGAAGTTTCAGAATATAATTTCAAGGATCTTCTCAAGTATTGGGCCAGTGATAAATTCTAGGTTAGATATGAATCATGCATACTTTAAGTTGGTTTTGTTTCATGTATATCCTTCAATTCAGTTTTGGAATTATAGGAACACAGTTTTGTATGATCATTGTGAATGAAAAAAGCTAAGAACCTGATCATCACTCAGGTTATTTATATTCTCAGCCACTCAACTAACTTTTATGTTCTTGATTTCTTGTTTAAGTACATTTCATAACTCTATTATTTGCAGAAAATGAGTGAAACAAATACAAAGAATCGAAAAGAATTGAAGAGTCTGCATACTGCTGGTAAAATAAGTTTTGTTGCGATACATGACAAATTGGTGTGTTCTCTTCTTAAATCATTAATTATGAATATCCTATCGTTAAAAGTTTATTAATACTAACTTTTATGTAATTAGGAAAAAGGGAAGGAAATCTCCGGTGATGTATCACTTAAGGAAATCTTTGTGGCTAGAAGATCAAGGAAACCTGGTCGAGCATACAAAGACACTAATGAGGATACGAGTACCAAAATTGTATTAATCATCTTTATTTTTGATATTGTTTACTTGTTATTATATAGGCTTAGTTTGATTTACTTCAGTTCTCTTTATTTGAACTTGATTTGTAGGCTGAAATGGAAAGACTGCAAAGTCAACAAAGTGAAAAAGGCCAAGAATTTGTTGAAGCTTTTGCCACTGTCATGGGACCTGAACATCCAAGATTCCTGAGATTGTATGGGCGAGGAGTTACTAAAAATACTCTTAAAGGTAAGGAAAGTGTTGTGTCCTCTGTAACTACTACCAATGAGATGCAGAAAAGGTTGGATGAATTGGAAGATAGGATGGTGGAAAAGTTAGAACAACAAAAAAGAAGCATACGCCATGAAGTTACAGTTGACATCCTTGCCTGACTTAATTGTATGTACCCTGGGATTCAATTGGATACTGACATATTGGCAGCAGCTTGTGGTCAGTCACAGCAGGAAGATATCCAACCGATCAATCGGTCGTCTGCTAGTAGCAACAATCAAGGTATGATTCTCCTCCTCTTCTTATTATTTTTCTTCTTATTATTATTCATTCGTAGTTGTCTGTCAGAAAAGTGCTGGTAATTATTTTCTTTCATTGCTCTATTTTATTTTTGATTCATCTGCCAATTATCCCACAGTTGTTGTCAAGGTCAAATATTATAGTTCTCTGTATCTGTGATGATATAATATTATTCACATTGTGTGATTTTGGTATTTGTACTTTAGAATCTGTATATGTGTGTGATTTTTGTCTTGGTTTTTGTTTTGGTTCCTGTATCCTAATGATGTAGTTTTGATTTTGGTATTAAATATTGTGGTTTTGGCTTTTGTGTTAGTTTTAGTTTTAGTTTTGGTTTTGGTATTCAAATGTTGTGGTTTTGATTTTGATTTTAGTTTTGGTTTTGGTATTCAAATGTTGTAGTTTTGGTTTTGGTTTTGATTTTGGTTTAGATTTTGATTTTGGTTTTGGTATTCAAATGCTGTAGTTTTGGTTTTGGTTTTGGTATTCAAATGATGTGGTTTTGGTTTTGATACTGGTATTCAAATGCTGTGGTTTGGGTTTTGGTTTTTGTATTCAACTGCTGTAGTTTTGGTTTTAGTTTTTATATTCAAATGATGTGGTTTTGGTACTGGTATTCAAATGTTGTGGTTTGGGATTTGGTTTTGACATTCAACTGCTGTAGTTTTGGTTTTGATTTTGATATTCAAATGATATGGTTTTGGTTATGGTTTTGGTACTAGTATTCAAATGTTGTGGTTTGAGATTTGGTTTTGATATTCAAATGTTATGGTTTTGGTATCCAAATATTATAGTTTTGGATTTGGTTCTCCTAATGTATGATTTTATTTAGAATATGTTTGGTTAATGTTATGGATACTAATAATATTAGCAACTTAATGAGCTCTTCGAAGTTACTTATATCGCGTCTAATGTTATATTTTTTCATTTCATGTTTAATCTTGAAAATGGACTGAATTTTGTCATTGAATAGACTGATGCTAGTACAATAGTGATCCTTATTAAAGGGACTAACTTGAGTCTGCAAGGTAGTTAATGATTCTATGTTGGTGTCCTTGCCTAAATTTGAGAGTATAAGGTTAAGTTCAAATTTGACTTTGTAATGCATCTGGAAAATCAAAATCTGTTCAAATTTAAGTAATGCATCTGTTAAGTATTGAAAGAAGGAAGACAGATTTAGTGAATATATGTTTTTGTGCAGTTGCCCTTGACCTTGTAGTATATTAAAATGCATCTGCTGGTATGTTCAATTGACATTGACACTTGTAGTATGCTAAAATGCATCTTCTAGCTAGTATGCTAAAATACATCTTTCTTGTAGTATATTTTTAACACTTCTAATGCAATAACAATCTCAGATTCTAACTTTTGGAGTTATAATTGATATGGTACTATTTGGATTACTTCTGTATGTTAATAAACTATAGAATTGACTAAGAACTTATATATGTGTTGGCTCAATAATGTTTTCAGTAGCCTAGATGTTGGTTTTCTCCTTTCACCTCATTGCCTTGGATGAGACTTGGTAATGCATCCGTAGACTAGATGTTGGTTTTCTCATTTCACTTCACTACCTTGGATAAGACTTCATAATATAATGCATCTGTTAGTCTAGACTTGGTAATGAAGATTTTATTTGCTGAAGGAAACTTATTACCTTTTCTCCTTTCACCTCATGATAATTGGTTCATAACTTTTATTTATTGATTTTTGTAGATGTAGAAAATGATCGAGGGGGGGGGGGTGATGAAAGCATGGATGAGGACGATATTTGAGATTTGATTGAAAGTGATCAAAACTCTTCTATGATCAGCTTTTTTGTTGATATTATGAAGTCTTATTTTGTTATCCAGTTGATACATATGCCAACTATTGTATATGTTGCATATGGATCGTATTGTGACTGATTTTTTGTGCCTATGATGGATGACGTATATTATGACTTGTACATTTTGTATATTTTGCGCCAATATGGCGGGTGATATTATGACTCATATATTTTGTATATTTTGTGCCTGTGGAGGATGTTGGTTTGACTGGGATATGTTGAATTAGAATCAATCAGTTTTATTTAGTAATTTTCAACTTTCATGGTATTTACAATTTCGTATGTCAAATATTTATATTTAAAACCGAAGCTATTGGAACATGTATGAACTGTTCCAATAGGTAAAATAGAGTTGTTGCAGTAGCATTTTCTAAAGCACAGGCTACCAATTATTAGAACATCTAAAACTGTTATAATAGGTAAAAATTAACCATTGCAGTAGCACAATCGATCATTGTGAAAAAACTGTTGCCATAACAATAATAACTGTCACAATTGAGTTATCAAATCCGTTGCAACATATAGTAAAAACCTGTTACAAGACTATAATAACCGTTGCCATTGAGCAAACAAACTCATTGCAACATAAAGTAGATACCTGTTGCAAAAAACACAATAATCGTTGCAATTAAGCTGACAAATCTGTTGCTACAAAGACAAAAGAACCGTTGCAAAACATCTAATGCAACAGTGATAACTGTTCTAAGTGACATATGAAATAGCTGTTATTGAGGGATGAATAACTGTTGCAATAGGGGTACCATAAGAAATGGTTTTTTGGACCGTTACAATAACCGTGGCCATATAACTATAGTAACGCGAGCTGGTGCAGCAGGCATGTCCCCTGTTGCCATAGTATATGTGCAACGGGTTTGGGGCCTTTAGCAACGACTTTGGGACTGTTCCCATAGGCCTAATTTCTAGTAGTGATATTATTGCTTTTATATCTTATATGCGCCCAGTCGGCCTATGATACCTACTGGGTACCCATTGCTTTGCAATTGGTGCTCACACTTCTGCATCTTCAGGTGCAGATCCGAGCGTGAGTTCTCACCGCTGTCATGCTACCTCGTATGAGGTGTTTTGGGACTATACGAGACTGAGGGTGAGCTATTGGCGACCGAAGCTTAGCTTTTAGTTCATCTACTATATTATATACTTATTTATCATTAAGAGACATGTATATATTATTTTTGATTCTTTGTACTCTGTTGATGTAGTTTTGACTCTTATACTATGATATCAGGTTTTGGGTTTGGTTTGGCTTCCACTCACACATTTCTGATGCTTATTTCTTCATCTTATTTCCCTTGTTTCTGCTTATGTTATGCTTCTTCCGCTTACTTGTTAGATATTAGCCCATTACTAACCGTTCTGGGCTATGGGGACTTGTTAGGTCGTAGGTGCCATCATGACCGAGAAATCGGTCGTGACAAAAATGACCTATAGTCAGAGTTAAAATAAGAGAGAAAGGTATAAAATACCCCTGAATAATTTAATTAACGGAAAAGGGCTAAAAATACCCCTGGACTATCTGAAAAGGTTTAAAAATACCCCTTGTTCATCTATTTGGCTAAAAATACCCCTCAATCCACCTTTTTGGCCCATTTTTACCCTTAAAACTAACATCCCTTTTTTCTATTAATTTTTATTATTATTATTTATTACGTGGCACCTCTCTATTGGACAAAATTAAAACCCCAATCCACCAAACTTTTCCCTCCTGTCCCGACCCAATTCCAATGCCCCCATGACCCAAACCCATTTAAAAAAATTCATTAGCACACAAAATTATACATTTCTCCTTCACCTGAATATAATCCCATTTTTTTCTTCTTTAAAGCTTAAAATTCAGCAATTTCAAGGCTAAAAATTCGGCTAAAATATCCTGATTTCTACTACAATAAGAGTATTTATTTCGGTCTTGTTGATGGTAGAAATTTGTGGCACTTTCGGAGCAAATGCAAATCGAATTGCATCTAATTGGAGCTGATCCTGTATCATTGCAGATAGCAGTTATGTTACTGCTGGTTCTGTTGATGGACTTGTTCATATTTGGTCGATATCAATGATAAAATGGTAAGCTAATTGAAAGAACACACATCCCTAATACGTTGTTGTTCATGGAGTGATCTTGGTAAACCTTTGGCTACCTCAGATAAGAGTGGAATCATATGTATTTAGTAGTGATTAATCAGAACATTGATATCATATGTATTTGGTCTCTCTTCGAGCTCTCGGGATCATTATTATCAGTATTGGGTTGCAGATTTTCACAGGATCTCTCTAAACGTATATCAACTTTGGAGTATGTTTGAGCCAGAATTTTAGCCTTCAAAATACCTGAATTTTAAGCTTTGAATAAGAAGAAAAAGTGGGATCAAGTTCAGGTGAAAGAGAGATGTATAATTTTGTATGCTAATGAATCTTTTTAAATGGGTTTGGGTCATGGGGCATTGGAATTGGGTCGGGGCAGGAGGGAAAAGTTTGATGGGTTGGGATTTTAATTTTGTCCAATAGAGAGTTACCACGTAATAAATAATGTAATAATAAAAATTAATAGAAAAAAAGGATGTTAGTTTTAAGGGTAAAAATGGGCCAAAAAGGTGGATTGAGGGGTATTTTTAGCCAAAATAAATGAACAAGGGGTATTTTTAAACCTTTTCAGATAGTCCAAGGGTATTTTTAGCCCTTTTCCGTTTAATTAAAAGCTAATGAAAAAACTTAGCCCAGGCTTCCACGGGAACCAACTGTCATGCCCCGAGGTTACACTTAGACGTAACACAGGATGTGGGACCACAAGTGCCCCAAGCTAACCATTGGTCATAGCATCCTCAAGCATAACATAAAGCAAGCGAAAGCACAATAGATAAAGTTGGAATAACATAAATGGAGAGTCAAGTCAAATAGGAATACAAGATCCATACAAAGATTCAAATATTGTCTATATCTGAAAAGCCTCTACTCATAACATAAAGAGTTGCTAGGACAAGACCTTAGCTAACTCGAAGTACGGAAATAAAAGCTAACACACGCTAATTAAGAACATAACTAGTCCTCGACCTAAGAGGACTCACCAATAGCTGACAGATAGAGTGTCCTGGAAGCTCTAGCCACGTGCCTGGGAAGGGACTCCTGAATCTGCATCATCAAAGGATGCAACGCAAGATATGCGTCAGTACTATAGGATGTACCGAGTATGTGAGCAATTCATGAACATGATAAATAGTTTAAAACATGTTGAGTATGCTTTAACAATCAAAATCATGCTTTAAAAGTAAAACTGGATGCAAATGACTCTATGAAACACCATAAGCTGAAAACATGATCATAAACAAGAGTCTGAAATCTGAATAAGAGTCAAGTACATTTTTAAAGCATAAACTGTTTCTGTGGGAGGTTCTCTAACTGACATAGACCATGTGAGCTACATGGAATCCGATGTATACGTCCTATCGAGAGGACCCAATATACCTTGCCAGGGTATAAAGGCATGACTGTGGCCTGATCACTAAAACTGATGCCCAACATAGGGGACTTGTAAACCTATGGGGGCACGTAGTTCTGGGACTAAGGGTACTCTCACCCGGTCCAACTCGGTGCTAAATACTACTCCCAAAACATACTTATAGCTCATATAATACTGGGGCATATCTGATGCCAAAACTGATCATAACTGGTGACATATCTGATGTCAAAACTGTTGAAAAGCAATAAGACATATCTGAATGCCATGCAATTCAACTCATACATTTAAAGACTTAGCATAGCCATAATTCAAATCATGCATTTCCTTTCTAAATTCATACTTGAAGAATTTGGCATGCAATTTTATAAAATACATAAGGTCATGATATCTAATCATGTCAAATTTCTCTTGAAAACATGCAATTCAATGAAATCATGCTAGAAATCAACTTTAGAGCTTGGCCTTTTAAATCCAATGAAGGAATCATAATCAAATCATAATTAAGCAATAAGAAACCATGTATTTAAGCATAGAAACTAACTTCATAAGTTTTCCTCAATTTAGATCAAAACCCTAATTTCACAAGCTCATGATTTAACATAAGAATTGGGGGTTTTGGGCACAAGGGTGAAAAGAAACCATTGTTGAATACATACGTACCTTGATTAGAGCTAACCCACTTGAATAGCCCATCTCACGTGCTACCCGACGGGCATCGTGCCCACGATGGCCCATCGTCCAAGGCGTCAGACAGGGGGTACCTTGGTTGGGTCTGCTGGACCATTTCAACGACGAGCTCCCATGGGTAATCGTACCCACGACGCCTGTGGCCTAACCCTTCAGGGAAATTGGGTGATAGGGAAAAGTGGCTGGGGGATTCCGACGGTGGGTTCCCACGGGCCATCACACTTGCGATGCCCGACGTGACCGCCCATCGGGCTGAGGCAGCTGGCACAACCCAACTGTTTGGTTCCCACGGGGTACCTCACGGGCCGTTTGAGCTACGACGCCCGTGGCGCTGCCCGTGGTGACCCATAATTGCAGAAAAGCAGAAAACTCTCAAGATTCAGGACTCAATAGCTGGTTTGTTTTTCCGAGGTGTTACACCAACCACGGCCCGTGGACTGAACCACAGTTCGTGGTTCCCTGGCCAAAAAGCTAGTCATGGGTCTGATTTCCACAGCCACCATCTATGGCTCGTGGACTATTCCATGGTCCATGGAACCTAGCCGTGGTTCTTAGACAAATTGTCTGCCTTCAGTCTGATTTTCATGGGTGAAGTCCACGGCTCATGGACTGTTCCACGGTCTGTGGTTTGACCTCATGGTTTTGACCCCAATTTTGCTGTCCTCAGTCTAATTTGCACGGGCCCAGTCCACGTTCATGGACTATTCCATGGCTCCATTTCTTCACTTCTGATCATCTAAAAGCTTGGAGGTGGATATATCCTCGGTCCGTGATCTTTTCCCGAATCCAATTTGGTAAGTTTCCTTGTTTAATTTCGTAAATTTCCATTTGATTCCCTCTTTAATTCTAGTCATTGTGGACTGTTTTGGGGCCCTTTCAATGGTTCAATTCTGCTCAAATTCTGCATGCACTCCCGAGAATGTTGGGAACATAGTGGTGTTTTTCTTATTTGGCTTTGGGTTGCGGGGCCCATGGGCCCGCTTGTGACCCAAATTTTGACACGGCTAAAATTTTAGCAATATGAATATCGTTAGTCTTGTTTTAACACATAGATTACCTTGTTGATAGTGTGATTGCTTTTTGAGACTTCTCGGAGTAGTTCAAGCTTAGACAACGTCGTTCCAGCAGCTTGTCATCGGACGATAAATAAGTTACGGTCTTCTCTATATTAGAAATTGCATATATAGGCTATAATTGTATTAATTAGCATCCTTGGGTTGAGTTTTATTTAGCTTGGTACCCCAGACCTCGTCCGCTTTACTTCTATCCATCTTATTTTATTCGTATCATTGTAGTATCCATTTTAGTTGGTATTATTACCCTTGTGGCCCGGCATGGCCTTGTTTATGCCTCTGACCATAGATGGTGGGTTATTTGGGAATGTCCATGAGTCCCGAACATCGGTATTATGATTGTAAAGCTGGTTATCTATATTGTAGAGCGATTGGAGCCTGTGCAGGGCCGATAGGTTGATTGTGAGTCGTTGGGCTGTTGTTTGCATTTGGCATACCTTTATCATCCATATAAAGAGATTTTCTGTAAGTTTTACTACTAATTTGGTTGCGGGCCTACTATAAATGGTTTTCTACATTTGGCATGGCACCGAGGGGTCCTTTTTGGTAAAGATGGTTATAAAAGGGTCTGGAGGTAATTTTTATGGATCTTCTTAGTGTAAGAGAGACTAAATGATGATTTATCATCGATTTTCATACTTATACTAGACTCGATTGAGCCGTAGTGCTAGATATGTTTTAATACTGATTTGAGATGATTATGGATGACTTGTTTGATCTACTTTAGGGTTCATCTGTGTTTTCGAAGATAGATTTGAGGTCAGGCTACCACCAGTTGAGGATTAAGGCAGAGAACATATCTAAGACAGGTGATGTGAGGCCAAAAGTATATATATTTACTCATTATTTGCCTCATAATTAGTCTTTTCTTTATCATCTTTGAGCATTAATTTTATAATTATTCTTATATTGGGTATTTTTATTTGTAGGATTAAACTGGTGTGAAGATGAAGAAATCTTAAGAAGAAACGAATTAAAAATGAGAAATCATATAAGAAAATCAAGCATGCAGCTTAATGGAAAAAAGTTAATATTATATTAATATTTTTACGTAGGAAGTGAATTGAATTGAAAAGTAAAATTGGAGACAAGTACCTGCTACACGTGGAGTAAATTGAAGATCCAACTGTAGATTGAAAATTCAACTAATGCCGTAATTATTGAGGCGGGGCACACGATACCGAATTCATCCCAATTTATTTTGGACTCAGTTATTTTATTTGAGGTTTTTTTCTATATCTATAAATAGTCCCATAAGAATAATTTTTTGATAACTTTTGACCTACGAAGAGCTAGGGGCTGCCGTGGAGGCCGGAGAATATTGGTTTCATCTTTTCTTCTCCTTTATTATTTATTTTACGTTTTTCTTTGGATGATTTGTTATAATTGCTCCATGTCTATGTGGAGTTAAACTTCTCGTTCTACGATTATGGTAGCTAACTACATGATTGTTTAGTAGACAATTAATTCGATTATTTATTTATCATATTAGTTGTTCTTATATTCTTGAGCTTACTATTTTAATGCTTCGCGATCATTAAAATAAATCTATAATCTCTTTGTGAGCTCGGAAGAAGAATTATTGGGATAGAACGAAGAATATAGGGAGCAAGGCCTCTCCTTTGTAACGTAAAGGGTAGGCTCGTGACTAGGATAGGAATTTACCTAGAATGCCTTATTTTGTTTATACGGGAAGATATATAAATGCGTTCAGATAAGATGTCACGTCCTTGTTCAACGATGTAGTTGTGATGCTATTCTGGATAGCCAATTAGAGGCTCGGAAGATCATAGTTGTGAAATCAACCCCGAAATCAGCAACTAGATAAACAAACAAGTCAATAAAATTGCTTACTTAACATGATTGTTGGTGAATCTATAATCCTAGATCGATTTATTCAAATTGGTTACGTGAAAATCTGCTCTTTAGTTGGTTAATTGTTCATTAGCTAACTTCTTATTTTTATTTCTGGATTAATTAATAATAAATTCACCTTTAGATTTTTATGCTTGAATAAATAATTAGAACTAGTTTAATTTAGTAAAATAGTTAATTGACAAGTTCTTGTGTGTACAATATTTGGACTTACAATCCTATATTACTTGTACGATCGCGTACACTTGTGTGTGCGTTAGGACGCATCAAGTTTTTGGCGCATTGTCGGGGACTTAAAAGTTAATTGTTTATCTAGATTTGACTTTTCCAAGTTATTTATTTGAGTTGTACATATTTTTTTTTTACATAGTTATCTTTTTAGTTTCATTTGATTTTTTATCACTCTTCTTGATGTCGAATGATGATGATTCTTGTTATTTTTGCGGAGGACCCCACCTGGAGGATATTTGTCAAAATTTTCAGGAGAGCGAGTGGTGTGCACCTACTCAATCTGCTGAATTGGATACTAGTCGGTCTGTGGAGAAGGAGGAGAATTTCAATCATTCAACTATCATTCTTTGATTGAGGGTGACGTTGAGAGGGAGTATAAATGTGAGCATGTTGAAGATAGTGCAAGTGGGAAAGTGGGACTTGTTGGGCCTCATTCAAAGCACTTTTTGTCATGACCCGATTTCTCATGACATGATGGTACCTACAACCCCCCAGTAGGTGAACTAATTCTCGTAGCCCAGAATGGTTAGTAATGGGCTACTACCTAACCAATACGCATAATGAACAAAAATAAGAGGACGCAAAATATAAATATAAAACAATGCAGAAGCAACAACCCGTAATATATATACAAATAATACTACACCAACCCCAAGACTTGGTATAGACAGTACAAAAGCTTCTAATAGAGTACAAGTGCTAGAAGTACAAAAAATAGGTACAACTGTCTCCGACTATATAAGAGTATCAGTACAAAAGATGAGATGTAGAAAAGCCCAGACCGTCAGGCGCTCACCCTAGTCTCGAACCTCCCAATAGCTGCACGAGTCTCCAACTTAATCAACAGCGAAAGATCAACTAATATCTACACCAGAAAGATGAGGAAGTGTAGTATGAGCACCAAGACAACGGGTACTCAGTAGGCATCATCGGCCGACTGAGCGCATATAAGATATAAAAACAGTAAATAGCAGATAGCAAGAAAGCATTCACAGAAAACAATGGATAAAGCACATGAAAACTAGCACGGTGAATAGACAATCAAGAGTTATAAGAAAATAATGCTAGCACAGAAGATATAAATACACAGAATCACAGGCGAGGGAAAGACGAACACACCTGGAGTCCTTGCACAACACATAAGTGAACAAAGAGAGAGAGAGTTGAGAAAACATGGTTGTATACCAGTAATCTCAAGTAAAAAGAAAGGAAAAAGCAATTTCACATACTCAAGAAGGGATCAATATACTAAAGGAAAACATATTACGAATCCAACTTCAAAGATAATATAAACATAGATGAACCTTGCAAGTATCAACCTAGAATGGAACAATTAAGCCACAAGAACCGAGAGTTACCACTCAAAATCATGCTATAGAATAGAATCAGGAACCCACAATCCACTCGGCAAGCTGCTCAATAGCCTCAATAATGCAGGACTCACTAGCCCCTCAATACTTTAAGTCCAATAATCTGAGCCTCACAGGCTAGGAACCACTAAACCACCGAGAACCGGATGCCATAATAAGTTCTATAAAATGACAGAAGTATTATAATCTACCTACAATCCCAACAGCCGCCCATACAATCGAGGAACATAATCAAGTGAAAACAAACCCTCTGGCCGCCCATACAACTGGAGCGTACACTGAACACACAACAAACAAGGGTGGAATCGGCATGCCAAATGCATGACAATGATATTATATGAAAGTAATTAGTATGTTCCCCCTCAGGTACCACATGGGCCCATATAGAGGCGAGACCCATGGAAGGACTCTAACCGTGTACCTCTACTCCGCCATACACCCCTCCTCTTGGAAAGTGCATCGGGCCTTATCCAGTTGCCCAGGAACAGAAGGTCCATAGAGGTCTACCCCTCGACCACATACAAAACCACACAATCTCATATGTAGCTGAATACTCGGTATCTTATAGTACATGCTCGGCTTTGACTCGGATCTAAAACAGTAGTAGTAACCTCAAAAACCCATCACAGGGTGCCCAAAGTGTATTCGGGTCTAAATTAGTAATCAAGTCACAATAACCCTTATTAAGGGTGCCCGGAGCGTAGCCGGGTCTAAATCGGTAGTAAAACAACTCTAGCGCCCGACCTCGCCGAGTCTAGTATAAGTATAAAAACTGGGGATCAAGTCATCATAATATCCTCTTTCCTCCAAGAGGTTTCACAAAAGCAAGATTCAAAACCCTCTCAAAGTCATAATACCAAAAATAGGCTCCTCGGGCCATGCAATGTTTAGAAAACCAATTATAGTAGGCCCGAAGCCAAATCCATAGTAAAACATGCAAGGAAAAACTTTTTTTCATGGATGATATGCTCGCAGACAAATATAAATTAGCCTAGCAGCTCACAAACATTTCCTATCAGCCCTGCACAGGTCCAACAGCTACTCAGCAAAATATCTCTATGTCCGGGACTTGCGAACATTCCCAAATAACCCACTATCTATGTTCCAGATTCAATACAAGGCCACACAGGACCACAAGGGTAATATACAATACTGATACCAATACTGCAATCAACGTATGAAATAAACGGACAAAAAAGGCGGACAAGGTCTTGAGTACCAACCTATAACAACCCACACAAAGATGCTAATTAATGTAGTTATAGCCTATATACACAAAGTCTAGGTAGGGAAAGCCATAACCTACCTGTCATCCGACGAATAGCTGCGGGGACGGCGTCGTCTAGGCTCGAACTGCTCCGGGAAGCTCTAAATTGTAAAACCACTATCAATTCAATAATCTAAATATCAAAACAAGACGAACAATACCCATATTGCTATAATAATAGCCGGGTCAAAATTTGGGTCACAAACAGGCCCATGGGCCCGCACCCCAAAACCAAAAACAAAAATGGACAAAATGGTCACAATGACCATGGGGTTACATGCCCGGAAAATCAAGGTAATTGGGCAAGAAATTCAAGCTAGAACAGCCCCTAAAAGTCAAGGAACCAAAGAAGGAATTTAGGAACGAAAAATCAGAAATTGGGCGAGAATCACTTACCACAACGAGGGAAAACGTCAAGGAGGAGAGTTCCATGAACCCACAAGCATGCAAGCCCAAGAAAATAGAATCTACAAGAAATTTTCAAGCTTTGAGATTTTACAACAATGGAGGGGATTTAAAGAATGAAAATAAGAGATTAGCAATGAACCTTCCGGATTAATGATGGAAAAGTGCTCCCAAAGCTACGGTGAATTTACCCCAAGAAAATGATGGCCAGAAGTGGAGAAAATTGAGTTTGGGAGCTTTCATCGCTGGAGGCAACGAAGTTGGAATGAGAAAATGGAGGAGAAGGCTTAATTTTATACATTGCCAGCAGATACCGCAATTGTGGTACTTTTGTCGCAATTGCGGACTTTGCAAATGCAGACCCAACATGTAAAGCAAAACTCAGCCAAGCTAAAAACTTTGAATGGACCCTCGGGATTCATCTGGATCCCACAGACACAAATGAATATAGCTATTTTACTAGAAACAAAATTTTTGATCCAATGGAATCAATAAAAATCCCATCGGAGGTCAATTTAATGAATAGTGGGCCCCACGCCCAAAATCAACCTTTTGCCAACTATTTCTCAAAACGGAACCCATTGGCCGAAAAGAAGTACGGAAGCCTCGGGACCAGAACCAATGGTCCCTCTAGCCTAAACTCAAAATTCCGGAGCTAATGGCACTGACGGAATTTTGATTCGAGGTCGTCTTCTCCAAATGCTGACCAAAGTCAACCAAACAAGCCCTACTAGCCTAAAACACAGAATGAGAGAGAATTCCAAGCTGAAAAACTCCCGGATCCTGACCCAAAGTCCCACTAGACTAAAGTCCACGCTCTGGAGCTAACGAAACTGTCAGAATTTGATTCTGAGCATGTTCACCAAGGATGTTGACTGAAGTCAATAATTTCCAAAGTTAAAAGCTCTAAAACCAAGAATGGACAAAAAAACCAAACAAATAGCCCGGGCGCCAAACTACCAGTCCCAGCAAGCCATAAATGACTTGGGGCCGCTACAGGTAAGCTCTAACAGTGCAAGAAAGGTGAACATGCGTAAATGACCGGAAGGGTCATTACATCATCCACTACTAAAAAGACTTTCATTCCAGAAAGTTAGGAAAGAAAGAAATACTAGAGATTAAAAGAACAGCAGATACAAAGCCCGCACTACTCTCTCGGACATCTCGGGTAGCCTCCTCGAGTGGACGGGACCCAACAGAGAAGAACCAAAGAAGGCAACCAAGCCTCAACTTCTTACTAGCCAAGCTAGATCACAAACTCAAACTCCAAAACTGCAAAGATCTACCAACCCAAGCTGAACCTTGAAAATCTTAACCGCTAAGCACCGACACAACACCGAAACCAGAGAAGTAAGGCGATTAACACATAGAACTCAAACCATCAAAACCATAACCAAATTTGCCTGAAAAGCCAACAACCAAAACACTAACTCATGAGCCAGCTGATTCCACAAAACCCTTTATTCTGAACCGAATCCCCTTGTACCATAAACATGAAGATTCAAACAAGTCGAACTCTCAAACCACCCTCGAAGCATCAACTGACACACCGGTGATCCATAGTTCCCGCTCATCCTCTACCACGAACAAAGCCCCCCCCTTTATACTCAAGCTCTATCAAAGTCAAGCTATAGTCCACTAAGTTTTGCCATCCAAGATAACAACCCATAGCAGGTCCTCAAAACTGGAGTTACCTGACCCAACTGACTATCAAGCAATGAAAGAACACTTTTGCCAACACCAAACTCGCTAACTGAACCCAACTGATCAACCCATATGAATCCGACTGAAGTCTGCACACCAAAGTTAGGAAAGGCATATATGAATACCTTGTGTTGACGGAGAAACTTCCAAACTGTAGAACGAACCTAACTGCTGCACCATGCCGAGTCTGAGTCAACTGGAAGCGAATGAACAAGGGAAACCTGTCCAACAGACCAAAACCAAAACCAAGCCTCTGCAAGGAGTGTGGTAAGCCTACCAATAAGCTCGAAATCACCAACTAAGCTCTAAACTCTGAGAATACCGCTGTAACTCTGAATACTCGAACACCCTTCTAATTTGAAGTCATCTTACCAAGCTCACCTCGGGAAGAAGTCCACCATACCACGAATATTAAGTCAAAACACCCCGAAGGCAAAAGGAAAGGGTGTTTGAAGTCCCAAGTCACCATCTACTTGTAGAAATTTGGCATAAATCATCAACTTACCTCTTTGGCTCGAATCAACCGCTACTGCATATTCACACAACTAACTATTTTGAAGCATATATTATACCGTACTTCTAGTCCACACTGGCCAATTCTAACCAACACTGGAACTCCACATAAAAGACAACCCTTGAAGAATCAACTAAGCAAGCTTTCAACTCTCGACAAACGAATGGTGACCACCAGCCTCTAAGTATCAAGAGAACTCAAATTAGCCTTGCTAGCCTCAACCTGCATAACTTGATAGAATAGAGCATACACCACTGTTGAATCTCGAACTTACGCTGTTGAGTCTATTTAACCCTGAAAGAAGGAACCCCTTACCATCAAGAACACCGCTGAAGTCCGGAATGTACAGCCTAACTCAGAGGTTAGCCAAGGACTAGGTGTCTAAGGCCAACTGTCACTCCACAACTGAAATAGGGAAACTAAGTCGTCTGAACTCGATGCCTTCCAACCCAAGAAGCTGCAACGAAAAGAACCAACCACGAACCATCCGGAGTGGTTTGTTAGCCCACAATTTTGAAGCCCAACTTTAAAATTGCCAACCAAAGCCTCTGTGGAACCTATATGCTGCCAATGAACCCTTAGGAAGCGAAGCCAACTAGGCTTGAATATGCAAGTTGCTAAAATCACAGATGCTACTGAAATCCCAAACCAATCAAAGGAAAGCCCACTGCAATTTGTAAACGATCGAATCAAATCACCAACATACAATCCCAAAGTAAACCTTTGTCGTCACCTCAGTCAACTACAGAAACACATAAGCACAAACAAGGAGTCGTCTCCCTTCTTTTTCAACTAACCAAAACCTTTTTGTAGCATATACTGAACCTTACAAACTCCTTTCTAAAAATAAGAAACTGGAGCCATTTCCTTAGCTCCAAAACTTACATTGTCAAATCTCAACAAGGTAGGAGAAAATTGGCCGGATGCCCGACTCACCCAGAATGCTACGAATACAACTCAACCATGAGGCTACGATCAATGCTTAGTCAAAAATACTAAATCCAAACTCAATCATAATGCAGATTTAAAAGCTCGACCAGAGGGCTACGATCAAAAGTTAATCTAACTGGAATCGGGGAAAATGATAAGACAACCCAACCGGATAAGAAACTGAGGGAGACTATGGGAACAACCCACATACCTTCCAACCTCCTAAACCAACCAAACAAGGAGGGTCGACTCTAATCATTCGAAAAACAAAACCAAACCATGCTCACTAGCATAACCAACACCTCTCATCTCAAGATAGAAGCTCAAACTTTAGCACAACTACCGGTAACACCAAACCAAAACAAGAACCTTTAGCCATGCTAGATGAGAGCCTAGGAAACAACCATCTAGGACCTCTCAACAAGGAAGGCTCAATCACAAGTCTAGAGCCACAACGAAATAGGAAACAAACCCAGCCAGGAAAGAGACTAACTAGAACTACCCACAAGCTACAACTCCGAGTAAAACACCTCACAAGTATAACTCACCCCATCCACTAATAAGGAATAATCTACCAAGAAAGCAACGCATAGATACTACCATTCAAGTAGCCAATCAACTAAACAAGTAGTAGGTAAGCATACAAGCAAATAAATGACAAAAGGGATAGAATTGCAACGCAAACAGGACTATCACAAGCTGAAGGTAACATGAGCCTAACCTGGAGCAACGATATTATGAACCTCTACCTCGGGCCCATAAATAGGGGCATCAAACTGACGGGATCTAACTCTAGACTGAGTGGTCAAAGCTGAAGGCTCAACCATCCTTCGCCGGGGACAATCTCTAGAAAAGTGACCAAGCACTCCACAATCATAACATCAAGGTTGACCAAGATACAGAATCGTGAGGCAATTCCTAGCAAGGTTCCAATGCTCACCACATCGAAAAAAGCCTCTACCAGATGAAGTTCGATGGAAAGATCTCACAGAACCTGACCGGCCACCACGACCTACACACTCTGAAGGTAAACCCCGAAAGATATGATCTGAACCATGTCTACTCTACTCAACATTCCCTACACAACCACTCTCTAGAACCTGTGGAGCAACTAAAACCGGCCTTCTAGATAAGAAGCAATGGAACTAATCCCTAGCAGACAATGCCCTACCTTGAGTCTGAGAACCTTGGAAACTGCACTGGCGATGACGTTTCATAGCACTACCTCCATAAGCCTCACGGCACAAACCCTCAATAGCCCAGGCATGATCCACTAACTGAAGAAAGGTAGTCCCAACTATAACCAAATGCTTGGTAGCCAAACGGAGTGGCAAAAGCAAACCCCAAACAAAGCTCTGAACTCTATCAAACTCTGAAGGCACAGTCCTAGCAGTACGCCCAACCATATCATGAAATCTCGCCTCGTAGTCCAACACTAACAAACAACCCTGCTGAAGAACTGGAAGCTCAACCCTAGCTGAAGAACCACTCAAAGAACCGGGTACTAAAACACCCACCTGAGGACTCAGAGTCCTAGCCACTGTGTTCTGAAGAACTGGAGTAGCTATAAATCTAGTCGGAGGCTGGGCTGACCCCACACACCCTATCTAATATGGTAAACTCTCACTCTTAAGCCCTGGCGCCAACGGAAACACTGAAGCAACAGGCACAGAAGCCTCGACATCACCTGCTGTCGAACTCGTCTTAGGCGTCTGAGAAGGAATGAAACAAACGAAGTTTAAAAGTTAATAAATATAAGAACGCACAATAAGGAGCCAAGAAGGTGAAACTTTTCCTAACAATACCATGTAGCCTCTCACAAATAGGATATGGACGTCATCATACCAATCCGCGAGACTCTACGTAGACACTTGCTCCTATACCATGACACCGGTGAACCTAGAGCTCTGATACCAACCTGTCATGACCCAATTTCTCACGTCATGATGGCACCTAAAACCCCCCAGTAGGAGAACCAATTCCCATAGCCCGGAATGGTTAGTAATGGGCTACTACCTAACCAATACGCACAATGAACAGAAATAAGCGGAAGCAAAATATAAAGATAAGACAATGCGGAAGCAACAACCCAAAATATATATATACAAATGATACTACACCAACCCCAAGACTTGGTATCGACAGTACAAAAGCTTCTAATAGATTACAAGTGCTAGAAGTAACAAAAGATAGGTACAACTATCTCCGACTATACAAGAGTATCAGTACAAAAGATGAGATGTAGACATGCCCCGACCGTCAGGTGCTCACCCTAGTCTCGAACCTCCCAATAGCTGCACGATTCTCCAACATGATCAACGATGAAAGATCAACTAATATTTGCACCAGAAAGATGCAGAGGTGTAGTATGAGCACCAAGACAATGGGTACTCAGTAGGCATCATCAGTCGACTGAACGCATATAAGTTATAAAAATAGTAAATAGCATATAGCAAGAAAGCAGTCACAGAAAATAATGGATAAAGCATATGGAAACTAGAACGAAGAATAGACAATTAAGAGTTATAAGCAAATAATGCTAGCACAGAAGATATAAATACACAGAATTACACCTGAGTCCTTGCACAAAACATAAGTGAACAAAGAGAGGGAGAGTTAAGAAAACGTGGTGGTATACCGGTAACCTCAAGTAAAAAGGAAGGAAGAAAGCAATTTCACATACTCAAGAAGGGATCAATATACTAAAGGAAAACATATTATAAATCTAACTTCAAAGATAATATAAACAGAGATCACTTGCAAGTATCAACCTAGGATGGAATAACTAAGCCACAATAACCAAGAGTTACCACTCAAAATCATGCTATAGAATAGAATCAGGAACCCACAATCCACTCGCAAGGCCACTCAATAGCCTCAATAATACAGGACTCACTAGCCCCTCAATACTCAAAGTCTAATAATCTGAGCCTCACAGGCTAGGAACCACTAAACCACTAAGAATCGGATGCCATAATAAGTTCTATAAGATGACAGAAGTACTATAATCTACCTATAGTCCCAACAGCCGCCCATACAATCGAGGAACACAATCAAGTAAAAACAAACCCTTCGGCCGCCCATACAACCGGAGCGTACACTGAACACACAATAAACAAGGGTGAAATAGGCATGTCAAATACATGATAATGATATGATGTGAAAGTAACTGGTATGTTTTCCCTCAGGTACCCTATGGGCCCATATAGAGGCGGGACCCATGGAAGGACTCTACCCGTGTACCTCTACTCTATCGTACACCTCTCCTCTTGGCGCCTGTGTCGGCCCGTAGCCAGTTGCCTAGGAATAAAAGGTACATAGAGGTTTACCCCTCGACCATATACAAAATGCGCAATCTCAAGTGTATCTCAATACTCGATATCTCATAATACATGCCCGGCTTCGACTCGGGTCTAAAATAGTAGTAGTAACCTCGAAAACCCATCACAGGGTGCCCAAAATGTATTCGGGTCTAAATCAGTAATCAAGTCACAATAACCCTTATCAAGGGTGCCTGGAGCATAGCCGAGTCTAAATCGGTAGTAAAACAACTCTAGTGACCGGCCTCGCCGAGTCTAGTATAAGTTTAAAAACTAGGGATCAAGTCATCATAATATCCTCTTTCCTCCAAGAGGTTTCACAAAAGGCATGAAGGCATGAAGTCTATGATCTGTGTAGCTCTTCTACCTACTCTGGATTGCCCATAGTCTATCCTGAATCACCTGGACTCTATGTAAGGAATCACGAAGTAAGTCTATACTCTGTGGCCTGGACTCCAAATCATCGAACCAACTCACCGGCGATGTATAATTCTTACCATACAATGCCTCAAAATGTGCCATGACAATACTTGAGTGATAACTATTATTATATGCAAACTATGCCAGAGGCACATACTGATCCCATGAACCTCTAAAGTTAAGAACACAGGCCCGTAACATGTCCTTCAAGACCTGGATAGTTCTCTCATACTGGCTATCTGTCTGAGGATGGAATGCAGTGCTGAGTTGAACCTGTGTACCCATCTCTCGCTAAATAGTCCTCTAAAACGGAGAGGTAAACTGAGTACCATGGTATGAAATAATAAAAGCTGGAACTCATGCAAATGGACAACCTCACGAAGATAAATCTGAGCTAACCTCTCTGCACTATAGGAAGAATGGACTGGCAAGAAGTGTACATACTTAGTCAGCCTATCAACAATAACCCAAATAGAGTCAAACCCTCGAGAAGTACGTGGCAAACATGCTATGAAGTCCATAGTGATCTCCTCCCACTTCCACTCAGGAATATGAAGCCATTACATCAATCCACCAGGTCTCATGTACTCGAACTTAACCTGATGACAGTTCAAGCACTAAGGTACAAAATCCACTATGTCCTGCTTCATACCACTCCACCAGTAAAGCTGCCTCAAATCTCTATATATCTTAGTTGCGCCTAGGTGGATGGAATATCTGGAACAATTAGCCTCATAGAGAATCAAATGAATCAAATCTTCAAATCTCAAAACACAAAGGCAACCATCAAATCTTAGAGTACCATCAGAATCTAAAGTAGCCATACTGGCCTCATCTCGCACAACCTAATCATGAATAGCACAAAATCGATGATCCTCAAACTAACACTGTTGAATTTGATCAACCAAAGTAGAATGGATCTCAACACTGGAAAGAAATCTACTGGGATCTGACAAGTAAATTCTAACCAAATGGTTAGCCAAGGACTGGATGTTCAAGACGAATGACCGCTTAAAAATTGAAAGAGAAGCAAAGCTGCCCATACTCACCGCCTTCTGTCTTAAGGCATCCGCTACCATGTTTGCCTTGCCTGGATGGTACAGAATAGTAAAGTTTTAGTGCTTCAGTAAATCAATCAATCTCCGTTGCCTAGAGTTCAACTCTCACTGACTCATAATGTACTAAAGACTATGGTGGTCAGTATAGATCTCATAGTGAACTTCATATAGATAGTGCCTCCATATCTTGGGCGCGAAGACTACCACTGCCAACTCCAAGTCATGAGTAGGGTAGTTACGCTCGTGATCCTTTAGTTGCCTCGACACATAAGCTATCACATGACCTTGCTAGATCAATACATAATCAAGACCAACTAATAAAGCATCACAATACACTGAAAAGACCTGACCCTCAACTATAATGTCAACACCAGAGCTAAAGTCAATAAGTCCTTAAGCCTCTGGAAACTATCCTTGCACTGAACAGACCACTAAAATGGTATATCCTTCTTATTCAGCCTAGTCAAAGGTGCTGCTATGGAAAAAAAGCCTTCAATGAACCGTCTGTAGTATCCTGCCAACCCAATAAAACTACAAAACCTCAGTAGGAGTAGTAGGTCTCAGCCAATCACGAACAACTATAATCTTTCCTGGGTCCACTCGGATCCCATCCTTAGACACCACATGTCCTAGGAATACTACTGACTCAAGCCAAAATGCACACTTTGAGAACTTAGCATAAACACGATTATCTCTCAAAGTTTGTAGTACGATCCTCAAGTGCTACTCATGCTCCTCTCAACTCCGTGAGTATATCAATATGTCATCAATGAAGACTATCACAAACAAATTCAAGTACGTCTTGAGCACCATGTGCATTAAGTCTATAAAAGTTGTGAGGGCATTAGTCAACCTAAAAGACATCACCAGGAACTCGTTGTAGTCATAACCTGTCCTGAATGTTGTCTTAGGGATGTCTTCCTCCCTAATCCTCAACTGGTGGTAGCCTGACCTCAAATCTATCTTAGAGAACACCTTCGAACCCTGGAGCTGGCCAAACAAGTCATCTATACATGGCATCGGATACCTATTCCTTATAGTCACCTTATTCAACTGTCGATAATTAATACACATCCACATCGAACCATCTTTATTTTTCACAAATAGAATTGGAGAACCCCAAGGTGACACATTCGGCCTAATGAAACCCTTAGCTAACATGTCCTGAAGCTAAACCTTAAGCTTTCTCAACTCAGATGGAGCCATACGATAAAAAAATAATGGAAATGGGCCTAATACCTGGCTCTAACTTATTGGTGAAGTCTATATCATTCTTAAGTGAAAGACCTAGCACTTTGGTCAGAAACATATCTAAGAACTCTCTAACCACATGGACCGACTCAGAAGAAGAAGTCTCGGCACTAAAATCCAGGACATATGCTAGATAAGCCAAACACCCGCGCAAAATCAACTTCTTATCCTGAAGACAAGAAATGATTCCAAATGATACATGGCTAAAAAAATCCTGCCATATAATCGGGGATACACCAGGCATAGTTATGGTAATGGTATTGGCATAACAATCCAAAAATGCTCGATGAAGGGATAACCAGTCCATGCCTAGAATCACATCAAAATATAATATATCTAGAACCATCAAGTCAACCCAAGTCTCAAGATCACCAACAACTATCATTCGGGACATAACAATCTGATCCACTACTAAAGAATCACCTACTGGGGTAGCAACAGATACACGAACAGACAATGGCTCACTAGCTAACCCTAAACGAGGAATAAAGTAGGCAGAAACATACGAATATGAAGAATTAGGATCAAATAATACTAAAGCTGACTGGCAGCAAACAGAAATCATACATGTGATTACCGCATCTAAGGCCTCTGCCTCTAGTCTACCAGAGACTGTATAGAACTGACGCTGAACTCAACTTGACCGATTGCCATTCTGACCACCTGTCTTACCACACTAGGCACCACCTCTATTAGGGACACTATGATATACTATATTGAATGCAAACTGATTACAAGCGCATGTAATATTTGAGTTTAAATTATGGGAGCTATTGTTAACTGGCATACCCCAATCTGAGCTAACTGGGTCCCAACCTTTAACCTCAGGTTGAAGGGTATTTTATACCTTGCCAAGTGTACAAACAATGAGTGATGTGGATCCACTAAACTGATGTCCAAATGAACTAAGGTATCAAGCCTCGTCTGGCAGGTGACCCTTTAGAACCTATGGTGGAGCCATAGTTTTGGGACTTAGGGAGTTTTACTAAAGATACCAGCCTGACTGACACGTGAGCATTCATCTCTGTATCCTCTCGGTGCTAAGTACTACTCCCAACTTAATGTAAGCTAATATACTGAATAACTCAATAATACTGATGTTTTGAGAATGAGAGATAAGTGCTTAATCTGAAAGCATTCTAAATCATGTAATACTAAAAGACTGAGCATCGACTAACAATGCATGTAAAACTAACAAAATTCTATTTAAAACTTAATGCTGACACTTGAACTAAATTCTAAAGGAAAAGCAAAATTCTGAGGAAATATTGTAAAATCATGCTAAAACTTGATTCTCCAAAAAAATCTTGGATTTTGAAATCTATTTGCAAGAATTCATGTAAAAATCATTTTAACAAGGATAGTAGTTATGTAGTATCATCAAGAAATAAAATTCATAGAAAAACTCATGTTTGGGTAAGATACCTAGAATTATAACTAGTAAAAATCATACTGAAATCTAAAACTTTGGGCATTAGGGAGATAAAAAAACCTCATTGAAATTCGACATACCTAGTTGTAGAAGATTTTTTGACTAAAACTGAAGTTTGAAGCTTTGGAGAATAACCCTAGTTGGAAGCCTGAGAGAACACTTTTCTTTCTTTTCTTTTCTGACTTAGGATTACTAGTTGAGAGAATGAGGGAACTTAGTCGACTAATTCCCCTTCAACCCCATCTAAAGAGGCTAAAACGACATAATAGAGGAGTTAAAATAAAAAAAGAAAAGGTCTAAAATACCCCTAAGAAAACTAAGTAAAACTACTGGAAAATAACTCATCACCAGGTTCCATAGGCATGATCCATGGCCCATAAAATGGACCACAACTTACGAAAAAGGGTCATGGTTCTTGGGCAAAATTTTAGGTCTTTGATTGGTTTCCACGAGGTGCAACCACGAGCCGTGGTTTGATCTATAAGTCATGGATCTCTCTTGTGGATCTCATTCCAAAAATGACTTGCAGGATCAGTTTTAACAAAAGTAAACCACAGTACGTGGTTTGATCAATGAGTCATGGATAGCTATCGTGGTTATTGTCTGTTGTTTTAATAGACAAACACTTTTAGTAAATTACTAATAACCTTTTACTTCAGACTCAAATTATTGTACGGTTGGTGAAGTTAGAAAGAAGACTCAAATACCTTTAATTTGATGGGCACTAGGCACTTAGCTCTCCATATTCTAGGTGTAATAGTCGTTTGAAGTTAACCTTAGTTGAGTCTTACATGAAAACTTATTTTGTTGGGGTGCTTTCAACATAACTTGATGATAAGAGTTTCTTATGAACATGATTTGTATCCAAAACATTTCCCATACTAGGGAATTGATCATGACACCTATGGAAAGAGGTTCGGGTCTTAGCTTAGAATTTTCAAGGTGTTACACAAAACAAGGAAAACACATATACTTCAACCATCTCTGAAGACCAATCACAAATAACATAGATTCACTACCTAATGATAACAAGGTGAGTCTTAAGTTCAATTCAGATACAGTGCCTACAAGTCCATACCAAACTTGCCCACCACACTAGTGGGTTCTAAACTTTAAATCAAGTATGACAAACTAAGGGTTACCAAGTTATTATAATAGGACTTCAACTATTTCAGCTAGGCAATCAAACTTATCATAATCTAATTAAGGTCAGTTCTAGTGTCGTTCTCTTTATCAGATAGATTCTCTGTGGTTCAGGCATCACCTAGTTATCAAGTACTAGGTTTAAGTCTCAAGTCATTACATCTTAGGTGTCATCTATACACCAAACTCACCATACATATAATCATTCATAATTCCTATTAACTATATCCAGCTACTACCATCCAGACTCCATTCCTGAAGGCCTAAGCATATTGTCTCCATCAATTTCTATACAGGAAACATGCTTACTAATCAAGTCTTGCTATTATTTAACCATAATCTACCTCAAACACCATTATGCTTATATGATGCATGCAACATCCATGTTGTCCTTGTCCAAGGAAATCTGGAGGAATGGTTACCGCAAGAGGGAAGGGAGTTCAACCCCTTTTTGAGAGCTTTTCCTCTCTTTTTCCTCTTTCCTAGGATTGAGAGAGATTTGTGGTGTTTTAAGGAGAAGACCTGTAAAACCTTGATGTGCCAAGATTTGACAGCACTTTCGACGCTTAAAATGAAGGATTTTTGGGAGTTCTTAAGCATATTTTGTTGGATTTAATGTCTTTTGTTACATGTATAGGGAAAAGTATGAAATAGGTCAAAAGATCAAATTTTGCAGTTTTCTGGGCAAAAAGACAAGCCACCACGGGCGTCACACCCATGACGGCCCATGGGGCAGAGCGTGGGAACATAGCAGCTCAAAAGGCTAAGGAATTAAAGCCTGACGGGCTGCCGTGACGCCCGTGGAAGACACGATGGGATGTCGCAGTGCACGTCGGATTGATCCAGAGAAGTTAGTAAGAGCTAGGAACAGGCGACGGGCATCCACGACATCCATGACAAGAATGACTCCCCATCGGGTTGCCCGTGGAAAATAGGCAGGAAAGCTGGAGATAAGCCAAGTGCAGGCGATGAGAAGGCCATGACGGGCGTCGCAGCCTCGATGTCCCATCACCTTCGCTCGTGAAATCTTAGCAGAGGCCTGGAATTGAAGACTTGACGATGGCCGATGGGCATCTTAGCCTCGATGTCCCATCACTTTTGCCCGTGCGATCTTGGCAGAGGCCTAGACATGAAGACCTGAAGATAGCCGATGGGCACCCATGACGCCCGTCGTACCCATGATAGCCCATGAGGCATCCCGTCAGCAATGTCGTATCCAGCTTCTCCTAGATTTGTTAGGATTTGGTTTCTTTGTCTATAAATACTTCCCCTTAGGTTTTATTTTCGGTTGTTACTCATTATTTTTGAATAGTTACTACATTATTATTTTTGTGTTGACTTTAAACACAAGTTCTTGATTATTTAAAGTGTTCTTGATATTTTCTTCAAGATTCCAGAATTCTTTGCGCTAATTTGTAAGTATCTAGTGATGATTGCACAAACAACCATTAATTGTGTACTTATTAACATGAGTAGCTAAATTCACAACTAGGGTTGTGGGAACCATGAAGAATTAACAAAGTAGGAAAAGTACTTAGTAATTCGAGGGAGATATTTATGCATGTATTGTGCTTCCCTTCGTAAGGATTGCTTTCTAGCAGTGTACAACGTTAGAACTTGTATTATCCTTACTTGCCAAACCAAGGAGGTAACGGATGGGAAAAGGGTTGTTCAACGATGGAGATTTGAGGCTACTAACCCTCATCTAATAGCTTGACCTTATCCAGGAATAGCTAATCTGGGATCCAGGGTAAGGGTTAATAGAGCATACACCCATGGCCGGACCAAGGCGTGTGGTGAAATTCATCTAGCTGTCAGACCAAGAAGTTACGTGAACCCAACTTACCAATTCTTCATGCTAAGTATCAAACTAGTTTACCAGGTACAAAAGCCTTACTAAGTTATGATCTCATGGGGAACCCTACCCTAGTCGCTTCTATTATCGATAACAACTATTGAAATTGACATTTGTTACTTATTTACATTCTAGTTACGATTACTAGTTGTTACTTTAAAAAAACCCTTTCGAGGGAAATAAATGACTAAGAACGCGAGTAAAGATTAGTCGACCATAGTCCTACCATATTCCCTATGGGATGGACCACAACCTTCGTTGGGTTCTATATTTGATCAGCGACCGCTTACACTTCTTAAAGGAGGTGTAATTTGGGCGTATCAAATTTTGGCGCCGTTGCTGGGGAATACAGTTTAGGATTAAGAGAGATTGTGTTTAGTTCACTATTAGTCCTTATTTCCTGATTTTACTTTTTCTATTGTTTTTTATTTATTCTACATGTTGCACACTTATGTATGCCCAGTACAAGGAGTCAAGGCAATCCCTTGATCCCATACAATCCTGAGCTCTCTCAAACAATAAGAAACATCGCCAAAGAGGGAGAAAATGAGACACCAGAACAAACCACAGTCCGATTATTAGCCGAAAAAGAGCAACAGAAAAGGGAAGGAGATGATGCTCTTGCCGCTGAAAATGCTGCAATTGCAGCAGACCTCGCAGCTCGAAATGCGGTGGCTAAGAAAGCAAGAAAGGCACAACAACAAGCTGCTCATCAAGATGTACTAAATGCCCAAGCAGCAGCAGACGGGGAAGCCTATCGAAATTTGCCTAGAGGACCAGTCGTTCTACGACAGAATAGGGGTCAATAGATACAACAGCCCAAGCAAGCCCCTCTCTACTATGATTATGATCATTATGATGAGGAGGAGAAATTGGGAATTTCTAGATCTATAGTGTTTCCACCACTGACTAAGGGGATGAAATTTGACATCACCAGCACCATGATCCAGTTGATGAACAATAAGGGACTGTATGCTGGAAAACCTACAGAAGATGCAAATCTTCTCATGTGCAGAATTTTACTCAGATTTGCAAGTCGTATAGTATGCCAGGAGTGGGGCAAGATGCTATTAGACTGAGGTTGTTTCCATTATCATTGACCGATGAGGCAACTGTGTGGCTCTCAGAACTTCTCAATAATTCCATATACACATGGCACGAGTTGAAGACCCAGTTTTTGGAGCGATTCTTTCCTCCATCAAGGATGTTACAATTGAAGCAGGAGATCTATAATTTCAAGAAGCTACCTGCAGAGGCGTTATATGAGGCTTGGCTAAGGTTCAATAAGAAGTTGAAGCAAGTTTCGATACATGGAATCCCTTGAAGGCATCTGATGGAAATTTTCTACAAAGCACTGAATGCCAACACCAAAGCAGTAGCTGACACTGTAACTAGTGGGCATTCATGGACAACTCGTATGATAAAGATTCGAAGATGCTTGATCGAGTTACCAAAACCAACAGAGCATGGCATACTAGAGAGTCAAAGACCCCAGCAGGTACATATGGAGTTGGCAAGGTAGTGGAATTCAATGAATTCCAAGACATCAAAAAGGAACTGGCTGAGATGAACACGACAGTTGGGTTACTTGCAAAGAAATTCCTAGCTGAGGGAGTAGAGAAGGTGAAAGCCATCGGTTCACAAGGTAAAGCACATAGGCCAGATGATTACTCATCCAAAGAGGAAGTTAGTTATTTGAATGATCAAGGGGTAGGTTTTCGGGCCTCTAGCCAAGGAAATCAAGGTCGAAATCGAGACAGAGATGACTACTACAATTGGTCCGATTACAGGGATAGGAGCAGAGGTAGATATAGAGATGGTGACTGGAAAAAAAAAGAATGGGTACAAGAATGATTGAAGTGGTCTTTATGTCTCGCCTGGAAATCGCGAAGAACGACCTAAACAACCTACCATGAGGGAGCTGCTCAACAAGGTGTTTCGAAAGGTTGACTCCACGAATGCAAGCATGAAAGAGATAAAAGCTGACCTTTCAAATGTCATTCAGTGAGTGGATTCCCATTCTGTCTCCATAAAGCAGCTTGAGATGTAAATGCACCAGATTTCCACTAGTATGAACCCGCATCAAAAGGGTACTCTCCCAAGTGACACCATTCAGAACCCCAAGAATGATCGATAGGTTATGGTAATGACTACTCGAAGAAGAAAGCAGACCATTGATCCTCTCATGCCTTTAGTTGTTGATGAGCCAACCATAGTTGAAAAGGATGATGTTGAGATTTCGGTCGAGTCTGAAGAAATAGATGGTGGGGAAGAGCCAATTGAGAGTCATTCTTTTGGGTTGAAAGCAAAGAGCAAAGAGGTTTCACTGGTCCTGAAACCCATGCCATTTCCCCCTCCACCTTACCCTCAGAGATTGAAGAAAAAGGTTGAGGACGGTAAATTTCACAAGTTCATCTCCATGCTGAAGCAACTATCAGTAAATATTTCTTTGGTCGAAGCACTGGAGTAGATGCCTGGATATACTAAATTCATGAAGGATCTGGTAACTAAGAAAAGGACAGTTAGCTTTGAGCCAGCTAACAATTTGCACCACTGTAGTGCAATAGCATCCCGTTCCATGGTTCTATAAAAGGAAGATCCTGGGGCCTTCACAATTCCTTGCACTATTGGAGCTTTCTACTTTGCCAAAGCATTGTGTGATCTGGGTGCTAGTATAAATCTTATGCCGCTAGCAGTGTATAATTCGCTGGGTTTGGGATCCCCCACTCTGACTATAATGCGGCTCCTTATGGAAGATCGCATGGTGAAGAGACCTGTGGGAATTCTTTATGATGTATTGGTGAAGGTTGATGCTTTTATATTTCCTGCAAACTTTGTGATTCTAGATTGCAAGGTTGACTTTGAGGTACCCATTATCTTGGGGCAACCATTCCTGGCCACTGGATGCTCTTTGGTTGATTTGGAAACTGGGCAGATGAAATTCAGGCTGAATAATGAGGAGGTGATGTTCAATGTCTTCAAATCTATTAAGCATCATGATGACATGCGAGTGGTGTCATTCATTGATGTTGTTGATGAGGATCCATTTGTCGTACCTATTAAGGAGACACAAGGTGTCGAAGCTCTTGCTGTCGTGATTATGAACTTTGAAAGTGATGATATTAAGGAGTACGATAAAATGGTAGCAGCACTCACAGGGTTGGGATCTTATAGTTATGCACCAAAGAAGCTCGACTTGGACTTGAAAAATAGGCAGACACCACCTGGCTGAACGTCTATTGAGGAGCCTCCAGTCTTGGATCTTAAAGCACTTCTAGCTTATCTTCAGTACGTATTATTAGGAGCTAATGATACTTTTCCAGTGATCATTACTGTAGATTTAGGTGAAGGGCAAGTTAAAGATTTGGTTTCTGTCTTGAGGAAGTTTAAAAGAGCCATTGGTTGGACCATTGCTGACATCATCTGGATTTTGCCTGGAATCTGTACACATAAAATTCAGCTTGAGCCAGATTGTATTCCAAGTACTGAGCACCAATGTACGTTGAATCAACCTATGCAAGAGGTTGTCAAAAAGGAGATCATTAAGTGATTGGATGCAGGTGTGGTTTATCCTATTTCCGACAGCAAGTGGGTGAGCTCGGTTCAGTGTGTGCCAAAGAAGGGAGGGATTACTGTAGTCCCAAATGCAAAGAATGAACTAATTCTAATGAGGCCAGTCACATACTGGCGCATATGCATGGATTATAGGAAGCTGAATGCATGGACTGAGAAGGACCATTTTCCAATGCCATTCATGGTTCAGATGTTAGACCGTCTTGCTGGTAGAGGATGGTATTATTTTCTTGATGGTTATTCGGGATACAATCAGATATTGATTGCTCCTGAAGACCAAGAGAAAACCACTTTCACCTGTCCATATGGGACGTTTGCTTTCAAAAGGATGCCATTTGATTTGTGCGATGCGCCAACAATATTTCAGCATTGTATGATGTCCATTTTCTAACACATGGTGAAGGACAGTATTGAGGTATTTATGGATGACTTTTCGATGGTAGGTGACTCTTTTGAATATTTTCTAGATCATCTGAGTTGTGTGCTGAAACGATGTGAAGAGTGCAACCTAGTGCTGATCTGGGAAAAATGTCACTTTATAGTGAAAGAGGGCATAGTGCTTGGTCACCAAATTTCTAAGAAGGGTATGGAGGTTGATAGAGCAAAGATTGAGATGATTAAAAAATTTCCTCCATTGGTTTCTGTGAAGGGAATTTGGAGCTTTTTGGGGCACGCAGGTTTTTATAGGAGGTTCATCAAGGACTTCTCCAAAATTCCTAATCCATTGTGCAGGTTATTGGAGAAAGAGGTAAAGTTTGTGTTTGATGGTGCAAGCCTGAAGGCATTCGAGTGCCTTAAAGAAAAGTTGGTCTCAGCTCCCATTATTATCTCTCCTTATTGGTCCCAATCTTTTGAGGTTATGTGTGATGCTAGTAGAGTTGCACTAGGAGCAGTCCTAGGCCAAAGGCGTGAAAAGATTCTCCATCCTATATACTATGCTAGCAAAGCACTTAACCCGGCTCAGAAGAATTATACTGTAACTGAACAAGAGCTACTTGTTGTGGTCTTTGCGTCTGAAAAATTCAGATCTTATTTTCTTGGCACCAAGGTGGTGGTGCACACTGACAATGCAGCCTTTCGTTATCTCATGGTGAAGAAAGATGTGAAACCATGGCTGATTAGATGGGTGTTGCTACTGAAAGAGTTTGATTTTGAGGTCAAGGATCGAAAGGGCACAGAGAATCAAGTAGCAGACCATTTGTCTAGGCTGGAAAAAGAGGCAATGTTGAAGCTGAATGATGAATAGTAGATAGATGATTGGTTTCCTGATGAACAAGTGTTAGCCGCTTCTCAAGACTTGATCCCATGGTTTGCTGATATTGCCAACTATTTGGCGAGTGATTTAGTACCGGATGATATGTCAATCCACCAAAGAAGAAAGTTCATGTCCGATGTCAAGAAATACTTCTGGGAAGAGCCATTCTTGTTCTATGTGTATGCTGATACAATGATCCAGAGATGTGTGCCTGAAGCTGAGATAATGGAGATACTAGAAGCGTGCCATTCATCCCCTGTTAGGGGTCATTATAGTGGTATTCGGACTGCGCACAAGATCTTACAATGCGGCTATTATTGGCCGATTATTCACAAAGACGCCCATGAGTTTGCTAAGGCTTGCAGCAGGTGTCAAAGGGAGGGAGACATATTAAGGAGGCATGAGCTTCCTCTTAATCCCATCCTTGTGATTGAGCTGTTGGATGTTTTGGGTATAGACTTCATGGGTCCATTCGTATTATCCAATGAAAACCGGTACATATTGGTGGCTGTGGACTATGTATCTAAGTGGGTGGAGGCAGTTGCGCTTCCCAGTAATAAAGGCAACTGTGTCACAGCATTCTTGAAAAAGAACATCTTCTCCAGGTTTGGTACGCCAAGGGCAATTATTAGTGATGGAGGCTCTCACTTTTGCAACAAGTTGTTTCACGGCTTGCTTGAGAAATATGGAGTTAAACACAGAGTTGCAACCCCTTATCATCCTCATATGAGTGGGCAAGTGGAGGTTTCCAATAGAGAGATAAAGTCAATCCTATCAAAAACGGTCAATGCAAATAGAAAGGATTGGTCGCAGAAGTTAGATGATGCTTTGTGGGCATATCGGACTGCATTAAAGACACCAATAGGTATGTCACCATATCAGCTTGTGTTTGGTAAGGCGTACCATCTTCCGGTTGAATTAGAGCATAAGGCCATGTGGGCGTTGAAGAAGATGAACTTAGACTAGTCTGAGGCATCATTGCAGCGCCCTGGGTAGTTGAATGAATTGGATGAGTTCCACCTGAACGTATATAAGAGTTCAGCTCTGTACAAAGAGAGTATGAAATTGTATCATGACCGGAATATAGAAAAGAGAAATTTCCAATCGGGTGATTTGGTCTTACTCTTTAATTCTAGACTTCGCTTGTTTCCTGGCAAGCTGAAGTCTAAGTGGATTAGACCATTCAAGGTGGTGCAAGTATTTCCTCACAGAGCTGTAGAACTAGAAAACCATGAGGGAAAAAGGTTTAAGGCAAATGGGCAGCGGATCAAAGCTTATTTTGGCACAACAAAGGAGCTGAAAATGATTGAAGCCTGGAACCTTGATGAATTAATCCCACCCAAGGAGCTTGATGAAGTTTGAGTAATCAAGCAACATGCGTTGTGCCGCGACGTTAAATCAGGCATTGCATGGGAGGCGGACTTGTATTTTGCTTTATTTGTTTTTAGTTTTAGTGGTTGTAAAGTGTTTTGGTGAAGTCTGAGTAACCAAAACACTTGTGTTGTGCCGCAATGTTAAATTAGGCGCTGCATGGGAGGCAACCCATCGACTAACTCGTGTGGAATTTGCAGGCGATAAGATCTTAATTGAAGAGACTGCACGCAAGAAGGGGTCCCACGGGCTCTGTGACGGGCCATCGCAAGTGCCATGCCTGTGGGACTGGGGATATCCAACAAGAAAAGTAACTAAGTATGGAAGCATGGTGGTCTGCCTCATTTCCACGTCTCACATGATGGGCCATCGCGGTTTCGATGGGCATGGGAATGGGTGTCAAGCCCCTTACAAAGACGAGGAAATTTGCTGGTCCACTCCCACGACCCTCATGATGGGCCATCGCGCCTCTGACGGGTGTGGGAGGCCAGACTCTGTTGTCTACGTAAGTAAGGTTCGACGGGCCATTGCTAGCCCGATGGGCGTCGCGTAGCCCGTCGCCTGGGTAGGTCAAGGTAGGTCAATAGTTTTTAAACTTCTTTTAATTTTGACCCGACCCAGACCCCCACTCCCTTCCCCCCCGCGTATATAGCACTTTGACCTCAATCAAATTGAGGTCAAATACACTCATCTCACCGATACTCTCTCCTTCCACCATAATAAATCCCTACACTCACACCCCATGACTTCGTCCCTCACTACTCACAATCCATAAAATTACTAGCATCATCTAACTAGTTCCAAGATCCAAGACTCAAGTTTATTCGAGCTTTGTGCAAAACCAAGAGTAAGTTTACTTTCTCATGGATTTTTAATAATGTCTTGGTGTGAAAATGTCTATGGGTTTGTAATGAATCTACTAAAGTGTCAGCAATAGAAACCAAAGTTAACGAAAACCCTAGACTTGAACTTTATGAGATGTGCAGTTTGTGTGATTCAAGAAATTAGGGTTGTGTGATGGGTAAAATGGTTTTTGTTGTTTGGTTGTTATGTGGGTAGTGAGGAACTGGTAATAAGTATAAGAAAAGAGGGAGAGAGAGAGATTGTTGTACTGATTGGATCCCACGGGCTGGCAGATGGGATGTCTGAGGCACGACGGGCGTCGGTCAGGGCATGGAACTGGTCCAAAACTTGAAAAAGTTTCTGGCTAGATACGACGCCCACCCCGATGGGACGTCGGACCTCCCACGCCCGTGGTAGGAGCCCGTGGGAGGACAACTGTCCTTAAAAACCTTACTCACCCTGCACCGACGCCCTATCCCACGGGATGTTGGACCTACCACGCCCGTGGCACAGGGTCATGGAAGGATGAATTTCCTGTAAACTCCACTGGTCTATTCCGACGTCCTATGCCACGGGACGTCGGCCCTCCCCACGCCCATGGGAGGATGATTTTTCTAAAATTTCTCTAAGTGTCAAAACTTTTCTGGCTTTGTCACTTTAGTCTCGATTGCTAACATGGGTTTTCTATAGGTACTAAATGGCACTAAAGACACTACTATGATGGGGGGACCCGAAAAGCTAAGGACACCACCAACAAGTCTCGGCTAAAGGATCAGCCCACTGATTCTGAAGCCAAAAAGAGCGACTCAAACAACACCCCCTTTGTCCGGAACACCAGGAGGAAGCTGGTTGTGTCTCCCTCCCAGTCTGAAGAGGAGGGAGGCAATGCATCTACAGAAAAATAAGGATCATCTTTCGGCTCGTCTGAGACTAGTGCAGAGAGAGAACATGCAAATATCGGGCAAGAATTGGCTACCCAAGTCTCAAGTGGAATAGGAAATGAGTCGAGAGATGAGGATGGTTCTGGTTCGGAGCACAGTTTGGCAAGAGATGAAGAGGGTAATGCTGAGTCCGATATGAAAACCACTACCTCGGATAAGGAGACTCCCTCACCTAATCCGTCTGGCACTGGTGCAACACTGGGACTTGCTAGTGAGACAGTCAGATGGAGCATCAAAGGGTCAAAGAAAATATTTGACTACGGCCTAGAGGTGACATCAAGAGGAAATTTGAGAAGGCCCATCGCTAAGGAATGGAGGATATATCCATTCAAGCTGAAAAATTTCTGCAAGATGGATGAATATTTCTGGCACTACAGGTTGGGCTGGAATAGTAAGCCCCTTTCCGATTTTCAGCCAACTCTCGTCAAGGAGTTTTATGCAAACTATTCGGCCATCCAGAAAGAGTTGTGTAAGAAGGGCCAGAAAATTGCAGACTTGCTCGCTCTTGAGAGCGTCACAGTAAGGGGTGTCAAAATCCACATCTCAGCCGAAACAATCAAAAAATTTCTCTTTGGGACAGAGTATGTGGCACCCACGGACACCTTTGATTATGACTACCAGGTAAACAATGAGGAAAAGAGGACAAAGTGGTTGGCCAAGCGCCTGACTACCACTGGGACACCAAGGTGGCTTGGCCAAGACAAGATGTAAATCCATAAGGCCTCTCCATCTTTTGAGGCAAAGTTTGGGTGGGCACTGGTACGACTCCAGCTCATGCCAACGGGTGCCGATAATCAACTTACTCTGGAACGGGCCATCCTAGTGGCCAGCCTGATGTCCAAGTACAACCTCAATTTTGGGAAAATCATCGCAGAAGATATCTGGGATAGAGTTACCAAAATTGGTTCTTCTTACCCATTTCCCTACCTAATCATTGAGTTGTGTGAAGAAGCCCAGGTCCCAAGGTGTGCAGGGGTCAATCGGGCTGAAAGAGCTGCAAGGACACACCATCCGGAGAGGTCTAAAGATGAGACACAAGTGCTGGGTTTGAGCGGTACTTCTGATCCATTGGATAATACACTTAAGGCACACAAACCGACACCGGAGGTGACAGCGTCCCCCACGACTAGACCCACCCCACAGGGTAGCTAGTCCGAGCACACCACAGCTGGCCCATCCACTATTACAGTAGGTCCATCCACTTCTGCAGCACCTTCAGAAGAGGATCCAGAATCCATCTTTGCTTTCCATCCAGCAAATTTTGCCGATATAGTCCAGAGGATCATTGATCTAAAAGCACAAATGAAGGTGTTTGTCGAGCAGTTCCAGCCGATTGGGAATGCTTCAATTCAAAGGGCCATAGCACCATTTCTGAATGTAAATGCCAGATTGACACATTGGAGGATAGGGTGGATGAGAAACTGATAGATTTGGGTGCGATGGAGCTTACAGAACTGAAAAAGGAGATTGTCGAGCTTAAAGTTGACATCGAGTAGTTGAAGAATCCCCCACCTACTCAGGCAAGGGCTCTAGTAGTCTTGCCATGGATTATGCTAGAGCCTACGCTCAATATATGGGATTTTGTGGATCCCAACCTCCGAATGGAGAACTTGGACACAGCAGTGGCAAAGGAGCCAGAAAAAGAAGCTGAACTACCTCCTGAACCCTCTGAGCAGAAGAGAAAGAGGAAGATAAAAGACAAGCAGGCTCAAGCGAATGATGCTCCTCTTAGCCCAAAATCTTAAAAAAAAGAAAGAGGAGAAAGCCGAGAAGAGAGCCCAATGAGAGTTATCAAAAGCAACAAGAGAATCCCTAGACATGCATCAGATTAAAGTTAACGGCACTGGCACAGGTGGTTCAGCTAGTGGTGCTACTGGAAAAATGGATGTACCATCTTTAGACCATATTGTGGGAGTTGATGATGTTGAGGCTGCGCAGCCAGCTGATATTGATACTAAGAGGACTTCAGAGGCAGCCTCTATTGTTGAGACTTATACGGGCACTGAATTAGAGGGCCCGACTTCTGCGACACCCGATAACGGTGCTTAGGCGCCAAAAGTAGGCTTAGTATCCTTTGCTTATTATTTTTTCATGCATTGAGGACAATACAAAGCTTTTTAGATGGGGTGGGGGCAGCTGTGGTCATCCGGTATTTTTGTTAAGCATTTTGGCAAAGTCTGAGTAGCCAAAACACTCGCGTCATGCCGCAATGTTAAATCAAGCGCTACATGGGAGGCAACCTATGAGGGTACTCACATGTTACCCGAGTCCTTGGGGTTTTCTTACCTGCGTTTTTTCCCTAAGGATTTTTAATTTCTATTGAACCGGCATGTTTAGTATAGGATGTGTGTTTGTAGAAGTGAATTATAAACTAATTGCAATCATGATCTGATTTTTGAAATAAAGCTTTGTGAAAAAAAATGGAAACCCTTCCAATTTTTTGTGCAATAAAGTGTTAGAACCGACTTAGGTGGATCTGTAAATGACAGCATGCATATAAATGAGACAAGTGGCTTAAGCTAAAGCATGAACTAGTAGTTAGCTAATCTGTAGCCTAAACTCTGTGTCATGTGTGAGGTGAGCTGCTTAGCATCTATTCTTGTTGTACTGTGCGATCTAGAACTTGCCTGGTTAGTTGTGCTTAGGTGGTAGAATGGTTTAGTTGTGACATGATCATAGGTCATTTTTGAATTAGTCCACTTCAGCCAAAATGACCTACCAAATGCAAAGTAATCCCTTTGATCCCTAACTTTGAACCATAAAGTGAACCTTTTTGTTGTTAGCCTATTCACCTTCCCCATTTCCTATAAATCTCTGTTTTGTCCCTGGTCCCTCCTTGGACATCGTGCACCTCAACTCAGGCTAAAAGCCTAAGTTGAGGGTGGCTACTGTAGGGGTAAGTAGGAAGTGTTGGGTATGAAAAAAATGGTTAGTCAATAGAAAGAAAGAAACTGGGTGTGGTTTGTGTGCAAAAGAAAAAAATAGAAAAGAAAAAGAAAGAAAAATAATGAATGAAAAGTAAAGAAAGAAGAATAATGAATGAAAAGACAAAGGGCAGTAATGCAATAGAAACCACACCCAAATCTTGATAAAAGTAACAAGGTTTTGAAAGAAAGGAGAATGAGGGAGGAAAATTTTAAGGCCTGGAAAGTGGACGAAATAAAGAAGTAATTGTAGTCTCAAGGAGGGGATAGTCACTGTTTATCCAAACGGACCACTCCCGTCCCTAAGCCTATATTACAGGCCTAGAAAAGTCATATAGTGATCCTAACTGAACTATTAGAAATCTAAAAGAATAGAAAATAAGGGCAAGTCTATGGTATTGTGCATGTACAGCTTGTACTTCTTTGTGAGAGTGAGCGAATTCCCAGTCCCGGTTTGTTAACTTGATATTCTTTGTGATTCGGGACTTCTTTGTTGTGAGGGCACTAGAGTAGACTGTGATTGCTAATTATTTGGTTTGAATTTCTGCTGTGTATGCTAGCTTACTCATGAATATCGTGTTGTCACTCATGGATCCGTCTTGTGTTCTTTCGATAATTTGATAAAATGCACCGGTTTTTGATCTGTCAAGGAGTGGGTACTACCTTAAAAATTGAAAGTTTAATGAATCAGGTTGCCATTGTAGTTTTTGGTTTTCTACTACTTAAGAATCGTTTAGTTTTGTTTTCGTTTGTTGCTTGAGGACAAGCAAACATTATAAGTTGAGGGTGTTAATGTGCCAGGATTTGATGGCACTTTCGAAGCTTAAAACGGAAGATTTTTGGGAGTTCTTAAGCAAATTTTGTTGGATTTAATGTCATTTGCTACATGTACTGGAAAAAGTACGAAATAGATGAAAAGATCAAAGTTTGCAGTTTTTTGGGCAAAAAGACAATCCACAACGGGCGTCACACCTACGACGGCCCGTGGATAGAGCGTGGGAATGTAGCAGCTCAAAAGGCTAAGTCATTAAAGCATGACGGGCTACCGCGACGCCCGTGGAAGACATGACAGGATTTCACAGTGCCCATCGGATTGATCTAGAGAAGTTACCAAGAGCCAGGAACATGCGAAGGGCATCCACAACGCCCGTGACAAGCACGATGCCCCATCAGGTTGCCTATGGAAAATAGGTAGGAAAGCTGGAGAGAAGCCAAGTGCAGGCAACGAGAAGGCCACAACGAGCGTCGCAACCTCGACGTCCCATCACCTCCGCCCGTGAAATCTTGGCAGAGGCTTAGAATTGAAAACTTGACGATGTCCAACAAGCGTTGCAGCCTCGATGTCCCATCACTTACGTCTGTGGGATCCTTGCAGGGGCCTAGACATGAAGACCTGAAGATGGCCGGCGGCCACCCATGACGCCCATCGCACCCATGATGGACCATGAGGCATCTCGTCGGTGATGCCACATCCAACTTCTCCTAGATTTGTTAGGATTTGGTTTCTTTGGCTATATATACTTCCCCTTAGGTTTTATTTTTGGTCTTTACGCATTATTTTTGAATAGTTACTATATTATTGTTTTGGTGTTGACTTGAAACACAAGTTCTTGATTATTTGAAGTGTTCTTGATATTTTCTTCAAGATTCTGGATTTCTTTGCGCTAATTTGTAAGTATCTAGTGATGATTGCACAAACAACCATTAATTGTGTACTTATAAACATGAGTAGCTAAATCCATAACTAGGGTTGTAGGAACTATAAAGAATTAACAAAGTAGGCAAAGTACTTAGTAATTCGAGGGCGATATTTATGCATGTATTGTGCTTCCCTTCGTAATGATTTCTTTCTAGCAGTGTACAACGTTAGAACTCGTCTTATCCTTACTTGCCAGACCAAGGAGGTAACGGATGGGACAAAGGTTGTTCAACGATGGAGATTTGAGACTACCAACCCTCATATAATAGCTTGACCTTGTCCGGGAATAGCTAATCTGGGGTCCAGGGTAAGGGTTAGTAGAGCATACACCCGCGTCCGGACCAAGGCGTGTGGTGAAATTCATGTAGTTGTCGGATCAAGGAGTTAGTTGAACCCAACTTACCGATTCTGTATGCTAAGTATCAAACTAGTTTACCACATACAAAAGCCTTACTAAGTTATGATCTCATGGGGAACACTACCCTAGTCGCTTCTATTATCGATAACAACTGTTGAAATTGACATATGTTACTTATTTATATTCTAGTTATGTTACTACTTGTTACTTTAAAACCCCCCTTTCGAGGGAAATAAACAACTAAGAACGCGAGTAAACATTAATCAACCATAGTCCTACCATATTCCCTGTGAGATCGACCCCGACCTTCGTTGGGTTCTATATTTGATCAGCAACGGCTTATGCTTCTTAAAGGAGGTGTAATTTAGGCATATCACACCTCGTATATCGAACCAGCTTTCTAAGTTTGAAACTCTGAAAAACTTCATGTTCCCAGGAATTACGAATCCAAACCACGGACCGTGGTTTGAACCATGGGTCGTGGAAAGAATCTGTGGAATGACTTCTGCAGGTTATCCTCTGGTCTGAGAACCACGAGTTGGTTATACTGACCATAGTTCACTCTATGGATCATAAAGTCAACTCATGGAACTTGATCTGAGGGTTGCCTGGTTCCTCAGAATCTACGAGTGACTTCTATGGACTGTGGTCTGAACCACGGACCATAATGGTCACTCGTGGAATTGAATCAGAGACCATGCCAGTCCCCATAAATAATGACTTGGGTCTACAACCCATGATACGGGTCTGTCCTGTTAACCCGTAGTTTGAATTCTGCAGCCTATCTTTCTTGGCCAGGAATGACGGATGGAAACCATGAGCTGTGGTTTGATCTACGGTCTGTGGAACCCATATGTGGTCCCTGAAAGTCAACTTTTTCCAGCTTTTTCTTAATTAAGTCCCAGGGGTATTTTAGTCATTACCCACCCTTTTAACTCTTAAGTGAGGTCGTTTTGACTATTTTTAGCATGGTTTCTAAACCTATTAGCCTAAATATTTTTTCATTACCTCATTCATCTCCCAAAATGGGAAAGAACTCTCTCAAACTCACGGTCTCAAGCTCCAAGATCAAGCCTCTTATTCTTTTAATTTCAAGTGGGTTAACCTCCAACAAGGTATGTGGATATTCAACAATGGGTTCCTCTCACCCTTGTGACCAAGACCCCCAATTCTTATTTTGAATTATGAACTTGTGAAATTAGGATTTTGATCTAAATTAGGGAAAATTTATGAAATCAATTTCTATGTTTAAATTCATGGTTTATTATTACTTATTGATGATTTGATCATGATTCCTTTATTGGATTTAAAAGTCCAAGCATTAAAGGTAATTTCTAGCGTGATTCCATTGAATAGCATATTTTCAAGTGAAATTGGGCATGATTAGATATCATGACTTTATGAATTTATGAAATTGCATGCCTAATTCTTCAAGTATGAATTTAGAAACAAAAGTATGATTTGAATTATGTCTATTCTTTACTTTAAGAACCTATGGTATGAGAATTGCATGGTACCCGATGTGTCTTCATGCTTTTCAAAGAAGATTGGGTATTCAATTATACCTTCATGAACTTATGAGCTATATATATGTTTTGAGAGTAGTATTTAGCACCGAGTGATGAGGGTTCGATTACCCAAGTCCAAAACTATATTGCCAGCATAGGTGATGATTACCCTATAGGCTTATGAGAGTGGATCCACATCTTGATCATGGTGTCCTATGCTTAGCGGGCATTAGGACAGCTTTGCCAACTAGGGTTATATAGTTGGCTATGGTGACTTGTTCCTTCGCAGGTTTCAAGTCAGTTTTGTTAACTACGGTTATATAATTAGATTCCATGTAGCTCACATTGTCTATTGTCGATTATAAGAAACTCCCGTATGAAATCTTTTGACTTATTTGAACTTATGATTTCTATTTTAAGTTTTGACTCTTATTTCATGATTTACTACTCATATTATGATGTTTACCTCTGATAACTTCCTTATGCATGAACTAAGTTTTATTTAAGGTTTAAGTATGTTTTCATCATATTCATGCATATCTCACATAATCCGGTACATCCTATAGTACTGACGCATATCTTGCGCTGCATCCTTTGATGATGCAGATTCAGGCTCGATTCCTCACACTCTTGGCTAGATATTGTCGGAGTCCTAGATTTCAGTGGTGAGACCTCATTATCCAAGGGATAGTATTAGACCTATTTCTCTTATTTTGTTTTCTTTGGATTTCTTGAGCTAGTTAGGGTCTTGTCCCATCATCTGTCATGATAGTTTATTGGCTTCAGACATAGCTAGACTTGTATTCTATTGTATGGAGTTGATTCTTCTTAGACTTGTTCTTATTTAAGTTATGATTGTCCATCTTTAACTAGAATGCTTTCGCTATGTTTCTCGAATTAATCTCTGAGTATGCTATGACCAAGGGTTAATCAAGGCACATGTGTTCCGGATCTCGTGTTACGTCTAGGGGGTAGCCCTGAGGCATGACAATTTGGCATCAGAGCCTCAGGTTCAAGAGTCCTAGGGTGTCTGAAGCCACATGGAGTAGAATCTCTTTCATGTGTTATCTTTCATGTGTGTGAAGCACGCCACACTTATGAGAGGGAAGCTATGAGATGTCTTAGGAAAAAGGTTCACTTCTTTCATGATCAATATCGTGTAATAAAGTTAACTCTGTTACTCATCTAATCCATTCTTATTACATTTCAGATTATGCCTCCACGATGTGCTATGCCTCCCTGAGCTGCTCGAAATATTGTCCCTCTAGTTTTGGCTCTCGAGGCCACAAATGTGGAGTTTCGGAATGTGATCCACCTATTGGCTCAGACTATGGCTGCCCAAGACAATCAGCAGGCTCTTATTCCTATTCACCCTCATGGTGGAGCGGCAGCCCAAGTTCGAGATTTCATCCGTATGAACCCACCGGAGTTCTGGGGTTCGAAGGTGGGTAAGGACCCTCTTAGCTTTGTGGATGAGATGAAGAAGATCCTTGAGGTGATGCAGGTTTCCAGAGTTGAAAGTGTCGAGCTTGCGTCCTATCAGCTAAAGGATGTAGCTCATATTTGGTTCACACAATGAAAGGAAGCTAGAGCTAAGGACGTGGTCCCTATGACTTGGGAGTGTTTTGAGGGAGCTTTCCTCGATTGGTTCTTTCCATGAGAGTTGAGGCAAGCCAAGGTTGAGGATTTTGTGAACCTGAGACAGGGATCTATGACTGTTTAGGAGTACAGTTTAAAATTCACTCAGTTGTCTAGGTATGCCCCCTCCATGGTAGCAGACTCGCATGATTAGATGAGCAAGTTTATCTATGGGGTTTCAAATTTGGTGATGAAAGAGTGTAGGTCCGCTATGATATTTAGTGATATGACTATTTTTAGGCTCATGAACCATTCTCACCAGATTGAGGGAGACAGGCTTAGGAAGATGGCTTGGGAGAACAAGAGGGATAGACCTGAGGGTTCAGGTTTCAGTCAAGGTTTCAGTCACCAGAGGTCAAGAGGTGGACATCGCTCTTCATTTCAGAAGAAATCATCAGGCCCCATTCACTCTTCAGCTAGTACCTACCCAGGCCTCCAAGCCTCATCATGATCAGACTGGTAGAGGAGTTGGTTCTTCCTTTCAGGGGAGTGTTTCCAAGAGATCTACCTACCTCGCTTGTGGCAAGTGTGGGAAGAGTCATCTCGGCGAGTGCTTAGCTGCTTCAGGCAGTTATTTTGGTTATGGTTAGACTGGACATCGTATTAGGGAGTGCCATTCAGCTAAGAAGGGATAGGAAGGTAGGACTCAGTCTACCCCAGCAGCTTCAGGAGGTCGACCAGCCTAGCAGGGAATAGCTTCTAGTTCTGGTGGGCAGCGCCAGAACCGCCTCTATGCCATGTCCTCCCATCAGGACCAGGAGAGCTCACCCAATGTGGTTACTGGTATGTTGGCAGTCTTTTCTATAGATGTGTATGCTTTGTTGTATCCCAGTGCCTCTTTCTCTTTTATGACCTCGTATGTTGCTTGTAAGTTTGAGATTTGTCCTGATCAGCTTCTAGAACCCTTTTGTGTTTCTACTCCTGTTGGTGAGTCAGTCCTAGCCAAAAGAATCTATCAAAACTGCCCTATCTCAGTCCTTCATAGATTCACTTCAGCGGATCTAGTAGAGTTGGAGATGACCAACTTTGATGTTATACTCGGTATGGATTGGTTGCATACTTGTTTTGCCTTGGTTGATTGTCGTACCCGAGTCGTTAGTTTCAGATTTCCAAATAAACATTTCCTAGAATGGCAAGGTAGTCCTCCATTCTCAAAGGGTCATTTCATATCATATCTTAAGGCTAGGAAGATGATCTCCAAGGGTTATGTGTATCACATCATTCAGGTTATAGACACGGAGTCCGAGACCCCCTCTCTTCAGTCAGTTCCTATTATGAGCGAGTTTCCTGAGGTATTTCCCGAGGATTTGCCTAGAGTCCCTCCTGAGTGGGAGATCAACTTTGGGATAGACCTCATTCCAGATACGCATCCTATTTCTATTCCTCCATATAGAATGGCTCTAGCAGAACTTAAAGAATTGAAGGATCAGTTGAAGGATCTTCTTGATAAGGGTTTCATGAGGCCTAGTATATCCCCTTGGGGTGCTCCAGTATTGTTTGTGCATAAGACGGATGATTCTCTCCAGATGTATATTGATTACCGACAATTGAACAAGGTCACAATTAAGAATAAGTATCCCATTCCTAGGATTGATGACTTGTTTGATCAGCTTCAGGGTGCTAGTTGTTTCTCTAAGATTGATCTTAGGTCCGGGTATCATCAGCTTCGGGTTAGAGAATGTGATATTCTAAAAACAGCCTTCAGAACCTGGTATGGTCACTATGAGTTTGTAGTCATGTCTTTTTGACTAACCAATGCTCCTACAACTTTTATGGATCTGATGAATCGAGTGTTCAAGCAATATCTGGACTTGTTCGTGATTGTCTTCATCAATGATATACTTATTTACTCCGGAAGTGAGGAGGAGCATACGGGCCACTTGAGAGGTATTGCAAACTCTCAAGGATTGTCAATTGTTTGCTAAGTTTAGCAAGTGTGAGTTCCGGATGCAGTTTGTGGCTTTTCTGGGTCACATAGTGATAGAAGATGGTATTCGTGTGGATTCGTAAAAGATTGAAGCAGTGAAGAACTGGCCTAGACCTACTTCCCCATCAGATATTTGGAGTTTCTTAGGTATGGCTGGTTATTACAGGAGGTTCGTAGAGGGGTTCTCTTCCATTGCTTTGCCTTTGACTAGATTGACTCAGAAAAAGGTAAAATTCCAGTGGTCCGATTCGTGTGAAAAGAGTTTTCAGGAGTTGAAGACCAGGTTTAGCACCGCTCTAATGTTGACTCTACCCTAGGGTTTGGATGATTTTATGGTTTATTGTGATTCTTCCCGGATTGGGTTGGGTTGTGTGTCGATGCAGCGAGGGAAGGTGATTGCTTATGCTTCTAGACAGCTTAAGACTTATGAGAAGAACTACCCTACTCGTGATCTTGAGTTGGCAGCCGTGGTCTTTGCTTTGAAGATTTGGAGACATTACTTGTATGGTGTTCATGTGGATGTGTTCACCAATCACAAGAGTCTCCAATATGTATTTACACAGAAAGAATTGAATCTTCTTCAGAGAAAGTGGCTTGAGCTTATGAAGGACTACGATATGAGTGTGCTTTACCATTATGGTAAGGCAAATGTTATGGCAGACGCACTTAGTAGATTGTCCATGGGTAGTGTGGCGTCGATTGAGGATGGGAAGAAGGAGTTGGTGAAAGATGTTCATCGACTTGCCTGATTGGGAGTGTGACTTATGGACTCTACTGAGGGTGGTGTTATTGTTCAGAATGGTTCCGAGTCATCCTTAGTAGCAGAGGTAAAGGCAAAGCAAGACAGTGATCCGATTTTGCTTCAGCTAAAGGGTGTAGTCCATCAGCAAAGGGTTGAGGTTTTCACCCAAAGGGGAGATAGTGTGCTTCGTTATTAGGGTTGATTGTGTGTGCCAGATGTGGATGGGTTGAGATAACAAATTTTGACTGAGCTCACAGTTCCCCATATTCTATTCACCCCAGTGCCACTAAGATGTACCATGATCTACGAGAAGTCTATTTGTGGAATGGTATGAAGAGGGACATAGTCAGTTTTGTGGCTAAGTGTCCCAACTATCAGCAAGTGAAGGTAGATCATCGGTGACCGAGTGGCATGATTCAGGATATTGACCTTCCTTCTTGGAAGTAGGAAGCAATCAATATGGACTTCATTATGGGTTTGCCTCGTACTCGAAGGCAACATGATTCAATTTGGGTTATTGTCGATCGGATGACTAAGTCATCCCTTTTCTTGGCTGTTAAGACTACGGATTCATAGGATGATTATGCCAAACTCTACATCCGAGAAATAGTCTGTTTTCATGGTGTCTTATTGTCCATCATTTCTAATAGGAGTACTCAGTTTACATCCTAGTTTTGGAGATCATTTTAGAGTGGTCTTTGTACTCAGGTGAAGCTTAGCACAACTTTTCACCCACAGACGGATGGCCAGGAAGAGCATACTATTCAGACCTTGGAGGATATGTTGAGAGCATGTGTGATTGATTTCAAAGGTAATTGGGATGATCATTTGCCTCTTATCGAGTTTGCCTACAACAACAGCTTTCATTATAGTATCTATATGGCTCCTTATGAGGCACTTTATGGCTGGAGGTGTAGGTCTCTTATTGGTTGGTTCGAGTTTGGTGAGGCAGCCTTGATTGGTCCAGATTCGGTGCATGAGACCATGGAGAAGGTTCAGCTTATTAGGGAGAGGTTGAAGATCGCTCAGAGTCGACAGAAGTCCTATGCAGATGTGAGGAGGAGGGAGTTAGAGTTTGAGGTGGATGATTGGGTGTTCCTTAAGGTGTCGCCTATAAAGGGTGTGATTAGATTCGGGAAGAAAGGAAAGCTTAGTCCTCATTTTGTAGGTCCTTATCGGATTCTGAGAAGAGTTGGTAAGGTTGCTTATGAGTTTGATTTACCATCGGAGTTAGAAGTGGTTCATCAAGTCTTCCATGTTTGCTTGTTGAAAAAGTGTGTTGGAGATCCGATCTTGATTGTTCTTTTGGAGGATATAGCTGTGAAGGATAGTCTTACCTATGAGGAGGTTCCCGTAAAGATTCTTGATCGTCAGATCCAGATATTAAGAAACAAAGAAGTCACCTCGGTGAAAGTTCTTTGGAGAAACCAGCTTGTAGAGGGAGCTACTTGGGAAGCGGAAGAGGCCATGAAGGCCAAGTATCCCCATCTCTTTCCTTCCGATCCAGTTTCAGCTTGAGGTAATAGTTTCCTCCTTACTATGTCCCTCTGAATCTACTCCATCAGTTCCCTTCATGATCCTAGCATGCATTCATATTTTCCGAAGTTAGTTCAGTTATGATTTAAGTTGAGGAGTCCCTTTTTATGTTTGTTCACCAGTTTTCATGTTTTGATGTTTTGGTTGGGCTGTTATTCCTCTAGTTTTCCTTGCTTGGTCTTCATTCGAGGATGAATGATCCCAAGGGGGAGATATTATAACACCTCAAAAATTAGACCAGCTTTCTAAGTTTGAAACTCTGAAAAACTTCATGTTCCTAGGAATTACAGGTCCAAACCACGGACCATGGTTTGAACCACGGGTCGTGGAAAGGATCTGTGGAATGACTTCTGCAGGTTAGACTCTGGCCTGAGAACCACGATTTGGTTATACGGACCGTAGTTCACTCTACAAACTATAAAGTCAACTCATGGAACTTGATCTGAGGGTTGCCTGGTTCCTTAGAAACCACGAGTGACTTCTGTGGACCGTGGTCTGATTCACAGGACGTAATGTTCCCTCGTGGAATTGAATCAGAGACCATGCCAGTCCCCTGAAATGATGACTTGGGTCTATGACCCATGATTCATTTTACGAGTCCGTTCTATTGAACCATAGTTTGACTTCTGCAACCTATCTTTCTTGGCCAAGAACAGCGAATGGAAACCACGAGCCGTGGTTTGATCTACGGTCCATGGAACCCATCTGTGGTCCCTGAAAGTCAACTTTTTCCAGATTTTTCTTAATTAAGTCCCAAGGGTATTTAAGTCATTACCCACCTTTTTAACTCCTAAGTGAGGTCGTTTTGACAATTTTTATCATCATTTCTAAACCTATTAGCCTAAATCTTGTAATTACCTCATTCATCTTCTAAAAAGGGAAAAAACTCTCTCAAGCTCAAGGTCTCAAGCTCCAAGATCAAGCCTCCTACTCTATTCAATTTCAAGTGGGTTAACCTCCAACAAGGTATGTGGGTATTCAACAATGAGTTGCTCTCACCCTTGTAACAAAAACACCCAATTCTTATTTTGAATTATGAACTTGTGAAATTAGGGTTTTGATCTAAATTGGGGAAAATTTATGAAACCTGTTTCTATATTTAAATTCATGGTTTCTTATTACTTATTTATGATTTGATCATGATTCCTTTATTGGATTTAAAATCTCAAGCATTAAAGTTGATTTCTAGCATGATTCCATTGAATTGTATGTTTTCAAGTGAAATTGGGCATGATTAGATATCATGACTTCATGAATTTATGAAATTACATGCCTAATTCTTCAAGTATGAATTTAGAAACAAAAGTATGATTTGAATTATGGCTATGCTTTACTTTAAGAACCTATGATATGAGAATTGCATGGTACCCGATGTGTCTTCATGCTTTTCAAAGAAGATTCGGTATTCAATTATACCTTCATGAACTTATGAGCTATATGTATGTTTTGAGAGTAGTATTTAGCACCGAGTGATGAGGGTTCGATTACCCAAGTCCAAAACTATATTGCCAGCATAGGTGATGATTACCCTATAGGCTTATGAGAGTGGATCCACATCTTGATCATGGTGTCCTATGCTTAGCGGGCATTAGGACAGCTTTGCCAACTAGGGTTATATAGTTGGTTATGGTGACTTGTTCCTTCGCAGGGTTCAAGTCAGTTTTGCTAACTAGGGTTATATAGTTAGATTCCATGTAGCTCACATTGTCTATTATCGGTTATAAGAAACTCCCATATGAAATCTTTTGACTTATTTGAACTTATGATTTCTATTTTAAGTTTTGACTCTTATTTCATGATTTACTACTCATATTATGATGTTTACCTCTGATAACTTCCTTATGCATGAACTAAGTTTTATTTAAGGTTTAAGTATGTTTTCATCATATTCATGCATATCTCACATAATCCGGTACATCATATAGTACTGACGCATATCTTGCGCTGCATCCTTTGATGATGCAGATTCAGGCTTGATTCCTCACACTCATGGCTAGATATTGCCGGAGTCCTAGATTCCAGTGGTGAGACCTCATTATCCAAGGGCTAGTATTAGACCTATTTCTCTTATTTTGTTTTCTTTGGATTTCTTGAGCTAGTTAGGGTCTTGTCCCATCAACTCTCATTATAGTTTAGAGGCATCAAACATAGCTAGACTTGTATTCTATTGTATGGAGTTGATACTTCTTAGACTTGTTCTTATTTAAGTTATGATTGTCCATCTTTAACTAGAATGCTTCCGCTATGTTTCTCGAGTTGATCTCTGAGTGTGCTATGACCAAGGGTTAACCGGAGCACTTGTGTTCCGAATCTCGTGTTACATCTAGGGGGTAGCCCCGGGGTGTGACAAGACCTCATTTTGGAAAAGTATTTAAAGGCTGAATAGTTATAGGCCATGTTTTTTATCCTGTGCTTTCATCGCGATGAGGGTCTCTTCATCGTGATAGACCATTATAATGAGACTTCCTTAAATGCAATGAACCATTGCGATGAGTTCAGGATTTTCACAATTAGGGATGCTGGAAGCTTGTCTTTGGCCATATTTTATGCTCGTGATTTAATTAAACACCCTCAAAATCAACCCTATGATTTAACATATCTGATCACATACCAAAAATACTAACTCGGTTACTTTTATTGCAACTTTTCAATAACAATAGGACAGGTCATTATAATTACCTTGCATGAAATCTAAGATTTAGTATGTGTAACCCTTGGGTGAAGTAATTTGTCTAAGTTGAAATTCTTTTCGTATATTCCTTAGGTCTAGTTGAGAATGATTTTTGAGGTATAGATGATGTTCAGAATGTAAGAAATAAGATTGATTATAGTGTCTATAGACTTTGAGTCTAGTGTGTTGTTGTAGAATCATTCGTAGAAATTCTAGATCGGTGTTATCCCGCTAAAAGTTGACAGAAAAAGTGTGCTAGGGCTAGTCCCTTCTTTTGGTGAGTTTTATTAAACCTTAAAGAATAATAAAAATAGTTGTTGTAGCGAAATTACTCGTAGCCTTATTAAATTTGGTTGGCTGCTTGACTTGATATAGTCATCCCTCGTGGGGATTTATATTCTATTGATAGTGACCCTGGGCATAAAGACAACTTAGAGATTATTCATATAGGTCACTTATTAATATATTGCTTGTCTTTGGGCTATTTGATGGGTTTTCGTCGCCCTCTGGGTTATTATAGTAAGATGTAGAGATATTATTACTGCCTTAGGGGCTACATGCATGTTTCTTGAGGGGCTATTAATATGAGTTAAATCCTATGAGCTATTGTGATTGCCTACAGGGCTATAGTAGAGCCTACGGGCTATAATGTTTGGCTAAAGGGGCTAGATTAAGGCCTATGAGCCAAAGAGTTACCTATGGGGCTATAATAAAGTTTGTTCACTTGCGGGCTATATTGTTTGTCTAAAGGGGCTAGATTAAGGACTACCATCCAAAGAATTGCCTACGGGGCTATAATAAATCATGTTCACTCACGGGCTATAATGTTTGCCTAAAAGTTCTAGATTGAGGCCTACCAACCAAAGAGTTACTTACGGGGCTAGATCAGATACAGGAGCCTTGTGTGCTTGATTACTCAAAGCCTTTAGGGCTATACAGATATATAATTTCCTTCGAGGCTATATGGATATATAGTTGCCTTAGGGTCTAGATATATAATTGCTATTAGGGCTATATATATGTACAATTAGTTGCCTTCAGAGATATGTGTAGAGTGCTTGAGGGGCTATCAAGATGTATTAAATGCCTACGAGGCCAGAGGATTACCAATAGGGGTATACAAATTGAATTGGCACCTCTCAGGCTTATGGGGGCCCAGGTAGGTGGTCTTGTTTGTTGTTTGTACATGTCGTGCTTATGGGGACCAGTTAGGTTATTGTTTGATTATTATTTTATGATCTGTGTTAGGAATAGTTATGTTGTATTATGACGATTGTTGACTTTCTTCACGTGTACTTCATTATTTGATGATATTAGTTAACTCAATTCAGGTAAGCAAACATCTTAGTTTGTTATGGTTTGTGAGGTTAAGTCGAGAACAAGTAAGCTTGTTTTGTCTAACCTATGACTCCCTACTTGAGTATTTACAGTACTTATTATATTATTCTCATTATTTGTAGATTCACAAGTAGATAAGTATTTGCAGATTATCTTCGACCCTCTTATCTGATTACTTATAATATTTATGACATTAGCTTCAGTTTTAGCTTTTAGTTGTCTTACATACATGGTACATTATTTCTTATTGTCATCCCCATTGCCTGGGAGACATTGTATTCATGCCTGCAGGACTCAAGCAATGATCATACAAACCTGCTGAGTAGCATAACTGAGTTTTCAGCAGATTGTTTGTGTAATGACCCTTTCGGTCATTCCTGCATTTATGCTTTCTTTGTACTGTTAGAGCTTTCCTATAGTGGCCCCAAGTCATTTATGACTTGCTAGGACCAGTGGTTCGGTGCCCTGGGGCCATTTGTTTGGTTTTTATGGTAGTTTTCCTACTTTAGAGCTTTAACTTAGGAAATCATTGACCTTAGTCAACATTCTTAGCTAACATACTCGGAATTAAATTCTGACAATTTTGTTAGCTCCAGAATATGGAGTTTGGTCTAGCTAGACCTTTAGTCCAGGCCTGACAACTTGCAGTTTGGTTTTGGGTTGCTTTTTGTGTTTTTAGGCCAGTTGGAGTTAGAAGTGTGACTTTGGTCAACTATTGATGATTTGAGCATCAGATTCGAAATTCGGTGATTCCATCAGCTCTAGAATGTTTACTATGGGTTAGGTAGGTGGTTGGTTTGGGTCCTGGGTTGTCCAGGCTTATTTTGGGTGTTTGGTTGGTTTTAGTTAGTGTTGACTTGGGTCAACATTCCTTCGAGATGACCTCGTATGGATGTTTCATCGATTCCCTTGAGTTCAGAACATCATTTCCACTCTAATAGCATGATTAGTTTATGAGTACCGGGTTCGAATTGTTCTTGCAATACCCCATAGAAATTTTTGTTGTTGTTAGTTTTCTGCAACTGGCTGGCCTTTAGCGCCAATGGCACCCAAGCAGTGCTATCGCGCTTGCCTGCATTGGCCTTCAGTGCCGATGGTGCCCTACCAGCATCGATAGCGCCTAGGCCTCACCCACTTCCAGTGCCAATAGCGCGATCATGCATGCACACCTGGCCCTCTAGCGTGATGGTGCCTTGCCAGCGCTAATAGCGCCGCCCACCTTGCCTTCCCTTCAGCACTATAGCGCCTCTTCAGCGCCAATGGCGCTAGCCTGTGGCCAGGCCTTTATTTCACGATTTTCAGCCATTTTTCTCTTGGTTCTCTCAACCCTTATCTCATTTCCCTCACCTAAAGTTGCTTCCAAATTTATTCTTGTCATGGGGGTTCCACCAATTGGCGCTTAAATATTTCTTCCCTCTTCACTTGGTAAGCTTCCTTCTTCCCCAAAAGCTTCTTCTCCATATCTAACCTTCATTGATAAACCTTCATAATCTTGGGGAAAATTCTTATTTATAGTTGCTCGAATTGGGTCTGCATGCTTGTGGATTTCACTATGTAGGCTTGCTTCCTCTCATCGTGGTAGGTGAATTCCTTCTCTTTTTTTGGTTTTATTTTGTAAAATTCCCTCTTTAATTCTTTAGTTTAGCGGGCTACTTTGGGTTCTTTTTTTGGCTAAATCCGCTTAATTTTTTAGCATGCACTCACAGGAGTGTTGTGATCGTTATGCACTTTTTCATTTTTGGTTTCGGGTTGTGGGCTCTGTGAGCCCGCTTTTGACTTGAATTTTGAACTGGCTATACTTTTAGGAATATGGATATCCTTAGCTTCATTTTAATGCGCAGATTATGTTTATGATAGTTTGACTTTTATTCAGAGCTTCTTAGAACAGCTCAGGCTTGGACATCATTCTTATAGCAGCGTGTCATCGGACGACAGATAGGTTATGGTTTAACTCTTCTAGACATTACGTATATAGGCTATAGTTGTACTAAATAGAATCTTTGGTTTGGGTTTATTAGTCTGGTACCCTAAACCTTGTTCGTTCCTTTATATCCATCTTATTTTCGCTCCTATGGTTGTAGTATTTGTGGTAGTTAGTAATATCACCTTTGTGGTCCTGTGTGGCCTTGTTTATGCCTCTGGACCATAAATGGTGGGTTATTTGGGAATGTTCGCGAGTCCCAAACATCGTTATTGTTATTATAGAGCTGGTTATATTTGTTGTAGAGTGATTAGAGCCTATGTAGGGATGATAGGTTGATTGTGAGCTGTTGGGCTACTGTTTGTGATTGGGCATGCCATTATCATGAATCTAAAGGGATTTTCTACATGTTTCACCATTGTTTTGGATTCGGGCCTACTATAAATGGTTTTCTAAACCTTGCATGGCCCCGAGGGCCCATTTTCAATAAAAATGAATATAAAAGGTTTGGAACTGATTTTCATGGATCTTCTTGGGGTGAAAGAGTTAAGAGGATGACTTTATCATCAATTTTTATACTATTACTAGACTCAGCAGAGCTGGGGTGCTAGACATGTTTTACTGTTGGTTTTGAAATGATACTAGACTCAGTCAAGCCAAGTGACAGACTTGTTTTACTACTGTTTTAGACCCTAATTATGTCCGGTCACCCTTGTTGAGGGGTTTTTGAGACTTGATCTACCAATTTAGACTTGGATAGACACTGGTCATGCATTTTGAGACTTTGGTTACTGGTTTGGATCCAGATACATTCTAGATGATTATATTAAAATTATGAGATTTAGTATGTGGTCGAGGACCTCCATAGACCTTGACGATCCGGACCAAGGGCTATGTGCTGAGTGTACTGGAGGAGGGTATACAGTGTAGTTGAGGTATACGGGTAGTATCCTTCCATGTATCCTACCTGCTGGGCGTATCAGCGCGAGAGGAGGTACATACGATACTATGATTACTCCTGGTTTTCACACTACTACATGATATCATTAATTGTGTTTGATTCTGTCCTTGTTTGTTGTTAGTTGAGTGTACGCTCCGGTAGTATGGGATGCTAGAGAGTTTTTCTTCACTTGTATATGTTCCTCGGGTGTATGGGCACCCGTTGGGACTGTAGGTAGACTTATTATCATTCTATCTCGATACTGGTTCTTGTTATGGTTATATTTAGGTTCTTATTCGATTATTCACATTTGGGAGTTGTGTTGTCTATACTTCTGGTTCACTTCATGGTTACACTTGGATTATTGGCTGATTATTCCTACTTGAGAGTGTATTATTGGCATGATTTAGGTGTTAGAATAGGGTTTCAAGAATGACTTTGTTGATTAATTTCCTTCCCTCTCTTCTTACTTGAGGTTACCGGTATACCACCTATTTTCCTAAAACTCTCTTTTTATATTGTTATTGCAAGGACCCCAGGTCCGTTCTTTCTTCCCTTTACCTATGTTGTGTGATGTATACCTCTCATAGCTAGCCAAGTATGATTATTTTCTCCTTGTATTCCTTCTGTGCTTGCTTTCGTGTGCTTAACCATTTGTTTCTGTGACTACATCTTTGATTTCTGCTATATTATTGCTTTTATATCTTACATGCGCTTAGTCGGTCTATGATGCCTACTCGGTACCTATTGCTTTGCAATTGGTGCTCATACTATACTCTGTATTTTTCTGGTGCAGATTCTAATATGGGCCATCTCTATTGACTCGTGGAGACTCATGCGGTGCATTTTTAGATCATATGAGATCGAGGGTGAGCTCCTGGTGACTGGAGCATAACTTTGTCTCTTCTTTTGCATTATGTACTCTTTTTGTTACTCAGCGACAAATGTGCATTCTCTTTTGTACCTTATTATACTCTGGTTATGTAGTAGCGGCTCTTATACTGTGATACCAGTCCCTGGGATGGCTTGGTCTTCTTATATATATATATATATATTCATGTTGATTATTTCTTTAACTTGTTCCTTTGCTTTCGCTATTTATATTGTTCTTCCGCATGCTTGTTAGATAGTAGTCCATTACAAACCGTTCCAGGATATGGAGATTGGTTTGCCTACAAAGGGGTTATACGTGCCATCATGACTGAGAAATTGGATCGTGACAGCTTGGTATCAGAGTCTAGGTTCAGCGGTGTCAGCAGTATAGAAGCCAATGTCTACTAGAGTCCCATGGATCGAGGCGGAGACGTATGTACTCTCTGCTTTCTTCTATATTGTGCATCTTATCCTTGATGGTTTCCTAAAATCTCACTTGTTCTAGTTCACTTTTCCTCAAATGGCTCATACAATATCATCGACATCAGGCGGTGGTGAGCCTTCGACTCCAACACACCCAACTCTAGCTAGGGGATGGGGAGGTTGTAGAGGTAAAGGTAAGGGGTGTGCCCGAGCAGCGACACAAGTTAGAGCTTTTGAGCCTGAGTATGAGCCTAAGATTTTTCTATAGCAGCAGCACATGGACCCAGGGACAACCCAGGTACCACCAGTGCCAGCACCAGCCCTAGTTCCTCTGTTAGATATTCGGGGTTTACTCTTCTACTTGTTGGGTATGATCGAGGGTCAACCTTCTGAGGTAGCACAAACAACCGCTTAGGGAGCTTCCCTGGGTGCTTAGAGTTTAGGAGCGTAACCTGCTACTGCCGCTCCCCGTGCTGAGGTTATTGTTGTACCATCTCTTGCACAACCTATTGCTCCAGGCCCAGCTATGACATAGACGGTGCAGAAGGCGTTAGGTAGATTTCTGAGATTGGCTCCACGTAGATTTTCTGGTACACCTGGTCAGGATCCTTATGATTTTATCTCTACTTGTGAGGAGATGCTATGCCATTTGGGTTTATTGGAGACTCACGGTGTTGGATACACTACTTATAAGTTAGAGGGCCCATCTAAGTTATGGTGGAGGGCCTAGGTTGCTTGCATACCATCTTCGTCTCCTCCGTTACCTTGGTAAGAGTTCTATGAGGCCTTTATGGCCAAGTTCTTGCCATAGAGTGACATAAAACGTTGAAGAGAGAAGTTCACTAGACTTATGCATGGATCCATGACTGTATCTGAGTACGAGACTCATTTCCACCAGCTTGCTCCATTTGGGGCCATGATTATCCCTATCGAGCCTGACAGAGTCCGTAGATTTTTTTGGGAGTTGAGATTAGAGTTCAGACAGATAGCTGAGGTGTTAGTTGCTAAAAGATGATCCTTCCAGGCTATAGTGGATCATGTTCGCACTATAGAGGATTTGCACCATCATGATCCGGGGGCCAGAGATAAAAGGACATATTACCAGGGAAGCTACAGTGGTTCTTGTTATAGTGGTAGAGGCTTAGGCCAGTGGGGCCTAAGGTATCAACCACAACAGCACCAGGGTTAGTCTAGTCGACTGGTTCAGGCATCGCTTCAGGCTTCTGGTAGTTCTCAGTTTGTGTAGGGTCAGAGTAGTCCCTAGTGTTTTAGTGGTAAAACTCTGAGGGGTACATCTTCTAGGGCATCAGGCCATGGTGGCCACACTAATGCAGCTAGTTCATCTAGGGAGGGTAAGCTGTCAGGGCCTTGTTATGAGTGTGGAGTTATAGGTTACTATGCTAGAGATTGCTCCCAGCAGGGTACAGTTCATCCAGCCGGCTCAGCCTATCCGAGCAGTGCAACCACTAACTAGAGAAGGGGGTGGTCAGGGTAGAGCTGGTGCCCAGTATGGAAGGACAGGTGGTAGCGATGGCGGTCGGTCAGGTGGAGGTCAGCATCAATTTTATGTGATCCCTGGGAGATTAGAGGCAGAGTCTCAGATGCTGTGATCATATGTATGATTTATGTATGCCTCTAGTCAGCTTTGGCTTTATTTGATCCTGGATCTACTTGTTCATATGTTTTATTCTATTATGTCCCTTGTTTAGGGTTGGCTAGTGAGCCGGTTTCTATGCTTGTATATGTATCTACCCTAGCCATGACTTACAGTGGATGAGCTCTTGTCCATGTACAAAATACCAGACATCAAGTGTCTTCCAACCTTCTATCAACCAATCCCGTAGAGATGTTCAAAGATCGGTACATTCCATAATAATGACATATATCAATACAATTACAACCACAATGATAACAGAAACAACACTTGTAAAAATCAACAAGCTTTTATTTAAATTGGCTACATGTGATTAACACTTAGGATATCAAACAATCATTCACCTTTCCCTGAACATGCATTGTACAAGCAATACTAAGGAATAGTTATCCTGCACACCTAACACAAATTGGATTTCAACTACATTTAGACCATCACCTACAACTTGCACATATACCCGGTGACGTATCCCACCCCCAACTGTTCATCCTACTATAAGCAAATTACCCATTTCCCATTCATCTGGTTACCACCATAGATTCTTCTGAATCCACCAACACTAACCAGCCTTCATGAATAAAATTTATATTAGTCTAACCTGAATTTTGATACTACCCCATTGTTAATTATGCAAGGGTGAACAATAATAATGTAAATACATAACTTTATGAATGATTTTAATATCACGACATAACATCAATTTTCCACCCAATTAACCGGGTTTCCATCCGTTTTATCCATCGAAACACCATGCTCAAAGGCCTAAGCATGCAATCTCCTATCAATCTATGTTATGCTCATGCTTTCTAACCCAGGTTTAAACTACTCAGCTAAACCTAGCCTACCTGGATGCCAATCAGCTGCTATAGAGGCATGAATGCGAGCTTTGACTCCATGAGCATGAATCCTGGCAGGAAATTAGTGGAAAACCCATGGGTTTTACCCCATTAACACGAAATCTGTCCTCTCCATTGCTCTATGGCCATGAGGTAACCCTATGAGGGTTTTTAGAGCAGACCTCATCCTTTTTACCTTTGAAGAAGAGAAAAGAGAAATATAAAATCGTTCTGAGGATTCTGGTCCCTTCATCCCGCTATAGCAGCATGCCGCTGTTATGGTGATGCTGCTATAGCGGGAAAATTTTTTCAATAGCAGAATAACGTTAGCCCAACTCCACAATTTTAAATTTTGAAATCTTTCATCGTGTCACTCCATACTAATTAGATATCCTATTTTTCAAAGTTCTCGTAACTCGTACCTATAACAAGGTATCCTTTAATAATGATGGAATAGGTTGTTACAAAATCACAATACAACAATAGCCTACCTTCCTATGCCTAGAGATAGTGACTTATAACCCACTTTTCAAATGAACTGCCGCATTAATAGCATGCACACCCCATTACGTTTTATTGTCCCCGCTTCACAACAAAATCAGTTAATCTTTTAGACAGGATTTTTACACGGCTGCTCCTTCTAAGCTTATTAAAATTTCTGCTATCTTCCCTATTAGCCCTGTTATCCTCTACGTATTCACTATGATTCATAACCAAGGCACCACCTTTCTCATTTAGGGAACACTTTCTTACCTAAATTGTTGTTATTATGATCTAGGTTTGGTGTATTCACTTTAGGGATGCTTGTCTTGGGAAGCTCATAATAAAAATCTCAATTTTAGTTGTTAATGAGAAGTGGATGAAAGCTAATTTTTCACGACCTGACTACCGGGCAGTGCAAGCACCTATTCTAAGTGACTAGATAGGCGAACCCTCACCACCCGATCCAACGGGTAATTGCGGAAAAACAAAGTATAATAATAAATACCACATTTTAATACATGAAAACAATTATAACCTTTTTTAATTCTGAAAAACTCCTTACAAAAGAAATACAATATACCATTTTCACAACTGGAAAACAACCCTCCCTAGGATCTACTCTAGACAGGTACAAGAGCTACTACAAGAGTAAAATAGAAATGTACGTGTCACGCCCCAAGGTTACCCCTAGACGTAACACGAGACTTGGGACACAAGTGCCCCAAGCTAACCCTTGGTCATTGCATACTCAAGCATAACGAAGATAAGAGAAAGCAAAATAGATAAATCCAGAATCACATACATAGGTAATCAAGTCGAATAGAAATACAAAATCCGGAGAGAGACTCGAACATTGTCTATGTCTGAAAGCCTCTACATGACATAAGGAGTTTCTAGGACAAGACCCTAGATAACTCGAAGTACAAAGGTAAGAAATCAACACTCAAAAATATAACTAGTCCTCGACCTAAGAGGACTCACCAACAGCTGATAGAAAGTGTCCTGGAAGCTCTAGCCACGTGTCTGGGAAGGAAAACTAGAATTTGTATCATCAAAAGATACAGCGCAAGATATGCGTTAGTAATATAGGATGTACCGAGTATGTGAGTGATGAATGAACATGATAAAAACTGTTAAAAACATGCTTGAAATGAACTTATAACATAAAGAAAGGACATGAAACAGTGTCAAGGTATAAGACAATTGAAAATAACATAAAGCTTAAGTTTCATAGTATAGAATCATATAACTTCATAGCTTGAAAATAAACATGTGGGAGTTTCTTTTAATTGACATAAACCATGCTGAGCTACATCGAGTCCGATGTATATGCCCCATCGAAAGGACCCAATATACCTTGTCAGTGTATAGACGTATGACTGTGGCGTGATCACAAAAGAAATCTGATGCCCAATAGAGGGGACTTAGAACCTACGGGGGCACGTAGTTGTGGGACCCTGGGTACTCTCACCTGGTCCAACTCGGTGCTAAATACTACTCCCAAAACATATAACATGTGCTCACATACATGTGACATATCTGATGCCAAACTTGTTCATAACTTGTTCATACTTGTTCATACTTGTTCATACCCTGGATCGTCATACTACTCATGTGTTTTTAGTTTAGAAAATGGGTCATGAGCATTGATGGAACATTGGGTATCTTGTCTTCCATAATACTTCATAACATGGAAAGACTTGCATACTTCATGACTTGTAAAATTTGCATGACTCTAGTTCAATTTCATAAAAATATATACTTTCATAGAACATAGGAACTAGGCATGCACGTGCTTGAAAATCCATAGGGATCATACTATCAAAATCCAATTTGCTTAAATCAACTTTATGCATGTAGGAATCACCATGATTAAACTTTAATTCATGAAATAAGAGGTAACATTTAAAAACCCATGTGAAATCATGCAATTTAATAGAAATTTCATAATCAAATCATGAGAAGATCATATTTAGCAAAACTCAAAAGAATTGGATAAGAACCCTAATTTGAAGATCATGAAAATCAAAATTTGAATTAGGGGTTTTGGGCACAAGGGTGAAAGGAACCCATTATTGATTACCCACATACCTTGATTGAAGATAACCCACTTGAATTGAAAAGATTTAGGAGGCTTTAACTTGGAGTTTGAGACTTGAAGCTTGGAGAAGAATTTTCCTTTTTGGGAGAAGAATGAAGATCTTAGGAGGATCTTAGGCTAATAAGGGTGAAAAACCTAATTGAAATAGCCAAAACGATATCACTTAAGAGTTAAAAGGGTGGGAAATGACTAAAATACCCCTGGGACTAAAATAAGAAAAGGATGGAAAAATTAATCTTAAGGGACCACGAGTTGGTCTACAGTCCGTCATCCCAAAGGATGGACCGTCAATATGGTCCGTGGTTTCCCACTGATACTTATTGGAGCTACTGGAATTGCATTCCACGAGTCACACCACTGTCCATCCTTCTGGATGATGGACCGTCCTGTCGACTCGTGGTTTGCCTTGAGGGTTTTGGACTTTCTGAACTTTCAGGGATTACGGCTGGGGATGATGGCCCGTCATCCAGAAGGACGGACCATCCCTACACTCGTCATTTCTGGGACAGTTTAAGGGGTCTTCTGGAACATGGATAACGAATGCACAGAAAGGATCGTGGTTTCAAACCACGAACCATCGACTGACTCGTTGTCTCTAGAAACTTGATATTTTTCTGAGATTTTAACTTAGATAGTTGGTTTGATTTCCGAGGTGTTACAATATCTCCCCCTTGGGATCATTCGTCCTCGAATGAAGACTAAACAAGGGTAAAATTGAAGAGAAAACAGCCCAACCAACAATTCAAAACAAGGAAACCAAGGAATAAACATGAAACTGAGCCTTTCAACTTGGAAACATGCTAAACTAACTTCGAAAACATGCATACATGCTAGGATCATGAGAGAAACTGACGGAATAGAATCGAAGGAACATATTAAGGAGGAAACTATTACCTCAAGCTGGAACTGAGTCGGAAGGAAAGAGATGAGGATATTTGGCCTTCATGTCCTCTTACGCTTCCCAAGTAACACCCTCTACAAGCTGATTCCTCCAAAGGACTTTCACCGAAGCGACTTCTTTGTTTCTCAACCTTCGAATTTGACGATCAAGGATCTCCACGGGAACCTCCTCATAAGTGAGACTATCCTTCACCCCCAAATCCTCCAAAGGAACAATCAAGGCCGAATCACCAACACATTTCTTCAACAAGGAAACATGAAAAATTAGATGAACTGCTTCTAACTCCGATGGCAAATCCAACTCATAAGCAACCTTACCAACCCTCCTCAGAATCCAATAAGGACCTACAAAATGAGGACTAAGCTTCCCTTTCTTTCCAAATCTCGTCACACCCTTCATGGGTGACACTTTCAGAAAAACCCAATCATCAACTTCAAATTCCAACTCCCTCCTTCTCACATTCGCATATGATTTCTGTCGACTCTGAGCGGTCTTCAACCTTTCCCGAATAAGCTGAACCTTCCCCATGGTCTCATGCACAGAATCTGGACCAATCAAGGCTTCCTCACCAACCTCAAACCAACGAATAGGAGATCTACACCTCCAACCATAAAGGGCCTCATAAGGAGCCATTTGTATACTAGAGTGGAAGCTGTTATTGTAGGCAAACTCGTAAGAGGTAAGTGATCGTCCCAATTACCTTTGAAATCAATAACACAAGCCCTTAACATATCCTCCAAAGTCTGAATAGTGCGCTCTGCCTAGCGATCTATCTGAGGGTGAAAAGTTGTGCTAAGCTTCACCTGGGTACCAAGACCTCTCTGAAATGACCTCCAAAACTGAGATGTAAACTGAGGACTTCTATCTAAAATTATGTACAATGGAACACCATGCAATCGAACTACCTCCCGAATGTAGAGCCTGGCATAATCATCCGCTGAATCAGTAGTCTTAACAGCCAAGAAGTGGGATGACTTGGTCATCCGATCGACAATCACCCAACTTAAATCGTGTTACCTTCGAGTACGAGGCAAACCTGTAATAAAGTGCATATTGATCTCTTCCCATTTCCAAGTGGGAAGGTCAATATCCTGAATCATGCCACCCGGTCATTGGTGCTCCACCTTCACCTGCTGACAGTTGGGACACTTAGCCACAAACCCGGTTATGTCCCTCTTCATACCATTCCACCAAAAGACTTCCCATAGATCACGGTACATCTTGGTGGCACCTGGATGAATGGAATATCCAGAACTGTGGGCCTCAGTAAAAATCTGTTGTCTTAACCCATCTACATCTGGCACACATAAACGACCCAGATAATGGAGAACACAATCTCCCCCTTAGGAGAAAACCTCAACCTACTGCTAATGAATCGCACCCTTAAGCTGAAGTAGAATAGGATCCCTATCTTGCGTAGCCTTTACCTCCGCTACCAAAGATGATTCAACACCATTTTGGACAATAACCCCACATTCGGTCGAGTCCATAAGTCGCACACCCAATCAGGCAAGTCGATGAACATCTTTCACTAATTCCTTTTTCCCATCCTCAATCAAGGCCACACTACCCATAGACAATCTACTCAAAGCATCAGCCACAACATTGGCCTTACCCGGGTGGTAAATCACACTCATATCATAGTCCTTAAGAAGATCAAGCCATCTCCGTTGACGTAAATTCAACTCCTTTTGATAGAACACATACCTAAGGCTTTTGTGATCCGTGAACACATCAACGTGCACACCATACAAGTAATATCTCCAAATCTTCAAAGAAAAAACTATGGCTACTAGCTCAAGATTATGAGTAGGGTAGTTGTTCTCATGAACCTTAAGTTGTGTCGAGGCATAAGCAATCACCTTACCCCGCTGCATCAAAACACAACCCAAACTGACCTTGGAAGCATCACAATATACCACAAAATCATCTAGGCCCTCGGGTAGGGTCAACACTGGAGCGGTGGTCAATCTAGTCTTCAACTCCTGAAAACTTTTCTCACAAGAATTAGACCACTAGAATTTTACCTTTTTCTGAGTCAATTGAGTCAAAGGTGAAGAAATGGAAGAGAACCCTTCCACAAACCTCCTGTAATAACCAGCCAAACCCAAGAAACTCTGAATATCCGATGGGGAAGTAGGTCTAGGCCAGTTCTTTACTGCTTCAATCTTCTGAGAATCAACTCAAATACCATCACTAGACACAATATGACCCAGAAAAGCAACGGACTGTATCCAGAACTCACACTTGCTAAACTTAGCAAACAACTGTCTATCCTAGAGGGTTTGCAACACTACCCTCAAATGATCCGTGTGCTCCTCCTCACTCTGGGAATAGATAAGGATGTCATCAATGAACACAATCACAAACATATCCAATTACGGCTTGAACACATGATTCATCAAATACATGAAAGTTGCAAGAGCATTTTTTAGACCAAAAGACATAACAACAAACTCATAAAGACCATACCGAGTTTTGAAGGCTGTCTTTGAGATATCACACTCCCAAACTCGAAGTTGATGATAACCGGATCTAAGGTTGATCTTGGAGAAGAAACTCGCACCCTGACGTTGATCGAACAAGTCATCAATCCTAGGAATGGGATACTTATTCTTGATTGTGACCTTATTCAACTGGAGGTATTCAATACAAATCCTAAGAGAACCATCTTTCTTCTGAACAAACAAAATTGGGGCACCCCATGGAGAAATGCTAGGCCTGATGAAACCTTTGTCAAGAAGGTCCTTCAACTGATCCTTTAACTCTTTAAGTTCCGCGGGGGCCATCCTATAGGGAGGAATAGAGATAGGATACGTATCTGGAATGAGTTCACTCCCAAAGTCGATCTCCCACTCAGGAGGGACTCCGAGCATTCCTCGAGAAACACTTATGGAAATTCATTAACAACGGGAATAGACTGAAGAGATGGGGTTCCGGACTCCGTGTCCAAGACCCGCACAATATGGTAGACATAACCCTTAGAAATCATCTTTCTAGCCTTAAGATAAGATATGAAGAGACCTTTCGAGGAAGGGGGACTACCTTGCCATTCTAAAATGGGTTCATTAGGGAATTTGAAACTGACAACTCAAGTATGGAAATCAATTGAAGCATAACAAGCATACAACCAATCCATACCAAGAATGACATCAAAATCAGTCATCTCCAACTCTACTAGATCCGTTGAAGTGACTCTATGAAGGAATGAGATAGGGTAGTTTTGGTAGATTCTTTCGGCTAGGAGTGACTCACCAACAGGAGTAGAAACACAGAAGGGTTATAAATCAATTCAGAACAAACTTCAAATTTGCATGCCACATAAGGGGTCATAAAAGATAAGGAAGCACCGGGGTCCAACAAAGCATACATATCATAAAAGAAGACTTTCAACATACCCGTAACAATATCTGGGGAACCCTCCTAATCCTAACGAGAGGACATAGCATAAAGGTGGTTCCGGCGCTGACCACCAGAACTAGAAGTTGTGCCCTGCTGGGCTGGTCTACCTCCTGAAGATGCTAGGGTAGACTGAGTCCTACCTCCCTGTCCCTTCCTAACTGAAGGGAAATCTCTAATACAATGTCCAGGCTGACCACAACCAAAGCAACCCTCTTTACCGGCCAAGCACTCACCGGGGTAATTCTTTCCACACCTAGTATAAACGGGGAAAGAAGGCCCATTTGCACCACTACCCTGAGACTGGGGATAGGAACCAGATCCCCTACCACCCTGATCATAACGAGGCCTCTGAGCTTGGGAAGGAGCACTAGCATAAGAATGAACCAATTCTGATAACTTTTTCTGGAAAGAGGAGGGATGTCCGTCTCCAGACCTGTGATGACTAAAACCTGATCCCTCGGATCTATCTCTCTCGTTCTCTCTTTCCATCTCTCTTAGATTTTCACCCTTAATTTATTGGGCATGATTCATAAGTCATGAAATGTTCATATCACTCAACAACAAGGCAGACCTACACTCTTTCTTCACAACATCAGAAACCCCATATATAAACTTGCTCATCTGATCATGCAGATTTGCTACCATGGAAGGAGCATATCTATACAACTGAGTGATATTCAGACTATACTCTTGAACCGACATTGACCCTTGTCTTAAATTCACAAATTCCTCCACCTTCACTTGCCTCAGCTCTCGAGGAAAGAACCTATCAAGGAAGGCCCTCTCAAAACACTCCCAAGTCATGGGGACCATGTACCTCACCCTAGTCTCCTTCCATTGCGTGAACCAAATATGAGCTATATCCTTGAGTTGATAGAATGCAAGCTCAACATAGTCAACCACAACCACTTGTATAACTTCGAAGATCTTCTTCACTTCATCAATAAAGTTGAGCGGGTCCTCACTCACTTTCGAACCCCAAAATTCGGGTGGGTTTATAAGGATAAAGTCATGAACTTGGGTCGCTACCCCACCTTGAGAATAGACTGGGGCAAGAGCCTGCTGAGTGGCCTAAGTTTGGGATAGCAAATGGATGGCATTTTTGAACTCCTTATTTGTGACATCGGGGACCGGAACGGGAGGAACAGCATTCTGAGGGGCTCGAGGAGGCATAGCACATCGAGGAGGCATAATCTAAAATGTACAAGATGAGGATTAGAGGAATATAAGGGTTAAGCTTTATTGCATGACATGATCATGAAAGAAGTGAAGTTTTCTAAGGCATCTCATATCTTCCCTCTCATATGCGTGGCGCGCTTCACACACATGGAAGAGACTCTACTCGATGTGGCTTTCATACATCCTAGGACTCTTGAACTTGAGGCTCTTATACCAAGTTTGTCACACCCCAAGGTTACCCCTAGACTTAACACGGGACTTAGGATGCAAGTACCCCAAGCAAACCCTTGGTCATAGCATACTCAAGCATAATGAAGATAAGCAGAAGCAAAATAGATAAATCCGGAATCACATACATAGGTAATCAAGTCGAATAGAAATACAAAATCGAGAAAGAGACTCGAACATTGTTTATGTCTGAAAGCCTCTACATGACATAAGGAGTTGCTAGGACAAGACCCTAGCTAACTCGAAGTCCGAAAGTAATAAATCAACACTTAAAAATATAACTAGTCCTCGACCTAAGAGGACTCACCAACAGTTGACAAAGAGTGTCCTGGAAGCTCTAACCACGTGTCTGTCAAGGAACACCTGAATCTGCATCATCAAAGAATGCAGCGTAAGATATGCGTCAGTACTATAGGATATACCGAGTATGTGAGCGATGCATGAACATGATAAAAACTGTTAAAAATATACTTGAAATGAATTTATAAAATAAAGAAAGGACATGAAACAGTGTCAAGGTATAAGACAATAGAACATAACATAAAGCTTAAGTTTCATAGTATAGAATCATATAACTTCATAGCTTGAAAATAAACATGTGGGAGTTTTTTTTAACCGACATAAATCATGCTAAGCTACATGGAGTCTGATGTATATGCCACATCGAAAGGACGCAATATACCTTGCCAGGGTATCGAGGCATGACTGTGGCGTGATCATAAAAGAAATTTGATGCCCAACAGAGGGGACTTAGAATCTATAGGGGCATGTAGTTCTGGGACCCTGGGTACTATCACCGGTCTAACTCGGTGCTAAATACTACTCCCAAAACATAAAATATGTGCTCACATACATGTAACATATCTGATGCCAAACTTGTTCATAACTTGTTCATACTTGTTCATACCCCGAATCGTCATACTACTCATGAGTTTTTAGTTTAGAAAATGGCTCATGAGCATTGATGGAACATCGGGTGTCTTGTCTCTCATAAAACTTCATAACATGGAAAGACTTGCATACTTCATGACTTGTAAAATTTGCATGACTCGAGTTCAATTTAATAAAAACATATACTTTCATAGAACATAGAACTAGGCATGCGCATGCTTGAAAATCCATAGGGATCATATTATCAAAATCCAATTTGCTTAAATCAACTTCATGTATGTAGGAATCACCATGATTAAACTTTAATTCATGAAATAAGAGTTAACATGTAAAAACCCATGTGAAATCATGTAATTTAATAGAAATTTCATAATCAAATCATAAGAAGATCATGTTTAGCAAAACCCATAAGAATTGGATAAGAACCCTAATTTGAAGATCATGAAAATCAAAATTTGAATTAGGGGTTTTGGGCACAATGATGAAAGGAACCCATTGTTGATTACCCACATACATTGATTGAAGATAACTCACTTGAATTGAAAAGACTTAGGAGGCTTGAACTTGGAGCTTGAGACTTGAAACTTGGAGAAGAATTTTCCTTTTTGGGAGAAGAATGAAGATCTTAGGAGGAACTTAGGCTGATAAGGGTGAAAACCCTACTTGAAATAGCCAAAACGATATCATTTAGGAGTTAAAAGGGTGGGGAATGACTAAAATACCCCTGGGAATTAAATAAGAAAAAGCTGGAAAAATTGATCTTCAGGGACCACGAGTTGGTCTACGGTCCGTCATCCCAAATGATGGACCATCAATATGGTCTGTGGTTTCCCACTGATACTTATTGGAGCTACTGGAATTAAATTCCATGAGTCACACCACGGTCCGTCCTTCTGGATGATGGACCGTCCTGTCGACTCGTGGTTTGCCTTGAGGGATTTGGACTTTTTGAACTTTCAGGGATTATGGCTGGAGATGACGGCCTGTCGTCCAGAAGGATGGACCGTCCCTAGACTCATCATTTCTGAGATAGTTTAAGGGGTCTTTCGAAACTTGGATAACGAGTGCACAGGATGGACCGTGGTTTCAAACCATGAACCGTCGACTGACTCGTCGTCTCTGGAATCTTAAGATTTTTTTGAGATTTTATATTAGATAGCCTGTTTGATTTCCGAGGTGTTATAGTAAGAGGACACAGCTCCCACCATGGAAACAAGAATAAAAGCTGCTGAAGATCACTGTCATCCTGTACCTATGAAACATCACCGACCCTGCAACCAGACTATACCCAAAAGGTATAGCAAGAGTAAAATCAGTACAAACACACGTACTGGTAGGAATCATCGATCGACCCGAACCCAATCCATACTATCATATAAGAAGTCAAGGAAAATGCACAGTTAATTACAATACTCGACCCTTCAACATCCACCTTATGGAAACCCATCATCAACCCAAGCCTGCCTATCCCTTCTGCTACGAACTCCACCACTGTGAGACGATATACTCTGACTCCTAGGACATTCCCTAGTCACCCTAACCCTTAGACTTCCCATATCACCTTGTCATTACCCAACATATGTGCCCATACCTGGACTACAATTCCCATACCCCAGTCAACTACCATGATGAAATAACCCGGGGTAAACCCCACTACTTAGTGACGTAGACCACACCCGTTGTATCATTACCTACTAGTACAAAACCACCCTAATGACCTTAGGGCCATACTCGACAATTAGCAACAGCCAACATTATCACCAGACCACAAGTTTCTTCCTCAACTTATCAACCACATGTAACTAATTAACAACCACTGACAATACCAGTGACAATAAACATATATCTTTTTCATATAACCCAGACCAAACAAGGATCCTTATGATACCCCCTGTGTATTCAACATACATCTCGGTCTACACTAATACCAACCTCACATTTAAATATAATCACTTAGCCTCTCACAAACCATATGGAATTATCACAATTCAAGAATACAACCCAGTCCACTCATGGAACTATCTGCATAATACAATCAATGCAAGTAAATAAAACCCATAATAGGCGTGGTACTCGAGCCAGCCATTGGTAAAACCTATACCAAGCATGGTACCCAAGCCAACCGATAAATATCTCGTACCAGACATGGTACCCAAGCCAACCAATATGAACCTGTACCAGGCATGGTACCCAAGCTAACCGAATGTCACACAAACCCAACAGTCAACAAACAATGAACAAGAGCACACTTGTAAAACCAACAAGCAACAAAACTAAGTTCATTCCACAAGAATGATAACTGGACAATTAGATATTCATAATCCCATTCCATATGCATGAAAACTTACACAACACTAAGCAATAGTACATGAACACATATTGCATATTGGGGAAAACAGTAACCATCACCTACCCAACCCCGGTATATAAACTCAACCTTGAATCTTGTCTGAAGACTAAATTCCTATTCACCCCCTTTGGCGCATAACTAGTAGATATATCAATTCCTGAACCTTCTCTTAAGTCAGATACAATATGGGGAAAACCTCCCCTAACCTTGGTAATTCAACCATTCTTGTTATTCTACTCTTTTATACCATATCATTTCTGGAACTCCCTTTGTATAGACACCTAATTACCCAAAGCCTTTCTGATTCCCCGAACCTTCTTGACACTCTAGTCCATGGATTCTATCATCGTACAACACATAATAATCACAGACAACTCAGAATATGATAACATATTATCTAAACTTAGTTGTTTTCTAGTTCAAACTAATCCAAACACAATAATCCTCCAGACTCCATGCCCAAAGGCCTAATCATGATCTCTCATTTTCGTCTATATAATAATATGAAAATAAAAATAGGTCAATCTACTCAATGGAAAGAGCCGAGTCTAATTGGATGCCAAGCAGCTGCATAATGCATTTTTTGGCTCCGTGAAGGCGTTCCCTGATGATTGACAAGATCGAATCTATGGTTTCGTATCTTTTTAGCCAGAATCTCTCCTCCCCATGGCTCCCAAGCCTTGGAGTAGCCTAGGAGGGTTTTTGGAGTAACCCTTATATCTTTTCCAACTGAGGAGGAGAAGTTCTTTAATTAAATTGCATTACTGAGCTACTATTTCTGCCATACTGCTATAGCAGATGGCTGCCCGCTACAGCGGCAGTGCTATAGTGAAGAAATGCCCACTATAGCAGAGTAAAGTCAGCCTGGATCAATTTCAAGAATCCAAAATTTTCTGTCATGTCACCCCACTTTAAATCAGAATGTACTCTAATCATTCTCAAAATTTGTGACATTGTGATTTTTAAAATAATGACGAATTCAATCATTATAACAGATATTAATTTACTTATCATTCATCCTCGAATGATCCCATAGGAAAGAGGAAGAAAACTAGTCCGAGATTCTCATAGTCCTGTGTGACCGCGTAATTATGATCCCACACAAAATATTGAACTTCCCCTAAATTATCCATACTAGACCTAATTAGGAAAAATTATGATTGCCCTCTGACGAGGAATTTGCCTCCCTCAACCTATTTAAAAATTTTATGAAGTAATCTTTCCCGAGTACCTAACAAATCTGGGGCCTCGTAGAATGTCGGGGTAAAAAATTTTGGAAAGACCTGGGAGAAACCTTTCCTTTCAAAAAATAGACTGTCGTCTGCTTTAGCGGACATTATTCTGTTGTAGCGCTACTGCCATAGCGAGGTGCAGACCACTATAGCGGTTGGCAACAGGTGAAATAAAGGAGAAATGGGTTTTCACCCCATTCTTCTCTATTTTCCTTTCGAAAACTCTCCTTTTTCTCCCAATCACCCTGCTCCTAACGTCAGAATTTCTAGGTAACAATCCTTCCTACTTACTCTTTTACTTCCCTACACGAATTTAGATAGGATTGTGGTAGAAAATAATGATTTAGGGTACACATTAAGGTTGGTTTTTGAACTTGAACTTAGGTTGGATTTTTGTCAAATTTTTGAAGCGTGGATGCTTCCCTTATGTTTACAATGCCTCCACAGCGTTCTGGGCATAAGGATTGTGTGACTCTTGGACAAAAGTGGTGGGGGAGGTGAAGGTTTGTTCTTGGATAAAACTTTTGATTTTGACGAAATTTAGGGGTTATAATGCCCAAATTTTTGTAGGGAACAGTAATAGGACACTTTAGAAGTACTGATCTGAACTTGAATTGTTAAAAATGGAGTTTTGGGTCAAGAGACGCCATTGAAGCACTCTTTGAATTTATGGGATGATGAAAATTACTATAGCAGAACCAATCACTATAGTTGTCCCTCTATAGCAGAGAAATTCCCGCTATAGCAATTTCGCTATAGCGGACGATCATCCGCTATAGCAATTTCGCTATAGCAAACGATCATCCGCTATAGCGAAAAGCCAAAAAATAGTATCCTCCCTCCAGGCTATACTAAGAATTTCTCCCCTTCCAAAACTCATTCCCTTATGCTATATCACGTTCCTACCCCGCCCTTGGCTACATTACAGGTTAACATAATCAATGGCTAATGAACAAGTGCCCGAGCATCCCTATGATAGGTTCCCCGGGTTCTGGGACTGTCATAGGCTAGGCTTCTATTTTGAGAGGGCTTTTAAAATGGACAGGGTGGCTAAGAAAGTAGCTGCCTTCTACCTCAGGCTCTAAGAGTTTGGTTGGGGCCCATTGGTGGTGGCTCCCCCTCCCTGTGCACACAAGTTGGGTGCGGGAGTTCTATGATATAATCCCCACTATCCGTTGGGATGATCCCAACCCCACCATTTGCATCCAAGCAGTGGATGTATCTATGGACTCCCATACTATCAATGAGGTTCTAGAAGTGCCTCCCATTTTAAATGCAGCCTATGAGGCCAAGACTCGACAGTGGAATATTACTTGGCTTAAGGATACCTTAGTGGAGGATCAGTTCAGAGATCAGGTCTATTGTCTAGTGCTAAGGGCATCACCAGTGCTTACTTCTCCTGAGATACTAGAAAGTGCTTAAATTTGGTGTCCTGGATAATTCATCCGTTGGGCAATACAACTGATGTGACTTATGCTCGGGCCTTGGTGATTTCTTATGCCATGCAGGGGATCATTATGAATGCTGGGTACCAGATTATTTCAGAGTGGAAGGACTTCTATCGGGGACCTAGGAAAGGCTCCTTTCTTCCTGGTTTAATGTCTGTATTGTGCAGGCGAGTTGGTGTGCCCGAGGATCATACCTACAGGGAGGTAGATATGGATGATGTTTTCAACCCTCTCCGGGTGAAAGTGGTAATGGGTAAGAAGAAGAGGAAGGTGGATGAGGCAGGGAGTAGCTAGCCTATGGAGGATGCTGATGATGATGATGATGACACTCCGGCCCCTCCTTCCCACTCCCAGCCCCCGATTACTAGCATTCAGCTTGAGGAGGACCTCATTGCGGTCAGGCGCTTTATGGAGGGCACTACCGCTGGAGGTAAAACCCCGTCCCCTTCCGATAAGGATTTTGCAGCACTCCGTAGGGAGTTAGAGGAGGAAAAGAATAAGAGGCACTCCCGGAACCGCATGTTAGCCCGAATATGGAAAACCATCAAGGTCATGTTCACTTGCACCACCCCCGGTCAGGAGCTTTCCACCCTTGGGCCCGAGGACATGCAGGAGTTTCCCTTCCTGAGCGATGATGAGGCCTAGGACCTCCCCCCCCCCCCCTCTTTATTAGGATGATTTACTGCTTTTTGGGTTTTGCTCCGGTTCTGTGGCGCACGTAACTTAGACAACGTTCGCCTTTCCCTTCTCCCTTAGTTGTAAGAACATGGATGACTAGTTTTCAGACAATTTCCTTATTATGCATTATTACTATCATTTGTTTTAGATGATGTTCCTTGTTTTACATAGCATCTCTTTCGCTTTAACTATTGTTCTTTAGGATTTTTTTTTTTTTTGCCAGCAGAAGTGAAAGAAAAAAATTATAGGGAAAAGGGAAGGCATTCTGCCCCGCGCCTTCCCGCTTATAATGGTGTCACTCTGTTCTCTTTTATGCTATTGCGGTACCACCATAGCGGGTAAAATTTTTTCCTGCTATTAGCGGATTGCTATAGCGGTATAGTTCCACTAGTGATCCTAACAGTAGCCGCCCAGAAACCAAAAAAAACTTCTCTGAGGATAGCTCAGTCCCCTTCTTCGGTATCATTATTAATTCTATGACCCTGCCAGGGTCTTTAAGCCAACAACCCAAGACCATCCCTGGAAAGTTGGCACATATCAAAGCTTAGTATCCATTTATCACTAAATCAAATTGGATCACATGAGGAAATGTTCACTTACACTACTTTCCCGTATTATGCAGAATAACCCCCTTTGTTGCCAGGTTCCCAATGAGTCCCGGACTGTCTTGAAATCAAAGCTTTCCCTTACAGTCATGACGGGGTCCGTCCCTCGCCCCATCTTAACCAATGATGAGTACCTTTTGTCAAAAAGGGGTACGGTTTTTCAAATCAAGACACATAGCAGTTTATCACACACCAAAAGTACACCAATTTCAACTTATGCCTCCCTTCAGACCTAACACTCATAGTAAGGAGATCAATCACATACCAACAATTTTAGTCATACAAGCATTGCAACACACAAAATTTCAAAATTCAAGCTACAACAAAATCAAGCCACGTATGATACTCTACTCTTCCGATGGATGACTATCAGTCAGTCATCCATGCCTTACCACCGCCTCTCAGGCCAGATACCAATTGAAACCTTCCCGGTTCAAACTTCTCTAGCTTGTTTCATCAAAATCGGAGTCCAAAGACACCCTTCACTTTGTTGAGATACCAATTGGAATTGAGTGATAACAATTGGACTCAACCCATACAAGCAAGTAAATGAACCGTACGAAAAGGAATGAAGAAGAAGAGGTGTTTCCTTGAATGTTTCATAGCTTCCCAAAGATTAAATGTAGATGTCAACACACCAATCCGTAGGACTTTATTCGATATTTTGCTCTTGTACTGGAAGGCCGGTAACCTAGGCTCTGATACCATCTATCATGACCCGACTACCGGCCGTGCGGGCACTTATTCAAATCACCTAGATAGGTGAATTCTCAACACCCGATCCAACAGGTAATTGAAAAAAAACAAAGTATAACAATAAATAACCTCATTTTAATACATGAAAACAATAAAAACCCTTTTTAATTCCGAAAAACTCCTTAAAAAAGAAATACAATATATGATTTTCACAACTGGAAAATAACCCTCCCTAGGATCTACCTAAACAGGTACAAGAGCTACTACATGAGTAAAACAGAAATGTAAGAGGAAACAGCTTCCACCATGGAAACAAGAATAGAAGCTGATGAAGATCACTGTCATCCTATACCTATGAAATATCACCGACCCTACAACCAGACTATACCCAAAAGGTATAGCAAGAGTAGAATCAGTACAAACACACGTACTGGTAGGCATCATCGGTCGATCCAAATCCATTCCATAACATCATATAAGAAGTCAAGGGAAATGCACAATTAATTACAATACTTGAACCTTCACATCCACTTACCAAAATTCAATATCAACCCAAGTCTTCCTATTCCTTCCGCTGCCAACTCCACCACTATGAGACGCTATGATCTGACTCCTAGGGCATTCCCTAGTCACCCTAACCCTTAGACTTCCCAAGTCACGTTGTCATTACCTAACGTCTATTCTCATACCCAGACTACCATTCCCTTACCCCAGTCAACTACCATGATGCAACAACCCGAGGTAAACCTTACTACTAGTGACGTAGACCACACCCATCGTATCGCCACCTACTAGTATAAAACCACCCCAATGACCTCCAATTGCCATACTCGACAAGTAGAAATAGCCAACATTATCACCAGACCACAAGTCTCTTTCTCAACTTATCAACCACATGCAACCAATTAACAACCACTGACAATACCTGGTGACAACAAACATATATCCTTTTCATATAACCCAGACCAAACAAGGATCCCTAAGATACCCCTATGTGTTCAACATGCAATCTCGGTCTACACTAAGACCAACCTCACATTTAAATATAATCACCCGGTCTCTCATGGAATATATGCAATAATCACAATTCAAGAATACAACTCGGTCCACTCATAGAACTCTCGACAGAATATAATCAATGCAAGTAAATCAAACCTGTATCAAGCGTAGTAACTAAGCCAACCATTTGTAAAACCTGTACCAGGCATGGTACCCGAGCCAACCAATAAATATCCCGTACTAGGCATGGTACCCAAGCCAACCAATATGTAACCTGTACCAGGCGTGGTATCCGAGCTAACCGAATGTCACACAAATCCAATAGTCAACCAACAATGAACAAAAGCATATTTGTAAAACCAACAAGCAACAAAACTAAGTTCACTCCACAAGACTGATAACCGGATAATTAGACATTCATAATCCCATTTACTAAGCATGCAAACTTACATAACACAAAGTGATAGTACATGAACACAAATTGTATATTGGGGGAAATAGTAACCATCACCTACCCAACCCCAGTATATAAACTCAACCTTGAATCTCGTCGGAAGACTAAATTCCCATTCACCCCCTTTGGCGCATAACTAGTAGATACATCCATTCCTAAACCTTCTCCTAAGACAGATACAATATAGAGAAAACCTCCCCTAACCTTGGTAATTCAACCATTCTTGTTGTTCTACTCTTTTTTACCAAATCATTTCCGAAACTCCCTTTTTATAGTCACCTAATTACCCAAAGTCTTTCCGATTCCCCAAAGCCTTCCCGACACTCTAGTCCACAGATTCTATCATTGTACAACACATAATAATAACAGACAACCCATAATATGATAAACACATTATCCCAACATAGTCGCTTTCTAGTTCAAACCAATCCAAACACAACAACCCTCCAGACTCCGTGCCCGAAGGCCTAATCATGAGCCCTCCTTTCCGTTTACACAATAATATGAAAATGAAAATAGGTAATTCTACTTAATGGAAAGGACCTAACCTACATGGATGCCAAGCAACTGCATGATGCATTTTCTGACTTTGTGAAGGAGTTCCCTAGCGATAGAGAAGCTCGAATCTGTGGTTCCGCGCCCTTTTAGCCGGAATCTCTCTTTCCCATGACTCTCAAGCCTTGGAGCAGCCTAGGAGGATTTTTAGAGTAACCCTCATATCTTTTGCAACTGAGGAGGAGAAGTTCTTTTATTAAATTGTGTTACTGTGCTACTGTATCTGCCATACCGCTATAGCGGATGGATGCCCACTACAGCGGTAGTGCTATAGCAGACAAATGTCCGCTATAGCAGAGTGACGTCAGTCCGGATCAATTTCAAAAATCTAAAAAATTTCGTCACGTCACCCCACTTTAAATGGGTAATTTTCACAGATGGTAAGTTAACTTTCATTTTTTTTCACAAAAGTAACTTAACAATTTTTTCTAACACAAAAATAACTTAACTTTGGGTTAGTAACACCAAAATAAGTTGGCCAAAAAATGATAATTTTTCCGGTGAACTTTCTCAATTTCACTATTTTTTTAATTTTAAATCTAATAACTAAAATTTAAAAACACTTGTCCCAACCCGACCAATCAAAAACCTATTTAAAAAATGTAAATATCTTTTTTTAATTGCTAATGTCATAATCTTTCTTTTTCGCTACCTTTTTAACATGTTTGGTTTAAAATAATACACGATAATTCTTTTAGCACCAAATCAATCAAAGGTAGCATTCGTCTTTGCTATACATCTACTTTGAGCTACAATTTAGAAGAGATGTGATATTATGACTAATAAATATGAAATTGTTCATTTTTTCATTCTATAAGTAGTAAACACGTACATTTCATAATCATGTTTATTAGTCATGAAATGAACGTGTTTATTAGTCATAATTAATCATGTGATAATTATGACTAATAAACACGTCTGTTTCATAATCATGTTTACTATTTATAGAATGAAATAACCAACAATTTCATGTTTATTAGTCATAATTATCACATCTCTTCTAAATCGTAGCTAAAAGTAGATGCATAGCAAAGGCGAATGCTAACTTCGATTGATATGGTGCTAAAAAAAATTATCGTGTTTTCAAACCAAAAATGTTAAAAAAGGTAGTGAAAAAGAAAGATTATGACATTACCAATTAAAAAAAGATTTTTATATTTTTTTAATTAGGTTTTTGGTTCGGTCGGGTTGGGACAAGTGTTTTTTAAATTTTAGGTATTAGATTTAAAATTTAAAAAATAGTGAAATTGATAACGTTCACCGGAAAAGTTATCATTTTTCAGCCAACTTATTTTTGTGTTACAAACCCAAAGTTAATTTATTTTTTTGTTAGGAAAAATAGTTCAGTTACTTTTGTGAAAAAAAGTGATAGTTAACTTACCATCTATGAAATTTACCCCACTTTAAATTAAAATGACTCTAATCGTTTTTTATTTTTGTGACGTCGTGATTTCTAAAATAACGATGGATCCAGTTGTTACATAATTGTTGCTCGAGACAAATATATGTTAAATCATGAAGCAGTGGCTTGATAATTGGTCTTATCATGAGAGGTAATATTGTAAAATCTCCACTTTGATTTAAATTGTGTTTCTTTTATTATAAGGTGTGTCGACTTACTATAATGTTCTTTACTATTTTTATGAGGAAAAAGATTGGTACTTTAACCCAAAATTAATAATAAAACCTTCGAGAAAAGAGTTTGGAAAGTTGACAATCTTGCTAAAATAAAAATTAATATGGATGAAGCAGATGATATTATTGTTGTAGTCACTCTCCAAGCAAATATTATGCTCAGTGTTAGTGACTGAGTGATATACTTTGGGTGAATAAATATAATTTTTTTATTGTTGAAAATATAAAATGTGTTATGGTTCAAATTATCTTGACTTTCGCAGTTGAGATAATCTCACTAAATTTCCAAAGCCATCTGATTTAGAAAATTAATGTAAGTTGTCTTAAAAATGTTGCAACTCTGGCGTGCATATTGTTGAACTTTTATACGATATGTAAACAATGTAACTATCAATGTCAAAATTGGTTACGATATGCTGAGGTATTTTGAGATAATTTTTTGGTGTCGAAGAGTAGAATGTGGAGAACTACAGGTTTATTTATTTTGCCTATTCTAACACATATTAATAAAAAAAATTAAATGTGATCTTTGCTTGTGTTAGCTCTTGTGCATTATAGATTTATCGGCTGATTTTGTGTATTCAATAATCTTTGGAGAGAAATGTGTTGACAAGATATATTAGAGTACCTTATTTATAAGAAATTGGATCATTTTGTTATGAATTGTGGGAAAGTTATTCCTCTTATCCTGAAATATTTAAAAATGTGAGAGTGACCTGCAAATTGTGCTACCTAATTTTGAAAGAGGCCAAAAAAAGGTATAATATTTTTGGTTGTATGTTTTTGCTCATTATAAGTGTTGCATATAAACTTTTAATTTATTAATAGTGATGTGATTAATTGGGAGCAATATTATAGTGAGGGAATTTTTTTTTGAGAATATGTTTTCATTGATGTGATATATTTTATGTGGACTTGTTGTTGAGGAATATTTTGAAAATGTGAATTTGAGGAGAAGAAAAATTACAAGGTTAGACAAATATTGTGGTGACGACTTTTATACTTATTTTGTTTATAGTGATCCTAAAATATATTATGTTGTTATTTCTTTTCTTGGTACATTATTTTGAAAAGAAACAACTGATGATAAAATATTATGGTGGATTAATATTTGTTGTAAAATTCATATGAATTTATGTGTTTACCCTTGGTGGGGTGTAATAACATGTATCAGTAAAATAGACCATAATATTAGATCAATTATAAAATTCGAGTTTGTGGTTTGGATTTGGATGGTAATGAGACTAAAATAATTTTTAGTGAGTATTCAGGTTGAAATAAAATCAACGGGTCTATATATATTTTATTAGCAGTAGTGAAAAAATATTTTTTTAATATCAAAAAATCAGATATGTGTGTTTGAGACATGAAGTGATAAAATAGTTGTTATGAGATGAAATTATATTCATAAATTATGTTAAGTCAGAAGTGAATTTGGCCAGTTCACTGACTAAATTTTTTAAAAGAATATTTATAAATGAAGCTTCAACAGAAATAGAAATTTTGTCAAGTTATATATCGAACATGATGGTAACCTGTAATGACCTGATCAGTCTTTATTAAAAGACACCTCATATAGGGTGGGTTATTCATGCGAAGAATCGGGTTAGAAAACTTCCGGGTTGAGAAGTTGAAAATCTTGGGCTAGGCTAGTCTTGGACGAATTCTGAGCAAGGTAAGGTCAAGAGAAATTCGAGAAGGTATTGGATAAGATGTCCAAGTTTGGGCTATATTTTCTATTAGCTAAGGCACAAAGGAGTCCGGAGGACTTTTCGGAAGTGAGTTCGGGTGAGTAGAACTCCCGGTATCGAGGTTGACGTGAAAGGGTTGTTCCAAAATGTCGAATTTTAACTTTGTTTAAAAATGGGCACTTTTGGGGAACTTTGCGACTTTCTGTCCCATGTCAACCACCATAGCGGTTGACACACCGCTGTAGCAACCTCCGCTATAGTAGAGAAATTACCGCTATAGCGAAAGTCAATGTTGTTCAGCACTGCTATAGCGGTTGGGTCCGCTACGGTGGTACCAATATAGCAGAGCGAGAACCGCTATAGCGGAGCGATGGGATCACAAAACTCAAAAATGGATTTTATAATTTCATTCTCTCCTATTCAGCCCTAAAAAGATGAGGGTTACTCCAAGAACCCTCCCAGGCTACTCCAAGGTTTGGGAGCCATGGGGAGGAGGAATTTCGGTAAAAAAGATGCGAAACCACTGATTCGGGCCTGCAGAATAGTCAGGAAACACCTTCACGGAGCCAGAAAGGGCATGGAACAGCTGCTCGGCATCCAGGTAGGATAGGTTTCTTCCAAAGAGTAGATTGAACGCTTTCATTTTCTTATTATTGTGTAGAATGAAAGGGAGAATCCATGGTTAGGCCTTCGGGCACGGAGTCTAGAGGAAATTGTTGATTTGTTGGATTAGTTGGAATAGTAGAATTGGGATAGTGTGTTGTGATATTCTAGGCATTGCTTAATTTGTGCGATTTTTCTAATAAATGCGGGAACTAGGATATTGGAAGGTTCAGGGAACCAAAAAAGAATTAGTAATTTAATGTGTAAGGAACAGAAGTTTCGGAAACTAATTAGTATAATTAGGATATTCGTTGGCTATGTTCTAAGGCTGGAAAAGGTTTTCTCAGTTGGAATTTGGTCCTAGGAAGAGGGTCAGGAATAAATGTAATTAACTGCATGTTTAAAGGGGCGAACCGAGGTTAGTCTTTGGACGAGATTTGACGGTTCATAGTGTACCCGGAATGTGGTAGGTGATGGTTTGATTCCTGTATGCTTGTGTGTTTGTGTACTCTTATCTAAGTATTTGTATGAGGTGCATTGCTTAGGGGATGATTAGGAGTGTCTGATAGTCCTGTTTAACAGTCTGGTAAATTAAACTGTGTATTTTGCTTGTTGGTTTACATGTTGATTATTTATTATTTTGACTATTGGATTTCTGTGTGACATTCGATTGGCTCGGGTACCACGCCTGGTACGAGTTTACTTATTGCATTGCATTGTGTAATTGATATGGTTCCATGAGTAGACCGGGTTGTGTTTATAAATTATGATATTGCATTTTGGCCTTGGTGTAGGCTGGGTTATTATATTGTGGGTTTGGTCTTGGTGTAGGCCTGGTTGTTATATTATATTGTGAGTCTGGTCTTGGTGTAGGCCGGGTTGTTGTATTATATTATTAGTTGATCTTGGTGTAGAGCGGGTTATGATGTATGTTATTAGTTGGTCTTGGTGTAGACCGGGTTTGTCATGTTAACACCTAGACGTGTTAGAGGGATCCGGGTGGGTCTGGACTATTTAAAAGAGTTTATGTGCTCATAAATTGATGTCATTAAGTATACTAATGGCGTTTATGAATTATCGTGGTTAATGAGCTAAGGTTGGGTCTTGGTGTAGACCGAGGTAGTCCGTTGAACACTTAGGTGTTGATGGAGGATCCTTAGAGGGTCCGGGTTATGTGATCTAAGAAGGGATTTAGGTGTATCTCTATGGTGGTCATTGAAGGTGTCAATGGTTGTTAGGTCAATTGTATGTGGTTGGTAAATATAAAGGAAGACTTAGAGTCTGGGTGTGATTATTGGTTAATATAACTAGGTGGTAAAGATGTCCTAGAGGTCCTGGAAAGTCCGTAAAATGGTAGATAATACTACGGGCATAAGTGGTTTGGTGGGGCAGTTGGCCGGATTAAGCTTGAATATTTAGTCAAGGTAGTTGACTGGGGTAAAAGTTAAAGTTAGACTTGGGAAGTCTAGGCGACAAGGCGACTTGAGAAGCCTAGTTATTAGCGAGACTTAGAAAGTCCTAGGATGTCAGGGTCAAGGCTAGGGTGGTGGAGTTGGCAGCGAAAGGTTAGGAAGGTTGGTTCCGAAAGGGGGGGGTTGATAAAAGTAATGTTGAAAGGGGTGAAGCATTTACCTTGTGCATTTTATCTTGATTTTTATATGATGGTAGGAGTGAATTCGGGTCAGTCGATGATGCCTACCAGTACGTGTGTTTGTACTGATTCTACTCTTGCTATACTTTTTGGTTATAGTCTGGTTGCAAGGTTGGTGATATTTCACAGGTTCAGGATTTTGGTGATCTTCCAGCAGCTCCTACTTCCTTCTATGGTGGGTGTTGTATCCATCTTATGTTATAAGCTCATCTTGTAGAAGATCTTGTACAGGCTTAGACTAGGTTCTGGGGAAGTTGTGTTATATTGTTAGTAAATTTCTGCAAGTTCTAAAGATTGTGTAATTTTGAAATTTTTGTATAAAGATTTTCCAAATATTTTGTAAAAGGATTTCTCATGTATTAAGGGACTTATTTAATGGTTTATTTTCCTTTCTGCATTGCATGTTGGTTCGGGTGGTAAGGGTTCTCCTATATAGATGGATTAGAGTAGGTGCCCGCACGGCTCGGTAGTTGGGTCGTGATAGATAGTATATGAGCCCAGGTTACCAGTCTCCTAGTACAAGAGCGAAATGTTGAATAGAGTCTTGTGGATTAGTGTGTTGACGTCCACATCTAATCCTAGGGAAGCTATGAAGCATTCTAGGAAACACTTCTCTTCTTTCATTCCTTTTCATGCGGTTTCGTTACTTGCTTGTATGGGTTGAGTCCAATTAGTATCTCTCGATTCCAATTGGTATCTCAACAAGGTGAAGGATGTCATTGGACTCCGGGTATGACAAACAAGCAAGAAGGATTAGAACCGGGAAGATTTCAATTGGTATCTGGCTTGAGAGGTTGTGGTAAGGCATGGGTGATTGGCTAAGGGTCATCCATGGGACAGATATAGAGTAATTGTTGTGGTGTGATTTTTGTGTAGCTTGAAACTGAAGTGTTTGTGTATTACAATGCTGGCATGATTTACTGATTCGTATATGATTGTTGCTTGGTTATGAAATTATGAGTCTTACGGAAATGGTAATTCATTCTTGGTATGATTGAGTATGATTAAGTGCTGAGTGTGCTTGGAGTTAGAATTACATGTAAAGTTTTCAATAAAAGGGCTCATCATTGGTTAAGATGGTAAGGGAAGATTGATTATGACTGTAGGAAAACTTCGGTTTTAGGACAATCAAGATGGTTGGGAACCATGGGAAAAAAGGGCTATTATTGATTGATAACGGGAATTGCGGTAAGAAATTTTTTGTGGTGACTCATGATTGTGACTTCATTGAATTTATTCTGGATTTAAAGTTGTGATTTTCTTTAGGGATAAATTGCGGTATGCTTTAATTAGAATGGTTTGTATTACATTCGGGTATAAACTTACCATTGGTATAGATGGTAAGGGGACAAAAGGAATTGATGACTGTGGGGAAGCTCTGGTGTTGGGATAGCCAGGATCGGTTGGGAACCATACGAAGGAAAAATGGGGACTAGTAGTGCACGATAGCGGGAACGTGATATTGTGTGCGGTTCTAGGGTGTTTCATAACTGATTTTATAATAATGTGGTGCTAAATTCTCAAGTAGGCATAGTTGAGGTTGGTCTTGAGGTTATATTTAATGACGTAACGTGCTTTCATGTGTTAATGTGAAAACAGGGAAGGGGAATGAGGTAATTTTGCAGAAATGGAAAATTTTCTGGGCTGCTACTGTTGGGGGTCGCCATAGCGATGTGCAAGTCGCTATAGCAGGATGGGCAGGACCTAATCCCTGTCCTGTTTTTCCCCTATTCTGTCTTTCATTCCCGAGTCATTTTAAATTGCTATTTGAGTTGCGAGCTATTGCAGGAATTACTTAGCATCCATCCGCAATAAGAGGAAAGGATAGATATGGTATCCCTAGGTATTGGTAAAATTATGATTGACCATTGGTGGGAGTAGTCACTTTTGTAGAATTTGGAAAAATAACCCGTAATTGACTAAGTAGTGGCTGGTTTATTATTGATGATCCTTAGTGGTAGGGTCAGTTGAGTGGTGCGGGTGTGCTCGCTATAGCATTTGGTTAGGGTGTAAGTGCCCGGATAGAATTCCCCCTAAGGCGAGAGTTAACAAAATCTCAGGCTAGAATGGGTTCCAATGGAATTTTTTACTGTTGTGTGGTTTAGAGATACGTGGTGTCTCGGGGTATAGTGTTGATAGGAGTAAGGTGATAAGATGATATTTGAGGAGCATAGTACCCCGTAGGAAGCTTCCGTAATGGAGTTCGGGTTAGTAGAACTCCGGGTATAGCGGGAAAAAAGGAGTCGCCATGGTGGAATCTGGTCCCCTTGTCATGGAAATTATTTTGGTTCATTAGTTGAGTTTCTTTCGCTCCGGTGTTTCAATGAGGCCCCAGATTTATTGGGCACTCGGGGAGGGGTAATCTAGTTTCCTTGTGCAGCTCGAAGGAAGGAATTCCTTGATAGAGCATCAAGGTTCAGGGGGCGGGCTCCTTCTTCTTTTTTCGCCTTAGAGATCGTTCGGGGATGAATGATGGGTACATTGGTATCTGTTGTAATGACCTGATCAGTCGTTATTAAAAACACCTCATATAGGGTGGGTTATTCGTGCGAAGAATCAGATTAGAAAACTTCCGGGTTGAGAAGTTGGAAATCTTGGGCTAGGCTAGTCTTGGATGAATTCTGGGCAAGGTAAGGTCTAGGGAAATCCGGGAAGGGATTGGATAAGATGTCCAAGTTTGAGCTATATTTTCTATTAGCTAAAGCACAAAAGAGTCTGGGGGACTTTTCAGAAGTGAGTTCGGGTGAGTAGAACTCCCGGTATCGAGGTTGACATGAAAGAGTTGTTCTGAAATGTCAAAATTTAAAGTTGTTGTAAATTTGGCACTTTTGGGGGACTTTGCAACTTTCTGTCCTGTGTCAACCGCCATAGCAGTTGACACACTACCGTAGCAACCTCCGTTATAATGGAGAAATTACTGCTATAGCGAAAGTCAACGCTGGTCAGCACCGCTATAGCAGTAGGGTCTGCTACGGCGGTACCGCTATAGCGAAGCGGAGACCTCTATAGCGGAGCGACGGGATCAGAAAACTCAAAAACGGGTTTTATAATTTCATTCTCTCCTATTCAGCCCCAAAACAGACGAGGGTTACTCCAAGAACCCTCCCAAGCTGCTCCAAGGCTTGAGAGCCATGGGGAGGAGGAATTCCGGTAAAAAGGATGCGAAACCACGGATTTGGTCCTGCAGAATCGTCAGGGAACGCCTTCATGGAGCCAAAAAGTGCATGGAACAGCTGCTCAACATCCAGGTAGGCTAGGTTTCTTCCAAAGAGTACATTGACCGCTTTTATTTTCTTATTATTGTGTAGAATAAAAGGGAGAATCCATGGTTATGCCTTCGGGCACAAAGTCTGGAGGAGGAAATTGTTGATTTGTTGGATTAGTTGAAATGGTAGAATCGGGATATTGTGTTGTGATATTCTAGGTAATGCTTAATTTATGTGATTTTGCTAATAAATACGGGAACTAGGATATCGAAAGGTCCAGGGAACCTGAAAAGGGTTAGTAATTAACTAATGTGTAAGGAATGGAAGTTTCGGAAACTAATTGGTATAATTAGAATATTCGTTGGCTGTGTTCTAAGGCTGAGAAAGGTTTTCTCAGGTTGTATTTGGTCCTAGGAAGAGGGTCAGGAATAAATGTAATTAACTGCATGTTTAAAGGGGCGAACCGGGTTAGTCTTCGAATGGGATTTGACCATTCATAGTGTACCCAGAATGGGATAGGTGATGGTTTGATTCCTGTATGTTTGTGTGTTTGTGTACTCTTATCTAAGTATTGTATGAGGTGCATTGCTTAGGGGATGATTATGAGTGTCTGATAGTCCTGTTTAACAGTCTGGTAAATTGAACTGTGTATTTTGTTTGTTGGTTTACAAGTTGATTGTTTATTGTTGTGACCGTTGAATTTCTGTGTGACATTCGATTGGCTCGGGTACCAAGCCTGGTATGGAAAGTACTAAAGTTGGCTCGGGTACCACACCTAGTACGGGTATAACAAATAGTTGGCTCGAGTACCACGCCTGGTAAGGGAATGCTAATGGTAGGCTCGGGTACAATGCCTAGTACGAAATATACTAACGGTTGGCTTGGGTACCACGCCTGGTACGGAATACTAACTGGTTGGCTCGGGTACTATGCCTGGTACGGGTTTACTTATTGCATTGTATTGTGTAATTGATTTGGTTCCATGAGTGGATCAGGATGTGTTTATAAATTATGATATTGCATTTTGGTCTTGGTGTAGGCTAGGTTATTATATTGTGGGTTTGGTCTTGGTGTAGGCCGGGTTGTTATATTATATTGTGAGTCTGATCTTGGTGTAGGCCGGATTGTTATACTCCCTCCGTCCCATTTTATGTGGTAATCTTTGACTTGGCACGGTGTTTAAGAAAAAAAAGAAGACTTTTGAAACTTGTGGTCCAAATAATTCCTGAATATTTGTGTGGTTGTAAATCATTTCATTAAGGGCAAAGGGGAATTTCACAGTTAATTTTTTTCTAATTATAGAAAGGTACATTCTTTTTGGGACAGACTAAAAAGAAAAGCATGCCACATAAAATGGAACGAAGGGAGTATTATGTTATTAGTTGGTCTTGGTGTAGACCTGGTTATGATGTTGGTTATTAGTTGGGTCTTGGTGTAGATCGAATTATTATATTGATTATTAATTGGTCTTGGTATAGACCGGGTTTGTCATGTTAACACCTAGACGTGTTAGGGGGATCCGGGTGGGTCCGAACTATTTAAAAGAGGTTATGTGCTCATAAATTAATGTCATTAAGTGTACTAAAGGCGGTCATGAATTATCGTGGTTAATGAGCTAAGGGTGGGTCTTGGTGTAGACCGGGGTAGTGTGTTGAACACTTAGGTGTGGATGCAAGATCCTTGGAGGGTCCGGGTTATGTGATCTAAGAAGGGATTTAGGTGTATCTCTATGGTGGTTATTGAAGGTGTCAATGGTTGTTAGGTGAATTGTATGTGGTTGGTAAATATAGAGGAAGACTGAGAGTTTGGGTGTGGTTATTGGTTAATATAACTATCTAAGGTATTTCTTAACAGAAAAAAAATAAGTGATGGCAATAAAATATTCAATCAAAAAACTAATGCAATCGCATGGAATAAATATTGCATATTAATAAGTCATAATAAAAATAATCATAATTTAAAAGTATTAAGTCATGCTAAAATAAGTCTAATAAGTATTAATTATATGACTAAATATTAAACAAAAAGATATAATTAGTTTATGTATTTATGTAAAATTAAAAAATAGATATGTAACATGATTGTGATTCCTATTGTTGAATTGAATAATTTTTTGTTAGCAATAATATTGATTTGGGCGAGTTACTAATATCTATGGCCTATGAGTTATAAAACTTATTGGGTCATTTAAAATTTTAAGTTTAAACTTGAAATAATATGTTGAAAGATAAAAGCTATGAAGTAGTTTAAGAAATATTTATAAATTACATCACAGTAGTATATGTGTAATATCGGGTTGGTTCGATTTGACTTTTTTTAGTTAAAAGCAAACCAAATCAATTATAGTCAGTTTTTTTTTTCAATATCAAACCAAGTCAAACCAAATCATTAATCGGGTCTTTTTAGATTTGACTCAGTTTGTGATTTGGTTCAATTTGCGATTCGATATTTGTACACCCCTGCTTGGTTCATATAAGTTCTAGACTTTACCAATTGTTATGTAAGTTTGATTTTATTTTATCTAGGTCTGGTTCATACTTTATGAAACACCAAATCCGACACATTGTTTTTATTTGTAAAACCCAATAAAACTTCTTATTTTATTCCTTAATATTCTTCTTGAGATATGTGGATATTGTGGAAAAAATGTTATTAATATCTTAAAAAGAATAAGAATTATTTTTAAAGATTATATCTACTATTAAGTTTGATCAAAAGAGTTAATTATATATTTATTTGTCTTAATAACAAATTTAATATGTCCTTTTTTTTGGTCAAACAATTCTAATAGCCAATGTTCAATTTATAAATTGTGGACAATTATTTTAATGATATTTACCACCATTCTTTAATCTTGATTGCATACGTTGCTTATATGGTTGAGCATATTTTACCTTTCATTCTTTTATATATATATATATATATATATATATATATATACTAGTTTTTGGTACATGACATTGCACGTTGTCTCATGCTAATTATACAAATATTTTAAAATGATATAAGATTTATTAGAATAAGTATTTAGTAAAGTATCAAAAAAATACCTAAACTATCCCTTTTTGAGTTTCATATCTAAATTATTAGAAGTGTGAGTGTCATATCTAAACTATCACTCATTAGTTTGAGAAACACACCTCAACTAATATGTGATGATGTATGCACTACATTCTCTCTTTTATTTAAAAAATCTTGCCACATGACACTCCGTGAGAAATATTTTTTTCACCTTGGCAAAGATTAAACTAATTATTAATATTAGGTTGAAAAAAAAAATCATCGTGTTGGGAAATAATGAAGAAAAATGGAAGAGTTTAGGGTAAAATCAACTGAAAAAATAAAAAAAAAAATGACAGATCAGCTTTTAAAAAAATAAAAATATGTCATATCATCAGAATATTTAATGGTCAGACGCACCTAAATGTATTTATTTTCAAACACTAGTCCAGTCAGCGTTGAGGTGTGTTTCTCAAACTAATAAGTGGTAGTTTAAGTATGAAACTCACACTTCCAATAGTTTAAATATATTTGATAAGTTACATGTAATATGAAGTTGAAAATGCAATCTCAAAAAGATGAACAGTAAAGCCTATTCAATTGATTTTTATTGCCATTTTAAAGTATAATCTTATCAGAAATTCCTATATATTGGATAAAGTTGAAAGATATCCTTCATTTTCATGAGAATAAGAAACGTTTGTTTAGTAGTATTGATTTCGTTTTGGTCACCATCATATATAATTTTCTTATACATTTCATTTAATATATTCAATATTCAACTTATAATTTTTTTGTTTTTAGATATTTTTAAAATACGTAGTATTAAATGTAAATATGCTCATTAGATGTGGTTGCAAATGCTTCATATCTTAAACTTTATACTTTGTCTTCGTGAAATTATAGACTCCTAATTTGTACGGCATTTATATCAAGAATTTATTGTTGAATGAAAGTATTTTTTTTCTTGAAGTCGTAGAGAAATTTGTTCACAAGTGTTTTCCTTATGGTAGTAGGTCATTATAAATTTTATGGTGCATATCTGCAAAGAAGTAGTTATTTGCTTTAGAGATAATTGTTTCTCGTTTCTCACCTTCATCAGCAACACAATAGTTAATACGCCAAAGGATGAAAAAGATGAAGAAAAGGCAAAAGCAAAGACAGAGAAATTCAAATTTCTTACCATCAACTATTGAAAATTACTTTTTCATATGCTTAGCTTTTGATAAGATTCAACTATACAAATGAGAAGATCATAAATTTATCTTCACTCAAATAAATAAAAAATAAAAAAAAGGTTGGAATTGGAATACATGAATGTGCAATAACTATTAAAAACTATATATAAAAGAAAGGACTTAACAGAGGTTGCAATAGATTTGTAATTTCAGAAGATGAAATGAATTGAAACTTATGAAAAAGATTGTCAGCAAGTTGTTAAATGTAATTGAAGAAGTTGTCTTTCAAAATGCAATAAAAAATAGAAAAGAATAACGTAATAAAGTACAATTTCTAAAAATAATACATATGCTAATTGGCCAACTAAACCTTGGGTTCTAAAAGATAATCCTTTCCTTGGTTCGATTGTATTCGTTCCTTTCTTCTTGAGAAGCCTAATGACAATCCCACAATCAATAAGAATATGCGAAAGAGGAAATCAACACAATATTTTTCAACTTCAGCAGATAGAACTTATTTAGCCTTAGCGTCATTCAACAGCTTCAAGCTCTATTTGGATTCAGAAATCGCTATTTTAGTTGTTTGAGAATGAAGATCAGAGGTTTTAGCAATTTAGGTCAATTCTCACATATGTTCTGAATATTGAACATGAGTCAGGACCTACATTTAAATAATGTCACTTGCTTCTTTATCATGCTTTTAATGCACTAGTCTAAAAATCACCAAATCAAGAATCTGTTTATTGATCTCTAACATGGAGAATTCAGAGAGTTTCAAATAAATTTAATATTAGATTTCAAATAAATTTTAGTATATTAAAAATGTTGAAGGTTTTTTTCCTAATTGTAAACGGCAGATGAAGGAATTAAACAAGCAATCAATGAAAGTTTATTCAAATTGAAAGATGCAATGACTAATGAGTAGCATTAGATGGAATTTTATAGCTTCCTTGAAATATTCATTAAATGGAATTTGTACAGCTTCCTTAAAATATTGAAAATTCCCTTTCTCATTTTATCTGTTCAATATTTGTATACTTTTATTTATCATTTAATAATATGCAAATTTACATTTTGGAGAGGGACTTTTAATGAGAATTTAGGTAAATTAACTTTACATTTTAGAACTTCTCACTATTAGGATAAAAATATAAATATAAATATAAATATGATATCATTATTATTTAATAATTAATTAATTAGATATCTCAAATATTTTGATTTAATATAGAGGTAAAATGGTAATTCAACTTTGCACTTTGAAGCTTCCTACTTTTAATATAACTAGTTTCTGGGAACGTGCGTTGCATGTTTATCCCAAAATACATATTACAAATTTTGTATTGTAAATGATAACTTGTAAATGGCACACATATTATTGGACTTTTTCTATGCTAAAAATCAAAACACACTAAAAAAATAACAACTCATAAGTTGAAGTTTGAAAATCTTGCAAAGTTGATTCTACTTTCCTAACATATATAGTACTTTAATATAAAGATAAATACATACTCGAGCATATATATAAATGCATAATAAAAGTATTTATCTCGTAAAATTAACGCATGAAAAATAAAAACTAAATTGATGTATATGTTGAGTTCCATCATGTTCGACCCAAATGTGATCAAAAGTAACATGAATCTTACTTCGATTTAAACACATGAATATACAAAAAATAAAAAGGGAAAGAAAATATAACATCACGTATGAAGAATATTAGTATAGCAGCTGAAACCTAAAAATATGAAAAAATAAACTATCAATTATTATACTTCATAAAATACTTGAAAGTGAAGATGGCGAAGAAAAACAAGTGAGTTAAAGAAGAAGAGTGTTGGGGGGTCCTACTATTCTTCTTCTCTTCATTTCTTTTCTTCCTTTATTCATTTATTTTCTTGTAATAATTTTCTCTTAGCGGAATTAATCTGATTATTTCTGTTACATTTTCCAGAATATATGCTAGATATTTTATATCTTGAGTTCTTTGATACATTTCTGTATTTTCTTTTATCAGGTTTCCTAGCAGGGTTATGTCTACATTAGTTTCGTACCAGTATCATAAGTATTCGTAATTTATCATTAATCTGAATCTGTTATTTCTAGATCTGAATATATTTCTCAATCGTCGTTTATATTTAAATTTTTTAGATCTATTCCATACCATTGGGATTTCTCATTAAATATCTTTTCCCATATAATTCTTTTTAATTCTACTATCCTTATGTCTTTTAGTGCATATAAAACTAATGTTTTATAATTATTTCTTATTTCATTATGCAAATAGGTGGTCATGGTAATACCATCCATATTTATGTTCATGCTTTGCTTTTTATCAATTAATTCCCTCATACCATAGCATGCCAATAACATTATATTCGATTATTACAGACTAAATTATTTTAAACCATTTTCTCTTGTTACTGTTAACACCGTACTTTCAAAGGTACTTTCCCCTCCTAAATAGTGTCACTCTGTCTACTCCCCTCACGGCTTCCTAGCCTTGGTTTCGACCTCTGGACATTATTTTCGGATTGTTTCCCCTTTTTCCTCATGTTAACAAACTTGAAAATATGATTCAAATAATTCTAGTAAATAATAACGAATATAAACTTATTTAATCATGCTATGATACTTAGGAATTAACAAATTTAGCTATGCATAATTATAAATGGATATACCTTGCTAGTATCTTCTTGCTCCATATTGCTAGAAAATTTTTATCTTATTGAGAGAATATATTTTTTTTTTGTTTTTTGTTTACAAAGAAGGTTTGCTTTCCGTGTAGAAAGTCTTGCCTTCATTTGCCATAATGGCTAGCTATTTATAAGAGGATTTCTATACACGTCCTTTTCCTCTTCCACTTATCCTAACTCTATTTTACACATGTTTTTATACTATTCCTACTTTACAACTCTACAAATTTCCAAAATAATTACTATTCCTACTTTACAACTCTACAAATTTCCAAAATAATTACTATTCCTACTTTACAACTCTACAAAATTCCAAACTACTTTTTCTTTACATAATTTACAGATGTTAAAAAAAAATTACTTTACATATCTGTCGGTTTTATCTTTTCGGAATTTGCATGCTATCTTCTTATTCCAGCTGTACGTCTGGGATTATGTTATCTTCGCCTTGGCATCTGGAGCATTGATGATCTGGATATTTGAGACTAATTGTTTTGCAGTATCTAGTCATCATTTCTGCTGATATAAAATCTTTTCTAATAGCTCTCGTTATAGGTTGTTGTTCCGGCTTTAACAGGCTTAGTGCCCATTGTCTTATCTCTTCCATATCTGCTATCCTTTCTTCTCTGCAGTTGGAGTATATCATAGTTTGTTCGCGTGCATAGTAACTCCAAACTGGATTTTTGTTTAGATAATTTGACGTTAATTCGTTTAAAATTGTAGCTAGTCCAATAACTCTTTTTCCCGCATAAAACTCCGGTATTGATACTTTTGGTATCTCTTCTTGTTCTTCTATCTTTTCTGGGATAATCATCTCCCTAGTTAGTCCTATCTTTATAACTTGGATGACTGGTTTAATCTCGTCATATAGTATCTCGGCTGGTGCTGAGTAAGCTCTTATATAAAACAATGTTCCTTTAGTTATTCTTTTGTATTGCATAAAAGCTTTATATAATTCTGGTAATGTAGCTATTTCTTCTCCTGTTTGTGTATATACTGTATTTAATAATCCATAATTGTAGCAGGTTGCTACTAGATTTGCATTTGTCTTTGGCAGGGCAATTAGCTTATTATATCCTTGTAAGCTCTGGGTAATATAATCTTCTGTTGGATTGGTAGTAGTTTTGGATCTCGGGTTTTTATTTAGAAAGGTTTGTAGTTTGTGGATATTTTCTATGTATGCTCTGGTTATGTGGTTGTATGTCTTTTTATCTTGGTTCAGGCTTTCTCTATATGTATTTACTTGTGGTGGTGTAAATGGGGTTTTTTGGGATTTTGGTATATATGGTATTTCAAATAGTTTATTCAAGTTTGTATTGACATATCTTTTTTATTCTTTTGAGGTGCTACCTGAGGTGCTACCTGCAGCTGCACGAAGTAAATAATTGTTATGGGTTTTTCGGTGTTTCCCATCGTCACCTTGTATCTCTGGAAGTTTTATGTCTTCCGATTGACATAGCTCCGCATCTTTGCAGTCATGCTGCTGACTAGCTTTGATTAGTTGTATCTCTTTATTTATGTTATCGACTTCTCTACAAAGAGTAGTCATAACTTCGAGTAAATCTTCCATAGTAGTTTCCTCAGTTTGAGTAGCTTTGTCTTGATATGTAATCTGCAATTGTATTTTTGTCAGTACATATCACTTCGATTGTAAATGTGAAGTTTAATATATTTAATACGAGTCTCCCTATTTCTTTGGTTGTAACTGAGTCTTGTACTTTCCTCGTTAGCCACCATTTCACCTGCGTATTATCTGTTCTAATAATAAACTTATCATATACAATATATGGTTCAAAAGCTAATAAACATCTATATATTGAGTATAATTCTTTTCTATTTAGTTCCCACCTTATTTCGGGATTTGTAAATGTACCTGAATAATACCTGCAATGATGTTCTATTTTTTCTTTATTATACCCGTATTTTAATACTCCTCCATAGCTTATTTCACTAGCATCGGATTCTACTATATAGGTGAATTTTTTGTTTTCGTCTGGGAAGCATAATTTTGGTAAATTCTCACATAGTGATTTTATTTTTCTTATTTGTTCTTGGTCTTTATCATTAAAATGATATTCTACATCTTTCTTTAATTTCTTATGTAATGGTTTTAGACTTTCTGCTAATTTTGGTATATATTCTCTTACTTGATTTACTAATCCTAAAAATGACTGTAGTTTCTTTTTTGTATCTATCTGTTCATCAGAATTTATTATTTTTTGTACTATGTGTGGTTGCATTTTTATACCATTTTTATCTATTTCTATTCCTAAGAATTCTATTTGATTTTTCATTATTTTAGCTTTTTTCTTACTCAAACTAATTCCTGAATACGTAACAATATGTATGAATTTTTCTAGTAATTTTATATGTTCATCTTGTGTTCTTGAATACAAGAGTATATCATCAATATATACTATGCAGTTTTCTAATTGGTTGAAGTAATTATCCATGAAATGCTGGTATCTTCCTGGTGCATTTTTATATCCAAAAGGTAATACGTTCCATTCATAAAATCCTTGGAGTACTGTAAATGTTGTTAGTTTTTTAGATTCTTCTTCTAGCTTAATGTGGTAAAAGCCTGATTTACAATCAAATTTACTAAAATAATTATATCCTTGGACTTGTCTTATCTTTAATATCTTATTTGGTATTGGATAATTATATGTTTTAGTTTTGGCATTTAAGTTTCTATAATAAATAATCATCCTACTTTTTCCTCTTTTTTGTTCGCTATGTTTATTTACTATAAATGCTGGGCTTGTATGTTTGCTATTACTTTCTTGTATATATTTATTTTCTAATAATTCTTCTATGTGCATTTTGAATTCTTTTAGGTCGTCAAAATTATATTTGAGAGGTTTTTGGGTAATTATACTATTTTCATCAATTAATTCTATTTTTACTTTGGTTTTATGTTTTTCCCATCCTTTTAAGGGATTTTCACTATATAATGGTTCTAATCGATCTTGAATGATTTTTAGTTTATCTATAGCAAATATAATTAGTTCTATTTTGTGCTCATTTGTTTTTATATTTTCTAATTTCTGGGTGATTTTCTCACTTCCTTTTATCCATGGGGTAGGTTTTCTATTTTTATTATATACTCTTTTAGCTCCTACTTTGTGTTTACATGGTGTAGTAAACCACCAGTGCGTTTTTGTTATTATATGTGGATATAGTTTTTCTAGAAACGGCATTCCTAAAAGTATATCTTTGTTTGTGAATTCATAGCTATATATTTCTTCTATGGTTAATATCTTATCCCATATTTGTAGTTTTATGTTTTTTGCTTTATGATTTATCATGCTCCCTTCATTATTAAATCCTGTTACTACTATCGGTGTGGTTAATTTTTCTCATTTTTCATCTGGTAGACAATTATGTTTACACGTATTAGCTTCTGCTCCTGTATCTATCATCAGGGTATAGTATCTATTGTAGTAATTTTCTACTATTATTTTGGCAAGTATATAAATTTTCATTTCTATTTCATATTGTTCGTTTTATTATGACTTTTTTATTTTTATATGTAACAGTTAACTGGGTGTTTTCTAAATTATACGGTTTCATGCCTTCTAACCATTTTATTCCTAGTATGATATTTTTATCTCCATGATATATTTTGAAATTTATTACCATTGGTATCCCGCCAATGATTAATTCTTTTTCTACTGTTTCTTTTAATGTTGTAAATTCTTTTGGTAATTCTAGCTGTTCTGTAGAATTTATTTCTTCTTCTGTTACCAATTCTCTTGTTATATAATTTTCTTCCTGACCTGTATTTATTGTTATAATAAATTTTCTTTGTTCTAATATTCCAGTTATATAATAGTGATATAGCTCTATTTCTTTTATTTTTACTGAATTTCCTGATGATTGAGGTATTTCACCATGACTTTTTCTTTTAGATGTGCTTATCCTATCGCTTACTATTTCTAGATCTTCTTCTATGTCAATTTCCTTATAGCTATAATCATTATTATCTATTACTGTGACAATCTGTTCAAATGGATTTTCTATTTTTATCCTATTAATTTTATTTTTTGCTGTTATTTTATGTTTTGTTGTTAAGACATATAAATTTTTACATCTTGCTGTGAATATTTTACTGCCTGGGGCTAGTTCTATTCCTGTCATTTTTCAATATAGTACTAATGATTTATCTATATTCCTGTCATTTATTGCTACTGAATAATTGACACTTATTATGAATTTAAATTTTTGATATATTAAATTTCCTTTTACTGCACTTATTATACTTTTTCCTATAGGTTCAATTATTCTGTCATCTGCTAAATATATTTCTATAGGTGTATCTATACCTTCTCTAAAACATGCTTTTATTAATATTTCTGTTCCTCCTAGATGTACATATTTTATTGGTTCTTTAGCCTGTATTGCTTGTATTTCTTTATTTATTATTTTCTTATTTATTATAGGTATTTTTGCTTTTCCTTTGGTATATTTGCAATCTATTATGTGTTCTTTCTGACTTACCACATAATATTCTTCTTTTTGTCGTTTAAATATATTTTTTAGCATTGGTATTTTGAATATTTTTTCTACACTTAAATCTAATTCTTTTCCTTTTATCTGTTCAAATATATTTCTATCAAATATAACTTTCTGTTCTGCGGATTCTTCATTTATATGTTCTTATTTATCTATTATCTGTATGTCTTTTTCAGACATTATCGTCTAATTCTTCTTTTTCTAATTTTTCATTCAATTCATTTTCAGATAATTCATATATGCTATTGTCACTGTCTAGTTCATAGTCTAGATATTCTAATTGCATATATTCTTCATCATTTATTATTATTTCTGCTATTTGCTTTTTCTTAGGATTTTTAGGTAGTTTACAATTTCTAGCTAAATGTCCTAGTTTCCCACAATTATAGCATGTACATTCAGTTATTTTCTTTTTTGGTTTAAATGGTCTTTTATTGTTAAAATTTTTTACATAATATCTTCGTCTAGGCCTTTTGTATTTATATTGGGATTTATATCTTTTGAATTTTCCTCGTTTTCTATTCTTTTTATAGTAATTATCTTTACATCCAAATTGGGGTGCTACTTTATCCTTACAACATGATAGATTTTTTATTATGGATTTTTCCATTTTTATTTCTTCCCTATATTTCTCACATATATCTGAATACCATTTTTGTAAAAATCTTATTCTTGCTCCTAGAGTATCTTGTAAGTCTGCTTCATTCCAATCTTTTATTATTTTTGAACTAAATGGTTTTGGTAATTTTGTAAAATATAATTTCCTTACTTCTTTTGCTTCTTCTGGCGTATATGTTCCTCTGTAATAATATTCTCTAAATACACATGTATATTCATCTATGTAACACATATTACATATTGCTAATTTTAACATTAAATTTCTGTTTAATTATTTATCTTTATTTTGTTCTTCTGTTTCTGTGGTTGTGCTACTAAATTCATTTCGTATTGCCATTTCATATTTATTTAGAATATCCATAGTTGTGGTTGCTGTTTTACCGTCTATAGTTTTACTACTTCTTAATGCGTTTATGCTTTCTTCTGATAAGTTGTGTAACCATAATTTTACTGTTCCTAAGAATGTTCGTTCTATGTATCCTGGTACTTCTGTTAGACTTATTTTATTGTCTATTAGCTGTTTTGCTATATATCCTATCCATAGTTGAATTGCTTTATTTATGTCCGTTACACAATCTAAGTCTAAGAAATTATTATACTGGTTAGTTGGTTTTGGAGTTCATTTTTTATTTAATCTTTTATCCCATATACTATCTTGCCTATCGTTTGCTCATAATTAACTGTATAGTATGTCGGATTTAATATTCTTGGGTCTTTAACTCCTGATGTGCTAGCTTCTTGTTCTTTTTCTTTTTCAACATCTCCTGCATTTATTTCAATATTTTCGTCTATGCTTGCTACATTTGCTATCATTTCTGTATAGGTTTCACTTATTTCTGAACTCTGTTCTGTCTGATTATCGTTTACCTCATTTATACCTAATTCTTGGATTAACCTGATTATTTTTTTTACATTTTGCAGAATATATTCTAGATATGTTATATCTTGGGTTCTTTGATACATTTCTATATTTTCTTTCATCAAGTTTCCTAGCAGGGTTATGTCTACCTTAGTTTCGTACCAGTATAGTAAGTATTCGTAATTTATCATTAATCTAGAAAAACATTGAAAGTCATTTCAATCAATTGAAAGCCATTTCAATCCATAGAGAGTCATTTTAACCCCTTTTTTGCTGCCCCATCTTTTTTTAAAAAAAAACAACAACAGTGGTGTCAAGAGCCTCATTGATCTTAGGAGATCTGTGAATTCTTCCAAAAACTACCATATCATTTTTAACCTATTTTTTAGAAGATGTCAAGCAACAGTCTCTCTTTGAATACCCCAAAAAATTTCACTGGCGAAAACTATCAAATTTAATCAGTGAAAATGAAATCATATCTTCAAGCATATGATCTGTGGGAAGTTGTAACGGAAGATATACCTTTACAACCACTCCCTGCAAATTCTACCCTTGCTCAAATTAAATCTCACTCAGATGAAAAAATCAAAAAAATCAAAGTCAAAACTGTAATTCAAAATTCAGTTGTGGATTCGATTTTTTCAAAAATCATTGCTTGTGAGACAGCAAAAGAAGCTTGGGAAAAACTGAAAAAAGAATACCAAGGAAGTGACCGAGTCAGACAAATACAAATTTTGAATTTGAAAAGAGATTTTGAATCTCTTAGGATGCAAGAGGATGAAACTATTGGTAAGTATTCTGACAAGATTTCTTTGATTGTTAACAAAATCAGGTTGTTTGGCGAGGATTTCAAAGATGACAGAATAGTAGAAAAAATTCTTGTGACAATTCCAGAGAGATTTGAGTCGAAAATTTCATCTCTGGAAGAGTCTAAAGATCTCTCCACCATCTCTGTTGAAGAATCAATAAGTGCTCTTCAAGCACAAGAGCAAAGAAGAGCCTTTAGACAAGACAATGTTACTGAGGGTGCTTTTTATGCACAAAACAGAAAATAAAATGGTAATTATCCTCTTTGCAAACACTGCAAAAGAAAAACATATTTAAAATTTTTTTGTTGGTGGAGATCTGATGCAATATGTGGAAATTGCAAACAAGCAGGCCATGTTACAAAAGTGTGCAAGCTTAAAGGCAATCCTCAAGCACAATCAGCAGCAGAAGCAGAAATTGAGGAGGAGCAATTTTTTTAAATTACAGTAACTAAAGCAAAGGAGAAGTGTGAGTTTTGCATTTAGTTACTGCAATAATTTTTAGCCAAATGAGTTGTTTAGATTTAAGATGAATTTGAATTTTGAATTTTGAATTTTAAATTTTAAATTTTAAATTAGTTTGTTTTAGTTGTTGAGATAGTTTAGGTAGTTTGAATTTTGAATTTATGCAGATTTCTATTGTAGGTTTGCTATTTAAAGCCCTCCTATGCTTGCTTAAGAAAAACATTGAAAGTCATTTCAATCCATAGAGAGTCATTTTAACCCCTTTTTGTTGCCTCATCTTTTAAAAATAAAACCAACAACTTTCCATAAAATAACATTGCTGAAGAATTCCCCTTACATTCTGGCTATGCTTGCAGCTTCTGCTAAACGATCATATAGAGGGACCTAGTTCTTTATGAATATATGCTGGACAATTCACTGAACATCGTGAAAGTATAAAACATATCTTAAAGCAACCTGGTTCGTCAATCAATGTTTGTTAATCATCAAAAACCAGTTTCAGCTCAACTCAATGTTACTTCTTTAAGAGTTACTTATAAGTAGTAATTTACACTGATGAAATCAAGCCAATTGGAAAATAAAGCAAAGGGTTATATGTTAGACTTCAAATTTGGATAAACTTTCAAGATTGACAAATGTATCACTTCTGGTTTAATTTACACTTTCGTTTTCATTAAAAGAAATAAAATTAATTAAGATATGTTGTATTAGCTAAGCAATACCCTCGTTAAATAGTTAGTGAGGGTCCTTTTCTTTTTTCTCTCTAAATTGAAAAATGGTTCCGAAGAACGTATCCCTCACTAAACATTTGCGACGTCATAGCAAGGGACATTCCTTCAATAAAAGTTAAATATAACGGCTAGTATGATGTTTAAAGCAAAATTGCGGGAAAAAAATGTTCCTTCTAGCAAGGGAACTGTTCTCGCTAGCTAAATTTATTGAAAAAATAATGTCTCGTTTTTTAGCAAGGATACGTTTTATTAGCGAAGCTTTTGTACCTCGTTAATTTTTGAACTAGTGAGACATATAAATCTCATTTAGAGAGGATTAGTTCATTTCAGTTTCATCTTTCTTATTGATCTCCAAAACTTAGCTTGCCTTCACCACGTATCATGTTCGTTCATTTGCTACTCCTTCCTCGTTTGACGCTTATTTATTAATCCGTTAAATAAAATAACGTTTCTATATCTCCTATGATTTTTTTTATAGATATACTAATTTTATATTTAAGATCATAAATTTTAAAAGTCTTATAATAAAACACACAAATGTTATTTTGCGTTTAAAAACCACATATTTTGATTTCTTTTTATTTCTTAAATTTCGTTAAGTCAAACTATGCCAAACAAAATGGAACGAGGGAATTACGATTCAAATATCTCAAATTGATGAATGTCTAATTTCATTTCTAGAGAAAGCTTTGACACAAAGTGTTCTCATTGTTTTCAAAATAAAAAGATATTGATGTTAAATTTAGTGAAATGATCGATTATCAACCGTAAATAATAAATAAGAAGAACCAAATTACCTTATGGATATGTTATGTATTGTTAATATCGAACTTCCAGTTTTTTTGTAATTATTTCAAAAAAGGGAAATGGGACCAAATTGTGCTTTTCATTAAAAACAAAGGCCGTAGTTTCTAGCAAATGTCAAAATGATGTAGTTGACAATGGACATTTAGCAAGATATTTTCAAATCTTAGTTGTCAATTCCAAGACCAAGCAACTCAAGCTGTCAATAGGTGAACGTGCAATATTTTAAGAAATTCGACAATAAGAAAATAATTAAAAGCAAAAAAAACAAACAAATAATATTCGTTTACTTTATGAAAGAAGTACTAACACTATGTCAGAACAAGTATACCCATTTTCAATATAATAATTCAAACGAAGCACAACAAATTTTCCTTTTGTCCTCTGTCGAAATGATAGTTTCCAAAGGAATATACAACAATTATAAACTCGAAAGAAGGAATGAAGTGTAAATATGAAATAAAATCACACGTTATGAACATGCTTGTCGTTCGAAACAAGACAAGTCTTAACAATATATGGTAGAAAGTGCCATACTTTCACCATTGAATTGTGGGTTCAACTCCTCTTGATACCCATAGAAGTAAAGCAAAAACAAAAAAGAGATTTTTTTTTCTCTATAGAGAAAACCATGTACATAGAGATCCCACTCTAGAGAAAAATGAAACAATCCAATGCAATAAGAGGATTATTAATGTCCTCCATGAGAAATGAGTCCAAATCTTGATGATCACTTGACTTCACTTCTCCAATTTCCATCTCATCAATCTTTGGAGAAATTGGAAGAGCATTTCTCATTTTTCCTTCATGTTTTGGAGTTAAACTGTTCTCTCTTCTAAGAGAAGATGATCTTGATATAACACTCCCTTTTGAAGCAATTGATTTTCTAAACGAACTCTCATCGTTCGAATTATTCGAAGGAAATCTTCGACTTGGAGATGGTGATCTTAGGGGTGTTCTAGTACTAGGAAAATGATGATATGTTGAGGTAATATTTGAAGTATTATTACCAATGTTTCCTCCCTTGATGAGTTGTTGATCAGGTTCTTTTCTAAAACTCTTTTGTCGAACCATGGTTGGCGAATTGGCACGTGGCCTTTTCTTAGGGGTCGTTGTTGAATTGCACTCTCTTCGAGGACTTAGTGGTTTGGACAAAGTGAATGATGATGATGATGATGATGGTGATCGCGAGTATTTCTTGCCACTTGTAGACATGGTTGACGTATTTTGATGAGTAACGCTATTAATTGCTTTGGTTTTCTTGATGTCAAGTATGTGGTCGTGTTCTTGTGCACAAGACAACAAGAAATCGTTCGAGAATGAACGATCCTTGAATGAAGAGGAGGAAGATGACGATGACAAAGACGAAGATAATGTAATGTTTGTTGCAGTAGAGGAAAACGATGAAAGAGATACTGAACAAGAAGAAGAAGACGAAGAAGGAGAAGAAGAGACGAGTTTTCGAGGTTGGATAGTTGAAGAAGGAAGTCGAATTTTTGGAGATATGGGAGCTTGTGAAATCACAAGTTTATCTTTAACACATTCATGGTGATCATCATCATCTTCTTGAGGATTTTTTTGGGGGTTGCATTTACTAATGCAAGAACCCATTGTGGGAAAGGGGAAGGAATTGAGAAAAAAAAAAGAGTTGATGGGAAAATGTTTGAATGGTAAACGTTGATAAGTCTTTTATAAGAATTATTGATATATTATATGAATGTGGAAAGAATAGTTGAATATTGAGGAGGAGGGAAAAAAGTGCAAAGGTGGAAGCTTTTGCTTTATTAACCAAATATTTGAATTATGTAGCCGGGTATATCATATGAATTCCGTTATATAACGGTTATATGAAGCAACACAATGATGGTTTCTTTCACTTTCTTTTTCTACCTTTTGTAACGTATAAGTAAAAACATTAGCCAAGGCCCAAGTGTTCCTTTTTACTTTCTTTTTTTCATACCAGTAGCATTCGTACTAGTCTAGTAGTTTTTTGTTCTTTAATTTATGTAACTGCATGTTGTTTCCTTGTTTTAGTTATCACATTATTTTGTTGTTGTTTATATGCAATATTTTTTCTATTATTTTCTCTGTCTGTTTTACTTTTATATTTTTTTTTAAACTGCTTTGATATGCATGAGTCGAGGATCTTTCGGAAACAACCTCTTTACCTCCACAAAATAGGAATAAGGTTTGCATGCACTCTACCTTCCCCAGATATCACCTATGAATTACACTGATATGTTATTGTTGTTTCACACCTAGGGTGTGTTCAGTATGGAGGAAAATATTTTTCATGAAAAATGTTTCTCGAAAATATTTTCTAGGAAAACAAGTTGTTTCTTACTTATTTTGTTGTGTTTGTTATGCAAGTTGATTTTTTTTCTTCCTAAAAACATTTATATATATCTAACACAAGGCATTTAATGTTGAAGGTGATTTCACCTAAAACTCATATCGGAGACTTTCAATTAAAAATGGAAGGACACTTACCTCCTAACACAATCTTTGGTCACGTCCTTTTTGTTTGGCTTCTACTTTTACTTTGTTATATATAGGGGTCCGGACTCAGTGACGTAGTCATAAAAATTACAAAAAGTGGTCAAGTAATGAATAACTAAAACAAATTGACGAATGGATGGACAAAATGTTTTAAAATCAAACTACATAATATTAGTAATTGAATTTTTTACGAATGGATGCACCAAATTTTTTAAAATTGTGTAATATTTAGCTTTAATGAATTTATATTTAATATGAAAAACACAGACAAATAAAAAATGAGGAAGAGAGAAAGAATTCAGCCTCGAATGAAATCACTTTTAGGCTTCAAGCTTTCGACTTATAGCGATGACAATAATAGTAAGATATGAAAAATGAAGAGCAGAATTAGAAGAGGGCTTTTTCTTAACCTTTTCGCTTTCGATCTTGGTAGTAGATAGAGAATAGGATTTGTTTATTAACTTTCAATTAAACAATTATTTTTTCTTCAAATATTTTAGATTTATAGTACAAAATTGTTTGTGTGGTAAAAACAAAAGATCTAAGTAATCCTTCATGAGCAATAACGGATGCTGGGAAGTGAATCACAACACGCAGACAACAACGACAGTGATTTCCTGAAACCCCATACCACTGGACTACCTCGTCGGGTTGTTGGTAGGGTGTTCAAAAAATATTATATATTAATTTATAATGTAGCATTTTACCTATACTAGTTTCTATATATGTACGTGCGTTACACGAATATCCTTTATCAATAATTATAATATTTATATTGAAATACAATAACATCAATTAAACACAAACACACATATAAATATATATATATATATATATATATATATATATATATATATATATATATATATTTAAATAATAATCAAAGTAAAAGAAAATTTTGATTGATATTGATCTTAGTAGTTACCCACTTATCGGTTATGTCCTTTTAAATATCTACATCAATGTCTCCGATCCCTCATCTCTGTAAAAATATTATAACAATTCAATAAAAAGACATAATCAAGAACAAGAGTTTAACATTAAAATATGTTGAATCCAAATCAAGACAACCTTTAAAGTTGCATCTTAAGTCCATCATTTAACATACTGAAAATTAATCGTGCTAATACTGCATTTAAAAATTCAATAATGAACGTGAATGAGATTCATCTTAATCTAATTGCATCGTAATTATTTTAGAAACCCAAAAAAAATAGTTAATCAAACAAAAAAGAACTAATAACACCTGTTGAGAACTTTGTCGAGTTATGTTATTTTCTTTCAATAACTATAACTCCTAAAAAAAATTATAATGAAATAATTGAACAATGAATTCTTTTATAAAAGTATTTGATTTATTCTTTTTCTACACAAATTGAAGAATCATTGTCCAAAATAAATTAGAATTCTCCTCAGGTGAATAACATTACGTTAGAATATTTATTTGATATAAAATTTTATGAAAAATTTACATTATATGAACATTAGGATAAAATTATTACACTTTTTAGCCCAACTTTATATTTTTACATAACATGAACAACTTTTTTGGCAATCTCACGGCCTTAGTCTTCTTCATAACATGAACAACTTTTTTGGCAATCTCACGGCCTTAGTCTTCTTAGACCGGTCTTCTGTCGCCCACCCATTTTATCATGCATAATCCATTTTTCTTAAATGGATCAGTGAATGTTTGGTATATATATGTTTTAAATTGTTGGCAGTCCCCACACCAACTTCTACACATGTCTTATTACTAATACTATTTTAAGCCAACAATTTATGAAAGATTAAACCATAAATTTACTTTACTAGAAATTTGATGATTTTTTGGGATTAATTACATACAATTGCCTATATATTTGTATAATTATGTATAAGGTGTATAATAATATAAAAGTGTGTATAAATATTTTTTATACATTATTATACACGTTATACAAATTTATACATTTGTGTATAGTAAGTGTATAAAGATGTATAAACGTGTATAAAGATGTATACAGATGTATATCATGTAAAAATGAGCTATTACGGGTGTAATTATTTTTATGAACTATGTAAATATAATTATTTTTCTTAAACAGTCTATTTTTGAAATTATCCCAAATTTTATTAACTTATTCTTTAATTGTTGTCCAAAATAAAGTAGGATAGTGCATTAATTTGCCTTTTTTTTTTTTGCATTAGGATATCCAAGTAGATTCTTTTTTTTGGTTTTATTGTGTTTAAATTTGCCGTTATTGTTGGTTTTCAAACATTAAGATATCTTTGTCCATTAGAATAGGATACTTATTTACTTAAATATTTGTAAGTTAAATTATTAAGGGTAATTATAATTTTATCCTAACTTACTTAAAAATACTTAAAATAAGCTTATTCAAACAAGCTCTTATACAGAAAATTAAATTTTTATCCAAATTCTAAATAGTAGATATCATTTCATGTCATTTCTAAAACTATGTAAATTAGCGATTTAGAAAGACTACGTCAATATTAGTTAAATTGCGATTTTAGAAATTACGACATTAATATACTGTTCAATTGTCAAAATTGGGAAAAGGGTCAAAATTGCCCCTCTAATTTTGCTTATTGGCTAAGTTTGCCCCTTGTCATACTATACAGATAAATATATCCTTGTCGTTAATAAAGTATGCAAACATACCCCTCATTTTAACGGTTGCTCACCATGGCCTAACATTTGATGATGTGAATGCCACGTAGCATGCCACTTCACCTCTAAATTTTTATTCCTTAATATTCTTTTTTTTTCATTTCAAATTTTATCCTTTTAGTTTCAGTAAAAGGGTCAATTTTTTCCAATAAAAATTTCATCTTTTTGTGAAGCTTACGCCCAAAATGCAGTGACTTTTCATTGATGCAACTTGCAAGAGCTGTTATGGCTTCACTGAGGGGACCATTTGTGCAGAGATAATTCAAATGGGTATCTGTGAATCTTGGTTCTTGTGTACTAGTGGGTGAAAAATTGATTGGTGTTTTTGTTATTGAATGATAATTTTGGGGTAATTCTGAAATTGTTGAAAAAAATTATTTACTGGGAAGAATTACACTCTCTTCATCAATTTCTCTTCACCAAGAACAAATTAATCAAAAAGTCAATAACCCGTAGATAATTAGCGTATCATTTTTTTTTGCATTTTTAATTTTCATGCTGAATTAAGAAGTAATCTAATTATTTGTGAACTCCCACTTGAAATATACCCCCTCAAATAGTTCAAATTGACACAAGCACAATGTGGTTTAATCTCAAAGTAGATACTTTCTCCTTTCTTTTCTCTTCGATGATTTTGCCGCGTTATGACAGAGCAATTTCACAACTCCGCCATAAGAAATTGAGCAATTTATTCGATATCAATTCTATTGCTTGACGAAGGCAAAAAGAGCTGTATTAAAAGGAATATGAAAAACGAACACTGGTTAATTTCTTGAAAAGAAATTGAATGTGTACTATCTGTGTTAATGAAGTTGGAAAAAATACGCATCTATGGTTTGAAGAGAAAAAGAAAAGGAAAACGGATAAAATTTGAAATGAAAAAAGAATATTAAGCAATAAAAATTTAGAGGTGAGGTTGCATGCCATGTGGCGTTCATCTCATCAAATGTCAAGCCATAGTGGATAACCGTTAAAATGAGGAATATTTTTACATACTTTGTTAACGATAAGGGTATATTTAACCGTATAGTATAATGAGGGACAAATTTGACCAATAAATAAAAGTAGAGGAGCAATTTTGACCCTTTTCCCGTCAAAATTACTCTCCATGTCAATCCGTTTTACTTCATGATATTTTCTTTTTGTCTTTATGACAAAAACTTAAGTTTACAATTTTTCCATTGCATAGTTGTGTGTCTTTGCTTTTTGTTATCTATGTTAATAAATATTTAGAATGAATAAATATTTGAGTTTTAGTCTTCAAAATAAATATAATAAGTTTGTTTAGCCTGTTCATAATAAACTTCAAATATTAATATTGATAACAATTTTATCGTACATGAAATATATAGTTAAATCCTACATACGATTTACTAATTTAGCATTTTATTTGTATATATTATCTTTCATCGTTGTATTTTTTCTTAAATTTTGTCCTTAAATTTCTTTATTTTTCTTAAACTTTTCGACCAAATTTTTAATAATGTAAGACTTTTCTTATAAATTTTAGCCTCATTTAGAGGTTTAGTTTTCGCTATTTACTCATCTTCTTAGAACGTAATGTATATTATATTCATATGGTTAATTTGTGAGATTTATTCCTAATAAATAAAAATACTTCACATCCAACAATAGATTATAAATATTTTTCACGTCTTTTTTAATACATGTTAATTAAGCTGTGTTTTAGAAAGATAAATAATTTACTATTTTGGTTATCAAATTATTATTTTATATAAAAAATTGATTTCATGATATTTTTGTTGTCTTTTTTTTAGATAAAAAGAGTATAGTATATCCAAAAATTCTGTATATTGCATAAAAATGCATTTGTGAGGTTGATTTCTCAAATGACAACTTAATTAATAATTATCATCTCATAAAGTCATATTCTTTTATTCTAATTTTCTTCAACAAATAAAATGACCTTTTGGAATAATAATAATTATTTAATTGTAAGTTAAACCAAATTGATGCTCCACACGCCTAACTCCTCCTAATTTTGAAATGCATTGGAGCAATTTCTAATTAAATGACATGTTTTAAGTAGGACCTAAAAAGCTTCATTATTTAGAATTTAAGTATAAGTAATCTACCTATCGTAAATTAGTTTTAGGACATTGTTATTCAATCCTTAGTGAAATCATTCTAAAAAACGGCAAGGGAGCATCTTTTTGGGTTTTTTTTTTTTTAAAAAAAAATACATATATATCAATTGGAGAAACTATTGTCCAAAATAAATTAGGATACACTCTTTTGCTTCTTTTTTCTTACAATTTAATCCTTACTTAACTTAAATTTTTAAGGGCATAAAAGTCGTTCAACATTTGAAGGCTATTTTGATCACTCAACATTGTTATTCATGCTTTTATAATAACTAGTCTCTACGTACGTGCCTCGCACGTAGATCTTTAGTCGATTATTTGTATGAAAAGATAAAAAGACAATTTATACGAAATGCTACGACAAATTTTGTATCTATAAGTTCCTGTAATATTTTTCCATATTTTTCAGCTAGCTCATCCCACAAGGTCACAACTCTACGATAATACATAAAATATTTAATTGGATTATGTATTAGTTGCAAGAAATAAGTAAACACCCTCATATATTGTTAGTTACTTAAGAAGAATATGAAATAACTTAACAAATCTTCACTTACCTTTCATAATTAACTATTATTTCTAGCTACAATGAAAAATAATTTATTGGTGAATCTTGTTAGTACAATATTATTTATCCTTGATTCTTTCATTCTTCCCTCTGAATTATTCCTGAGATTTGATGGCACAAGCTATTATTTTTCGAATGTAGGGTAATGTGAACCTCCTTGTGTATTATTGATCTCCAGGAAAGTCGAGTAGTACTCCAACAACTTCTCTTGACCTCTCCTTCTTGTTTTTTCAATTGAGGGTCAGCGTGGTATCTCTTAAACATGATTGTGTGGATCTTCTTAAAATATTTGACTGTTAAGAAGTGTTCGGTTACATTTAGACCGAGTTGATCTTGAGAAAGAAGTCTCTTACTCATTATATAACTTCATTTTTGAAAAAGATAATATTTGATATCTTGAACTTTTTGTGACTATTTCAATAGTTTATAGAAATTTCGAGATACTCCTATTAAAATATAAGTAAATTCTAAAGAGCACAACATTGAAAAATTTAAAATAAGGAGAAAATAAAATTCAATAATCTTGAAAGAACCAGATCTTGAGAAGAATTTATATATGAAATATTCAATACTTGGCTAAAATTGTTACCTGCGATTTTCATTATAAAGATGTACTCCCTTTGGACCATTTTACTTGTCGTCCTTGCTAAAAATAGATGGTTCAAAATAATTGTCATTTTAAGAAATCTAGGTGTAATTAGTTATTTTTTTTCACCTTTATCCTTAATCATAAATATGGAGAGAGATTGATGTAGTATAAAAGAGAGACACACTAAATATTGGGGAGTAATAAATAAGGATAATTTAGTCAAATTATATTTTAGTTATTTTTTTCTTAAAGAGTGTGTAAATAAAAAATGTGATAAATAGAGTGGTCCGAATGAAATATTTGCTATGCGCATCTACGTCTATTTAATATGTGTAACTATAGAAAATAGTAAACCTGGTATAAAGACGTAGTAATTCATTCCTATTGAAACTAAAAATTATGTTATTAGCAATGCACTCCTATTCAAATTTGGAATCTTCACACGTAATCATAGAAATTAAATTTCCAATTTTATCCAATATCAAGTTAGTTCTTTGATTGAATGGTTTAATTTTAAAAGGGTATAAAAGTCGTTCAATATTTGAAATTAATTTTTATTTTTTCATTCACACTCCCCCCCCCCCCCCTCTGTCACACACAATAATAATAATAATAATAATAATAATAATAATATTAAATTGCAATATAGTTGAAAAACACTTTATAATATAGAAATAGAATTTAAATAAAAATATCTTTAACTAAAATACGGGAAACTTCATCAGAATATATAATCAATATAGGGCGACATGATTTTAATCTTTTGGTTTTAAAGTTTTTGCTGGCACACAAGGGACATTCCATGGAATAGGTGAACCAACAAAAGGAATGATAATACCAACTAAAAATTTCAAATATCGAGAAAATTGAAGGCATGAAATATGAGCAAAGCATCATCTTTTACAATTAAAGAGTATAGAAATACGTAGCACACGCGGACTGTGCTTTCTCCTTAAATATCTCCGCCATCCATCTTTCCATCTAACAAACCTTAATATTTTTTCTTTTTCTTTTGTTTTTACACACACAAACACACACGATATATACATATATTATACATATTTTTTCTTTTTCTTTTTATTCTCCTTTAATTTGGATCATTGATCTTATATATTTACTTATATAGTAGATGATTTTGTGTATAGATTTTAGCTTATATACAGAAAATTAAATCATCGGTTTTTATAAGTATAAATATTATGTGCATAATCAAAGATGAAGCTGGACAAACCTCTTGATGATTGTAGCACAATATTAAAATTATATTTTAATCTTGATTATGAGAGTGGTCATATTTCAACTTCTTATGCTAGTACACTTTGCGTGTGTATTGAATGGACCAAGTAGAGATGATTGTTTGTGTTCTGAATATTTATGAAACAACTTCTCTAGATAATTAAATGTACTTATACTCTTAATCTTGATATAATCATTATGATTTATGCAATCTGTTTGTTATCTTAATCTATCAAAGAGTGAAACTCTTTTGTGGGTTAAAATGTTCTCAATAGGTTGGTTGATGACAAATAGTATTTGTGATATAATGATTAGTTGATAGAATCCGTGTCTCGACCTTGAGATTGATGATACCCTATATGATTGCTTATAAGTTTTCATGTGAAAACCTTGTACGTGGATTTTATATCCGTCACATGAAATAAGTTAAGCGTAGGAATAAAGGATTAAATTAATCAATTAATTAAATTATCAAAAATTTAATTTAATTGATTGTATATGTGATCTTAACATGGGGAGTTAAATAAAATTTAATGAATAATTTCAAAATTAATCGAGGAGTGCAATTACAGATTTTTAGTGGAACAATTTCTAATTTATTGTGGTAGAATTAATTTATTCATTTTGTGAATTAATACCGCAATTTATAATTTCACTGCGTATGCCTGTTTTCCATTATCATTATCGTCTCACCATCTTCCCTTTCCCATAAAGATGAGTAGGGATGTTCACGAATCGGTTTTTGATCAAAATCAAAACCAAACCAATTTATTCGATTTTTATGTCCTTCAAATGGAAGAAGACGAGATTATCCATTGTAAAGTTTAAACCTACAATTGCGCATGCATATTAATGGGGCCAGTTTTGTTCCGGTCTGTCCTTCAAAATCATGTCCTTGATTAGTACTCCCTCCCTTTCAAAATATAAAAAATAGATATTCATTTTAGTAAATTAATAAAGTTTTACTACTTTTTTTCATTCTATTTTTTAGTATTGAATAACTACTAAAAAAACAGGGAAAATCGACCTAAAAAAATTGACATTCTGAGATCGATTTTCCCTGAAAAACTGACTCAAAAGCTCTAGTCGAAAAAAACTTGGTCGCTTTTCTGTACCGACATCGGGAGGTTGGTACCTCTGGATGTTGATTTTTTTTATTTTATTTTATTTCCGACTTCCTGAGGTTGATTTTATTTATTGTTTTCCTTTCCGACATCTAGAGGTCGATTTCTTTTAAAAGAATATTATTAAAAATATAATATACTGACCTCCAGTGGTCGATATTATTTAATTTTTAATTTATTATTTTTCTGATTTTTTGACCTCTTGGAGTCGATATTGTTTAATTTTTAATTTATTATTTTTCTATTTTTTCGACCTCCTGTAGTCGGTATTATTTAATTTTTAATTTATTATTTTTCTGATTTTCCGACCTCTTGAAGTCGGTATTGTTTAATTTTAATTTATTATTTTTTTGATTTTTCGACCTCCGAAAGTCGGTATTACTGAATTTTTAATTTATTATTTTTCTGATATTTCGACCTCCTGAGGCCGGTATTATTTAAATTTTATTTTTTTATTTCACGCGATTCCGACTCTTTGAGGTTGATTTTCTGGAAAATTTTATTCAAAAAATCGATTACCTGATGTCGATTTACTGAAAAATTTACTCAAAAAATCGACCTCAGGAGGTCGGTTTGTTGTCGATATTACACCATAAAATTGACAGCAAATCGCTGCAATTTGAATTGCCCACCTGCATATTTGATAATGCACATTGTCGCGCCCTATTTTGAACTGGCCAAAATATGCTTGCAACATTCGGCTCTTCTGCCTTTGTTTTGGAAAGGGTTTAGAGTCGCCACCTAAATTTTAGGAAACTTAGGAAACCATTTTTTTAATGTAAAACTCTGTTTTTAGTCTGCGAAAACGTTTGAGATTCTGAGTAAGAGTTTTGGTTACTCGAAGGGAAGGTGTTAGGCACCCTTCAGAGCCTATCCGAAGATAGTCCTTAAACTCAGTTTAGAAACATATTTGGGAAAAACTATTTTTTGAATTATTTGCTAAAAGGGTGATAAAAACATGTTTTATTAATTTAAAGAAAAACTCAAAGTATATGACACATGCCACTACAATAGGCAAAAATATAAAATATGCTTATGGTAAAAAGATGAAACACATGTACGTACATGTCAAAATATATGAAAGTTTTAATAGCAATACTTTTATCGTAATTATAATTAAAGTATGTAGAACTTTATGATTTATAAGGATATATACTTAAAAGCTATGTAAAAAAAATGAAAAAACATTTATTTATACAAATACTTTTTGTAAAGTAAAAAATATGTATTTCTTGAAGTTTCAGACAGTTTATGACATGTTTATTAAAAAGAAAGTAAAGATGACGTATGTATATTAAAAATATAAGAAATCATATGAAAAGTTTATCATTTAAAGGATTTGGATAAGTAAAAGTATGTAAGAAATAAGTATACCGGTAGTAGAGAAAAATATAAAGAAAGTCATATTTATTTCATAAATATATTTCATGTAAGAGAGAATTTGAAGATTTGAATAGCGAATGAAAATTATTTGTATATAAATAAGACTTTTTATTTGTAAAGTAAAAAATAAACATACATTGAATATGAAAGAAAGTATCATGTACGTAAGTGTAATTGTGATACAATAATATATGCATAATTTGAGTAGGAAGATGGGTAAGTAAAATATAAATATATACCTTGTAGTAGATACCATATGACATATATACCTTGTGTTTTGAGGCTTTAAAAATCTGAAATCTCAAAATAGATATAGAGTATAACCAAAATATTTGTAAAATATTGGGGTTAGAATAAGAGAATACATAAGTTATTAATAAATATAAAGGAGGCTTGCCTAAATTAGATAAAACATTCTATAATCTAAGGCCTAAGAATGACTAAATATTTGTTTGAAATATATTGAATTGCTAATTAATATTTTTGATTTTTGAAAATCTACCGCGAGTTATTTGAAACAAGTTTTTCTTGAAACAAAGCCTAAATTAATTAATCCTAAAAAATCTGCACTATTTACCATTTATTATTATTATGTTTGAAAGTGTTTAACCACTAATTTTAAAGTATTTAAAAGGGGAAACCCGAAACATTTGCCTAAACTAAAAAAAAGGTGAAGGAAACTTACTTTCAAAATTTTAAGCTAAATAAAGTAATCCAACGAAACTATAAACCGAAGAATAAACGTTAATCAAAATCACAAAGAAAAAACACCTATCCAAGTATACAAGGTTAGTTAAACAAATCCAAGTAAGCATAAAGGAAAGCAATAAAAAAGGGGTAAAGGGCTAGATGCGCCAAGTTCCTTTGGAGGGACTAAATTTCTAAAGAAACGACTCTGAGCGCCTGCGATAGCTCCTAATAGCTGCTCGACCCAAATATTTATTGGGGCCGAAAGTGAGTTTCAAGTGAGAACTCCAGCTCTCCGGTTGTTTCATGTAACACAAAAAAATGATAAGGATTAGTAACTTGCATAACAAAGTTTACAAAATGTAGAAATATGCCAAGCTTAACAATAAAGTGATAAGGAAAACAAACATGCTATTCGGTAAATACACAAGCATATATGAAAGACGACATGTAACCATATTTTGCTTCATTTTTTAAGCAAATGATCAAATTTATTTGACTAGAGCACAAACGAACTAACATGAGATGATATCCGAAAAGAACTTAGGCAAAACGAACATCTTCAACACTAGTCGATTATTGGAAAACAAAGTACACAACAAGTAGCAATATAAAACCTTATTATTTTTTTTTTCATTCACTTTAATTAAATAAGTAGCTATGAACAAATCACCTCAAAAAGTAAGGCGTTATGAACAAATCAACTCAAAAGTAAGGCAACACTAGTGACGGGAGGATCAAAAAAGGAACCGAACTACTACATTAGCTCATGATAAATTCCTTAAGCTAGTATTCCCGAAATTGATCCCGAGTTAAAACCAAAATAATGAAAATACGGGCAGCCCTCTTTTTCTAACAATGCACACTAATTCAACCACTTTTTACTAGGATTAAGGTGTTTTGAAGAAAGGTTAGATCGCAAGCAAGACCACAATATTTTACAAACGCCGGAAATATAATCATAATATGTATATTCCTATCTTAAACAAACGTTTTCGGGACTAAAAAAAATGACAAACCTATTGAAACTTTTACCTTAAGAATTTAAACTTCAAGAAACTCAAACATAGCATACATATACCTTTTCCGATTTAAACAAAATCAGCCCCCTAATTGTGATTAAAATAAGACGGGATGATTACATACTCTTACAACTCAATCCGTAAGGGAAAGCAACAAGAAAACTCAACTTTTATGAAGAGTAAACATTGATCCTAATCTCTAGTTATGCAACAAAGGTAGCCATGTACAATGTTAGAACAAAATGATTCATCCCTAAGTTCGATTCCTATCATATTACGAGAAAAAGCAAGTCCTTGGAACTATTTTTTGAAAGCTTCAAACAAGAGTAGGCAAAATGAAGTAAAACCGTTGATACCTACTTCCGTAGTTATTTAAACGGCTGATAGTAAAGGTTCTTTAAAACTTTCACAAGAATGAAACAAAACCATTAGTAATCCGGAAACAACAAAACAAACTCATATAATTTTATATGCTAAAGGCAGTCCTTACGTAGTTATGAACAAGGCAAGGCGAGATAACTACATGCTCTACAAACTCAAACGAAAATCAACCAACAAACCAAAGAAAATGATAACGAACATAATACAAAGATCGAGGCTAAGTTAATGATTTAATCGACTAACTTTATAGTCATCACATGATCACAACAATGTCCTTAAACATTCAGCGGTATATACCCGGAAAACTCGAAGCCTCTTGAGGTTCATTTCACGCTAATTCAAGGTTATAAATATTCTTCCAATACACCATCGACTATAAATACAACCGAACAAACCAACAACTACTTTACTTCAAATTAATCACGATAATTCAGACCAAACAACCAACACCATTTACAACAATTAAGCCAAGTCTTGTATTGTAATACTTCACGAACACATAATCTGAACCAAACGATCAGAAACTAACTTTTTTTTTCCCCATTTTCATGCCAAAAATCAGTCGGCTAAATACCTAATATCCCGACTAAGCACACAATTAAAAATTTGCAGAACTAAGAGCAATTTGATTAAGATGGGATAGGATTTACCTTGTGTTGGGCAGCGATTAAGGCCGTCAAGTGTCGAGTTTCAAACTAGCGACTTTCGACTCCGACTCCGGTTATCCGAATAGCAAACGAGACAACAAGAGAAAAACGAATAGTGAGTATATGGAAATCGATAGTGAGCAACCAGAGAACAATTTTTGTGAGCTGTTTTGATAAATTTCTGATGTTGATGCTTTCAATGGATGCCAAAATCTGTCCTTTTCTTTTTCGTCTGATTAATTGGTCCTTTTATAGCCAAAATTTTTAGGGCTCCAACGTTTCTTTCCAAGAATTCAAAATTTGAATTCTTGGAAAGCCAAGTTGCCAAAGGAAATGATGAAAACCAGAGAAAAAGAAAGAGATGCCTACCTCTTTTTTTTCAGGCTGATTTGAAAGAGACGGTGACGGGTCGGAGGTGTAGAGCTCGGACCCGTCGGACTAAGGTCGTACCCGTCGGATAACACTTTGAATCCGACGGGTCCTCGATTTCCTCCTCTTTTCCGAGGTCTGTAGCCGGCGGCGGGGGGAAGCTTTACAACTTTGTTTCTGAAATGACAAAAAGGGGTGAGAGGATGGCTATAAAGGTGGAGGAGAGAAGGGTGAAGACCACCGGATCTTGCCATTATCCGGTGGTCTAGCGGCGGGCGACCTTTTCGAGGTTGTAAAACATCTCCGAAAAGGGGAAGGGACAATGTGAGGTGACGGGAGAGGGTGTTGCCGCCGTTTGCCCGCCGGTACGATGCAAAACCCGGCGGGTCTTTGGTGGTGAGGGCGACGGGCAAGGGTTTTGGGGGGTGGGGCTGTCGGTTGACTGAAGGGATGAGGGGTCTGTTTGTTTTGGGTTGAGAGTGGAGAGAAAAGATTAGGGGTGGGTTTAGTTGAGAGGTTTTGGGCTGGTGGGGGGTTTGGGCCGGGTCGGGCGAATTGGGTAGTGGATTAGGGAGTTTTGGGCCGGTTTTGGCTGAAAGAAAAATAAGAATTTGGCCCAAAATTGGTAAATGAGTTAGTTTGTAGAAAAAGAAATAATTTTCCCTAGTCGTTTTTCCACTTAATTAATTTAACGATGCTTTCTTTCATCCCAATTAATTTTCAAATACTTGTATAGATGACTTAAGAAATAATTTTGATATGCATAATCGCGATCCTCAATTGATAGGACTGTATTTGGGAAATACTATAGCGATACTGCAAAATTTCATTTAGAGTTTGAAATAAAAGTTACTATACCAATATCTTGTTAAAAAGAATGAATTATAAAATATTTTTGGGGTGATTTTATAAGATACAATATTTTTAGTAATTATTATTATAAAAAGTAAAGGAAATCATTTTAAAAAATGATTATTGGTGCCAAAATTTATAAAAATTAATATAAAAATAAGAAAATTATTTTGGAAAAGTCCTCGGGATTAAGAAGCATATAAAAATTAATTATGGGAAAAAAGAGGGCCAAAATTGGGTGTCAACAACTTGCCCCTCTTCGAACAAAGATGATTAAAGAGTCTTTGGGCGAAGATGTTGACGTAAAGCCAATTTTGTCTTGACTGGAAAAAATCAAAATTTTTTTTTGAAAAGGTTGTATCTAGAAAAAGAAAGGTTATTGTCATTATGAATTCGACCGAACTCTGGTCTCCGAGTTGCCTACATATCTCGGGTTTCACGAGAATCAGGCCAATGTAGTTCAAAAATTTTGAGAGGTCCTCAAAATTTGCCCCAGTGTTGGTTTTATGTCGACACTGGTATTTTTTGCGGTAAAAGGGGAAGATGATTTTGGCACGGATGGAGTGGGTACGGCCATGCTCGAAGTTGAGCTGCCTACGTATCCCTAAGGAAATGGGAATTAGGGCGGTTGCAGTCCTGAATAGAGGATTATGGTAAATTTTGAGGCAGTCCTCAAAATTTGCCCCAGTGTACGATTTATGGTTGACACTGGTCTCTTAGTTGAGCTTGGAAAGAGTTTTATGGAATTGACGGTAGGTTATTTCCTAGATGACAATAATCCTTTCAAAATGGGTGCACTTTCACAGCCTCCCGATTATAAATGTGGTGCACAACACACCCATAAACGAGACTCTACTAGGTGCATCTCGTATCTTCATAAGATCACATCGAATTGCTGGATGGAGGTAGTCCCTTTAATATCCTCTAGTGGGAACTCTAGGAGATAGAGAAAGGGGTATCGATGCTTGTGAGAGCAGGTGTACTCTGATTTAGAAATATGGACGACGGTTTGTAGGAATTGGAGTCGGAGTGCTAGTCTTGAAACTCTGGCTTGTGAGTTTGGTATTCCTCATCAAGCATTGCCTCAATCGCTGCTTAGAGGTAGTTCCACGTTGTAGTGTGTCATCCTGCAAAACAGGTAAAAAGGGGTTACAAAGTACCTGTTGAGGCTAAAAAATGTAAATTAAAATTGTAATGTAAAGAGCAGAGTGTAGATATCCAAACGATTGTTGACGTCTCCATTTTGCGGAGTGGATGTATTGTAGGTGAAATAATCTTAGGAAGTAAAGCCTCCGGCTGGCGGGGCAACACTGTAAAGTAAAGTCTCTCGACTGGCGGGGCAATGTTGTAAAATAAAGCCTCTCGACTGGCGGGGCAATGCTGTAAAATAAAGCCTCTCGACTGGCGGGGCAATGCTGTAAAGTAAAGCCTCTCGACTAGCGGGGCAATACTGTAAAATAAAGCCTCTCGACTGGCGGGGCAATGCTGTAAAATAAAGTCTCTCGATTGGCGGGGCAATGCTGTAAAGTATAGCCTCTCGACTGGCGGGGCAATACTGTAAAATAAAGCCTCTCGACTGGCGGGGCAATACTGTAAAATAAAGCCTCTCGACAGGCGGGGCAATGCTGTAAAATAAAGCCTCTCGACTGGCGGGGCAATGCTGTAAAATAAAGCCTCTCGACTGGCGGGGCAATGCTGTAAAATAAAGCCTCTCGACTGGCGGGGCAAAACTGTAGAGTAAAGCCTCTCGACTGGCGGGGCAACACTGTAGAGTAAAGCCTCTCGACTGGCGGGGCAACACTGTAGAGTAAAGCCTCTCGACTGGCGGGGCAACACTGTAGAGTAAAGCCTCTCGACCGGCGGGGCAACACTGTAAAGTAAAGCCTCTCGACCGGCGGGGCAAAACTATAAAGTAAAGCCTCTCGACCGGCGGGGCAAAAATGTAAAGTAAAGCCTCTCGACCGGCGGGGCAAAAATGTAAAGTAAAGCCTCTCGACCGGCGGGGCAAAACTATAAAGTAAAGGCTCTCGACCGGCGGGGCAAAACTGTAAAGTAAAGCCTCTCGACTGGCGGGGCAACACTGTAAAGTAAAGCCTCTCGACTGGCGGGGCAACACTGTATAGTAAAGCCTCTCGACTGGCGGGGCAACACTGTAGAGTAAAGCCTCTCGACTGGCGGGGCAACACTGTAGAGTAAAGCCTCTCGACTGGCGGGGCAACACTGTAAAGTAAAGTCTTCATCAGGTGAATCGGCCGTGACATCTCCATTTGGTGGAGCGATCTTTAATGCAAAATGAGGATGTTGATGGCATGCATGCTTATGATTGATGGAGTTATGATGATGCTTGCTATGATGCAGCCTCCGGTTGGCGGAGTATGTTTTGCTTGCTAATATACATTTCTCTGATTTGGCAGAGTGTCGCTTGCTTGTTTATGTACAGGCTCCAATCGTCAGAGCGTCGTTTTGTTTGCTTATGTACAAACTCCAATCGGCGGAGCGTCGTTTTGTTTGCTTATATACAAGCTCCAATCGGCAGAGCATCGTTTTGTTTGCCTATGTACAAACTTCAATCGGCGGGGCGTCGTTCTGTTTGCCTTATGTACAAACTCCAATCGGCAGAGTTTGATGAAGTCAGTCCGCATTCTCCGATCGGCGGAGTTATTTGACGCAATTAGATGGAAATCTCCGATTGGCGGAGTTATTTGGAAAGAGATAAACTATCCTATTTTCCTATGAGAGCTCTCTATCTTCGATACTCGATCCGGATCTTGGACGTACCTGCAAAACATAAATGAAACCCTTTAAGAATTGGAAGAATTGGGACAAAATATTTTAAAGTAGAGTAGGGGAAGAATATTCGGCTTATGGTCGTGATAGCCGAAAGATTTCTCCAATCATGTCCATGATCTTGACTTGACATCCTCCTGTCTTGATTCCTGTTTCCCTGTGCTCAAAGAAAAATTCTTAGTTTTGGGAGGGGTGTTGATTTGTGTCGGCTTGCGGACCCTGGCCTTGCCACTAGATTTCTACAAAATCTCATCAGCCGCTCGCGATTTCCTATCCCAGAGACTCGGTATGGTGGATCCCTTCAAAACCTCCTTGGTTGCTCGCGACTTCCTATTTCGAAGGCTCGGTAGGTGGAAAGGCAGTAAAATATTTTGAAAATATATATATATATATATTTTTAGAAAAAATAAGTATATTTTGTATATACTAGGCGCATATATATAGTGATCATTCATCGTTCCTTAAATTATGACATGTTCCGAAACCCAATCGAGTTTTCCCCTTTGTTGAGGACGTCCAAATGTACTCTTCTCGTGGCTCCGGCTTCTGGTGACGCTTTTCTATCTCTCTGTAGATGTTGTGATCACTCTGAAGGTATAAATAAGAGGGGGGGGAGGTTTATCCTAAGGGTATGACCGAACCTTTTAGGTTGCCTACGTATCCCCGAATGGGAATCAGGTCTGTACGTAGTTCGGGGATATCAAAGGAGGATGAAAATATGTAATGCATTGACCGAGCCTGACTCAGGCTGCCTACGTATCCAAACGGAATCAGGTCAGAACGTAGTTCAAATACATTGGGAAAATAAAGACATGTGTGCAATGACCGAGCCTGACTCAGGCTGCCTACGTATCCAAAACGGAATCAGGTCAGAACGTAGTTCAAATACATTAGGAAATGGAAAATATGAAGGGACCGAATCCGACGAGGATTGCCTACGTATCCCACCGAGGGAAGTCAGGTCAATCGTAGTTCTAAATACATGAAAGATGATGTTTTTGGTTTTTCTAAGGGAATCCGGACCCGATATGGGTTGCCTACGTATCCCGCCGTGGGAAGTCAGGCTAATACGTAGTTCTGTTACATTAGAGAAAATGCAAAAGTACAAGGAAATAACGACTAGTCCCTCTGTTTTCAAATGTAGTACTTCTTGATAGCGTCTGAATTGATCGGCTTTGTGCTCACGACGCCATCCATCTCTGCGAGGATTACCGCTCCGCCTGAGAGCACTCGGTGAACCATGTAAGGACCTTGCCAGTTTGGCGCAAATTTCCCCTTAGCTTCAATTTGGTGAGGGAATATTTTCTTCAATACTAATTGCCCTGGCGTGAATCGTCGAGGCTTGACTTTCTTGTTGAACGCTCTGATCATTCTGTTTTGATAGAGTTGGCCGTGACATACTGCATCCAGTCTCTTCTCATCAATGAGCATCAACTGTTCAATCCTGCTACGAACCCATTCCGCGTCTTCCAGACCAACCTCTTGGATGATTCTTAGAGAAGGTATTTCCACTTCAGCGGGTATTACTTGTCGCGCCCTATTTTGAACTGGCCAAAATATGCTTGCAACATCCGGCTCTTTCCGCCTTTGTTTTGGAAAAGGGTTTAGAGTCGCCACCTAAATTTTAGGAAAACTTAGGAAAACCATTTTTATGTAAAACTCTGTTTTTTAGTCTGCGAAAACGTTTGAGATTCTGAGTAAGTGTTTTGGTTACTCGAAGGGAAGGTGTTAGGCACCCTTCAGAGCCTATCCGAAGATAGTCCTTAAACTCAGTTTAGAAACAATATTTGGGAAAATTATTTGCTCATTATTTGCTAAAAAAGGGGTGATAAAAAACGTGTTTTATTAATTTAAAGAGAAACTCAAAGTATATGACACATGCTACTACAATAGGCAAAAATATAAAATATGCTTATGGTAAAAAAAAAGGTGACACATATCTACGTACATGTCGAAATATATGAAAGTTTAATAGTAATACTCTTATCATTAAAATATGTAGAACTTTATGATTTATAAGAATATATACTTAAAAAGGGCTATGTAAAAGAAATGAGAATGTTATTTATACAAATATACTTTTTGTAAAGTAAGAAATATATATGGTTTTAGAGTTTTGGGAAAAGTTTATGACATGTTTATTAAAAGAAAGTAAAGGCGATGTATGTATGTTTAAAATACAAGGAATCATATGAAAAAGTTTATTATTTTAAAGAATTTGGACAAGTAAAAAAAAATGTAGGAAATAGGTATACCGGTAATAGAGAAAAAGCTATAAGAGAAAAATCATATTTGTTTTGGTAAATGTATTTCATGTAAAGAATAATTTGAAGACTTGAGTAGAGAACGAAAATTATTTGTTTTCATGTAAAGGAGACTTTTATTCATAAGGTAAAAAATGAACATGCATTGAATATGAGAGAAAATATTATGTACGTAAATGCAATTGTGATAAAATAATATATGTTTAATTAAAGTAGGAAGAATGAGTAAGTAAAAATATAAATATATATACCTTGTAGTAGATAGCATATGACATATATATACCTTGCGTTTTGAGGCCTTAAAAAATCTGAAAATCTCAAAATATATATATATAGAATATAGCAAAATAGTTGTAAAATATTGGGGTTAGAATAAGAGAATAAACGAGTTATTAATAAATATAAAGGAGACTTGCCTAAATTAGATAAGCATTCTATAGTTTAAAGCCTAAGAATGACTAAATATTCGTTTAAAATATATTGAATCGCTACTTAATATTTTTTTGAAAATCTACCGCGAGTTATTTGGAACAAGTTTTTTTTTTTCTTGAAACAAGCCTAACATTAATTAATCCTAAAAAATCTACACTATTCACTATTTATTATTACTATTTTTTGAAAGTGTTTAACCACTAATTTTAAAGTATTTAAAAAGGGAAATCCGAAACTTTTGCCTAATTTTAAAAGGGTGAAGGAAATTCTCTTTCAAAATTTCTTGAAACTAAACAAAGTAATCCACGAAAATATAAGCCGAAAGATAAAACATTAATCAAAATCACAAAGGAAAACACATCCAAATACACAAGGTTATTTAAACATTTTAAGTAAGCATAAAGGAAAGCAATAAAAAAGAGTAAAGGGCTAGATGCGCCAAATTCCTTTGGAGGAACTAAATTTCTAAAGGGACGACTCTGAGCGCCTGCGATAGCTCCTAATAGCTGCTCGACCCAAATATTTATTGGGGCCGAAAGTGAGTTTCAAGTGAGAACTCAAGCTCTCCGGTTGTTTCATGTAACACAAAAAAATGATAAGGATTAGTAACTTGTATAACAAAGCTTACAAAATGTAGAAATATGCCAAGCTTAACAATAAAGTGATAAGGAAAACAAACATGCTACTCGGTAAATACACAAGCATATATGAAAGACGACATGTAACCATATTTTGCTTCATTTTTTAAAAGCGAATGATCAAATTTATTTGACTAGAGCACAAACGAACTAACATGAGATGATATCCGAAAAGAACTTAGGCAAAACGAACATCTTCAACACTAGTCGATTATGGGAAAACAAAGTACACAACAAATAGCAATATAAAACTTTATTATTATTATTTTTATTCACTTTAACTAAATAAGTAGCTATGAATAAATCACCTCAAAAAGTAAGTCGTTATGAACAAATCAACTCAAAAAGTAAGGCAAACATTAGTGACGGGAGGATCAAAAAGGGAACCAAACTACTACACTAGCTCATGATAAATTCCTTAAGCTAGTATTCCCGAGATTGATCCCGAGTTAAAACAAAAATAATGAAAATACGGGCAGCCCTCTTTTTCTAACAAATGCACACTAAATCAACCACTTTTTACTAGGATTAAGGTGTTTTGAAGAAAGGTTAGATTGCAAGCAAGACCACAATATTTTACAAACGCCGGAAAATAATCATAATATGTATATTCCTATTTTAAACAAACGTTTTCGGGATTAAAAAAAATAAATGGCAAACCTATGGAAACTTTTAACTTAAGAATTTAAACTTCAAGAAACTCAAACATGGCATACATATACCTTTTCGATTTAAACAAAATCAGCCCCTAGTTGTGATTAAAACGAGACGGGATGATTACACACTCTTACAACTCAATCCGTAAAAGAAAGCAACAAGAAAACTCAACTTTTATGAAGAGTAAACATTGATCCTAACCTCTAGTTATGCAACAAAGGTAACCATGTACATTTAAAGACTTGGAGCCTCTTGAAATTTATTTCAAGTTGAATTCAAGGTTATAAATATTCTTCCAATACATCATCGACTATAAATACAACCAAACAAACCAACAACTATTTTACTTCAAATTAGCCACGATAATTCAAACCAAACAAACAACAACATTTAGAACATTTGAGCCAAGTCTTGAGTTGTAACACTTCACAATCACATAAGCTAAACCAAACGATCAGAAACTGATTTGTTTCACATCTTTTACGCCTAAAATCCACCAACTAACATCCCGAGTAACTACATAGTAATCGATTAACAAAATCCAAGTGCAACGTAATTAAGACGGGATGATTTATACACTCTTGGAACTCAAGCGAAGTCAGCCAACACCCAAAGAGAAACGATAACAAGCATAATACAAGAAATTGAAACCAACACTACCGATTTTAATTCAACCACTTCACTGTTAAAATTTCGCTCCCCTAAGCAGTAAAACGAAACTCTATTATTTTCTCATATACATCGCACCAAACCAACCACACACGGCCAAACCACGAAACCAAACAAGGTGCTCACATATTCTTCTTTACGAAAACATATCATACCCAAAACAAGAGGACAACAGAAACTGAGTTATAAGAAAGATTTTTACCTTGTGTTGGGCAGCGATTGAGGCCGTCGAGTGTTGAGTTTCAAACTAGCGACTTCCGACTCCGATTTCAACTCGAAGTATTCCGAGATGAACAAAAAGAGAGAAATAAATTAGAGAACAAAATGAAATAGCAATTGAGAGAAAGAGGCTGTTCCTTCTCCTTCTTTTTTTCGTCCGTGTCTCTCTGTGTGTGTGTCTGTGTGTGTTTTCTTTTGTGTGTTTTCTTTTGTGTGTTCTCCTTTTTTCAAAAAAAAATGGCCCCCTAAATCTGTTCTTTTTTCGTCCTTTTATAGCCAAAATTTTAGGGCTCCAACGGTTTCTTTCCAAGAATTCAAAATTTGAATTCTTGGAAAGACAAGTTGCAAGAGGAAATGATGAAAATCAGAGGAAAAGAAGATGCTTACCCATTTTTTCAGGTCGATTTGAAATAGACAGTGATGGGTCGGAGGTGTGGAGCTCGGACCGTCGGGCAAAGGTTGCAACCGGCGGCGGGGGAAGCTTTTTTCGAGCTCTGTTTTTGAGTTGACAAAAAGAGTGAGGGGATGGCTATAAAGGTGGAGGAGTAGAGGAGAGAAGGGTGAAGACCACCGGATTTTGCCATTATCCGGTGGTCTGGCGGCGGTGGTCTTTTTCGAGGTTGTAAAACCTCCGAAAAAGGGGAAAAGATGACGTCGAGGTGACGGAGAGGGCACCGCTGCCGTTTGCCCGCCGGTACGAAGTGAAAACCGGCAGGTCTTTGCGGTGAGGTGACGAGGCAGCAGGGTTTGGGGGGTGTTTGTCGGCTGAAATGGAGAGGGTGAGGGAATCTGTTGGTTTATGTTAAAAGTGGAGGAGAGAGTGGAGAGAAAAGAATAAGGGGTGGGTTTAGTTTGAATTGGGCCGGGTCAGGGTGCTTTTGGGCTGGGTTGGGCGGTTGGGCAGTGGGTTAGGAGTTTTGGGCTGAAACAAATAAGGGTTTGGCCCAAAATTTGGTAAATGAGTTAGTTTGTAGAAAAAGAAATAATTTTCCCTAGTCGTTTTTCCACTTAATTAATTTAACGATGCTTTCTTTCATCCCAATTAATTTTCAAATACTTGTATAGATGACTTAAGAAATAATTTTGATATGCATAATCGCGATCCTCAATTGATAGGACTGTATTTGGGAAATACTATAGCGATACTGCAAAATTTCATTTAGAGTTTGAAATAAAAGTTACTATACCAATATCTTGTTAAAAAGAATGAATTATAAAATATTTTTGAGGTGATTTTATAAGATACAATATTTTTAGTAATTATTATTATAAAAAGTAAAGGAAATCATTTTAAAAAATGATTATTGGTGCCAAAATTTATAAAAATTAATATAAAAATAAGAAAATTATTTTGGAAAAGTCCTCGGGATTAAGAAGCATATAAAAATTAATTATGGGAAAAAAGAGGGCCAAAATTGGGTGTCAACAACTTGCCCCTCTTCGAACAAAGATGATTAAAGAGTCTTTGGGCGAAGATGTTGACGTAAAGCCAATTTTGTCTTGACTGGAAAAAATCAAAATTTTTTTTTGAAAAGGTTGTATCTAGAAAAAGAAAGGTTATTGTCATTATGAATTCGACCGAACTCTGGTCTCCGAGTTGCCTACATATCTCGGGTTTCACGAGAATCAGGCCAATGTAGTTCAAAAATTTTGAGAGGTCCTCAAAATTTGCCCCAGTGTTGGTTTTATGTCGACACTGGTATTTTTTGCGGTAAAAGGGGAAGATGATTTTGGCACGGATGGAGTGGGTACGGCCATGCTCGAAGTTGAGCTGCCTACGTATCCCTAAGGAAATGGGAATTAGGGCGGTTGCAGTCCTGAATAGAGGATTATGGTAAATTTTGAGGCAGTCCTCAAAATTTGCCCCAGTGTACGATTTATGGTTGACACTGGTCTCTTAGTTGAGCTTGGAAAGAGTTTTTATGGAATTGACGGTAGGTTATTTCCTAGATGACAATAATCTTTTCAAAATGGGTGCACTTTCACAGCCTCCCGATTATAAATGTGGTGCACAACACACCCATAAACGAGACTCTACTAGGCGCATCTCGCATCCCTATAAGATCACGTCGAATTGCCGGATGGAGGTAGTCCCTTTAATACCCTCTGGTGAGAACTCTAGGAGATAAAGAAAAAGGTGTCGATGCTTGCGAGAGCAAGTGTACTCTGATTTAGAAATATGGACAACTGATTGTAGGAATTGGAGTCGGAGTGCTAGTCTTGAAACTCTGGCTTGTGAGTTTGGTATTCCTCATCAAGCATTGCCTCAATCGCTGCTTAGAGGTAGTTCCACGTTGTAGTGTGTCATCCTGCAAAACAGGTAAAAAGGGGTTACAAAATACCTGTTGAGGCTCAAAAATGTAAATTAAAATTGTAATGTAAAGAGTAGAGTGTAGATATCCAAACGATTGTCGACGTCTCCATTTTGCGGAGTGGATGTACTGTAGGTGAGATAATCTTGTGTAATAAAGCCTCCGGCTGGCGGGGCAATGCTGTAAAATGCTGGGGATGCAAAATCGTGTATTTGCTGGAAAAGAAAGATTATGATGCCTGCTCCGGTTTGTGTGCCGGAGCTTTAAATGAAATGGAATCTTGTGTTGTCAAGAGATCTAACTGCGTTTTCAGGTGCGCCATGTCTTGGTCGCGTTCCTCCGCTCTTCTGCGCTGCTCGGCTGACATACCAACTGTATAGGTGCTAGCTGCAACCTCTGAATCTCGTGTGTGCCAGGCCCTGTTGGTCTTGGTGAGCCTGTCCAAAATAGTTGTGGCGTCGGCAAAAGTGCGACCCATAAACGCTCCACCTGCTGCGTTGTCCAACGTCGGCTTGGTAGCCGAATTTAGTGCCCTGTAGAATGTCTTGCATCAAGAATTCATTGTTCAGCTGATGGTTGGGGCACTGTGTCAGTTTCTTCTTGAATCGCAACCAAGTCTCGTGCAGTGCTTCGTGCGGTTGCTGCCTAAAGTTGCTGATTTCGTCCCTCAACTGTATCATCCGAGAGGGAGGAAAGAACCTTTCTAGGAAAGCTCCTCTCAACTCTCCCCACGTTGCGATAGAGTCGGGGGTCAATTCTGTCAACCACAACGCTGCCTCATCAGACAGAGACAACGGAAACAACCTAAGCCTGATCGCAGTCTGACTCACTCCTGGCAGTTCGAACGACTTGCAGATGCCCACGAAATTCATTAAGTGCTGGTTTGGATCATCCCTAGCGACACCTCGGAACACTCCTCTCAAGTTCAGCAACTGAATCATCGTGCTAGTGATGTTGAACTTGGCTCCGGGCGGTAGCGGTGGAACAATGATGGCGCCAGTAGCGCCAGCTCCATCTAATTCGAAATCCTCATCCTGCAGACCACCAGCATTCAGATTTTGTTGGGCCTGCAGTTCGGCAGCGAGCCTTGCTGCCTCTAGTTCTGTGGCCATATTCCGCCTCAAAGTTCTAGCAAGCTCGGGATCGTAAGGTAGTATTGGTTCACCCGAGCTTCGGGTACTATGCATGCACAACTTTGTACCCTGTCAAAACAAAAACAACAAACAAACGTAAAGCAGGAAATTATAACAAAAAGTCAAATAGACACACCAGACTTAATCAAAAACCGTATTCCCCGGCAACGGCGCCATTTTTGATAACGCTCAAACTACACCTCAATTTAAGAAGCGTAAGCGATCGTTGTCAAATATATAACCCAACAAGGTTGGGGTCGAATCCCACAGAGAATATGGTGATGATTAAGACTTTAGTGAAGTATGTGACTAGTCGTCAATCGTTTCCGGTAAATAAAAGGGGGGGTTTTATAATAAAGTTGTAAACAAAAACAAATAATAAACTTAGGGTAGAGAATAATCAGGATAGAGAATGCGAACTAGGGACGTGGTTACCATGGCGTTGTAACAATGTCGATTCTAGGCTTAACCGGGTTCTTTCTATATGAATGTCACGATGTGATTGCGTCAATTGTATCGTCTAAACGTCTCTCGACCAAATAAACAAATTTCCTTTTATCTTCTCTCGATCTCAAAAAGATGTGCTTTTTAGCTCTCAATCCGAACATCAAGTAGATTAATCCAGTTACGGCATTAATCTTTAAGACGAGAGTTGGTAGTCTCGAATCCTTGTTGTTAATCAAGTTTCCCGGTTTTAATCTCTTTCTCAAGCAAATTAAACCTAGGCATGTTCTAATGTTTGCAACCCACTAGAAAACGTGACATAATGTATGATTAACAACGTGACAATACATAAATCGAACCCAACGCTCCCCGGAATCTATATTGCTACGTTTGCCATGGCTCCCACAACCCTAGTTGCGGGAGTTTTAGTTAATCATGCTATAAAGAAAAGAGAAGAGAATTGAATTCATAATAAGGAGAAGAAGTTCTTACAATATAATGAAAACCAATCTTCAATAATCCAAGAACAAGAAAAACCAAGAACTCACGAACACGAATTCAAGAATCCGAAAACGTGTTGTTGCTCTCAAAAATTGACTAAAAACTATTCTAAAACTATTGGGTGTATTCTAATTACATAAACCTATCATAGGGTATTTATAGGAGTCAAAGAAACCAAATCCAAAAAGGGCTAGGAATCCCCAAAACGCGGGTCGCCGCCTCACGCCACTGCCTAAGCTTGACGGTCAGGCTGACGGACCGTAGCCTGGACCGTCACTGCTAGGCAGTGGTGTCGCCTCCTTTGCTGCCTCCACGCGACGGTCTATGTGACGGACCGTCACACATGTGACGGACCGTCACTAAAACCGTCACCCTTAGGCAGAACTTTGTTTTTCTCGTATTTTCTTCCGTTTTCGTGTTTGCTTCCATTTCCTACAAATACAACATAAAAACATCAAAAACAACAATGGTTGCTTGAAAACGTACGATTGTTCTTAGTAAAAAGGAGTCGAAAGTGACGTAAATTAGCGTCACATCATATGCTGTGGAGTTCCGGTGGGAGATCTTAAACCTTTCACAAGTCTCTCTCATGAGATCACTATTAAGATTGGTTTCGTTGTCTGTTATGATTGATTCCGGAATTCCAAAACGACAAACTATGTTATTTCGGACGAAATCTGCTACCACCTTCTTAGTTACTGCCCTGTGCGTTGAAGCCTCAACCCATTTTGTGAAATAGTCGATAGCTACCAGGATGAAACAGTGTCCATTTGATGCGGGAGGCTCTATGGGTCCAATTACATCCATGCCCCAAGCAGCAAATGGCCATGGTGACCCCATCACATTGAGCTCGTTTGGCGGAACTCGTATGAAGTCGCCATGAACTTGACACTGATAACACTTTTGTACATACCGGATGCTATCCCTCTCCATAGTCATCCAAAAGTATCCAGCTCTCAAAATTTTCTTTGCCAAAGTGGATCCGTTCATGTGGGGTCCACATGTCCCTGCGTGAACTTCCTCTAACAGTCTTGTCGCTTCTGTTGCATCGACACACCTTAGTAATCCCAAATTCGGGGTTCTCCTATACAGGATTTTGCCGTTAAGGAAGAAATGATTGGCCATTCTCCTTAAAGTCCGCTTTTGCTTGCTACTGGCACTTTCCGGATATTCTCCTGCTTCGATCAACCTTCTAATATCATGGTACCATGGCTTTCTATCAAACTCTTCATCTACGTGAAAACAGTATGCGTGCTGGTCACGTATCTCCACTTCAATAGGGTCGATGTAATTCTTATCCGGGTGTTGGATCATTGAGGAAAGAGTAGCCAAAGCATCCGCGAACTCATTTTGAGCCCGGGGGACATGTTTAAACTCAATCTTTGTAAACCTTTTGCTCAGCTCCTTTATACATTCCAGATAAGGAAGGATCTTGACATTCTTGGTGGCCCATTCTCCTTGTACCTGATGAACCAATAGGTCAGAATCACCTATTACCAAAAGCTCTTTGATGTTCATGTCCACAGCCATCCTAAGTCCGAGAATGCATGCTTCATATTCTGCCATGTTGTTTGTGCAAGGGAATCTAATCTTGGCTGAGATTGGGTAGTGCTGTCCCGTTCTTGAAACCAAGACTGCTCCAATTCTGACTCCTTTGAAATTTGATGCTCCATCGAAAAACAATCTCCATCCATCATATGACTCTGAGATGTCCTCTCCTGCAAAAAATACTTCTTCATCGGGGAAGTAAGTCATGAGCGGTTCATAATCTTTGTCCACCAGATTTTCTGCGAGGTGATCGGCCAAAGCTTGTCCTTTGACGGCCTTCTGTGTCACGTACACAATATCAAACTCACTCAGCAAAATTTGCCACTTTGCTAATTTCCCCGTAGGCATCGGTTTCTGAAAGATGTACTTGAGTGGATCCATTCTTGAGATCAAGTACGTGGTGTACGCCGATAGGTAATGCCTCAACTTTTGCGCAATCCAAGTCAAAGCGCAACACGTTCGTTCTAACAAGGTATATCTTGCCTCGTATGGTGTAAACTTCTTGCTCAAGTAGTAAATAGCTTGCTCTTTCTTTCCCGTGTCATCGTGTTGTCCTAACACACATCCAAATGCTCCATCCATGACGGATAGGTACAGTAGCAATGGCTTTCCGGGCTCTGGTGGAACCAATACTGGCGGGTTGGACAAGTACTCCTTGATTCTATCAAAAGCTCTTTGGCATTCCTCCGTCCATTCTGTGGCGGCATCCTTCTTTAGTAACTTGAATATGGGTTCACATATCACTGTAGACTGAGCTATGAAACAACTGATGTAATTGAGTCTCCCCAAGAAACTCATTGATGTGCCGCCATTTTACGGCACTTTCGACTCCTTTTAACTAAGAACAATCTTACATTTTCAAGCAACCGTCGTCGTTTTTAATGTTTTTATGTTATATTTGTAGGAAATGGAGACAAACATGGAAAGGAAGGAAATACGCGAAAAAGAGGATTCTGGATAAGAGTGACGGTTCAGGTGACGGTCCGTCAAGGGTGTGACGGTCCGTCACCCAAACCGTCACACCAAGGCAGCAAGTGAGGCAGTCCACTGCCTAAGGGTGACGGTCCAGGCGACGGTCCGTCAACCCTGTGACGGTCCGTCAGCCTGGCCGTCACACCTGGGCAGTCCGCGACGCGAAATCCGAGCGTTTTTGGGATTGGTTTCCTAGACTCCTATCAATACCCTATGTTAGGTTTATTTTACATATCACCTTTTCAAATAGTTTTTACACGTTTTTACAATAGTTTGAGGAGTTTTAGTCGACTTGGAGATCAAGAAACACGTTTTCTACTTCTTGAATTCGTGTTCTTGAATCGTTCTTGGGGATCTTGTTATTTTCTTGTTCTTGGAATAATTGAAGATTGTTTTCACTCCATTGTAAGGATCTCTTTTCTTTATTATGAATATAACTTTCTTCTATTCTTCTACAAGCATGATTAACTAAACCTCCCACAACTAGGGTTGTGGGAGCCATGGCAAACGTAGCGATATAGATTTTGGGTAGCGTTGGGTTCAATATATGTATTGTCACATTGTTAATCATTCATTAGTTAACGTTTTCTAGTGGTTGCAAACATTAGAACATGCCTAGGTTTAAGTTTGCTTGAGTAAAGAGATTAAAACTGGGAAACTTGATTAACAACAAGGATTCGAGACTACTAACTCTCGTCTAATGATTAATGCTGTAACTAGATTAATCTACTTGATGTTTAGGATTGAAATCTAAAAAGCACATCTTTTCAAGGTCGAGAGAATAGAAAAGGAAATTTGTTTATTTGGTCGAGAGACATTTAGACGATACCATTACTTCAATCACATCGTGACACGCATATAAAAAGAACCCGATTAAGCTTAGGATCGACATTGTTACCAACGCCATGGTAAACACTTCCCTAGTTCATTCTCCTATTGATTATCATTCATACATTAATTGTTCGTTTTGTTTACGCATTGTTTACACAAAACCCCCCTATTTACCGGAAACTATTGACGACTAGTCACATACTTCACTAAAGGCTTAAATCTTCACCATATTCTCTGTGGGATTCGACCCCAACCTTTGTTGGGTTCTATATTTGACTACGACCGCTTACGCTTCTTTAATTAGAGGTGTAGTTTGGGCGTTATCACTCATCACATCCTTCTTGGTCCTTGGGGGAGGTAACTCTTGAATCGCTTTGATCTTTGATGGATCCAATTCTATGCCTTTCCTGCTGACGATGAACCCCAGTAGCTTTCCGACGGGAACTCCGAATGCGCACTTTGCTGGATTCAATTTCAAATTGTATCTCCGCAACCTCTCAAAGAACTTCTGTAAATCCCGTAGGTGGTCTGAACTCTTCTTGGACTTGATAACGACATCATCTACGTACACTTCGATCTCCTTGTGAATCATATCATGAAAGAGGGTAGTCATGGCCCTCATATAGGTTGCGCCAGCATTTTTGAGTCCGAATGGCATCACTCTATAGCAATATACTCCCCATGGAGTGATAAATGTTGTTTTCTCTACATCATCTTCATTCATCAGGACTTGGTGATATCCTGCAAAGCAATCGACAAACGATTGCAACTCATGCTTTGCACAATTTTCGATGAATATATGAATGTTTGGGAGAGGAAAGTTATCCTTGGGGCTAGCTTTATTAAGATCTCGATAGTCTACACATATCCTGATTTTCCCGTCCTTTTTTGGCACTGGAACGATGTTGGCCAACCATGTGGGGTAATTAGTAACCCTCACAACATTTGCCTGGATCTGTTTAGTTACCTCCTCCTTGATTCTTAAACTCAAATCCGGCTTGAACTTCCTAGTCTTTTGCTTCACAGGCGGGCAAGAAGGATCAGTCGGCAGCTTGTGTGAGACGATATCGGTGCTTAATCCGGGCATGTCATCGTAGGACCAAGCAAACACATCAACATATTGCTTGATCAATTCAATCAATTCCCGCTTTCTTTCATCTTCCAAATGTATGCTGACTCGTACTTCTCTCACTATTTCTTCATTTCCCAAGTTGACAACCTCGGTTTCATCCATGTTGGGCCTTTTCTGGCTTTCAAGTTGTTCGATCTCCCGGGGTAGATTTTCAGGCATCATGCTTTCATCGTATTCTTCATAGTCCTGCTCATGACTCGTACTTTGCTCAATGGATTCGTTACATGTCATAACCGTTGTACGATGATTTTTACTAATATTAGCGCTGAAAAGTATGAAAGGTGAGTAAAAATAAATAGTTATTTTAAACAATCGAAAGATAAATTTTAAGAAAAATAAAGACTTTTTATTAAAAAGCAATCTAGCTTTTCAGAAGAGGCAAGTAGCAAAAAGGGGCTTAGGCATGATTCAAGCCTCAATTGATCATGCAAAAACATTTTGAAATAAAACTACATTTCCACACTACCAGGACTCCTGTCGAAACAGGGATGGGCTGATGGTCCAGTTCTGCAAGACTTCTCCAGGCTCGGCATCACGGATGGTCAGTTTCTTGATATCTTCCTCCAGTCCATCGTCGGTCATGGCCACGAATAGATTTCCTATTCCCTCAATGACGTCTTCATCAACTGCTTCATCTGGGATTAGGACTTGTCCTGGCACGAACACTACTGCCCCAAACTTTGTACTGTGGACTCCTCCTGAAGCAGGCTTATATCCTAGCCCGGCGGTACCTTTTTGATGTTTTAGCTGGATTGGTTCAATTATACCGTCAGCCTTAGGTCCGAGCCCTGTCTTTGGTTGATACCCATATTTCAACATCTCTGACGCAACCATCTTCGCTGCTCTCGACATCTCCATCTTTACAGGCTCTATTTTCTCATCAATTCTTACAGCTTGCATGATCTCCAGAGCATGGAAAGCGGCTCCATCCAACTCTTCGGTGACTGGAACAGAATTCACGGAATAGATGGGGTGACTGAGCTCCCCGTGAATGGTAACTTGGTGCGACCCCGCTCGAACTTCACACACTGATGGAGCGTGGAGGGAACTGCTCTTGCCATATGGACCCATGGCCTTCCTAGTAACAAGTTGTAGTTGGACGACACATCCATCACTTGAAATAAGATGGGGAATTCAGCTGGACCTACTTGCAATGTGAGATAGATTTCTCCAATGACGCTTCTCTGCGCGCCGTCAAAAGCTCTCACCTTCACACGACTTTCCCTTATCTCTCCCATATTCACACCTAAATCCCTCAATGTGGTGAAAGGACAGATGTTGCATCCAGAACCGCCGTCGATCAAAACTCTAGTCACGATCTTATCACAACATTTGACCGCGATGTGAAGTGCTTTGTTGTGGCCAACCCCTTCTGCTGGTAGTTCATCATCATGGAAAGAGATTTTGTTCACTTCCACCATTTTTCCAATTGTTGCAGCCAATGTATCACTTGTAGTTTCTTTTGGTACGCTAACTCCGCTCAGAACTTGTACCAAAGCGTTCCTATGGGCTTCAGAACTCATTAGCAAGGACATAATGGAAATATGGGCTGGTGTCTTCATTAGTTGTTCCTCGATTGAGTAATCTTTAGACTGCATCTTCTTCCAAAATTCTGTGGCTTCTGCATCAGTAACATTCTTCTTTGGATTTTGTTCTTTCCCGGGAACCCCTCGATTTAGATCCTCCGGGGTATAACACCTTCCCGACCTAGTCATTCCGTGAGCCACAGCAGCGTCTATCATCTTGCCTTTGGCTTCCGTCCGATAGTCCCATGGGACTGCTTTAGTGTCATAGTCAGGTTTTCCAGCGGCTATAGTGGTTACCACAACTCTCGGCAGGTAGGTTTGAATAGTCAAAGGTTCTCTCAACTGAACTGTGATAAAGGGTTGTGCTGGCGATGTGGCGGCAACTTCTTCTGTGTTCCAGATAGGCACGATAGCTCCTTCTAGGTCATACTCTTCCTCCAGGGTAATCATGTTGACTCCTCGATTCTCATGATTTGGTAGAGGATTGTTGTTCACATTTGGAGGAGTATCGGTGCATTTAATTACTCCCTTTCTGATAAGAGACTCGATCTGGTTCTTCAAGCTAAAACACTCCTCCGTGTCATGTCCTTGGATTCCCGAGTGGTATGCACATCGCTTATTTCCATTGAAGCTTCGTGGTATCGGATCAGGGATTCTTCCCTCAATCGGCTGCAACAAACCTGCTACCCTCAACCTTTCAAACAATTGAGCCAAAGGCTCGGCAATAGGAGTGTAGGTGCGGGTATTTCTGGCTTCAAGATTAGGACGTGCTCTTGGTGCATATGCTGGTCTATTTTGGTGGACCGGAGCTTGGACAGGGGCATACGGCTTTGGTGGATTTTGGTGTGCTGGAGCTCGAGGTGGGTTATAGTGTGGCTGGGTACTATATACTGGAACATGTGCGATAATTTGGGAGTTGTTAGGGTATCGGTGGGATGGTCCTCCGTGCTGGTAGTAAGGTGTGACGGCTGAGACGTCTTCCTTCTTCTTCTTGATACTACCAATGGAACCTGACTGTATGGCCTTGCTTGCGGCTTGCAGTGCGACCATAGACTGAATTTTCCCGGACTTAATAGCTTTCTCAATAAAGTCTCCCATCTTGACCAAGTCGGCGAACTTTTGGCCCATCATTGACATCATTTTGTCGAAGTAGACGCCTTCCTGAGCTCGGATAAAGTACTTAGAGAGTTCATTTTCGTCAAGTGGGGGCTGGATCCGAGCAGCCTCGGTCCTCCATCTCCATGAATATTCTTGAAATGATTCAGATGGCTTCTTTTGTATGTTAGCAAGTGAGAATCTGTCTGGAGTGATTTCGGTATTAAACCTGAAGCGACTCATGAAATCTTCGGCCATTTCTTGCCAATCACGCCATTTGCGAGGGTCTTGGCGAGTGTACCAAGTCAGAGCTTCTCCTGACAGACTTCGAATGAACAGTTTCATCCTCAATTTCTCGTTCCTTCCTACGCTGACCAGCTTGTCGCAATAGGCTCTTAAGTGTGCGTGGGGATCGCCCTTCCCATCAAATACATCAAATTTTGGTGGTTTGTACCCGACCGGCATATCGATGTCTGGGTGGATGCATAGGTCATCATAGTCCAGACTTTCGGTTCCCCTGGTGACTTGCATGCTTTTAAAAGCCCTTTTCAAACTTTCAAGTTGAGCTGCTATCGACCTATCTTCATTTGACCGGACATCCCTCTCCAATCCTAAGTACTGATCGACCTCATATGGTACTTTGACAGCCGTGGATGTTGCGAAAGTAGGGGCTTCAGTAGCATATACCGGTGGAACAGGCATTTCACAAGTGACATGTGCCTCCGGTATGTGCTGCATTGTTGGGTGAATTGGAACAGTGAAGTTCTGCGTAGGCAAGGAAAGATTAGGTACAGCCCTAACAGTGGGCGGATGAGCAAGTAGATCTTGAGCATAAGTGGGAACAGGTGGTGCTCGCTTAGGCGTGTTTGTTAAGTCGGCGGGAGTGACCGGCCGCAACTCGGCACTTGGAAATTGGAATTGAGCGGGGAAGGTAGCAGCTGTAAGCTTAGTCAAATCCCGCACTTGGCGTAGTTCTTCTTTCAAGATCTCAATTTCTTGTGCCATGTTGGCCATTTGTTCATCGTTTTGAGTGTCCATCAGTTTTCGAGAACTTTCGGCACCATCTACTGGTACCATCGAGGCGTTGTTAGATTCTTCGCTCATTTTTCCTTTAGATCGGAGGTTGTATTGCGATTCCGCCAGTTTGCAAATCGACACAAATCAACTTTCTTTGGGGGGTTTATAATAAACATAAAGAAAAGAAAGGAAAGAAAAAGGAAACTATGTTAGTTTGGGAAATGTTGGAATATATAACAAATATATACGCCAAGTTGGCGATATTCATACAAAAATGCGTCCTAATATGGAGCCTCGTTTTGCCAGAGGTAGGCCTACGCTGCATACAATTTGATAATAAATGATCCATTTTGAACACATTTAGGATTTGAGATAAACATGACTTTTCATTAAGCAAAATGTGGCTTTGAAAGCTTACAATAGATAGGCTGATGGGAGCCTGAAAATGAAAGACATGGGATGGCCACTAGGGCGTACAAAGGGATGGGCCATGAGGCACCTTTAGGGAATATGAAAGGGTACAATGGGAAAGGATAACCTAGGGCCACGTAGGACCGTCATCACTATCGTCCTGTGGTGCTGGATGATACTCTGGAGATCCAGCGGAATGATGATACCTGGGCTCTGAGTCTGTCTCCATCATCCCTCCATCGTTAGGATCATAAAAGTTGGAGCCGGTCTCAGAAGCCTCCTCGGGATCTTCTTCCGGATCCTCTTCCTCAGGGTCTTCTTCCGGATCCTCTTCCTCAGGGTCTTCTTCCGGATCCTCTTCCAAGTCTTCCCCCATTTCTTCCTCCGGATCTTCTTCTGGATCCTCGGGATCTTCTTCTGGCTCCTCCTCCGGATCTTCTTCTGGATCCTCGGGATCTTCCTCTACCTTTGTTATCAAGTAGTTGACGGAGTCTGGGACAATCTGGTTGTACATTGGTGTTGTGATCTCCATGCGGGGAAGCACCTCTTCCCTAACCCATCTGACCCACTGGACATCTGCCAAATCCCTGAATCCTTCTGCACTCGGTTGAGCCAAGTGGCTCACGGTCGTTCGCCAAGCGTAGTATTCCGGCGTACACCATTTGTCTCCTCCCATGTGCAATGTGATCATATAATCCCATTCAGCCTTCAAGATCATCATTTGTACCGTTGGTATCACAGCACCGTAACTGTCCTCATATAACGCCATGTTTGACCACAAAGGTATGTCCTGGACCAAACCGAACTGTCTTAAAACACGGAGAGGCGCATATGGCTGGATGCCTCCCAGTCCTATCAACTCGATGAAATACAAGTATCGAGCTTTGATGAAGGCCAATCCTGTCATCCAGGGATATCTCCACTGGATGAAATCTCCGGTAAGGTCGGTCAAGAATGTGCGCCACTCCTCTTCTCCGGTGGGTGCATATGTCCAATATCTCATGCACTCTTTATGAGTCTGAATCCTGTTGCGGGCGTCGATACAGTAGTCCATTTGTGGGTGGCGGCGGTAGAAGTGTTCTACAGCCCAAATTTGCAATAACAAATTGCAGCCTCCAAAGAAGTTGTGTCCCCGTGTGCATGCGGACAACGATCGAAACATCTCAGCAAGGATCATGTGTACCAAGGTAAGTCTTTGCGGCTCTGCAAAGACGTTCATCACTATTGGCAGGATATTGAGGTCGATGCAATGAAACCTCATCGGGAAGATCATAGTTCCCAAAAAAGCCAACACAAAGACCCTCGGTCGCATGTATACCCACTGTCTGCGGGTACAGGCGAATTCACCTTGGTGTTCGTCAAAACTCTCGAGACGACCGTATCTTTCGAAGAGGTAATCCAACTTCACCTTTCCTCCTTCCACATTTCTCAGTGATGGAAAAATGTGTAATCCTAACAGCCTCAGAAAGTCTGCCTTCTTTATGGGTGATGGGAGTACCGGCACTCGTTCCCTTAGTGGTAGTTCAGCAAAATTACTAATCTCCTCCAAGGTAGGAGTGATCTCGAAATCCAGAAATTTGAAGGTCACAGTGGTTGGGTCCCAAAATTCCATTAATAAAGTGGTGAGGGTTTTGTCAGCTTGGATCCCCATAAGCGACAGCAAAGCCCCCAGCTGCTCCCGTACCTCACCCCCATGCGCTACGCGGATGTTTCGCCACCACTTTTTTAGGTTGTCAGGTGCTGAGATAACCATCTGGATGTTTGGTAAGTTTTGGTTGATATTCATCTGAAAGAAAAAGGTAAAGGGTATGATAAGTTTGTTTATCCCAAATCCGTCATGTGTTTTAGTTTGGATCATTTACATCAATCACACACAAAGTATATGTCGCTGGGTTTTATGAAAAACCCGTTGACAATAAGGGCGGTTCCCTAAATGCAGTGTCAATCCCCGGGATCGTCCTGCCTAAGGCTATGCAACATGACTTATTTCTAGAATAAGAGTATTTTCCTAGATTTGAGAGTGGACTTGAATAACTGCGAGACGGCACACTAACCTAATTGCACCGACTCTGAAACTAAGGAATCCAAAAGAAGGTTTGGGAGGGCATAAAACCCTCCGCGTGTACCACAGTGTGTGAAATGTGTACGGCCAAAGACTCGATAGAGAAATGCAAGTGAGAAAGCAGCAACAAGTAGTGTTTATCAAACAAATAAGGAACACAAGTTTGGATTTGGCTTGCGTCCTTTCAAACGAATAACGATATAAACGTAATTAAAGCAAATAGTGTACTGCAAATAAATAAATATCCCAAATAATATTCGTAAACTAAGCATGCTAAGGTAAAAACATAAGTTAATCCCCAGCGGAGTCGCCATTCTGTCGCGCCCTATTTCGGACTGGCCAAAATATGCTTGCAACATTCGGCTCTTCTGCCTTTGTTTTGGAAAGAGTTTAGAGTCGCCACCTAAATTTTAGGAAACTTAGGAAACCATTTTTAATGTAAAACTCTGTTTTTAGTCTGCGAAAACGTTTGAGATTCTGAGTAAGAGTTTTGGTTACTCGAAGGGAAGGTGTTAGGCACCCTTCAGAGCCTATCCGAAGATAGTCCTTAAACTCAGCTTAGAAACATATTTGGGAAAAACTATTTTTGAATTATTTGCTAAAAAGGTGATAAAAACGTGTTTTATTAATTTAAAGAAAAACTCAAAGTATATGACACATGCCACTACAACAGGCAAAAATATAAAATATGCTTATGGTAAAAAGATGAAACATATGTACGTACATGTCAAAATATATGAAAGTTTAATAGCAATACTTTTATCGTAATTATAATTAAAGTATGTAGAACTTTATGATTTATAAGAAATATATACTTAAAAGCTATGTAAAAAAGATGAAAACATTTATTTATACAAATACTTTTTGTAAAGTAAAAAATATATATTTCTTAAAGTTTGAGAAAGTTTATGACATGTTTATTAAAAAGAAAGTAAAGATGACGTATGTATATTCTTAAATATATATAGGAAATCATGTGAAAGTTTATTATTTAAAAGATTTGGATAAGTGAAAGTATATAAGAAATAAGTATACCGGTAATAGAGAAAAAGGTATAAGAGAAAATCATATTTGTTTTGTAAATATATTTCATGTAAAAGAATAATTTAAAAAGAAAACTTGAGTAGAGAACGAGAATTATTTGTTTTCATATAAAGAAGACTTTTATTCGTAAAGTAAAAAATGAACATGCATTGAATATGAAAGAAAGTATTATGTACGTAAAGGTAATTGTGATAAAATAATATATGTATAATTTAAGTAGGAAGAAGGGTAAGTAAAATATAAATATATATACCTTGTAGTAGATAGCATATGACATATATACCTTGTGTTTTGAGGCTTTAAAATCTGAAATCTCAAAATAAATATAGAGTATAACCAAAATATTTGTAAAATATTGGGGTTAGAATAAGAGAATACGTAAGTTAAATATAAAGGAGACTTGCCTAAATTAGATAAAGCATTCTATAATCTAAGGCCTAAGAATGACTAAATATTTGTTTGAAATATATTGAATCGCTAATTAATATTTTTTGATTTTTTTGAAAAATCTACCGCGAGTTATTTGAAACAAGTTTTTCTTGAAACAAAGCCTAAATTAGTTAATCCTAAAAAATCTGCACTATTTACCATTTATTATTACTATTTTTTGAAAGTGTTTAACCACTAATTTTAAAGTATTTAAAAAGGAAAACCCGAAATATTTGCCTAACTAAAAAGGGTGGAGGAAATTCTCTTTCAAAATTTCCAACTAAATACCCTAATCAAACAAAATGGTAAGCCGAAGAAGAGACGTTAATCGAAGTCACAAAAGTGCATATCCAAATAATACAAGGTTAGTCAAACAAATTCAAGTAATAAGAAAAGCATATAGAAAATAAAGGACTAAGTATGTTAAGTTCCTTTGGAGGAACTAGTCTCCTAATGAGTGACTCCGAACACCGCGATAGTTCCTAATAGTTGTTCGACCCAAAACATATTTGGGCCGAGATTGAGTTTCAAATGAGAACTCCAACTCTCCGGGGTGTACATGAAATACAAAAAAAAAGATAAGGATTAGCAACTTGCATAACAAAGTTTACAAAAATATAGAAATATGCCAAACTCAATAATAAAGTGATAAGGAAAACAAACATGCTATTCGGTAAATACACAAGCATATATGAAAGATGATATGTAACCATATTTTGTTTCATTTTTTATAAACAAGCGATCTTAGGTAAAACAAAACAACTTCAACACTAATCGATCATTAGAAAACAAAGTACAAAATAAACCACTCGAACCGAATTATGAGTGCACCAACAGTGAACCGTGCAAGGTTCAAAATTAATACTTTCATATTCAATGTTGCGAGATCAAACAAACTAGTCAACTTCAAACAATACAATGAATCTTAGAACACCCAGTTAATTACCTTTCAAAGCTTAAAAATCTTAGAACCCCTTTAAGCTAAGCCAAAAGTTGATTTTCCATTCAAGTTAAACTACTAGCCTAGGACATATCAAACGACTACTGCCATGTGCAAATATTCCAACCAAAAAAAAAAAAAGTTACAATGATCCTATAATAGCCGGCTGAACATACATCAAGTTTCAAGCCCTTTTTTTTCATGTCAGAATGAAGGTTGTCAACACCTTGCTTGCACACAACCAAACAACTATATAGCTAAGCAACTACTGCCGCATTCCGGCATTCAAATCGACACCATAGTGACCTTAAATGGATAGTTAACCACGCAGGAAGCCACTCGAGCCAATTAAGACTTACCTTAACAGTGGATTTTCTAGCTTGTTAACAACATTTAAACTCAAGTTGTTGCTTCCATATTCATGCTACGATATCAAACAAACTAGTGAACATGAAAAAAAACATACAGTTGCTCACATTTCAAAGGGTAAAGCTTGTATAGCCCTTTCTTATACTAAAGAAAATATCTTGAAAATACACAACCAGGCAGAGACATTATTAACCATCTACGGCCATGTTCGAACGCTCAAATCAACATTATTATGATCTCATGAGAAACGGCCAACCACTCTTAAAATCTTAAATGGGTTTATTCAAGCTAAATCACAAGTCGTAAACACTTTACGAACACATAATTTAATGAAAATAAAGAAACCAAGAATGACCAAAAACTGATTTCATTTCACACTTTTATGCCAAAGCACAGCCAGCTATCATTCCAACTGAGCACATGACAAACAATTGACAAAAATTAAAACCAACGTAATTAAGACGGGATAGAATTTACCTTGTGTTGGGCAGCGATTGAGGCCGTTGAGTGTCGAGTTTCCAACTAGCTATTCCGACTCCGATTCCGGTTATCCGAGTAGAGCAAGCGAAACAAAAGGGGCAAGACCGACAATGAGTATGAGCCAATAATCAGAGAACAATTTGGTGAGCTGTTTGTGATAATTTCTGATCTCTTTTCAATCCGATATTTTTTCGTAATTTCTTTTCGTGTCCCCTTTTTTTGGAAACCCAAGGGTTCCTTTTATAGCCGAAAATTGAAGGCTCAAACGGCTCTTTCCAAGAATTCAAAATTTGAATTCTTGGAAAATCAAGTTGCAAAGGAAATGATGAAAGCAGAGAAGGAAAGATGCATACCTTTTTCAGGCTGATTTGAAAGAGAAGGTGACGGGTCGGAGGTGTAGAGCTCGGACCCGTCGGACTAAGCTCGTGTCCGTCGGGCAACGGCTGGGCCACCTCTTTTCCGAGGTCTGCAGCCGGCGGTGGGGGGAGCTTTTAGCTCTGTTTCTTGAGATGACAAAAAGGGTGAGAGGATGGCTATAAAGGTGGAGGAGTAGAGGAGAGAAGGGTGAAGACCACCGGATTTTTCCATTATCCGGTGGTCTAGCGGCGGGCGACCTTTTCGAAGTCGCAAAAAGTCTCCGAAAAGGGGAAGGGACAACGTGAGGTAACGGGAGAGGGTGTTGTCGCCGTTTGCCCGCCTGTACGAAGCGAAATCCGGCGGGTCTTGGGGGTGGTTTGGGCGGCGAGAAAGGGTTTGGGGGGTGGGGTTGTCGGTTGGCTGAAGGGATGGGGGGTCTGTTTGTTTTGGCTGAGTGGAGTGAGGGAAAAGATTAGGGGTGGGTTTAGTTGATGGCTTTGGGCCGGGTCAGGGGTTTGGGCCGGGTCGGGCGGTCGGGTGGTGGGTTAGGAGAAATTGGGTCGGGTTAGGTAATTAGGTAATGGGCTAGTAACTTTTGGCTGAAACAAATAAGGATTTGGCCCCAAAACTTGGTAAATGAATTAGTTTGTAGAAAAAAAAAATGTAATTTTCCCTAATCGTTTTTCCACTTAATTAATTTAACGATGCTTTCTTTCATCCCAATTAATTTTCAAATACGTATATAGTTGACTTAAACATAATTTTGATACGCGTAATCGCACTCCTCAATCGATAGAACAATATTTAGGAAATGTTATAGCGATACGACAAATCTCATTTAGAGTTTGAAATAAAAGTTACTATACCAATATCTTGTCAAAAAGAATGAATTATAAAAAATATTTTTTGGGGTGATTTATAAGATACAATATTATTAGTAATTAATATTACAAAAAGTAAAGGAAATCATTTTAAAAAATGATTATTGGTGCCAAAATTTATAAAAAATTAATATAAAAATAAGAAAATTATTTTGGAAAAGTCCTCGGGATTAAGAAGCATATAAAAATTAATTATGGGAAAAAGGAGGGCCAAAATTGGGTGTCAACAGATGGTATCCTCCTCCTCTTGGGTGGTGGAAATGCAACACTGATAGGGCTTCTAAAGGAAATCCAGGCCCAAGTTCTGCAGCCTTTTGTGTCAAAAATAATGAAGAGGATCTAGTATGTGCAAAAGGGTTCAAGCTTCCTGAGAATACTAACTTGGTTGCTGAGGTGATTGCTATAAGAGAAGGCCTACAATTCTGTTTGGAAAATTTGATCCCAAACATAATTGTTGCATCAGATTCTTTGGCAATAGTGAATATCATCAACGGAAAAGGGCTAAAAATACCCCTGAACTATCTGAAAAGGTTCAAATATACCCTTCATTAATCTATTGGGCTAAAAATACCCCTCCTTCTATCTTTTTGGCTCACTTTTACCCTTAAAACTAACAACCTTTTTCTTTTATTTTTTTAATTATTATTTATTACGTGGTGCTTTCTTATTGGACAAAACTAAAACCCAACCCATCAGAATTTTCCCTGCCGCCCGACCCAATTTCACTACCCATGACCCAAACCCATTTAGAAAAACCCATCGACATAAAACATACATCGATCGTGGGATTCTCAGGTGCTGTTTGGCCTTCACGACTTACTTGAATAGGATTCTCAGCAACAGAAGGAATTGATTCCGTAGTATTATTAAAAGCAGGTGCACTTTCTGCATTATTTTATTTTCCGTTGTTATTTGTCTTTGGGGTTTGCCTCTCTAGGGCTTTGATTTTGTTGTATTGAAGATATGACAATGGATGTGTATGAAATAAAAAGTAAGAGCTTCGTTATTATGTTCATCCCTTGGTTAACCACTGTATAAAGAGAAAAAAAATTAAGCAAAACAGAACTTTGATTTCTAATTGTTGCGGCTGAACTTTGACATGCATGGTGCACCCCTTAAAATAATCTAAAAGATGTTTGCACCGCTGAACAAGCTTTTTTCTTTTGTTTTCTGGTTTTCATGGCTTGCATGAATTGGATTTTCAGAGTCAGAAAGAATTTATTTTTATAGTGTTCACAATCAGAACGATGATCGTATGTTTTATGTCCTTTGTTGGGTTTTTCTAAATGGGTTTGGGTCATGGGAAGTGAAATTGGGTCGGGGCGGCAGGAAAAATTCGGATGAGTTGGGTTTTAGTTTTGTCCAATAAGAAAGAGCCACGTAAAATATAATAATTAAAAAAAAAGAAAAAAAAAAGGGTTGTTAGTTTTAAGGGTAAAAGTGAGCCAAAAAGATAGACTGAGGGGTATTTTTAGCCCAATAGATTAACGAAGGGTATATTCGAACCTTTTCAGATAGTTCAGGGGTGTTTTTGGCCCTTTTCCCTATCATCAATAGGGTTTGGTAGATTCCTTGGAGTGTGACAGTGGAGGTCAACTCCATTAGGAAGATGATGAACTCAATTACAGCAAAAGTACAATACTCCTTAAGGGAGGGAAATACTCTAGCTGATTATTTAGCTAACATGGTTTTTCATTTTGCAGGTAACTTTGAATTCAAAACATTCCAGGAAATGCCCAGCACAGGTAGAAGGATTATCAACTTGGACAAACAAGGTACACCACACATGAGTATAAGGAAGTGTACAGCAGAATAAACAGTGAGATAGAAGGGTATTAATCAGGTTCGACCTTGAACTCTTAAATTCTGTTAGATGATACCAATTATTGAGTATATAATGTTGTCCAAACTAAGTTCTGTTGGTTAAACATATCATGCACCTGGTGAGAGCTTGGGGTGTTACAGATGATATAAAACCAGGACACATTAATCTTAGTATCTAAATGTCATCTACAGTCTATGTGAGTTCAAGTACAACAACTGTTAATCTCTGCATCGATTCAGTACATTTAAACCCTATCCTGCTAAAAAGGGGGTGAAAATATACCTGAGATGTGTCATGGTTGAGGAACTATCACTGTGGAGATGTGCCATAGCGCAACACAGAATCCGTTGAAGAAGAATCACCTTCAAAAATATTTAGTTCATAAATTTTTACAGGTCTAGGTGCCGATGGTGGTATTAATCCCAAATGGGGTTCAACTCATCGAGATTTAGATTTATGAAAATGAGCGGACTTAATTTCGAAGGTATACAAGAGAGAAACACACAAGCGACACAAGCACAAAAGGAACAATTTTGGATCTCTGCATCAGCATACCTGAAATTCTGATTTGAAGTCCATCATCGAGACATTTGTGCACCAGTGGAGTGTTAGGATTTGCCCTGAATTTCCTATTTTATCTGAATTATACCATAATTGTGTTTTACTTCAAAAAGGTTTTCTTGGTGGAAAAGGTTTCCTTGTAGGAAAAAATCTCTTCCATAATTGGTTAATTCTTTCTTGGAGGAGAAGTTTGGACTTCTATAAATAGAAGATCCTTATTCTCAAATCAAACACAATAGCATCCACAATGTAGTCGTTTAGAGAGTTTCGTTTAGGGGGAGATTATTCTCCCAATAAGTCTTTATGCTTTTTTAGTTTTAGTTTTTAATATGTAGGCCAATTGGCCAAATCATATAATAATATTGTGTTTTTAGTATGTTTTTCTTTGTCATCTGATTTATCGCCTTAATGGTTTGTAATTAATAGCTTCCGCATGACGCCCTCTCGATTTCGATCCCAACATGGAGCTCTGTTGTGATGAGTCGAGCTGAGTATAGCCGAAACGCCGGAGTAGCAGTAGTGGTTGAAGACAAATCGACATGCTTTCTATGAAGCAAAGTGAAATGCGACTTGGGGAAGATCAAGAAGTGGAAACTTCTTCCAACTTTCCTAATTTGTTTATCCTTTTGTTTATTTTGTCTGAGATGATATCAATTTTGAAGGGTCAGCCCACTTTTGGGCCTGGTCGTGTATATACTCCTCTTCCTTTTAATAAATGGGCTATATGCCCGTCTTTAATTTAAAAAAAAATAAATGATAGTGTGAATTGATGTTTTTATAAGGTGCTTCTGATGTGATTTTGTGGTATCATATGCATGCTGCTTAGAGTCAGATTTGGGACATGACATTCATGGGTTTCAAAACTCTTGTTCAAACCTTTATAAGTTCAAAAGTAAGGAATAATATTTGAGTTTCAAAACCAAGAAAAGATTCATGGGGTTCAAACATTTGCTAGAGTTTCAAAATAAGGAGGATTCACGTGGTTCAAACCTTTATAAGTTAAAAATCAAGGAGCATTTCATGGGGTTCAACACTTGCTAGAGTATCAAAACCAAGAAGGATTCATGTGGTCCAAGCTTTCATAATTTCAAAATAAATGAATGATTTTCATGATGTTCAAAAGTTTATTAAAATATCAAAACCAAATTAGGTCCAAAAAGTCCTTTCATATTTTAAATAAAATTATTTTCATCCAAATTGTATTTTACTTTAAAATGTAATTACTTTCCTATTAAAACTCGTAGCAGACCCAAAAATTGGTCATTCCACCTAATTTTTACCTACGTTACAATGTCCGGTTGCTTTTACATATGCTGTGAATGATGTCTGGTTGTGTTAACTCGCATGCATAAATAGAAATGGTAAAAGAAAAAAAAAATCGAATTTTCCCCAAAAATTAATTAGACATAGAAAGGCAAAACGTTCAATGCTATAAAGCTGAGAGAATAGAGAAGTATCGATTATTCTCTACTCTTTTCCGATGCTCTTAGATTTATCGCACCTTTTGATTAGCTGAAATCTGGTATGTATTAATCGATAATCCCAACAATTAATCAAATCTACGATTTCCTCACTCTCTTGTAGCGATCTAATCTTTTTTTTTTTTTTTTGCTGAATTTCAATTTTGATTACTGATTTGTATTTGGATTGATCGGAACTGTAATGGGTGTTATTGAAATGTATTTGTTTTTTCATTTTTGTGTTGGATTATATAGATTTGGACTCGAACTTAGGTGATTTAATGATCGCCATTTCAATGTGGATATTGGACAACTGTGTCTTAGCTTGTTTATTGTGATGTATAGGGGCTGAGCCAGGTATGGCCGAGGGGCTCATCTTTGGCGGAAAATTACACTGTTTATACATAGTTAAAATAATTTTTTATGTATATATAGTGGATGTTGAACCCTTTCGGCTTCTTCTTGTGTTTTGAGTATTGTGACAATGTAAAAACTGGGGCTTTCAGTATTCTTTTTTACTTTGTGTGAATTGGTATTTGTAGGTAAAATTGCATTTGTGTTTGATAGTAAACTATAGTTTTGAGAGAAATTTTATGCTGTTTTGCAGCTAAGACATGGCATCAATGGTTGCTAAGGGATTCACAAGCACATCTGCTCAATATTCACCCGAAAAAGGAAGTAGGAATAAGAGGAAATTCATGGCTGATCCACCGCTAACTGACCCAAATAAAGTAATTCCTTCTCAACAGATAGAATGCACAAGTTTTGAATTCTCTGCAGACAAATTTGGAATCATCCCTAGTCATGGTTGTGACATTTGTAGCACGAAGCAAGACACTTCGGGAGGGTTGAAACTTGATCTTGGATTGTCATGTCCGGTAGGATCCTTGGAAGTAGGTCCAAGCCGGCCTAGAGACGAAATGAAAACTACTGAAGATTTCCATGATGCTGATTGGAGTGATCTGATAGAATCCCAGCTAGAGGAGCTTGTACTGAGCAACTTAGATACAATTTTCAAGAGTGCAGTTAAGAAAATAGCGGCCTGTGGTTACAGCGAAGAGGTTGCAATGAGAGCTGTTTCAAGGCCTGGTATTTTCTATGGTTTCAAGGACATTATGTCAAATATAGTGGACAATACATTGGCTTTTCTTTGCAGAAGGAAAGAGACTGATTCATCTAAGGAGCACTATTTTGAGGACTTACAGCAGATGGAGAAGTATGTGTTAGCTGAATTGGTCTGTGTTCTGCGTGAAGTTAGGCCTTTTTTCAGCATTGGTGATGCAATGTGGTGCTTATTAATATGTGACATGAATGTGTCTCATGCTTGTGCAATGGACAGCACTCCTTTGGGTAGTTTGGTTGATGGGAATGAAAATTCCTCTGCCTCTCTGCAGCCTCATATCCCATCAGAGCCCGAAATTTCTGAATCCAACAATGCCACTTTCTGTAAATCAACCCCTACAGTTACTTCTGTACATTATCCATCTGAGATACCCAATGTGTCTTCAGATACTTGTGGGCATAACTTTCAGCCGGAGGAATCCACAATGACAGGAGTTCAGCACGTCAAACCCAAATCTTCAGTTGTTCTCACTGGACTTATACCTGAGAAAGAGTGTCCAAATCCTCTGTTTGAAACCTTTGATAATACTTTAACTGCGGCAGGACCATTCCGACCTCCAACTGCAGTGGAAAAGTTTGTTGCAAGTAGGAAGGTGTCTGGAATCACCAAAAGAGAATATATACTTAGGCAAAAGTCCCTTCAGCTGGAGAAATATAACCGCACGTCTGGTTCTAAAGGGGCTTCTAGGAAACTCAGAAGTTTTGGTGGTTTAGTTTTAGATAAGAAGCTTAAGTCCCTGGCTGATTCTGCTAGCATGAAAATGAAGAATGCTTCAATGAAGGTCAATAAGATAGGAGCTGCTATACCCCAAGACAATGTACAGAACAATTTTCCAATAAATAATGGAGTTGCTTCAATATCTGTATTTGGATCAGAAAATGGCAATAGCTCAATTGAATTACCTAGCTCAGATATCCCTTCTTCATTATTGGCAGTCAATACCTCACCTGCATTTGCTGCTACTAATACTGAGCTTTCTCTCTCTTTGCCTGCCAAATACAGCTCCACGCCAATGCCTATTAGTTACAATACTGAGGCCTCTACTTCTGTGTCTAATATTGTATCAAACGAGAAGTGTAATGCCCAATGGGTTCCTCAAGTTAAGAAAGATGAAATGATTCTGAAGTTAGTTCCAAGGGTGACGGAACTGCAAAGTCAGCTGCAAGAATGGACAGAATGGGCTAATCAGAAGGTTATGCAAGCTGCTCGTAGATTGAGTAAAGACAAAGCTGAGCTCAAAACACTTCTGCTGGAAAAAGAAGAGGTTGAGAGGCTTAAAAAAGAAAAGAAGAGTTTGGAGGAAGCCAATATGAAGAAACAGGCTGAGAGGGAAAATGCCTTACGTAAGGCTAGTGGACAAATTGAGCGAACTAATGCTGCTGTTCATAGGCTTGAAATTGAGAACACTGCACTAAGGAGAGAAATGGAAGCTGCAAAATTGCTTGCAGCAGAGTCATCTGCAAGCTGTCAGGAGGTATTGAAGAGAGAAAAGAAGATACTCGTTAAGTTCCAGTCATGGGAGAAGCAGAAAGCTATATTTCAGGATGAACTTGTAGCTGAAAAACGTAAGTTAATGGAACTGTACCAGCAAATGGAGCAAGCTAAAGTTGTTCACAACCAACTTGAGGTATGTCTGTTTGAGGATACAATCTTAAATACTTAACAAGTTGCTTCTCCCAAATGAAATTTAGGCTTAAGAAGAAAGAAGAATGTAACTTTAACGGGGAAGCTTAAATTTTAGACTTGTAAAATATTCTTGAAATTTAAAGTGTGCGCTCATCTCTTAATGAAATTTGAAAACACTCGCTAGTGATTTTGGTGTGTCCTCAAAGTTATTGCTACATCATCACTGACTAGCAGACATCTCTCTGGAAAAGCTACATTAAATTTGTCTTCTGTTGCTTTGTCGAGAGAAACTGTGAATGAGAAATATTAATGGCATTCTTGCATTTGTTTGCTTTGGAAGTTAATAAATATGCTTCTTCTTACTTACAAAAAACAAATCTCTTTTTTTTTTTTTTTTTTGTGTGTGTGTGTGTGTCTTTTATCATATGAAATTCAACAAATGTAAAAGAAAATCAGTTTGCAAAGGAATCTCAACCTCCAGCCTCACCAAAGATAAGGATGTGGTTGGTGTGTAAGATCCTTCATTTAATTAATTAAATAATATAGGAAGGAGATTGACGAATATTAGTTTCTTCTAGGTACCATCCACCAGATCTATAACATATGCTTTTGAGGAATTCATCTTCTAACTTGTGCAATTGTAGTCTCTGGTAAAGGAACAGGGGATATTTATGTAACTGAATTTTCTGCTGGAGTTCGTACTTGTTGTGACATAGATCTTTATACCTATATAACCAACAGATAAAGTGTGAGGATCAAGAAGCATCTAACAGAAAAACGAAATTCTGCTTTTTTCCCCATCTTTCTGCTTTTCTTGCTGGTAAGAGTGTAAATGTTTATGAACTGCAAGTCTTTAAGTCTTGTTACTGCTGTGTTCGAAGCCATGAGGATAATGTTGCAGATAACCAATATGAGTGTGGACATATAAGTCGGATTCCTCATTACCTAAATCTTAGAATTTTGGAATATGGATAGAAGTACGGCTGTACGGGTATGAATGATGAGATTATATATGTATGCATGTGTATCTGTGTGTCAATGTACAAATGGAGAAGTGATTGAATAAAAAAGTATAGCTGATATCTTTTGAATATCTAATATTTTGTTCCATATGCTACTTGATCAAAAAAAAAAAAATTGTTCCATATGTATCCCTCATGTAGCAACATTCTCTAATACCTTTTGTGTGTGTATATAATGTATATGTATGTAACGTATGTTTATAGACCAAATACTCGAAACAAAAGCTCAGCAAGCTGTGCTCCTCGGCCACAGTTCTTGTGTGTATCCCACAGCCAAACCATAGAATCATGTTGATCCTGTGAGAAAGGTTTTGGAAGATCTGCTTAACATAGGTTTGAAGTGGGAGAGTTTATTGTTCAAAATTTTGTATTGCTACCTCACTACGGGAATGAAATATGTCCACCTGTTATGTCTTCTTAAATGTTTCATGTCTCCTTAGTAGATATGTCAAGATCCACATTCTCTGACATTGATATCCTGTGTGAGAAAAAGGTTTAAGTGATTTGTGTCCTGTTATATTCTGAGCTCAACCATCGAAGTACTGATTGAAGTCAATTTTGTTAAAAAATGAAAGTAGAGTGGGACTATGTACAGACTTGGAAGAGGATTGTTGCTGAGGGGGGAGAGTGTGGGTGCGCAGACTGGCCTTGGAGGATTCATATACTGTTTAAGTTAAAAAAAAGGAATTCTCTTCAATAAAGCCACCACAACAAATGAAGAACTGTTTAGAAAATGTACTTTGATCAGAAACCATATACCTTTTGTATTTTCTATGTTTTCTTTGGAATGAAAAATCATAAGCTGCACAATAATTGAGAGAGTGCATAGGTTCCTGGACTTACATACACCTTCTCTCCTTACATTTCTTCTGATGCTAATGGTACTTTGCCTATGAGGGAAGTGCATGCCTAACTGAATAACCAACATCTTGCAGGCTAGATGGAAGCAGGAAAAGAAGGCAAAAGAAGATTTGCTTACTCTGGCTAGTTCACTAAGGAAAGAAAGAGAACAGATTGAAGCTTCAGCTAAATCCAAAGAGGTTACGACCAAATTAAAAGAAGGTTTACGAAAGTATAAAGATGATATTGAGAGGTTAGAAAAGGAGATATCCCAGCTTAGATTGAAGACTGATTCTTCAAAGATAGCTGCTCTCAAAAGAGGCATAGATGGAAGCTATGCAAGCAAACTGACAGACTTTAGAAATGTCTCATTACAAAAGGACACCCGAATGCCTTCTATCGCCACATTAGTGGCAGATTTTGAGGACCATTCTGAGAGTGGAGGGTTGAAACGAGAACATGAGTGTGTCATGTGCTTGTCAGAGGAGAGATCTGTTGTTTTTCTCCCCTGCGCTCATCAGGTGGTATGCACAACATGCAATCAGCTTCATCAGAAGCAGGGAATGAAAGACTGTCCTTCATGTAGGAGCCCAATCCAGCAGCGTATTTCTGTTCGTTATTCCAGTTTTTAGTTTCACCTCAAGATATGAGGCAAAGCTATAATGATACATGAAAACCCATAGCGAATGATGTTTCTGGGTAGCCCCTTTCAAAAGTCAGACAGTTATGCTCGGGACTATGACTTTTTGTAAGATGAAAAAGAATACAAAGAACAATAAAAAAGAAAGAAAGTATCTGGTAAAGTATGGAGATTGTAGATTACCAGGTCCTTTCATTCACTAAAAGTTGTGTTTCCTTATTGTGTTGTGTATATGAGAACTCCCTTATCGACTTATGCGATAAGTTAACTAGGCTTGTGTCATGCTGATTATTGTTTCATCATCTGTAGACTTCATTATTTAGAATGAGAAGGCTGTTCTTAGCTTGCACCTTGTGAATGTCATTATAGACATGATAGGGAGCTATCTTCATTCTAGCATAACATTTGCCTGAACAGACGTCTTGATAAACTTTGAACAAGATAAAAGCCCTCAGTATTCCCATGGTTGTAACTCATTTGTACTCTTTTGATCTAGCTTTATTAAGAACATATAGGACCAGAAGAGAGGTCAAGAGAGATTGTTTCAGCTGTTTGCCGAGGGTCTATCAAAAACTATGAAGGTAGGGCTAAGGTTGCGTACAAACCACCCTCTCCGGACCTCACTTGTGAGATTTCACCGAGCTTGTTATTATTGTTGTTGATTTAATAGATTACTATTCCACTCCCTGATATATACTTGTTTGCAGCCGCCCCACCCCCCAAATATTTACGCTATAATATCAGCTTATATATTATGTTTAAGTAATTTAACAAGGTAAGAACATATATTAATTATGATTAAACTATAAAAGCCTATATACAAACATATATTATTTGTCGACAAATTTCTTGTTGCATTCTGCTCAACTATGTAAAATATACTATAAAATCACAATAATTAATAACTTAAAATATTTAAAAGATAATATAAAGAAAAACTTGGTTGACTCTTGAAATTTCAAATGTGCTACAGAGGGATTAGTATTTTAGGATTTACATGCATACTAGTTGACTGTGACTCAAATAATTCATATTTTCGAAGACGAATTATATATACTCTTTCTTTATTTTGGCTATTAATATTTGTAGGATATAATGTTTTTTTTTCTCCCACCCACCCCATCCAATAGGAGGATAAGGATTATTAATAGTGTTCTCACTTAATTTCAGTATTATTAACTTGAAGTTTTAACTTACCGATTGATGGTGATGGTGCTCAATCACTTACGCAAACCTCACTTATCTGGATCAATATAAAATGGCCAACGTGAACAAATGTATTCAACTCTAATCACTTATGCGACAGGTCGAGTAAACATATGTATAGCATGATTAAGATTAATGTATAATTGTGGCTACTATAGCTTATAAATAAACCAGCCATCGGTATCTAATTAATTGTGAATAAACAATAACTGACCTCTTTTTTTTGGAATTTCTAAATGAAGCGTGACTTTGCATGACGTCCCTACACATGCCTACTTAACATTCTGGTATTTTTTTTAAACCCCAACCTAGGAGCTTCTTATTTAGAATTTTAATGATCAAACATTAATTTTTAAATAAAGTGCAAATATTTTTCAGAAAAAATTGAATAATACTCATAGTCAAATCGGTCCATATTTTTTCAAGCGGTACTACTTGTGAAAAATATTAAAGTAGATTTTTTGGAATATCATAGATTTTTTTAGTAAAGTTTCTAGAATAGTCTAGTGTAGTGGCTTTGATATTTATAGTTAGGAGAAGTCTAGATATTCTAGAGTTTAGATACTTAGGAGAGATATTTGTAGTAGATAATAGAATTCTCTAGATCTTTTTATATCTAGAAACATCCCTACACAAGTATATATAGGGATGACCATAGTCATTTGTAATTAACCCAAAACAAACCCAATTCAAGACAATTCAAGAGAGTCTTCTTCCATAACAAAGTTATCCTTCTAACTTCCTCTTCCTAAGTTGAATCTTCCGATCTTAATTAACGATCTTGGGCTAGCAGAAGGTCTCCTCGATTATACCTTTCTTGTGCTATTTCTTTACACTACTCCAGTATTTGCACAGTAATAATAAAAATTGAGATAAAGTATTATTTTATTCACGTAGAGTATGATGTGTTTGCATGTCTGTGGGGGCATGAGGAAATAAGATTATATTTATGAATTAACGACAAAATAATATCAATACTACTTGAAAGGTGAAAACATGTCTTTGCCTCCTTCGATAAATCTTCCACGTTTCTAACAATCATATCAATTGTTATGTAGAAAAGGTGGGTGAGTGGATCTGATTTTAATAATATGTAAAGTGTGTAGTTCAAACCCCTAAAAATTTGCATTTGGTTCCCAATAGGCGAATAGTGTCTAGCATGGCAATATGCAATGCATTCCCACTATTTATATGTAACTTGTGTCCAAATTCTATTACACTTTTATGTTTTTAGATGATACATGTACTCTCTGAGTCTGGGATTCAGTTGACAACATATTTTTTTTACCACTTTTACCTTTTTGCTCTCTTAGTTATGACTCGAACTCACAATTTTAAAGTTGGAGATTATTTAAGTTTAAAGTCGATTCACGAACTAATCTTATTCGATGTTTATACTAAACTTATATGTTTCATAAATATAATTATCACTTAATCATGTTATGTATTCCTCATTTCAATTTTTAATTACTAAAATTAAATTAGTGAATTTAATATAGACATGGGATATGAAGATACATATTTACCTAATCTTATTTGCACATGCCAATCGAAAGAGTGGTGGGCACCACACAATCATGCACAAAAATATGCGCGCATGGAACAGTAAACTCATAAAATGCTGATCTTTGCTCTTTCTATGTATTTTTTTTTAAAAAAAATTATGTTTGCTCCTTTTATATTGTAATTGTATATAGTGCTCTAATATAAAAAAATGATCCAATAGTTATTTTTAATTATAATCTTATCTCAAATATACTACTATGTTATGGCATACGCATTTTTTTATACGTGCATAGATGTGGGAAAATTTGCGCATGCAATAAGCAATTACATACAACGGCTAAAGTAACTTTTATATAACTCTCTCTAAAGTCCAAACTCATGTAATTGTCTCCCTATCCATTTTATAAGCCTCTATATGTCCCCGAACATACTGATTATGCTCAAACAAACATTTTGCACTTTGTAGTATTAAGGTTCCCTATATATGGCCATTGGTGGGGTTATGTACTGTCGACACACATAAACTAGAGTCTAGATCATGTCTCCTTACGTGGCACCATGCAAAGTGCTAGTCTGGAAATTTTTTTCACTATAAAAAGTTTGAAATTAGCTATGAATTTTATTGCTAACACAAACATAAATTATTTATAATTCATAAATTAATAATGGATTTTATTATTTAACTACAAATTTTGTCTGTCGCTACTTTTTGTTCTTTTCTTTCTTTTCTAAATAGCATTTCACTCATCTATATGTAAAAAGAACCTACATAGACTTTCAATTTTTTACTATAAATACTATTAAAAAATAACTATTTTTCAACTAAAATTTTTCACTGAAAATATCACTGCTTATCTCACAGATATTTTAATTGAATCAGTGGAAAAAAAATATTTCATATGAAAAAATTAGAAAGTTTCTCATTATTTCAATGAGAATTTATTTTCGCCATGCATTTTTTCAGTGAGCTGGTTCGATGAAAAATAACTGAAAAAATCATGTTTTATAGCATAATTTTTCACTGATTCACAACGGGGAAAATCATTGTTTTTAGTAATGAAAATAATAATGAGGAAAAAAGTTCCTAATTTTGTCGAGAGTTGGGGGTGTTCTTTTTTTTTTTTTTTTAAAGATATACTTTTGGTAGAGAGGATGCAATTGAAAGATGGATACTATAATTTGTATGTGGGTGCATGATGGGTAATACGTGTATATCGATGAGACTTGTAAGGGAGGGGTTGTTGGTGCGCATGCACAACAGAGTGGCTGGTTGTTGGTCACTAATATATGGGTATGCCAGCCACCATGCCCTTTTTAAATTATTAAAAAAAGAAGTGATCCTTTTTAATGAATTTATAATAAAACAAAGAGTTTAGGGTGCAAATTATTAAAAAACATAAAATAAAGTGTAAGTCATAAAAACATTTGTAGCTATTGATCCTTGTGTTAAAAAAGTTATACTATTGGTATATAAAAATTGAACGGTAAAGAATATATTTTTTGAAACAAAAAAAGACTTATACTAAATGATATATAGTACTCCCCGATCTCAATTTGTATGGCACACTTTCTTTTTTAGTCCGTCTAAAAAAGGATGACAATTTTATAATTAGTAAATTTAATTTTGAAATGCTCATTCACTCTTAATGAAATGATTTATAGTTATACAAATATCTATGACTTGTTTTAAATAATAAATTTTAAAAATCTTTTTTTTTAAAGATCATGGCAAGTCAAATTACATCGTATAGAATTGAAAGAAGGGAGCACACAAAAAGAAAGATATTGATAATTGATATCAAGGAGTTGACTTTATACTTGTTTTTTGTTTTCTAGTGCTTTGGCTAATTGGTGTATCCACTTGAGAACATCTAATACATAAGGCTTGCATGCCTTTGGCATAGCTTAATATATCCAATAATTGTTGTCATGCATTCAAGCACTTTTGTTTATAATTGTGTCCCTCTTCTTCTAAGACACCACGTGATTTACGAGTGTACCTTGGTCTCTCTAATTGTCAACTATATCCAAATATATTTATTATACTTGCATATATTAGATGTAACCAAATCCCCTCTTATTTAACTTTTTGAATAAAATATACATGATGATGTTCGTTTTTTTTAATCTTTAAATAATAGTTGATAATGTTACAGTACTAGTCATTTTCATTTTCTTGGAGATAATGCAAGGGCGAAGTACAATAATTACGGTATTTTGACTTGTGAACACTTATCCTCGTATAGTCCTCCAAAAGAATATTTTTATAAAATTGTGGCATGGTATATGAATCTATTCTAATAATATTGTCTGAATTTTATGTGGAATTTTGATCGTAATTGATCTTTCTACTTCTTGAGTATAAGATTCTTAAAATTTATAATCTTAATTAAGTTAATTTGTTTAATATTTTATAGCTATAGCTTCTCATTGAGAGTTATATGAGTAGTTTAATTTTTTTGAAATTTTAGAATCAATCTTCTTTTTTTTTTTTGTGAAATGAACATTATAAAGAAATTATTACCACATAAACTAAACCGAGACGAATAAAGTAATAATGTCACATAAAATATTATATATATTTAGAAAGCAATCAAATCTAAACCTTAAGCAAAAAATAACCATCATCTTGTAGTATTTATTTTCTCTTTTTTTTTTGGCTTAATTACGATCATTATTCCTGGTTGCCTCATCCGCATGCCCCCCATCTCCATCTCAACCCCCCACCCCAACCAAATCTTCTTCACCTATATATACTCACTTCCCTGTTCCAGTTTTTGTCACCTTCACTTCCCACTCCAAAGAAAAAAGTATAACAACATTTCCACACATAAACTTTCACTATTAATCCCCTGTTTCTCATTCGGGTCAATTTTTGTTGGTTTATCTGGAAGTTTAATTATTTCATCAATGGCTGCTTCTGGATTTGAAGGATTTGAGAAAAGACTTGAGCTACACTTCTCCGGCGACGATCCGGCCATCGAAATGGGCGGTCTCCGGCAACTGGATTTTGATTCCATAGAGGAAGTATTACATGCTGTGCAGTGCACAGTAGTATCAGCTGTTTCCAACCAATATTTCGATTCTTACGTACTATCTGAATCAAGCCTCTTTATATATCCAACCAAAATAATCATCAAAACATGTGGAACCACACAGTTATTGAAATCCATTCGTCCGTTCATCCATTTCTCATGCCAAATGGGACTTATCATAACAGAGTGTAGGTACACTAGAGGAAATTACATTTTCCCAAAAGCACAACCGTATCCACATACAAGTTATAAAGAAGAAATTATTTACTTACAGGAACAATTGCCTAATCATCTCTGTTACAGAAAGGCCTCTGTTATGCCTTCGAAATTCACTTCGCATTCATGGCATGTTTTTTCTGCTTGTGATAAGTTTTACCCAATTCCAATTCCTAACGATACGTATACTGTGGAAATTTGTATGACGGATTTGGATCGGGTACTTGCCCGGAAGTTTTTTAAAAATCCGGATACTACCGGAAAACAGATGACGGAGGTGACCGGAATCGGAGAAATTAATCCGAATGCTTTGATTTGTGAATTTGCATTTGATCCTTGTGGATACTCCATGAATGGGATTGACGGAGATCGTTACTCTACGATTCATGTGACGCCGGAAGACGGTTTTAGTTACGCTAGTTATGAGTGCGTTGGATCGATTTACGATGACGATCGTGATGACGACATTGTGAGGATTTTGAAGAAGGTGGTTCAGGTTTTCCGACCGGGGACGATGTCGGTGTCGACTACGTGTTCAAGCAGCAGCAACGAGATTTGGACTAGAGTTGTTAAGGCCGTCGAGCCACTAGGGATGAAACGGAGGAGTTGCACAATCGATGAATTCCCAGCTGCTGGAACTGTGGTGTTTCAAACTTTTACGTCAACGAGGAAATAGGTGAATTGTAATATTAATGAATATATATCGAGTTTAAATTTTAAATCCGTATAGTTAAAAAGGTGGTGTAAGCAGGGAAAAGGTTTGAATTAAAAGTATATGGTGGAAGTAAAGTACCACTACTTTTACTTTTTTTTAATTGGATGTTAATTAATTTAAAAGTTTAGGGGGAATATTATTGATGCATGGGGTAGTAGAATTGCATGGGATTGGATGTGAAAATTGACTTGTGTAGAAAGGTTAAAGTGGGGAAAATGAAATTTTTCATACACAAATGGAGAAGTGGATAGAGACAGATTGGCAAACGGCGTGTGTACATTATGACGATGCATACCCCACTTATATTTGTCACGCCTAGAGAAATTTTGAACCTTTATACTCTTGCTTCTACGTATTACATATCATGTTCGAAAGATCTTAGTGGTATGAGCAGGGTTCTACTTGCATAGCAAAAACACCAATTTACTTTTAATAGGAAACGCCCTCTGCTCCACGCATCTAATTAGCTTGATCATGTGATTCATTGATTCCACCGATTAGATCAAAAGAGTGATTCAATCGATACAAAGTGCGCTTAAAGTAGAGTCTGCTATCTTCTCTATGTGAGTGTGATGTAGTGACTTCATTATATAGTCATGTCTTTTGTGCTTTCAAATTTTTTTTTCTCATTTGTCTTTTCAAAAAAAAGAAGAAATTGGAAAAAAGATAGAAGATGTACGTATTGATAACGCAATTCAAATATAAAATGCATGGTCCCATGCCTAAGCGTGCTTCTAATGACACGTACGAATAGTACTTAGCTAGGATTACGTCCACACATTCATCATCTTCAAGTGTGGGTCAAATGCTCTTTCTTTGTTTTATTGTGTAGCAGTACGATTTTAAAAATTTTTTGTCAGACAACCTAAATGAATATACAAAATACAATTACCATTAACAATCAAATACAAAGTAATTCTTCATATCATGTTTCTCTAACTTGAAAATTAGAGTAATACTAACTGATAGAGAGAACGTGTACGTAGATTCCAATTCCATAATCCGTAGGATTTAAAGATTGACATAATTTAAAATTATTTGTATTAGTAGGATTGGAATGGTAAAGAGTTCAATTTCAATTTATATAGAAAAGGCCGCATGGCTAGGATTGAAAGCTACTATCTCAGGTAGCTAGTCGCTTCTTTTCCGGTATACCACAATGTGAGCAAAGCGAATGAACATAAATCTTTTCGAATATCATGAATATCCGTTGCCTCTTATCTCCTCATCTTCCTATTTATAAGTCACAACTTATTTCAACGTTTTCAATTTTCCATAGAATCTCCGGAGAGAAGCTAAAAGGTAAAATATAAAGAATTGTATCTTTAAAAAGAGGTGACAATAGTTACTATAAGTATACGAAAGAACCTTTCTTTTTTCGAATTTCTATGATGCAATTGGGGAATCGGCATAAGCGAACCAATTTAGATAGTCCTTTATGACTCCGATGGCAACTAAATCGATGCGTTATTGCTTCAAAAGAAATTTCCATCAAAGTTCATTGTGAATCTTTAAATACTTTTTATGAAATTTATGAACACTATATATAGTAAGAAGTCTAAAAAAATAAATTTTTTTATATACATTCAAATCACCATTGGTCATATTGCTCTTTTCACGATCAATATTATTTTATAATTCTTCTTCAATACAATGTTATGATTAGTTAAATATTCATATGAAAATATGTCTTTTTTGGGTTAGGCACGCAAGAGTGCACATTAAATTTGGACAGAGAGAACTAAATAATAAGTACAAGGTCAACTCATAGATATATATGTTTCTAATTTTAATATTGCAAATTGTTATCTACTACTCCCTTAGTTTCATTTTACGTAGCAACATATTAACTTGATACCCCTTAAGAAAATATTTATTTTTATTAAACTAATTTTATTTATTATATTTTAAAATTTTAGATTTGATCACTAGTATTTTATATACTCCCTCTGTCTCATTTTATGTGGCACACATTCCTTTTTAAGCCGTTCCAAAAAGTATCTCACATTTCTATAATTAGATAAAAATTAACTTTGAAATTCCCCTTAATAAAATGATTTACAACCACACAAAATGTTCAAGAATTATTTTAGATCACATGTTTCAAAAGTTTTCTCTTTTTTCTTAAACAACGTGCCAAGTCAAAAGATGCCACATAAAATGGAACGGAGAGAGTAATAATTTTGCGATAAGTGTAGCATTGAAAAAAAATGATTAATTTCTCTTAATTTACTAAAATAGACAAATAAAAAAATTATTTTTAATTTAAGAGCCCATATTTAAAATAAAATGGAGGGAGTATATATATTTATATACATCTAGATTTTTATAATAATATCAACGTCATTTTTGTAAAAAGAGCTGCTAAATAACCATACAGAATAATTCAACCATAAATATAAAGACCATAATAATTTCTCTTTCAAAACAAAGATAAATCTTTTTTTAATTAAAGGGAGCTAAGTCTTTGTTATTCCCTAAACCTAAAAATCAATTGCAAACTCAAATTCTTAGGTTGCTAGGAATATCAAAAGTCTGATGGTTGGCATAAAGTATTTTTCCTGTTAAAAATATATGATTTTCTCTTTTTCTAAAACCCAAATACAGTTAAATATCAACCGTCATTTTTGTAGAAAGAGCTGCTAAATGGCCATACAAAATAATTCAACCATAAATATAAAGACCATAATAATTTTTCTCTTTCAAAACAAAGATAAATCTTTTTTTAGTCAAAGGGAGCTAAGTCTTTGTTATTCCCTAAACCTAAAAGTCAATTGCAAACTCAAATTCTTAGGTTGCTAGGAATATCAAAAGTCTGATGGTTGGCATAAAGTATTTTTCCTGTTAAAAATATATGATTTTTTCTCTTTTTCCATAACCCAAATACTGTTAACTCTTTTCTTAATAAAAATACAAACGAAGAATATACGTCTTCTCTACTCGACTTTCTCTCCTTGTAAAAAAAATACGAATACAATCGAAGAAACTTTGGCGACGCAAGAACACATTAATACAGACGAAGAAATTATAGTTAATAGGGCAATTCATGTATATCAACCAAGAAAATAGGTATGAGCGGGTTAGGGATATAGATCTTTAGGGATGACATCAGACGATAGTTTGATGAATGAAAACGAATGAGTCGATGTCGATTCACACTACAGTTTCAACAATGTTGTACGTTTAGATGAGGATGGAGAATACGATGAAGAAGTTGAAAATGATGAAGAACACATTTTAGGAGATGAGTTTGAAGAATATGATGTTGATCATGAACCCGAGAATGATTTCACCGAAGAGGATGTGGGTGCATGTCCAATCTCCGAAATGCAATTTAGAGATAAAGATTTTTTATTTGCATCGTACAAAGAATATGCACGGTTGAAAAAAAATTCTATTGTAAAAAGAAATTCCAACAAGATGGTGGTGACACTGCTAAGTATACCACCAAGAGTAAAAATTGTAAAGCTAGGATTACTGTCGTTTTTAATAATTATGATTGTTGGTGTGTCTCTAAAGTAGTTAATAAGCACAATTATGTTTTGTTTCTTACCATATCGCGACTGATTGCTGGACATAGGTCCATTAGTGAATCTTTGAAAAGAGATATTGTAGCTCACAATCGATCTGAAATTAGACCTTCCAAAAATATTAGACATGTCGATGTTTCACGTTGTGGACCAAAAAATTTGGATTGCACTACAAAGGACCGTAGGAATTTTATTTTGAAGAGTAGGAATTTTGAAAAGCAAGAAGGTGATGCACATTCATTGCTCAATTTTTTCGTGAAATGCAGATAAAGGATAGAGAGTTTTTCTAATCAATAGACGTTGGTAATAGTGGTAGGCTGCGAAATGTGATATGAGTGCGGTCACATTGTAAGGCAGCTTATGAGCACTTCCATGATGCGATATGCTATGATACAAGTACCTTGTGAATCGCTATAATATGTCATGTGCTTCATTTGTTGGCATCAATCACCACAGGCAACTGATACTACTAGGATGTGATCTCATGAAGATATCGTTAGTTATAAATTGATTCTTAGAACTTAGCTGGAGGCCATGGTGCTATCATAACCAACTAATGCCCGAGCATTCAGTTAGTCATTGCCGAAGTGATGCCACATACAATACATAGATATTATATTTGGCACATATTCTTGAAGTTGCTTCTCCTTACTTAAGTAGGGCTTCCTAATTCTAAGATTGCACGTGGAGAATTTAAGTCCATGATCCTTGATAGTATTAGTGTTGATAATTTTGAGATAAAATTGATAGAACATATTGCAAAATATAATTTGCAAATAAGGAACTAGTTCGACAAGCTTTACTCTGAGAAGGAGAAATGGGTTCATGCGTACCTTGATGTGTTTTTTTGGGCTAGTATGCTATCTACGCAAAGAAGTGGGGGGATGCATGTGTTTTTTGATGGATATATTTTCCGTCAAAGCACCCTGAAGATGTTTGTTCACCGGTATGAGTTAGCAATAAGAGCTAACATGAGAAAGAGTTAGAAGATGAATACAAGTCAAAGGACTTTTGTATTGTAAATGAGTCACAGTCCAAGTAGGAGGAACATGTAATTCAGTATTATACTCGTTCAATATATGAATTTTTCAAGACACAGTTAAGGAGGTTGTATCATTGTGAAGTCAGCACCCCTAACGATTATCAAGTTGTCCTTGGTGTTGAGAAATTCATAATTAGTGATTATTGAGTTATGCATAAAAATGATGAAAATTCAGCAGAGTACACAGTTGAATATAGGCCTAGCGATGATTATTTTAAGGGAAAAGGGTAAAAAATACTCTACTTTCATTTATTGGTCAACTTTTCTCTTAGTTATACTATAGGGCTAAATATACCTTTGTCGTTAGCAAACTTCACATGTATACCCCTCAATTTAACGGATTTTCCCAAATCAATAAAAATTACCTAATTTCAATTGAAATTATTCAACTTCTTCTTTTAATCCAAACCCGACCCACTAAATTAAATAAATCCATATCAAATTAAATTTAAAAATTAGGTGAGATTTCGTGGCTTGGATTTGAATTAAAAGAAGAAATTGGGTAATTTCAATCAAAATTAGATGATTTTTATTGATTTGGGAGAATCCATTAATTTGAGGGGCATATATGTGAAGTTTGTTAACAGCAAGTGAATATTAAGCCTTGTAGTTAAACTAAGAGCAAAGTTAATCAATTAATGAAAGTAGAGTATTTTTTTACCCTTTTCCCTTAAAATAATCATCGCTAGGCTTATATTCAATTGTGTACTCTGCTGGATTTCCACCATTTTTTGTAGAACTCAATAATAACTGATTATGAATTTCTCAACAGCAGGGACTATTTGATGATCGTTAAGGGTGCTGACTTCACAATGATACAATCTCCTTAACTGTGTCTTGAAAAATTCATATACTGAACAAGTATAATAATGAATTACATGTTCCTCCTACTTGGACTGTGATTCACTCACAGGATAAAAGCCCTTTGACCTGTATTCCGCTTGCAACTCTTTCTCGTGTTAGCTCTTATAGCTAACTCATACTGGTGAACAAATATATTCACGGTGCTTTTCAACGGGAAATATATCCATCAGAGAGCACATGCATCCCCTCACTTCCTGGAGTAGATAGCATACTAGCCCAAAAGCACACATCAAGATACGCAGGAATCCATTTCTCCTTCTCGGAGTAAAGCTTGTTGAACCAATTTCTTTTTTGCAAATTATACTTTACAATATGTTCTATCAATTTTATCTCAAAACTTTCAACACTAATACTATCAAGGATTATGGACTTAAATTCTCCACGTGTAATTTAAGAATTAGGAAGCCCACTTAAGTAAGGAGGCGACTTCGAGAACATGTGTCAAATACAGTATCTATGTATTGTTTGTGTCATCACTTCAACAATGGTTGACTGTTCGGGTATTGGTTGGTTATGATAGCACCTAAATAAACATTCTCCATGGCCTCAAGCCAAGTTCTACAAACCAATTTGTAACTAACGAATCTTCACAAGACATGATATCACATCCTAGTAGTATCGATTGCATGTGATGATTGATGTCAATAAATGAAACATATGATATATTGTAGCGATTCACAATGTACGCTATATCAAACCATATCGTATCATGAAAGTGCTCATAAGTTGTCTTACAATGTGAATGCACTCATATCACATTTCACAGCCTACTATCACTATCAACATCTATTGAATAGAAACACTTTTTATTGTTTACCTGTATTTCACGAAAAAAGTTGAGCAATGATTGTGCATCCCTTTATTGTATTTCAAAATTTCTACTCTTCAAAATAAAATTCCTACAGTCCATTGAAGTCAACCCAAATTTTGCAGTCCACAACGTTGAACTTCGACAAGTCTAATCTTGGAGGATTTAATTTCATATCGATCGTGAGCTATAAGATCTCTTTTCAAAGATTCACTAATGGGCCTATGTCCAGCCATCAGTCGCGATATAGTAGGGAGCAAAACATGATTGTGCTCATTAACTACTTTAAAGACACGTCAATAATCATAATTATTAAAAACGACTGTTATCCTAATTTTATAATTTTTACTCTTAGTGGTATACTTAGCTTTGTGATTTCTAGCCCTATCACAACAATAAGTAATATACCTGGTAGTGTCAACACCCATGTTGTTGAAATTTCTTTTCACGATAGAATTTTTTTTCAACCGTGCATGTTCTTTGTACAATGCAAAGAAAAATTCTTTATCTCTAATTCACATTTCGAAAATTGGACATGCACCCACATCCTCTTAGTGAAATCATCCTCCAGTTCACAATCAACATCATATTCTTCAAAGTCATCTCCTAAAATGTGTTCCTCATCATTCTCAGCTTCTTCATTGTATTCTCCATCCTCGTCTAAACATATAACATTGTTGAAACTGTAGTATGAATAGATATCGACTCATTCGTTTTCATTCTTCAAACTATCGTCCGATGTCATCCCTAAAGATCTATACATTTCCTCCCTAGCCCGCTCATATCTATTTTCTTGGTTGATATATCATTACTAAAAATAGCTCAAAAAGGGACGGATAGAAAAGCGACAGACAGCGTCGCTAATGAAAAGCGACGGAAAAAGCGACATTGTCCATCGCTTTTCAATTTTTTTTAATTTATAATTATTCTTTTACATAAGCGACGGACAACGTCTCTAATTCCGTCGCTTTTTTTGGCGGATTTTTGCGCCTAAAATATTTACAAATAATTAATTTTTATTTTTTAATATAAGCGACGGATAGCGTCGCAAATATTAAAAAAAAATAAAAAAAATTAAAGAAAGCGACGCAATAAGAAAGAGACGGACAACGTCGCTTTTGTCCGTCGCTTTTTGGTCAAGATGCGATCAACTCATTTAAAAAATCGACGGACAGAAGCGACGCTGTCCGTCGCTTCTTTAATTATACAGAGACCCGACGGGGGTCTCTTTCCTCATTTCTCTCTTTCTCTTTTCTCTCTTCCTCTCCTCCCCTCCTCTTCTCCGCCACTGCCCCGCCGCTACCTCCACCGCCGCTCCTCCACCGCCGGTCCCTCCACCTCCTTCCTCCAACCTCCTCCAATTTTGAGGTTAGTTGTGTTGTTTATTTGAAGGTTAGGGTTTAATTTGGGTAAAAAAAATTCCAAAAATTGATAGTGTATTCTAGACTAGGGTATGTTGTTGTTGTTGAATTCTAGACTAGGGTGTATATGTTGTTGTTGTTGTTGTTGGATTTTGAGAAATTGATAGTGAAAATTGATAGTGAAAAATTCCATTTTTAGATTATATTCTTAATTTATTAACTTTAATTAGTTTACGCTTGCTATTAGTTTGTGAACCTTAGTTTAGGCTTGCTAATTAGTTTGTGAACCTTAGTTTAGGCTTGCTATTAGTTTGTAAACCTTAGTTTAGGTAATGCTTTCTATTAGCTTGTGAACCTTAATTAGTTTAGGTTCTTTTTTGAACATGAATTATATATGTTCTTGAATTAGGTTGGTTCTTGAATTTGAAATTATGTTTTTGAATTAGATTATTGACTTGAATTTGGGAACTTTAAATTTGAAATAGGTTGTTGAATTACTTTTTGAGTTTTGTTTTAGAATCTTGAATTAGTATTTAACTTTAACCTTTTGAATTAGGTTCTTGAATCTAAGTTTTTTTAAGTTAAGTTTGTTAGTTTAAATTGTTAGTTTTGAGTTAAGAATTAGTTTTCAACTTTAGGAATGACTTTTTGAACTAGAATTAGGTTGGTTCTTTAATTTGGAATTATGTTCTTGAATTAGATTATTGACTTCAATTTGGGAACTTTGAATTTGAAATAGGTTGTTGAATTAGTTTTGAGTTTTGTTTTAGAATCTTGAATTAGTATTTAACTTTAACCTTTTGAATTAGGTAATTGAATCTTAAGTTTTTTTTGAGTTAAGTTTTTTAGTCTTGAGTTAAGAATTAGTTTTCAACTTTAGGAATGATTTTTTGAACTAGAATTAGGTTGGTTCTTGAATTTGAAATTATGTTCTTGAATTAGATTATTGACTTGAATTTGGAAACTTTGAATTTGAAATAGGTTGTTGAATTAGTTTTGAGTTTTGTTTTAGAATCTTGAATTAGTATTTAACTTTAACCTTTTGAATTAGGTTCTTGAATCTAAGTTTTTTTAAGTTAAACTTTTTTAAGTTAAGTTTTTTAGTTTAAATTGTTAGTTTTGAGTTAAGAATTAGTTTTCAACTTTAGGAATGATTTTTTGAACTAGAATTAGGTTGGTTCTTGAATTGGAAATTATGTTCTTGAATTAGATTATTGACTTCAATTTGGGAACTTTGAATTTGAAATAGGTTGTTGAATTAGTTTTGAGTTTTTTTTTATAATCTTGAATTAGTATTTAACTTTAACCTTTTGAATTAGGTAATTGAATCTTAGTTTTTTTTTAAGTTAAGCTTTTTTAAGTTAAGTTTTTTAGTCTTGAGTTAAGAATTAGGTTTCAACTTTAGGAATGATTTTTTGAACTAGAATTAGGTTGGTTCTTGAATTTGGGAACTTTGAATTTGAAATAGGTTGTTGAATTAGTTTTGAGTTTTTGTTTTAGAATCTTGAATTAGTATTTAACTTTAACCTTTTGAATTAGGTAATTGAATCTTAGTTTTTTTAAGTTAAGTTTTTTTAAGTTAAGTTTGTTAGTTTTGAGTTAAGAATTAGTTTTCAACTTTAGGAATGATTTTTTGAACGAGAATTAGGTTGGTTCTTGAATTTGGAATTATGTTCTTGAATTAGATTATTGACTTGAATTTGGAAACTTTGAATTTGAAATAGGTTGTTGAATTAGTTTTGAGTTTTGTTTTAGAATCTTGAATTACTATGTATATATATATTATGTATTATTATAATTTTTATTTTTTTATATGTAGGATGAGTTTGGACGTGTTTTGTCTGAGTATAGCCAAACTCAGCAAGGTCTGGGCTTGTCGACCGAGCCTACAAACGAGAAAGCCACTCAAATATGGACCGAAAAAGTGGCAGGGGGCAGACAAAAGGGGAGAGTCTATGGTCTAGGCTCGAGGAATGATTTGCGACGAATCTAGGCAGTACTGGATGGTATTGGATCCTCGCGCCAGGCTGAGGCGGTTGATGGGGTCCATCTTGCACATATGTCGCAGCAGATCACAGATCTTACTAGGGCCTTGGCAGAATCCGAGAGAAAACGGATTGAGATCACTGATGATCTGTCCAAGACCATCCAGGCTCTTCGAGAAGAAATGTCGTCATTTGTTGGTCGTCGCCGTCGTAGTATAGATCCTACTCCTTCCTCCTCGTCATCAAGTGACGACGTTACTGAGACTACTGAAAATAAGGAGGTGTTTGTGGATACTACCCTCCATTAAGATAGCCCCATTTCCTTCTATAGTTTGACACAATTTGACACTTTTTTTTAATGTTATTGAATATTTTATAGGTTATTTTGGTGGACCTTTTATGTGATTAGTAGATTTTTACTTTGTTTTTAGTTTGTTGTTGATGTTTTTATTGTTTTATGAATTGTAATTGTTGGTTTGGGCTGTATTGAATAGGTTTTTGAAATGGCAGGTGGTGCAGATTGAAAATGCAGATTTTTGTTGCTGGAAAAAATGCAGAAAAGCGACGGACAGCGTCTCTTTTGTCCGTCGCTTTTCTGGAATTGTCCGTCGCTTTTTCTAAGAAATTTTAAAAAAAATTCCAGAAAAGTGATGGACAGCGTCGCTTTTCTGGAAAAAAATTACCAGGAAAAGCGACGTTGTCCGTCGCTTTGTTCTTCAAGCTCAAGAACAAAGTGACGGCGTCCGTCGCTTTTGGGAAAGTGACGGGCCATTTTTCCACGGTAGAGAGGCCGTCGCTTTTGGCCATCTCTTTTTGGCCTTTTTTTAGTAGTGTATATGTTTGTCAGACAACTATAATTTCTTCTTCTATATTAATGTGTTTTTGCGCCGCCAAAATTTCTTTGACTTTATTCATGTTTTCTTCGATTGTATTCATGTTTTTTTTACAAGGAGAGAAAGTTGAGTAGAGAAGACATATACTCTTCGTCTATATTTTTTATGTCAATCGTAGGACTTTTGATATTTCTAGCAATCTAAGAATTTGTGTCGCAAATTGACTTATAGGTTTAGGGAATAACAAAGACTTGGCTTTCTTTAATTTAAAAAGGGAAAATGTCTCAAAACACACATAAACTATGGTCGGAATTGTTGTTACACACTCTAACTTTGTGGAGGTCCTATGACCCCCTAGACTATTTTATAGTGTAATATTTAGGGTATTATCAGCTTAGCTTGACCACTAAATCACTCAAACTAAAGTAAGTTCTTTCACACGCTATCAAAAAGAGGGGTCAGTTCTCATTAATGTTAATTTATCTTCCATTAACCCTAGAATTTTCTTAAAACTATCTAACTTTATCTTCATGATTATTCATCAAATAACACAAATTATTCCAATTTCATGTGATTTTTACTTTCAATCTACTATTTTGAAGTTGCTGCTTATACGTGTGTTCACTTGCATGTCCATCTATGCTAATAATACCAACAATATTACACTATAAAATAGTTCAGGGGGGTCATAGAACCCCCACAAAGTTAGAGTGTGTAATAACAATTTCAGCCATAGTTTAGGTGTGTCTTGAGCTATTTTTCCATTTAAAAAAGAAATAAAAAATTAGCTTTAATTTGGAAGATAAAAGTTATTGTGATCTTTTTATATTTGTGGCCAAATTTTGAGCCAAACTATTATATATGACCACTTAGCATCTCTCTTTACAAAAAAAATGACGGTTGACAGTATTGTAAAAATCTAGATAGATATAAATATACTCCCAGTATTTCATTTTAATCGGCTCTTAAATTAAAAATAATTTTTTTTATTTGTATTAAATTAAGAGAAATTTACCATTCTTTAACAATGCTACACTTATCGTTAAATACTATATAAAATACTAGTGATCAAATTTAAAATTTTAAAACATAATAATTAAGATTCGTTTAATAAAAATAAATTCTTAATAATACTTTTTTAAGAGTGTCAAGTCAACATGTAAGATAAAACGAAGATAGTAGATAACAACTTGCAATATTAAAATTAGAAAAACATTTACCGATGAGTTGATCTTGTACTTGTAATTTAGTGTTCCCTCTATCCAGATTATATGTGCACTCTTGCGTGGCTAATCCAAAAAATAACATATTTTCATATGAATTTAACTAATCATAACATGTTATTGAAGAAGAATTATAGAATAATATTGATTGTAAAAATACAATTCTTTATATTTTATCTTTTTGCTTCTCTACATGAGACAGTAGTACATAACAATTAAAAATAACTTAATTAGAGATCATTTTAATAATAAATATAACTAATAATGCATAATTTATCAAATCAGGTAACATAGACGCGTCACAGGACTTGTATGATCAACACTAATGTGTTCAGTGTTGATCGTACAAATCTTGACGTCTAAAGTGTTTTGAATTATTTTTATTAAAATATTATCAAATTATTTAAATATATAATTTAAATTTATTTGAAAATAATAATTAAAAATTTCTTAATTAGAGGTCATTAACAACAAATATAAGTAACATGTTGCAGCGGGTGCCCTGGTATATGGTGCACGAACACCAAACAAACAAGAAAATTCAACAAGCAAATATGGTTGAAATTCTACTAGGAATTGTAATGAACTTATTGAACATATCAAACATTTTTTTAGAAATGGGATGTGAATCAATATTTATGATACAAATTTGGGATTATAAATAATTACAATTACTAACAACTTCAAACACCAAACAAATAAGAAAATTCAACAAGTAAATATGGTTGAAATTCTACTAGGAATTGTAATGAACTTATTGAACATATCAAACATTTTTTTAGAGATGGGATGTGAATCAATATTTATGATACAAATTTGGGATTATAAATAATTACAATTACTAACAACTTCTTAAAGATCGAAACATTGCAACTCTTAACCCTCAAATGATTTTATATATTTAACACTCCAATAATGTTTCATCATCCTAAACCTCGAGAGAATTACGTAACTAAAAAAAATATGGAGAACTCCTACCAAAAAAATTGCTAAGGAACCACTTCACAAATCTCCCATGAATCACAATATTTTATATCAAGAGACTAGAAATCAACTCATGTCTGAAGTTGACTTATTGTTGTTAAAAAATGATTCGAGAAATTAGTGTTGATTACATGAAATAAATTTTAATAGATTCGTATCCATTGATTACCATCTATAACGTGATGGAAGAGTTGGATACTACTGTTTCTAAATCAAATGAAGAAAAAAATTGTGTCATCGTTATCAGTAGTGACGTTGAGGCTGGCTTTGCATCCAATAATTCATCAGTTAATCAAAAGAACAATTAATAGTTCTTTATTAAGTTCATTTATCTATTTTTTATTTTAATCCTTTATCTGTGATCTTATGTTTTGATATTTATTATGAAAATTCATAAAATTAATGAAATTATAGTTGTTATATTATTCATTGCTTCATCGTTTAAATTTTATTATTTTTAAACTAAACATAAAGCAATGAATAATATAATAACTATAACTTCATTAATTCATAAGAATTCATAATAAATATCAAAACATAAAATAGATAAAGGACCAAAATGAAAAATAGATAAATAAATTTAATAAATAACTATTAATTGTTCTTCTGGTTAATTGATGGAATTTTGGATGCAAAGTCAACCTCAGCATCAGTACTGAGTACTGATAACAATAACAAATTTCTTTTCTTCATTTAATTCAAAAACAATAGTGATCGACTGTTCCAACATGTTATAGATGGTATGGTAGTCAATGAATAGAAATCCATTAAAATTCATTTTATGTAATCAACACTAATTTCTTGAGTCACCCTTAACATCAATAAGTTGACCTCAAATGTGAGTTTGTTGAGTTGACTCCTAGTCTTTTAATACAGAATATTGTGATTGACGAGAGATCCGTGAAGTGGTTCCTCAATAATTTTTTCGTAGGAGTTCTATCCATATTTTTTAAGTTACTGATTTGCTTAAGGTTTAGGATGATGAAATATTTTTTGAAGTGTTTAACATAGAATCATTTGAGAGTTAAGAAGTGCAATATTTCGATCTTCAAAAAGTTATTGGTAATTATAGTTAGTTCTAAACCCAAGTTTGTATCATAAATATTGGTTCACATTCTACTTTTCTAAAAAAAATGTTTGATATGTTCAATAAGTCCATTGCAATTTTCAGAAGAATTTCAGTCATATTTGCTTGTTGAGTTTTCTTGTTTGTTTGTTTGGTGTCCATGCACCATAGCACCGTGTACCAGGGCACCCACCATGCAATAGCTGTGCACCATGTCACTTATATTTTTAGTTAAAATGACTTCTAATTAAGTATTTTTTTAATTATCATGTTTAAATAAATTTAAACTATATATTTAAACAATTTTCAAACATAATTTGAAAATATTTTAGTAACGACAACTAAAAACACTTTAGGCATGAGAGTCACACATTAGTGTTGATCATACAAGTCTTTTAACGCCCCTATGGTACGCCGGATTTAATAAATTGCAAATCATTACTTATATTTGTTACTAAAATAACCTCTAGTTAAATAAAAAAAAATCTAATTATTAAGTTTAAATAAATTTAAACTATATATTTGTTATTAAAATGAGCTAAAATTAAGTAATTTTTTTAATTATTAAGTTTAAATAAATAATTTTTCAAATGACCGTGGCTACTCCAACAGCAATAACATCAAGGTCAGGGCAATAGACCATGTGACAAGTTTCCGACAAGGTGATTATGTCGATTACAGAGTGTGTTCCATGTTAACAAAATTGTTAACTAGAATTCAGGAATCACAATTGACTCGAGAATCCCTAGACTGGACAGGAAGAATTTAGAGATCTTCGAGTTTAACAGTCAATTGAGAAGTGTAAGAGAAGTAGAAGAAGAAGAGAAAGAAATTAGTATATTCATCATGATTGATTAGTACCAAGAGTACAAGTATTTATAGCTGAGCTAAGGTGCAACCTTCAATTCTGTTAGTTAACCAATTCTACCGCCAAAACTAACTAACAGTTAACTGACTAACAGATTTGCCGACTCAGCTAACTAACTTTTGCTTAACTTGCTGACTCAGCTGACTATTACAATATATTGATATCAGTACTCCCCCCTAACAAAAGATACTTGACCTCAAGGATCAAACTGAGGAAATCTGGTCTTGAGAATGTTAGCAAACTCCCAAGTAGCATGATCTGCAGCTAATCCTTGCCATTTGACTAGCACCTGAGCAACAACCTTGTTACCCTTCTTCACCATTCTCCTCTGCAATACAGATTCAGGTTGTGGACAATTGGGATCAGCAATGTCAGTGGTAGGAGGATAGGATATTTGAGCTGGAATGGCATGACATTTCTTGAGAAGAGACACATGGACATTAGGATGCATTTTCACTGAGCTAGGGAACAAAAGAGTGTATTCAACTGGCCCAACTCTTTTAATTATCTGTAAGGGACCATGAAACTTAGCAGTAAGTTTGTGAAATGGTTGTTGGGCCACAATGACTTGCCTATAGGGCTGCATTTTGAAATAAACCCAATCCCCTATGGCAAAGGTTTTGTCACTTCTATGAGTATCAGTTTGCTGCTTCATCCTTAGTTGAGCCCTCTCAAGATGGTATTTGAGCAACTGTAGCTTCAACTCCCTATTGAGCAAGGTATTATCAACATCAGTAGAAGCTGATTCACCTGGTAAGTAGGGAATGTGTAATGGTGGAGGCCTGCCATATAGAGCTTCATATGGAGTGGTTTGAATGGCTGAATGAAAAGAGGTATTATAACAATACTCGGCCATTGGTAAGCAAGAGTACCAATCAGAGGCATGTGCAGTACAAGAGCACCTCAAATAGGTCTCTAAGCACATGTTTAAGACTTCAGTCTGGCCATCAGATTGGGGGTGATAGGCTAAGGAAGTGTTTAACTAAACTCCCTGTAATGCAAACAGTTCTTGCCAGAAGGAACTAAGAAATACAGCATCCCTATCACTAGTGATGGCATCTGGAAACCCATGCAGCCTAACAATAACATCAATAAACACCTTGGCCACAGATTGAGCTGAATAAGAGTGATTTAAGGGAATGAAATGCCCATACTTGCTTAACCTATCAACAACCACCAGAATAGCCTCATGACCATTTGACTTTAGGTAGCCCATCAATAAAGTCCATACTGATCTGAGACCAAACTACATCTGGAATAGGTAGTGGTTGAAGTAATCCAGGGCATACAGCCAAATTAGCTTTGTTCTTTTGGCAAATATCACACTTCTGGACAAAAGACTTGACATCATGTCTAATACCCTTCCAATAAAAAAGTGTAAGCAACCTCTTCAAAGTTGCATCTACCCAGAGTGACCCCCTTGTGGTGTACTATGCCAAAATGTGATGATAGACTCCCTCAGGTAGGTACTTTACCAACCACCAACTTGCCCTTCCTTCTGAGTTGGTTATTGTGCCAAGTGAATTGAGAGGTAGTTGTACCAGACTTCAGCTGATCAATAATGGTCCTCATGTCAACATCTGAATCCTAACTATCAAAGATCTCTTGTAGTAAATCAGAACTAGAAGAAGAGATTACTAGGGACATTAACTCAGAACCAGTCATCCTTGAGAGTGCATCAGCAACTTGGTTCTCCACACCCTTTTTATATTCAATAGTGTAATCAAAAGGCATTAGTTTTGTCAATCCCATCAACTGAGAGTTGGTGTGAATTTTCTGCTCCATTAGAAATTTCAATGCCTTCTGATCAGTTCTAATGATGAACTTCTGGCCAAGAAGGTACTGAGACCATTTGGTTACAGCATGTACTATTGCTAAGAGTTCCCTGTCATACACAGACATAGCAGCATGTCTACTAGAAAGACCCTTACTGATGAAGGCAATGGGGTGCCCATGCTGCATAAGGACTGCACCAATACCTTAGCCACTAGCATCAGTCTCCACCATAAAAGTTTTGTTAGCATCAGGCAGTGCTAATACAGGGGCTTGGGTTAAAGCTGTTTTCAATTGAACAAATGCAGTATTTGCCTCAGGTGACCATTTGAAGTTGTCTTTCTTGAGAAGTTCAGTAAGTGGCCTGCTTATCACTCCAAAATTTCTAATAAATCTCATGTAGTACCCTGCTAACCCTAAGAACCCCCTCAGTTGTTTGAGAGATAATGACACTGACCAGTTCTGTACAGTTGTTATCTTTTGAGGATCAGTAGCTACACCTTCTTCTGAGATGAAATGGCCCAAGTACTCTATTCTAGGGACCCCAAAAAAACACTTGCTCTCCTTAGAAAACAACTGGTGCTTCCTCATTTCCAAGAAAACACATCTAAAATGCTAAATATGATCATTCAGATTCTGACTGTATATCAGAATATCATCAAAGAACACCAACACAGACTTTCTGAGAAACTGTTTGAACACAGAATTCATCAAACCTTGGAAAGTTGCTGGTGGATTAGATAGTCCAAATGGCATTACCAGATATTCAAAATGACCTGAATGTGTTCTGAATGCTGTTTTAGGAATGTCTTCTACTGCCATCCTCAGCTGGTGGTAACCAGCTCTAAGGTTTATTTTTGAGAATACCTTAGAACCCCCTAGCTCATCCAAAAGGTCTTCTACCACAGGGATTGGAAATTTATTCTTCATTGTATACTTATTCAAGTCTCTATAGTCCACACATAGCCTCCATGTCCCATCTTTTTTTCCCACCAAAACAACAGGTGAAGCAAAAGGGCTGCTACTAAGTTGTATTACCCCTTGATCTAGTATTTGTTATACCATATTCTCAATGATATCCTTTTTAACAGCTGCATATCTATATGGTCTCTTGTTGTTAGGCTCAGTACCATGTTGCAATACTATGGTAAGATCAAACACACCTCTAGAAGGTGGTAATTGTTTAGGTTCATCAAATATCTCCTTGAACTCACTTAACAGTTTCATCAACTGAGGATCCCCCTCTAATTCTCCCTTATTTTCTAATGAATACCATTGCATTTTGTTACAACTGAGAGGTATGACTTGAATCGTGCATAATTGAGATTCAACACCTGTGAGTTTGTCCCATTTACTATCACCAGAAGAAGTAATATGTTTACCTGCACCTCTGAGTAAGTGCTTCTTCCCCTTGTACCAAAATTCCATAGTGAGATCTCAAAAGTTCATCTTGATATCGCCCAAGGTCAATAACCATTGCACCCCTAGTACTACTCCACCAGATCCCAAGGGCAGTAGTAGGAAATCTGTTGTAAATTCAGCACCCTGGAGCAACCAAGAAATCCTGCAGACCTGATCCACTTTCAAACTATTGACATTAGCTGCAGTCACCAACTGAGGGTATGTCACCTTAATCTTGCACCCCAAAAGCTTCACTAATTCAGGGTCAATAAAATTGTGTGAGCTGCCAGTATCCACCAATATATGCAATGGTTTCTTAGAGTGATACCAGTCACCCTTAGTGTTCTGTAACCCAAGGACCCATTCAAAGCATGGATAGATATTTCCATCTGTTCCATAGTTTGTCCTAGCTCCATTATTTGCTCAACATCATCTTCCACTTCTTGATCTAGCCCTTCCTCCAGTTCTTCAACCTCTAGCAGATAAAGTTGTTTTATGTTCTTACACTTATGACCAGGTATATATCTTTCAGTACAAAAGTAGCATAGGCCCTGGGCCCTCTTCTCATTCATTTCCTCAACACTCAACCTCCTTCTAGTTACCCCCTTCTGAGTTGCAGGCACCATAGAACTTGGTGTAGGCAATAAAGCTTTACTCTGGAATCTTGAATCACCAGGTCTTTTAAATGCAGAGGTCTGTTTCATGGCCTTAGCTTGAGCAGCCAAGTAGGCTTCCTGCATTCGAGTAGTTCTATACAATTGTGACAAAGTGGTAGGATTTGTCAATTTTACAGCAAGATTAAGCTCCTCCTTAAGACCTCCAAGGAAACAACTTATAGCATTCTCCTGAGAAAGATTTACCCTTGTTAAATTTCTCTCAAAGGTAGTTTGATAGTCCTTCACAGAACCAGTTTGTCTAGTCTTCTTTATTTTCTCCATTGGATCATCATAATCGACACCAAATCTTTCCACTAGGGCCATTACATACTCATTCCAGCTAAGGGAATGTGTGCATTGCCTATACCTCATGAAAGATTGATGCCATTGAATAGCTTCCCCTTCTAGGTGTATTGCTGCTAGCCCCACCCTTTTGTCCATAGGAATTTCGTCAAACTTGAAAAACTGCTCGACTCTAAATAACTAAGACCTTACATCCTCCCCAGAAAACTCTGGAAAATCAAGCTTAGAGTAATGAGGTATAACTTGCTGGTAATTCATAGGACCCTTGTTCCTGGGTTCCTCCACGAGTGGCCTTTCTCTGGACTGTCTTCCTCCTGAAGACTCAACGTCATCAACTACAGGTATAGAAGCCCTTCGATTCCCCACCATGTGTTCCTTCAATTCCATCATGGTTTGATCCAATTTCTTCAGTGTTGCCATCTCACCATTGAGAATCCCAATCTCCGTAACCAATTTCTGCGTCACCTGGCGCAGATCTACAGCTTCAACACTGGTTTCCCCCATAGGATCACTATTAGCCTGAGTTCCTTTCGTCATTACTGCCGAGAATCACTCAACTTTGATACCAATATTAACAGAATTGTTAACTAGAATTCAGGAATCACAATTGACTCGAGAATCCCTAGACTGGACAGGAAGAATTTAGAGATCTTCGAGTTTAACAGTCAATTGAGAAGTGTAAGAGATGTAGAAGAAGAAGAGAAAGAGATTAGTATATTCATCATGATTTATTAGTGCCAAGAGTACAAGTATTTATAGCTGAGCTAAGGTGCAACCTACAATTCTGTTAGTTAACCAATTCTCCCGCAAAAACTAACTAGCAGTTAACTGACTAACAGATTTGCTGACTCAGCTTAACTAATTTGCTGACTCAGCTAACTAACTTTTGCTTAACTTGCTGACTCAACTGACTATTACAATATATTGATATCATTGCATAAGCCCTTGGGTTTTGCAAAACACTGCCGGCTGGGAAGATAACCTCATCTCCTCGGACTCAAAATTTAATCTCATATTTTTCAGAGTCCATGAGAGTTTTTCCTGTTGCAAGGAAGGGTCTCCCAAGGATCATAGGGATATCTTCATTAACCGCACAGTCAAGGATGACAAAGTCGAATGGTAATTTAAACTTCTACATATGTTATTTGATGACACTGTGAAAACACAATATCCCTCAACAAGGGACATCCTTCACCTAGCTTCACCATGGTCATATCCCTCTAATTCTTTGCTCCTTCAACCATCTTTTGGAAGGAAGCAATATGTGTGCATGTTATTTATGGTGCTTATTAATAAAGATTCCATAGCCACTTAGTAACTACTGGTATTCATAAGGAATCAATCATTTTAGTAGTTTCAATGTAACTTGAGTTGTTAAGTAATCACCTTAAATCTATTTATGTAATTGCCTAATGAACTTAGATATGATATATATAAGCGCACAGGCTTTGCATCAATGCAATGATTATCTCACTGTAGAAGAGCAAGTATGAGTGGACATACCTGGAGAACACTCATATCCAGGTAACTGAGTTCAGGGCATTCTTTTGTATGAAAATTATTCCAGCATCCCCAATTTGGTGACAGCCACTGACATCCAAACAATGCAGGGAGCAACCTTCACCAAAAGCCACAAGTGCTTCATCTCCTACTCTAGTAATTAAACAGCGTTAATGATTTCTTAGAGCCGATAAAATTGTTCTTAAGTAGCAAGCTTTGGATCAAAAAACAGTTCAAGGTATCCGCCGTGGGAGATACAACCAGTCAACATTACACAATAAAAGAAAAGTTGCTAAAACAAGGAACCAACTAGACATTTTTTTTTTGCTGCAGTGTAGAACATTTTTCATAGGACTCAGGGACAGGAAGCATTAAAGCAGCAATAAAAGAAAAGCTGCTAAAACAAAGAACCAACTAGATATATTTTTTTTGCTGCAGTGTAGAACATTTTTCATAGGACTCAGGGACAGGAAGCATTAAAGCAGCAGATGAATATTGTGCCTAGATAATCTTCATCTTTATATGAACAAAACACCTCTTACAGCACCAGAGGCTCCAAAAGGAGCACACATCTCAAAGAGATTTTTTTTTATGACCGTAGTGTCTGGGCAAGCTTTCGCGCACCTTGACTAAATTTTTTGTCTTCGCTGAGATTTGAACCTGAGACCTCAGGCCTCAAGGCTCTTTAACCCACTTCATTGACCACTAGGCCACACCCTTGGGTGCATCTCAAAGAGAATTTCAAGTATAAATTCCTAAGACAACAGAAGAAGAAAGTAATGCAAGAAAGGAAGAGGCTATCTGACAGTTTTATCAGCACAAAATTTGATGATTGAGAAAATTTTTAAAATAAGGTGATGTTAGTGAGAAAAAGAAAATCATGTACCGATAAAAAGGAATCAAAGGCTGAGGTCTGTTAGATATTTAGATTATCTAAGTCTCCTTTAGTTTCAGTGAAAGAGATCGAAACAAAGTCATCAATTCAACCATTCGAATAGTCTCCCCTAAGATCGACCTATTTTCCAAATGATCTGAACCTCGATACCACATTCTGAATCAGATACTCCGACGAAAGCAAATTCTTTGCCCGTCCCTCATCATTGAAAGGAAGAATTGCTATATATATATCCATTTATGTATAAACAAATGTGGTTCCATGGATTGGACACTTGCACACCAAAAACTATAATTCCCTTATTTAAAACGACATCGAATTAGATGAAAAGACCAGAATAATCAACCGAAACAATTGAGTTTTGGCCATAAAGTACAAAGGATACAGCACAAGCCACAAAAGAAATTACATCATTTAGGGACAATGAACAGCAGCCAAAAGCAAAACTGCTTTCCACATCGGATACCCCTCTTCAAGAAACCCCATTGCACAGCTAAAGTGGTTCTCAAAAAAATTATAACAATAATGCATGTTTAAAAGATTCACCATCTGATGGGCAATTACAAGTAGTAAAATAATTGAATGACATCGTTAACCCAACATATAAAGGGTACATGTTAGTGTTATATTAAACTCCAAACCAAGAATTTCAATATTTGATCCGCAACTCCAAACACAGAATTGCATAATATTTTAAATTCATTAAGCAGTAAGCTCAATGTTTCGAAAGCATTGAGATGCTTGAAAGAACATTACCGATAAAAATTGTCCATCTCAAAGAAAAAGAAAACATCAAGAACTAGTTGAAACCAACAAAACAGATCTATACAGCAACAGACAAGTCCACTAAGAAAAATCTGATATGTTCATATTACTTTTTTCAGCTTTTCTCCATACAACTGTGTCTATATTCTTCATCATATTATTACTACTTCCTCTTTTATTCTCTCTGTGGGTGGGTGGGGGGTGGGGGTCTCTCTGATGCAACTACTTCTATTTCTTCTGAAAGGGAAATAAAAAACAGAAGCGTGGTATGCTACTTCCAACCCAAAAATGTTCAATGTACAAATCAGCCCCTATTTCCAGTTCATTACTCCCCGGTATCTTCCACTCAGAAATCATGTCTTGCACCTAGCAATAGCATACTTTAATTACAGTCTAGTCAGTACTTATCTTGTTTTTTAGAGTAGTCAACATGAGTGTTTCTTCTTTTTGATGAAGTAAATATTTTTTCACTGTGGGAAAAACTCCTAAATTCAAGATGTATGCCAAAAAGTAGAGAACCTACCCAATAATATGGTTTTCTACAAATGTTACCCAACAGTCAATGAAAGTTCTCTAGTCGCTTAAGGATTCTAGAGAGATCATGGTGGAAAAACAAAAACAGGGGAGTTTAATGCCATGCACGGAGGATCAGATGCAGTCAGGAGAGAATCCCACGGATGGGAGCATTTCTATGAAAACCTTAGAGTAGGAAGAAAGTAATAAGCAGGCGAAGATCAAATACAAGTGATAAATTAGAATGACATAGAACCACTCCAAGTGGACGAGTCGACCAGCGAAGGGGAAGCAAAGGAGAGAGCCACTTTATGGATTCACTCAAATGTCATTAAACTTGGCAAGAAGTTCGGGGTTGCTTTCGAAGGATGTAAGAAGATAGCATATGAAATGCTCTACAGAATTGATCAGAGAAGAGGGATGGATCATAATCAGAAAGGGGAAGGGAAGCAGGAAAACCTACAAATAGCAATTCCAAAGGAGGTAAGAAACCTGGCTTTTGACATGAAATTCAAGGAAGGGAAACCAGGGGTAAGAGGGAGAATCACATCTGTGGGTACTACATGAAGATAAAAGTACTTTCTTGGAATGTGAGGGGGTTAAATGAGGTGAATAAAAGAGCTCTAGTCAGGAATTTACTACTTCAATGGGGGGCTGATATTTATGTTTTAGTGGAGACAAAATTAACAAGGAAGGAGAATAGCTACTATCAACAACTATGGCATAACTGATGGCTAGGGGAAGTGCATATGGATGCTATTGGTAGAAGCGGAGGGATAGTAATACTATGGGACAAAAGGAACTGGAGGGGGGAGATGGTGGATAGTGGGGATCAGATGATAACCTGCAAATTTGAGGGCATCAATTAAGAAGTAACTTGGCATCTAAGTGCAGTGTATGCTGAGTGTGGCAGAATACAAAGGAAGGAGCTTTAGTGGGAATTAGCAGTTATTAGGAGTCTATTTGAAGGGCCATGAGTGGTGTGTGGTGATTTTAATATCACTAGATACCCGGAAGAGAGAACTAATTGCCAGAGAATCACAAGAGCTATGTCTGAGTTCTCATACTGGATCAACGACATGGAACTCGTAGACCCTCCTTTATTTGGAGGGACTTTCACTTGGAGAAGGAGTGATAATCATGGGAGTGCATCTAGAATAGACAGGTTCCTTTATTCATCACAATGGGAGGAAATGCATCTTCAAATCAAACAGTCACTACTACCAAAACTCGGATCAGATCATATCCCTTTAATGTTAACATGTGGAGATATGGATTTCAAGAAATCTTATTTCAAGTTTGAGCAATGGTGGATGGGGGTGGACGGTTTCAAGGATAAGGTGCATGGGTGGTGAAACTCTTTCAGTGTTTCTGGGAGCCCGGCATACATCTTGACTTCCAAACTCAAACTTTTAAAAGGAAAACTGAAAGAGTGGGGAAACGATAACAGAAACAATTGGAAACAAAGGAGGGAGGATATACTAAACCAAATCTCTGATTTGGAGAGCATCATGGAACAAAGAACACTCACAGATGATGAGTTATTGCAAAAGACTCATCTATCTATGGAATTTGAGGAAGTGGCCAGAAATGAGGAGATAGCATGGAGACAGAGATCCAGAATCCAGTGGTTGAAGAATGGAGACAAGAACACAAAATACTTTCACAGAGTTGCTACTGCTCACAAGAGATTCAACACCATTGACACAATTGAAGAAGGGGGAGATACCATCACTGATGCAGATACTATAAAAATAACCATACAAAATTATTATCAAACTTTGTATAGTGAGACAGAGAATTGGAGGCCTGATTTCAACCTCCAAGACTTCACAAGCATTAACAGGGAGGAGCAGGAATGGTTACAGAGACAGTTTGAGGAGGATGAAGTACTACATTGCATCAAGCTTTGTGCCAGTGATAAGGCACCAGGGCCTGATGGGTTCCCAATGGGATTCTACAGAGATTTCTGGAGTATGTTGAAACTTGACATCATGAACACAATGCATCATTTTCATGAATTCCATGTTTTTGAGAAGAGCATCAATGCTACATATGTGGCTCTAATCCCTAAGAAAAATGGAGCTTTATCTTTAAGGGACTTCAGACCCATAAGTCTTATCAGTGGAGTATACAAAATCATTGCTAAAATGTTAACCGAAAGAATGAAACAGGTGGTGAGTAAGTTGGTGAACAAGCATCAGATGACATTCATAAAAGGCAGACAAATTATGGATGTTGCGTTAATAGCAAGTGAATGTGTGGATACCAGATTGAGAGGCAAGAAAGCAGGTGTCATGTGCAAACTTGACTTGGAGAAGGCCTACAATCATGTAAATTGGGGGTTTCTCTTAAGTATCTTAAGGCAGATGGGGTTTTGAGACAAATGGCTAAAATGGATAGAATTTTGTATTAGAACTGTCAGGTTCTCTATTTTGGTAAATGGAGAACCTGTGGGTTTTTTTCCCTCTGAAAAGGGCTTGAGACAGGGAGACCCCCTCTCCCCTTTCCTATTCATACTAGTCATGGAAGGACTGAACAACATGTTGAGGGTGGCCACCCAAAACAGATGGATAAGGGGCTTTGAAGTTAGCAACAGAGCAGGCCGGAGCATGGAGATATGTCAACTCCTTTATGCTGATGACACTGTGATCTTCTGTGAAGAAAAGGAGGAACAGATAAGGTATATCAGGCTAATACTTGTGGTACTAGAGGCAGTCTCAGGTCTGAGGGTCAAAGGGAGGAAGAGCAGCCTTTTTCCCATCAAGGAAGTAGCTCATATGCAGAACCTAGCCAATATCCTAGACTGCAGAATAGAACAATTGCCTACCACTTATTTGGGAAAGCCTTTGGGCAGCAAACATAAGGAGCTACTAATATGGGATGGGATAATTCAGAGATCAGAGAAGAAGTTAGCCATTTGGAAATCACAATATCTCTCACTTGGGGGTAGACATACACTGATTAATGCAGTCTTAGATTCACTCCCAACCTATGTCATGTCCTTATTTCCCATGCCGACAGAGGTTTTGAAGAAGCTGAATAGGTTGAGGAGAGAATTTCTATGGCTTGACAACAAGGAAGGGAAGGGTTATTACCTGGTGAACTGGAAAATAGTCCAACTCCCAAAACTCTTGGGAGGACTGGGAATTAGGAACCTGAAAGTTCAAAATGAATGTCTTTTGATGAAATGGTTGTGGAGATACGTGGAGGAAGACCAAGCCCTGTGGAGGGAAGTTATACACTGCAAGTATGGTCAAGATACAGAATGGTGCTCTAATAAAGCCACAATACCATATGGTGTCTCAGTTTGGAGATCAATAAGATCCCTCTGGAACAAACTTGTAGAGAACATGAAGCTCAAAGTAGGCAATGGGTCTAGAATTTTTTCCTGGAAGGATGTTTGGATAGGACAAGAGGCTCTGATGCATGCATTTCCTGACCTATTTTCTTTCTGTAGTAACCCTGATATCACTTTAGCAGACAGCTGGTCCAACAGTTGGGACATTTCTTTTAGGAGGAATTTGAATGATTGGGAAATCGGGAGAGTGGCAGAACTTCTACAAGTGCTACATGACTTCAAAGGATTGTCCACAAGGCCTGATACAATCAATTGGAAACACACTGAGGATGGAAGGTTCTCAGTGAACAGGCTTTATAAAAAGGAAGTGGGTTTTCATCAAGAGACTAGATTGGTTAGATGGAGGAAGGTTTGGATCAGTCAGGCACCAACCAAGGTCAAATGTTTTGTATGGTTGGTAGCCAAGAGAGCATGTCTTACACAAGAAGTGTTGAAGAAGAAGGGGAGCCAAATAGTGTCCAGTTGTTTTCTCTGCAATAAGACAGATGAGACCAACAGTCATCTATTTCTGCATTGCAAAGTCACAGCTCAACTTTGGTCTTTGTTTCTGAAACTCACAAACAACAATTGGACTATGCAGAGCACACTGCTGATCTTTTGAGCTGCTGATTAGGAGAGGGGGAAGTAAAACTCAAAAGAAATGGTGGAGAATAATCCCAGCTTGCATTTGGTGGACAATATGGAAGGAAAGGAATGGAAGATGTTTTGAGAATAAAACAAATTCCATCCAGAAAGTGAAAGAGAAATGTATTGTCTCCTTTTATTTTTGGTGTAAAGAGAACTGTATAGAAGAAGCAGAACAGTTAGTAGATTTGTTAGGATCTCTGTAATTAGCTTTTATCCCTTTTTAGCAATTTTTGGAGGTCTCCAGCATGTCCTTAATGCTGAGGAATACAACATTACCAATTTCAAAAAAAAAAAACTAATTGTTCTTCTGGTTAATTGATGAAATCTTGGATGCAGAGCCAGCCTCAGCATCACTACTGATGACGATAACAAATTTCTTTTCTTCATTTGGTTCAGGAATGGTAGTGACCAGCTCTTCCAGCATGTTATAGATGGTAGTCGACGGATAGAAATCCATTAAAATTCGTTTCATGTAATCAACATTGATTTCTCAAATCACCCTTAACATCAATAAGCCAAACTCAAACGTGAGTTTCTTGAGTTGATTCCTAGTCTTTTTGGTACAGAATATTGTGATTCACGGGAGATCCGTGAAGCGGTTCCTTAGCAATTTTTTCCATAGGAGTTCTATCCATAGTTTTCTCAGTTACGTGATTTGCTTGAAATTTAGGATGAAGAAACATTTTTTGGAGTGTTTAATATAGAATCGTTTGAGGGTTAAGAGTTGCAATGTTTCGATCTTCAAAAAGTTGGTAATTATAGTTATTTCTAATCCCAAGTTCGTATCATAAATATTGATTCGCATTCCACTTCTCTAAGAAAATGTTTGGTATGTTCAATAAGTCTATTGCAATTTCCAATAGAATTTCAGCCATATTTGCTTGTTGAGTTTTCTTGTTTGTTTGTTTGGTGTCTATGCACCAAACACCGTGCATCATGGCTCCGTGTACCAAGGCACCCATCATGCAATGGTCGTGCACCATGTCACTTATATTTATTGTTAAAATGACCTCTAATTATGAATTTGTTTAACTATTGTGTTTAAATAAAATTAACTATCTATTTAAATAATTTTCAAACATAATTTGAAAATATTTAAATAACGACAACTCAAAACACTTTAGGCATGATCGACGTCAACACATTATAAAAATCATATAGTTCATGTGTCAAACCCAAGAGAGTCACACATTAGTGTTGATCATACAAAGTCTTGTGGCGCCCCTATGTTACACCAATTTGATAAATGACCTCTAATTAAGTCATTTTTCTAATTATTAAGTTTAAATAAATTTTAACTATATATTTGTTATTACAATAACCTCTAAGTAAGTAATTTTTTTAATTATTAAGTTTAAACAAATTTAAACTATATATTTAAATAATTTTTCAAATCATCATGGCTACTCCAGCAGCGGTAACATCAGGGGAATAGACCATGTGACAAGTTTTCGACAAGGTACACTTGCTCACAGGATAACTTAAACCTACATCTGTTATTTGATGATAGTGTGACAGCACAATATCCCTCAGCAAGGGACATCCTTCACCTAGCTTCACCATGGCCATATCCCTCAAAATCCTCTCCAAATTTGATAGGTTAGTGTCCAGAGCTGAATGGAGATTAAAACACAATTCTTTGCTCCTTCAACCATCTTTTGAAAGGAAGCAATGTGTGTATGTTATATGTGGTGCTTATTAATAAGATTCCTGATCCACTTATGAGCTGCTGGTATTCGTAAGGAATCAACCATTTTAAGCTATACCTATTAAGCAGTTCTAATATAACTTAAGTTGTTACCTAATCACCTCAAATCAACTTAAGTAATTGTCTAGTAAACTTGAGATGTTAAGCATACTCATACAGCCTTTGCATCATATGCAATGTTTATCCCACTATTAAAAGAGCAAGTATAAGTGGACACACCTGGAGAACACTCACATCCAAGTAACTGAGTTCAGGGCATCCTCTTGCTATGGAAATTATTCCAAAATCCCCAATTTGGTGACAGCCACTGACATTCAAAATGATGCAGAGAGCAACCTTCGGAAAAAGCCACAAGTGCTTCATCCCCTACTCTGGTAATCAAACAGAGGTTAATGATTTCTTAGAGCTAATAAAGCTGTACTCAAGTAGAAAGCTTTGGATCAAAAAACAATTCAAGGTATCCGTCGTGGGAGATACAACCAGCCAACATTACACATTAAAAGAAAAGTTGCTAAAACAAGGAACCAACTAGATATATTTTTTTGCTGCAGTATAGAACATTTTTCATTGGACTCAGGGACTTTTGAAAGGAAGCAATGTGTGTATGTTATATGTGGTGCTTATTAATAAGATTCCTGATCCACTTATGAGCTGCTGGTATTCGTAAGGAATCAACCATTTTAAGCTATACCTATTAAGCAGTTCTAATATAACTTAAGTTGTTACCTAATCACCTCAAATCAACTTAAGTAATTGTCTAGTAAACTTGAGATGTTAAGCATACTCATACAGCCTTTGCATCATATGCAATGTTTATCCCACTATTAAAAGAGCAAGTATAAGTGGACACACCTGGAGAACACTCACATCCAAGTAACTGAGTTCAGGGCATCCTCTTGCTATGGAAATTATTCCAAAATCCCCAATTTGGTGACAGCCACTGACATTCAAAATGATGCAGAGAGCAACCTTCGGAAAAAGCCACAAGTGCTTCATCCCCTACTCTGGTAATCAAACAGAGGTTAATGATTTCTTAGAGCTAATAAAGCTGTACTCAAGTAGAAAGCTTTGGATCAAAAAACAATTCAAGGTATCCGTCGTGGGAGATACAACCAGCCAACATTACACATTAAAAGAAAAGTTGCTAAAACAAGGAACCAACTAGATATATTTTTTTGCTGCAGTATAGAACATTTTTCATTGGACTCAGGGACAGGAAAAATTAAAGCAGGAGATGAATATTGTGCCTATACAATCATATGAACAAGTGACCTCTTACAGCACCAGAGGCTCCAAAAAGAGCACACATCTCAAAGAGAATTGGCATATAAATCCATAAGACAACAGAAGAAGAAAGTAATGCAAGAAAGGAAGAAGATGTCTGACAGTTTTATCAGCACGAAACTCGATGATTGAAAAACAAATTTAAAATAAGGTGATGTCAGTGAGAAAGAGAAAACCATGTACATATCCAAAAGAATCAAAGGCTGAGGTCTGTAAGATATTTAGAGTATCGAAGTCTCCTTTAGGTTCAGTCGAAAAGATTGAAACAAAGTGATTAATTCAACCATTTGAATGGTCTCCCCTAAGATCGACCTCATTTCCAAATAATTTGAACCTCGATACCACATTCTGAATTGGATATTCAGATGAAAGTAGATTCTCTGTTCGTCCCTCATCATAGAGAGGAAGAATCACTATCTATCTATCCATATAAACAAACTACTTCTTGGATACGTGCGTTGCACGTGTGTTTCATGTCAATTGGTAGATTTCTTCAAACGGTATAGATAATATTAATATCTGTGTATAATGTGTAACATAAAATTTAAAGGAAAAAATTACATGTTCAATTTGATGATCAATCTGCCTATTTTGAATGAATTAATTATTGATCAATAAATAATTAGAATTTAGATAATAGAAATAAGATTATATGATAAAGTGATTAGCCACTTAGTTGTTCACTTGTATATGGTGTAATAAGAATATGAAAAGGGTTTTCAAAGTAGAAGAAATTCAAATAGAAGCAGAAAGCTCTGCAACCTGCAAATAAGAAAGGAAGAAAATATATCGATAAACTATTCCATAAGACAATTACAGTTAATCCTATCAATTTGTACAAAAGAAGTTCATAATTTGTTTGTTTGCTGAAACATGTATAAAATAAGTTTTAAATCTATTTGTTTTAAGCATTGTCGAAACAAACATAGGACAAACTGCAATATAGAGTGACCTATTATTCTGCATCCCAGCGTCTTTTTTCGTTAATAAGTCTGCTTCTTCGTTATGTTCTCTGTAGCTATGCTAGATGCCCGAGTTCTCTAGCTTGTTCAACAATAACCTGCAATCAGTAAGAATATTTAAGCCAGTTTCATCGTCATAATAGATTTAAGCGATTCTTCCTGCGAGTCAATATTAATCTGTAAAGAAAAGAGACCGTTGGTGTAAAGCATTCTCAAACCATGTGTTAAATCTGATATAACTCGCTCGAGTATTGTAGCAAATGGATCAATATATACCTGCAGATTAGCCCAGTGCCATTGACCACTGCTATATTTCGAATAACAACATCCATACCACCCTTCATTGGATTGTACTGTGTTGCATCCATAAATTACATTCATTTGTATGTAATTTATAATGACCCAAAGGTGACAGATTTCACCTCACAAAAGTAATCTTAACAGAGTTGGAGATTACATGATTTATTAATTAATTGTGGAAAGATTAAAAGATAATAGTTTCAATGACTTTTCATTTTCTAATAGTCTGTTCATGTTTTTAGAATCCTGTGTACCTTTACTTTTTCTATTTCCTCTTCTTTTATTTATCACACATTAATTGCCAAATTAAATTAAATCGAAAGAAAACACAATGAATCCTGTTTTCTTAAGTCCATTATTGCTTTAGAAACGTTGTATTTATAAATGAGTAGTGGAAGACTGACATGATTAACTTTAAATTTAATGCACATCTAGAAATTTTAAGTTTCAGAATTCCAACTGTTGGATTAAACTTGTAGGGCATATACTATTTATGTCTAATTATTTATTAGAATATAGATTTATGTTACAAAATATCAAAAGACTAATATTTAATTAAAAGGTAAAATGGTCGTCCAATATTTAATGGGCAAATTGATCTATCAACTCTTATCTTTCAACTCTTATTGATCTATCAACTCTTATCTTTCAACTCTTAACTTAGGGGCTTCTCACTTATAGGATAAGTATGATGATAAGTATGATGATATGATATGATGATATGATGTGGATCCAAGGATTGGTCAATTGCACACCAAAAGCTATAATTCCCTTATTTCGAATGCTATCGAATATATGAAAAAGACCAGTATTATCAAATAAAACAATTGAGTTTTGGGCATAAAGTGCAAAGGATACAGCACAAACCAGATTTCACTAACAAAAGAAATTACATCATTTAGGGACAATTAACAGCTGCCAAAAGCAAAACTGTTTTCCATATCGAATACGACTCTTCCAGAAAACCCTTCCACAGCTAAAGTGGTTCTCCAAAAAAAATTTATAACAATAAAACCTGTCTAAAAGATTCACCATCTGATGGGCAATTACAAGCAGTAAAACAACTGAATGACATCATTAACCCAAAATATAAAGGATAGATGTTAATGTTAGATTAAACTCCAAACTGACAATTTCAATTTTTTTATCCGCAACTCCAAACTCAGAATTGCATACAATTTCAAATTCATTAAGCAGTAAGCTCAACGTTTCGAAAGCATTGAGATGCTTGAAAGAACATTACTGATAAAAGTTGTCCATCTAAAGAAAAAGAAAACATCAAGAACTAGTTGAAACCAACAAACAGATAAGCAACAGAAACATCCACTAAGAAAAATTCTGATATGTTCATATTACCTTTTTCCAGTCTTTCTCCAAAAAACTGTCACTACATTCTTCATCATGTTATTACTATCTTCCTCTTCTATTCTTTGTGTATGTACGGCTGGGGGTGGGGGTTCTCTCTCTGATTCAACTGCTTCAATTTTTTCTTTTGAAATGAATTATGGAACAGAAGCCTGGTTTGCTACTTCGAACCCAAAAATGTTAAATGTACAAATCAGCCCCTATTTCCAGTTCATTCCTACCCGGTTATCTTCTTTATCTTCCACTCAGAAATCATGTCTTGCACCGAGCAATAATCAAGTCACCTGCCACTTTCATTACAGTCCAGTCAGTACTTATCTTGTTTCTTAGAGTAGTTCACATGAGTGTTTCTTCTTTTTGACAAAGTAAATTATTTTATCACCGTGGGAGAAACTACTATACACAGGCCGTATACCAAAAAGTAGAAAACCAACACAATAATATGGCTTTCTACAAATGTTACCCAACAGTCAACGAGAGTTCATTAGTTACTTAAGAGAGAGAGAGAGAGAGAGGAGGAAGAACACATTTCACAACAAAATATTTCTAGTCAGTTATGATATTGTGATTGATTGGAAAGAAGGAATATAGGGGGGAAAAGATGCTAAATATTGTGTGATGTTAGGCCTCCCATGGACTACTATGTCTCTTGAATGGTGTGGTAACAGCCTAACGAGAGGAGCAGATAACAGCGATGTGTTCAGTTAATAATAGCAGTTATAAGGTTAATATGGAGCTGTTGCAGGTCTGTTATTCAGAAGAAAAGAATGGCATAGAAATTATATTAGACGGAATAAAATAATAAGGGAGTGATCCTGAGAACTAGAGCTCGCACAGATAAACGAGAATGACATCTCTAATTTATGGGAGGAAGGTGTTAAAAACCCCTCATAGGAATGTGAATATGATTTGAACCTCAACTCCAAGCCACATGCAATTTTATCCTTTTCCCCAGAGTAATATTTCTTAACTGTATCATACACCCCCATCAACCCGATCTCAAAAACAGAGAAAAAACGCAAACATTTTTTTTTTGACCAGGAATACAGTCTCCCAACATAAAAAATAAAAAGAAAACATTACTCCAGTAAACTATACCAGTTTTGTGATTGAAACCCATGGTAACAAAATCTGAACAAAATAATTCCACCAAATGTCTCTTTGGTTGGAAGGCTGGTGCTCGTCAACAGTGTATTAGAATTTAGATGCATTACCGACATATGTGATGTGATTGTTCCGAATTAGGATGAAGGTGGAAAAAGGTCAGATAACTTAGAAGGTATAAGGTAACAATGAAAGAAAGGTGTTCCATTTGATTAGCTCAAACAATGTAATCAAGGGCACCAAAAAGGGGGTAATTTGAGCATAAAAAATCTGAGACTGCAAAACGAAAATTTACTAATGAAATGGTTGTTGAGGTATTCAAGAGACGGAGAAACACCGTGAAGGTATTTAGGAGAGGAAGAAGCATTGTGGAGGAATTAATAAAGAAAACCATGGAATAATGAACAAATGGAGCACCTCAACGAAATGGAACCACATAAGAGGTCAATGGCAAGAGTTTCATAAAGCATCAGCTTTAAGGTATATGGTAGAATAATTTCCTTCTGGAATAATACATGGACAGGGAATACTCCACTTAAGGAGCGACTGCAAGACTTCTTCCAGATAATGTACGACATTGAAGCAAGAAGTTCATTATTCCACAGAAGGAGGACGGAAAATAAGTACGAGGAGAAAGCTAAATGATTGGGAAATTTATAGGTTGAACAATTTTCTTTTGTTATTGCAGGTATGCCAAGGAAGGGAGGATGACACAAATAGTCGTTTGAACACCAGACAGAAAGGTATATTTTCTGTTAAATCTTGTTGCAGGGACTTAAATGCAGGAATCAAACATAGCTTGAGATGGCCTCAGGAAGCAAATGTGCCTCTCGAGGTAGATTGACTTGAGTGGCAGCACATGAGGCTGGTTAAAACTAAAGAGAAACTCGTGCAACTGCAACAGGTGCTATCTTTGAGAGAAAGAGATGATTATGAAAAACAACTGTTACATTTTTCTATGCTGCATTAGTACCCCTGCAGCTATGGTAATGTTCTTTAAGCTGAAGTGGACAGAGCCAGGAACTTCCAGGGATTTTTTTTTTTTTTTTGAGAATTGTAACATTGTATTCATCAGCATTAAGGAACTGCTGGGCACCATATTTACAGTTCAGAAAAGTAAAAAAACTGTTCTTCTTACAAGATTGCTACAAGGATTCCAAAAACTCTAGTAATGATTCATTATCCTCTACATAGTTTTCTTTACACCAAAAATACAAAAACTGATTACAATTCATCTTAATTCTCTATATAGAGCTGCTCCTGTTTTCAAAACACCTTGCATTTCCCTCTCTCCATACACCACCATATACAAGCTGGGATAGATTTCCACAACTTCTTCTGCCTTCCCCTGCCCCCCACATTGCTCCAGCAATTCACAGCTTCAAGTGTAGACTCTGGCATGACCCATTTCAGGCCAGTCATAAACAAAAAGATCTGTCACTAGTCACTTTACAGTGCAAAAGTAAATGGCTATTATTTTCTACATTCTCCTGACACAGGAAGCATCTTGAGCTTAACAGGATTCCCCTTCTTTGCAGATTTCCACAAGTTAAGCATGCTTTTCTAACCACCAACCAGGAGAAACATATCACTTTGAAAGGAACTTTGACTCTCCAGATGTTCTTGCAAGGCCAGCATGTATTTTATTGCTCAGTAGAGCTTAATATGTTGTATGCTGACTTAACTGTGTAGCCCTTCTTACATTATTTTTCCAAATCATGAAATCTTCATTATTAGTTGTACCCTTGAAGATCTCCAACACATTGGAGAATTCCGTAACTCTTACTACCTCCCAATCATTCAATAATATCCTAAAAGCAAGGACCTCCAGGAGTTTCCACTCAGTTGGAATGGAAGAGGCATCAATAAGAAACAGAAAGGGGCATGAACTACAACTGCAACATGCATTTGGTGGACAATATGGAAGGAAAAGAAGGCCTCAAATGTAGATTTTACATTACAAAATCTTACATGAAAGTAGAAGTTACAATCATACCCAAGCTTGTAAACATTATGATATATAAGCTGCTGGTAAGTAAAAAATAAATAAATCCAAATATGGAAGAAAACCAGAATAAACAACTAACTAGTCCATAGATATTTGGAAACTGTAAAAAGCCAACAAACGCCTTGCAGAGCATCATCTGAAATTGTAGATTCAGAACCTTAACTGAGGACATCCTTGGGCTACAGTAAGTAAACCTTAGTCATGGATAAACTCTTAGGGGTTGTTTGGTGTGAGGTATAAGGTATTTTATCCTGCGTTTGGTTGGAGGTATTAGTTAATCCCGGGATTATTTATCCCACCATTTATACCATAGGGATGGGATAAGTTATCACATATACATGGTGGGATAACTAATCCCGGGATTAATTATCCCGGGATAACTTGTTCCCAACCAAACGACCCCTTAGAGTCTAATGACAAGGAATCCAACAATCTACAATGAGATCCCTCAGTAAATTTTCATAAACCCGAGAAACTATATGTGACTTAGTTTGACTAACACGGAGTTCTAAAAAGTAAGGAATACTTTTGAATCTTGTGATTGAGTCTGATACTAAAATGGAATGTAAGACAAATAAATTGAAAAAGAATGGAGTAACAAATACAAATATAATATAGGGAGAATGGGGAAATTCACCACACTATGCGCAGGGGCATAGCCTCTTGGTATGCTGATGCGAACCGTCACAAGATAGCATGTTTACTTGCGAGGTGTACAAGCAAGCTCCAGGGTTGAGATCTCTAGGGGCATCATCAACTACTTCAGCAGGCTGATCAGCTCCAACACTTGACAAACATCCACCTTTACAGCTCAAATACTTATGCATCGTTTCACACTGATTAAGCAACAAGAATTTATTAGGTACACAAGACTGACCACTCGATTTACACACCGAATCGCACGATTCACCTTGTCTCCCTATCACAATATTTATACCAGCCAATCTCGCCTCAGCTTGTACACCAGAAGCACCTGAAGAAGAATTAGACGGTATAGAGAAACAATGATGAAATTCACTTAGATATGCGTTTTCATGAACCACACTGTCCGAATTATGACGACATCTTCCGTTACAAAAATCAAAAACAGTGGAATAACTCCCTGCTGTTACGGGCTTAGATATTTTCACATTTAGTGCCAGATCCTTTTGTGTCCTGGACGGATTCAAACAGCAAGAGACACAAAATTCATAGGAATTGCAACATTGCAAAACGAGATTACAACCGTGACATGAAAAACGATCTACTTTCCCATTGCAACATCGTGATTGTGGATCAATGGAGAGCGCATCACATACATGACCCATATCATCAGCAATCAAATATCTTCCTTGAACGGTAGTTCTACAGGTGTATTTGTCTTGAAGACTTGCATCTTTTCTGATAGAGGATACTAGAGAAGAAAATTGAAGGATGAAGAGTAGAAATACCAATAATGGGGATTTTGACATTTTTCGCCTGGTGGAAATGGCAAGTGTACAGTGGGTTCTTTTTGCCCCCCTGAAATAGACCATCATCCAGTCCCGTTTAGTTTTTCATTTTTCTTTTCTTGCACTTTATTTCAAAAATTAAATTGTCATGAAAATTTGAAAAATAACTAAAATTTTATTTTTAGTTTTTTTCACTTTTGCTATATTTTTCTTTTTCAAATTTATACTAAATATTTTATTTTTATAATAATATCTTCATTTAAATTATATTTTATATTTAAATCATATTTCATGTTCTTTAGAAAAAGTACATTCAATCAATTAATATTATTTGCAAAAGCTATAATCAAACACAACTCTATCTTCAAATTTAAAGTTGTCAAATATAGTGAAAAAATATTTCTAATAGTTGTAGTAATTCATATATAGGGTCCAATCTATGACATTAAGGGTGTACATAGATCGAGTTAGTTCGAATTTTTAAAATACCAGACTAAATTATTAGTATCGAATTTTTAATTTTATAAATCAAACCAAATCAATAAAAGTCGAGTTTTTCAACCTTAGACTTTTTTAGATTTTTCAAAAAATTTCGGGTTTTTCTCGGTAAAGTCTCTATACAAACATATAACTAGCTTATGCTTCAAATATTTCTTTAGTCATAGCAAGATACAACTATCTAAGGTATTTCTTAAAAAAAATAACTCAAAAAAATGAGTGATACAATAAAATATTCAACCAAAAAAATAATGAAATCGCATAGAATAAACATTGCATATTAATAAGTTATAATAAAAATAATCATAATTTAAAAGTAGTAAGTCATGCTAAAATAAGTCTAATAAGTATTAACTACATGACTAAATATAAAAAAAAATTATATATTATGTAGAATTAAAAAATAGATATGTAACATGATTGTCATTCCTAGTGTTGAATTGAATAATTTTTTGTTAGTAGTAGCATTGATTTGGACGAGTTACTAATATCTATGGCATATGGGTTATAAAACTTATTGGACCATTTAAAATTTTAAGTTTAAACTTGAAATAATATGTTGAAAGATAAAAATTATGAAAAAGTTAAAAAAATATTTATAAATTACATCACAGTAAATATTTTTATGTATAAAATATATATTTTTTAAATAGTATACATGTAATATCGGGTTGGTTCGGTTCGATTTGACTTTTTTTAGTTAAAATCAAACCAAACCAATTATAGTCGGGATTTTTTTTCAATACCAAACCAAGTCAAATCAAATCACTAGTCAAATTCTTTTTCCAATTTGACTCGATTTATGATTTGGTCCGATTTTGTACACCCCTATATGGCATTATGTGACTATTTATTTTGAGATATTACTCTTTTAGAGTAAATTTTGATTGTATGTTTGAGGTAAATTGGTCAAGTTGGATAATTTTGCTAGTTCTTTATAAATTAAATTTTAACTTCAACTTCAACTTTAAAATTTTAAATAAAGTAATTTTTTTTGTTTTCCTGGTCAAACGCCTACTTATATTCCTCGCTTCAATTTGTTCATCTTTTAGCTCGGCACAGTGTTTAATATTTTGATTTAATGTGAGATTTTAAAAAAAATTAAAAAAAAAATCTTGTGATTTTATACTAAGATATGAAGAATGTACTAAAATTTTACTTAATCTTGTGCTCTTAGAAAGTTAGAATTCAAGAGTGTAAAAAAGAAAGAGACATTTTTTTAAATGAATTAAAAAAAAATATAAGTCAATTAAACAGATGAAATATTAGCAGTAAGTTAGTACTCCCTTCATTTCAAATTGTATGACATATTTTCTTTTTAAGTTTGACTCTTATAGTAATATTTTTATTATTTTATTAATATATAGTTCAAGAATATTAGACAAATATTAATCTAGATTTTTTTTTTTTATATTTGAAGTTTAACTACTTTAGTTCATCATTAAAGCAAGGGGTAAATTTCACGGACAGTTACGTAACTATCATTTTTTTCGTAAAGATCACTTGACTATTATTTCTAACATAAAAATCACTAAACTCTAAGTATACCAATACAAAAACCACATAACCTAAGAATATTAACTTTTGGTGAATAACCCATTTTTTTCTCTTTTTTCTTTGAATCTAATAAATAATGATATAATTAAAAAGATTCAACCCGACCTAAAATTCATGAAGAACGTAAAATACTCCTTTCGTTTTAATTTGTTTGTATTATTTTCCTTTTTAGTCTGTTTAAAAAGAATCTTTTCGATTTTGACAATTCTTTAATTCTAACTTTTCACACGTCATGTTTAAGACCACAAGATTAAAGGATATTTTGGTAAATTCTACATATTTTTAGTTTAAGACAACAAAATTAAAAGATATTTGATAAATACTACATATCTTTAGTTTAAGAGTACAAGAATCAAAAGTTTTTCTTTACTTTATTAAACTCTATATCAACTAAAGTAGACAAACAAATTGAAACGAATGGAGTATTAAGAACGGAATGAAGATCCAGAAATATCAGGCTGAAACTTTGTTGCCACCTCCCTAATTTTCAATAGGTTTTTTGGGAGAAGCGTGGTTCAATACATTTATTTGGTTCTTTTAATATTTTACTTTCTTCATATGGATTTTGAGTCTGATCATGTCGATGCTTTTAATTGAAATTTTATTTATTTGATTTAAAGAAAAAAGAGAAAAAATGAGTTATCCATCAAAAAGTTAGTATTTTCATATTGTGTGATTTTTGTGTTAGTATACTCAATTTAGTGATTTTTGTGTTAAAAATGATAATTAAGTATCTTTTGTAAGAAAAAAGAAGAAGTGATAATTACGTGATCACATGTGAAATTTACCCTTAAAGTAAGTTATCTCAATGATTTTGCATGAATAAATATGTGATAAGAGAAAATTAAAAAAATTATACTTAACGGTGAAATTTATCCTTGCAGTTAAGAAAGAGATCAAATTTACCTTATACTTTGAAAAAATGGTCAAATTTAACCCTACTGTATCTTTGTCTCTGCTAGGACAAATATTATATTTGAACAAAATATAACTACGAGAGAAAATATGACCCCAAAATATAACGAGAATAAATATGACCAAAAAAATATAACTAAAGATAAATATTAACAATTTTTCAAAGTAAGAGGGGCAAATATAATCCTTTTCCGTTTGGGTAAGGCATACAATTGGTAAATTCACATAAATCCTTCACTTGTGATGCCAAAATGGTTTACTAATGATTATTGGTTAGTATTTCACTACTTCATCCTTTTCCTTTTTGATTGGCTACTTTGATCTACCTTTTTTTTCGGGATATTCGCCTTACTGGAATACAGACGGAAGACATGGACGAAACTGTGGTCGAGTTTTTCAGTGGCAAAGTTGGAAACTCCAACATACTATGTTGCCGTTTCCCTCATGTAAAGATTTTTTGAACTCCAACATTGTGTCCTGAAATTTCACTTTCAAAAGTTCTGATCTCCAAAATAGAATATGCTAGAGTTTTTCCGTGATTTTTGTCCAAATTTTATTTCCGCACTAAAAATCAGTTGAAACTTTATTACAATAAGTAAAACACAAGAACAAGAAAGTAACCTTCTACAATAAAGTCGATCTACTAGCACATTCCTGTGAGATTTAGACAAAAGAAACACACTGAAAGAACATTAAAGATAAAGAAAAGTGCAAGACATGCTCTCATGACACTAGGCCTTTTCAATGCCGGGGCAATTTGCAACTTAAACTGGCTATCCACAAAGATAGTCTGCTTTAACCTTGCTACTTTTGATCGGAGCTGCAAGGAATAGATTACACTAACGCGTGTACAGAGACTACAGATCAACACATAGATAGGAGATGATGGATTCTGCTCTCCTTTTGGTTCTTTGACTCACTTTCCACTTCTCTACAAGAACTTTCTTTATATTTGTACAGCTTGTTATCACTGTGGCTACTCCAGCAGCGGTAATACCAGGGCAATAGACCATGTGGCAAGTTTCCAACAAGGTACACCTGTTAGCAAGATTACTTAAACCTACATCTGTTATTTGACGACAGTGTGACAACACAATATCCCTCAGCAAGGGACATCCTTCACCTAGCTCCATCATGGCAATATCACCCAAATCCTGTCAAAAAATTGATGCGCTAGTATTCAGTGCTGAATGGGGATTAAAACACAATTCTTTGATCTTTCAAACATCTTGTATACGGAAGCAAATACGTGAGTGTTTACATATGGGACTTGTTAATAGGAGTTCCTAATCCATTTATTAACTGATGGTATTCACGAGGAAGCAACCATTTTAAGCTATACCTATTAAGTAGTTTAATATAACTTATTGTTACCTAGTCACCTTAAATCAACTTATGTAATTGTCTAATAAACTTGGTATGTTAAGCATACTCATACAGTCTTTTCATCATATGCAATGTTTATCCCACTATAAAAAGAGCAAGTATAAGTGGACATACCTGGAGTACACTCACATCCAAGTAACTGAGTTCAGGGCATCCTCTTGCTATGGCAATTATTCCATCATCCCCAATTTGGTGGCAGCCACTGACATTCAAATGATGCAGAGAGCAACCTTCGCCAATAGCCACAAGTGCTTCATTCCCTACTCTGGTAATTAAATAGAGGCTAAGACTTATTAGAGCCAAAGTACCAGTAATGCAGTAGTTAAGTAACAAGCTTTGATCAAGAAGCAGTTCAAAGTACATGCTATGCAAAATATAAGCGATCAATAATACACATAAAGAAGAAATTGCTAAAGCAAGAACCATCTAGACACAATTTTTTGTTGAATCTCGCAGTGTAGAACATTTTCCATCAGACTCGGGTCCAGGAAGCTTTAAAGAAGAAGATGAAAATTGCGCCTAAACAATCTTCATCTTCAAATGGACAAGTGACCTCTTGCAGCACCAGAGGCGCCAAAAGGAGCACAAAAGTTCCCATATCCAAAAAGAAACAGAGAAAAGACACACAAAGATAAATGCTCATCCTCAAAGAGCATTCAAGTATAAATTTATTGGACAATAGAAGAAGTAAGGAAGAGGCTGTCTGACAATTTTCTTAGCCGAGACTTGATGATTGAGAAACAAAATAAATATAAGGCAACATTAGTTGAGAGAGAAAATCACGTACCTATCGCAGAACCGAAGGCTAAGGTCGGTAAGAAATTTACAGTTCTCACCAACAGCTATAATTCCCTTATTTCCAACCTATCAAATCAAATGAAAAGAGCAGTATTATCAAATAAAACAATTGAGTTTTGGGCATAAAGTGCAAAGGATACAGCACAAACCAGATTTCACTAACAAAAGTAACTACATCATTAAGGGATAGTAAGCAGCTGGTGAAAGCAAAAAACCGCTTTCCACATCAGATACTAACAATGAACACGCATGTTCAAGAAACCCCATTCCACAGTGTGTGTGTATATATATATATATATATATATATATATATATAAAGAGTAAGAAATCCTGTTCAAGAGATTTATCAGCTGATCGGTCAATTACAAGCAGTAAAACACTTCAATGACATCACTAACACAAAAAAAAGACAGCTGTCAGGTTCAACTCCAAATTCAGAAATGTATAATATTTTCATTGAGCAGTAAGCTCAACGTTTCGAAAGCATTGAAATGGTTGAAAGAAAATTACCGGGTAAAAACTGTGCATCTTCCGAAACTAAAAATAGAAGGAAAAGAAAACATCAAGAACTAGTTGAGACAAACAAACAGATATGTAGAGGCAACAGCCACATCCACTAAAAATATCTGACTCTGATATGTTCATGTGACCCTTTATTTCAGTCTCTCTCCAGACACAACTGTTTCTAAGTTCTCCATAATATTGTTTTTGATTCGATAATTTGTTTCTAAGTTCTCCATAATACTATTACTTTCTTTGGGAGGGAGGAGGGTGGGGGTTTTCTCTCTCTGTTTCAGCTGTTTCTATTTCCTTCTAAAGGAAATTAAGAAACAGAAGCCTGGTTTCCTACTTCCAACGCATAAATGGTTTTGACTTTGATTGGGTTGCGAGCAGATCTCACCTCAGTTTGTGACCAAATCCTTTCTAGCCCATCTGTTTCTACCTTGGAAGAAGTATTTTCCAAATTACTGTGCCATCACATCTGCACCACCAGAGGTAATATCCAATGATGCATCTATCATGGCTGCTCAAACTAACAATTTTCAAGGTGGATACAAGAAAAGGAAATGGAGGAATAATAAACATTGCACTCATTGTAACAAGAGAGGACATGTAAGAGAGGAATGTTGGCTTCTCCTCTTACATTGCACTCATTGTAATAAGGGAGGACATGTAAGAGAGGAATGTCGACTACTTCATGTTAAGCCTCCACACAATAATGATCGCCCTCGACACACAGCAAATGTGGCTCATAATGGAGATGGTAATCTACCCACACCGATGTTAGGGATGGATCATCTCAATCTATCACTTTAACTGGAGCAGACTAAAATAACTACCTTCGGTACCAAGCATCAAGGCAATAGTCATCAACTTCATCAACTGCTTGCACACATCACAGTGCAACCTCCTTTGCTTATGTCGCACAATCTTCATCTGAGGAACAATAGATTCTTGATTCTAGTGCTTCTGACCATATTTCTAGTAACAAAAATACTCTCTACTCTTACTACCCCTTCTACCCTCTCTATTGTTACTTTGCCTAATGGATCAAAGACTATTATAAAAAGGATAGGTATAGCTCACCCTTTGCCTTGCATACCTTTGAAGTCGGTCCTTTTTGCACATGAATGTCTATATAATCTTATTTGCAGTAAGAAATTAACCAAAAACCTGAATTGTGTTGTCACCTTCCTTGATGATTTTGTTCTTGTGCAGGACCGGAGTACGGGGATTGAAAAAGGACATGAGTCACAGGGATTGTACCTAGTATCCATCCCAACACCACATGTTACTTTCGCTTCTTCCTCTGAATTGCTCCATAGTCAACTAGGTCATCCAAGTCTCTTGAAACTACTGAAGATGGTTCCCAATTTATCTAGTTTATCTTTGTTTGAATGTTAGTCGTGTCAGCTTAGGAAGCACACTCGTGCCTCTTTCCCAAAGCGCGTCAATAATAGGGCCAACTCTATGTTTGAAATTGCTCATGTGGACATATGGGTCCAAGTACTATCAGTTCTTCCTTGGGTTTTTATTGTTTGTGACCTTTATTGATGGCTATTCTAGGTGCACATGGTTATTTTTAATAAAAAATAGGTCTGAGTAATTCTCTTATCTTTCAAAAAAATTGTGCTGAAATTCGTAATCAATTTGGTATTTCCATTAAAAAGTTAATCAATGATAATGCTCGAGAATATTTCTCTACTTCTCTCTTCTTTTATGTCATCCCAGGGCATATTGCACTTGTCTTCTTGTGAACATCCCCCTCAATAAAATGGAGTTACTTAGCGAAAGAATAGACATCTAACTGAAACAGCTCGGACATTACTCATTCAGAATCATCTCCTTTACGTTTTTGGGGTGATGCTATTATTACTGCTATTTATTAATCAATTATATGTCTTCATCTGCTTTGCAGTAAAAGAGTCTACACTTACTCCTCTATCCGAACCAAAAAAAAATTCCCCCTTCCTCCACATGTGTTTGGTTGTACCTATTTTGTTCATAACCTTACCCCTAGAAAAGACAAACTTCAACACAAGGCTTTTTTTTTATGACCGTGGTGTCCGAGCCAGTTTTTGCGCACCTCGACTAAATCCACGGGATACCTGCCACCTCCCACCAGCAACAGGTATCAGGTAACTCTGTCCACCAAGGCTAGAACATATGGGAAGAATCACCTAGTGTTTTTTGTCTCCGCTGGGATTTGAACCTCAGACCTCATGGTTCTTTAACCCACTTCATTGACCACTAGGCCACCCTTTTGGGTACTTCAACACAAGGCTTTTAAATGTGTCTTTCTTGAATATTCACGTCTACAAAAAGGTTACAAATGCTTTGATCCCTCTTCCAATAAGTACTTGATCTCTGTAGATGTTACATATTTCTAGACTTCTCCGTATTTTTCCCTTAATACGGAAAATCAAAAGGCCGTCTCAGCAGTCCTTCCAATTCCAACTCTTCTCGCTCGACCTCTCTATTCCCGACGACCTTGACCTCCTTTTTTTTTTAAACTAGTAAATTGTATACTTCAGCATTAAGAATATGTTGGCCACCTCAAACAAGTTATAGACTCCCTATTAGATCAACAATCTGATCAGTATCCTCTATACATAACTGTTTACACCAAAAGTAAAGATACAAGACAATTCCATTTAACTTTATGTATGGAATTGGACCTATCTTCAAAACATCTGCCATTTGTTTCCCTCCACACAGACCACCATATACATGACGACCTTGACCTCCTTCTGAGCTTACTAATCCAGATAGTATTTATAACTATGATACAGGTACACACAAAGAAATCCTAGTGACTCATTACTAACAATGTCTCCTGCTTCGGTCGAGCACTCGTTAGATGATCTTCACATTGCTCTTCGCCAAGGTACTAGAACTACTGCCAATTAAACTCCTATTTATACTTATTTAAGTTATCATCATCTGTCACCTTCTTATCATGCCTTCATTAGTAGCTTATCAACTATCAAAGTTCCAAAAATGGTGGTAAAAGCACAGGTTCATCCAAATTAGTGTTAGGCAATGATTAAGGAGATGACTGCTTTCCATGATAATGGAACTTGGGATCTTGTTCCTTTACCTGAAGTCAAAACCACTGTTGGTAATTGTCGGGTATTCACGGTTAAGGTAGGTTCGGATGGAGCTATTGATCGTCTCAAAGTGAGACTGGTTGCTGAGGGATACACTAAGATTTATGGCATTGATTATGAAGATACTTTCTCACCCGTGCCAAGATGGCTTCTGTCCGTCTTCTCATCTATATGGCAGCAATACATCATTGGTCCCTTCTTCATCTGGACATCAATAACACATTCCTTAAAAGAGAACTTGCTGAAGAGGTTTATATGAAGCAACCACCAGGGTTTGAGCTTTGTTGCTCAGGGGAAGTTTGGACTAGTATATAGACTTTGTCGATCCCTTTATGGTCTTAAGCAGTCTCCTAGAGCATGGTTTGGTTGCTTTCGAGCTGTGTCCAACAGTTTGGAAAGATTTAAACAGAAGTAGATCACTCAGTATTCTATAGGTTTCATCTCATGGCAAACATATCTTTTAAATTGTTTATGTTGATGATATTGTTATTACATGTGATAATCACGAAGGTATTGCTCAAATCAAACAACAACTTTCAAGTCACTTCCAAACTAAGGATTTGGGCAAGTTGAAATACTTTCAAGCTAAGTGTGGGGTGGTGATGTGAGGCCAAAATTACATATATTTAGTCATTATTTGCCTCATATTTAGTCTTTTTATTGGCTTTTTTGAGCACTGATTTTATGAATTATTCTTATATTGGGTATTTATATTTGCAGGACTAAAACGGTGAAAAGTTGAAGAAGAAACGAATTAAAAACGAGAAATCATATAAGGAAATCAAGCAGGCAGCTTAATGGATTGAATTTAATAAAATATTATTATTTCCATATATGAATTCATCAAGTGAATTGTGAAATTGGAATAGAGGAGAACTGCCACGTGGCAAGTGCTGAAGCTAGGAGAAAAAATTGAGGCGGCTACGACCCAATTTAATTGGGTTTTGGTTTCCCAATTCGTTTTGGACTCAGTTATTTTATCTAAGGCTTTTTCCTACCCCTATAAATATCCCATAAAAATAATTCTTCTACAACTTTTGACCTACGAAGAGCTAGGAGCCGCCGTGGAGGCCGGAGAATATTGGTTTCATCTTTTCTTCTCCTTTATTATTTATTTTTACGTTTTTCTTTGGATGATTTATTGTAATTGCTCCATGTCTATGTGAAGTTAAACTTCTCGTTCTAGGATTTTGGTAGCTAACTACATAATTGTTTAGTAGACAATTGATTCGATTATTTGTTTATCATATTAGTTGTTCTTATATTCTTGTGCTTACTATTTTAATGCTTAGCTACCATTAAAATAAATCTATAATCTCTTTGTGAACTCGAGAGAAGAATCATTGAGATAGAACGAAGAATATAGGGAGCAAGAAACCTCTCTTTTGTAACGTAAAGGGTAGGTTAGCGACTAGGATAGAGATATACCTAGAACGTCTTGCTTGGTTCATACGGGAAGAAATATAAATGCTTTTAAAATAAGATGTCACATCCCCGCTCAACGATGTAGTTGTGATGCTATTTTGAATAGGCAACTAGAGGCTCGAGAGACCATAGTTGTAATATCAACCCCGGAATCAACAACTAGATAAACAAACAAGTCGATGAAATTGCTTATTAAACATGATTGTTAGCAGATCCATAGTCCTAGATCGATTTCATCACATTGATTACGTGAAAATTTGCTCTTTATTTGGTTAATTGTTCATTAGTTAACTTCTTCTTTTGTATTTCTAGATTAGTTAAGAATAAATTCACTTTTGGATTTTTACGCTTGAATAAATAATTAGAACCAGTTTAATTTAGTGAATAGTTAATCGACAAGTCTCTGTGGGTACGATATCTGGACTTACAATCCTATATTACTTGTACGACCGCGTACACTTGCGTGTGCGTTAGGACGCAACACTAGCCATAGACGTGGCACAGTCTGGCAATGGTATTGCTATCACACAAAGGAAATATGCCTTGGACATTTTGGAAGACACTGGTATGTTGACCTGCAAACATGTGGACACTCCCATGAATCCATATACTAAGTTTATTCATTGACAGGGGAAGCCTCTAAAAGTTCCAAGCAGATATCAGACTCTGGTTGACCTACTCAACTACCTTACAATCACACGACCAAACATCTCATTTGTTGTTAGTGTAGTTAGCCAATTTCTGCAATCACCTCGTGATAGTCACTGGAATGTAGTGATTCGCATCCACATGTAAAGATATCTCGTAACTTTGACATCACTAGAAAACAAGAGAGAAATCCCTATTTAAGAGGAAGTAATGAGGGAGAGAGAGATTATTACAGTACCTCATAACATCGACGGATGTGGAGCCTTTTGAGGTTGCAGCATCCTCTGGCAATAGAACATATGGCTTCGTCCCCAATACTTGCACAATCTACCAAATGCAGAGCTTGCAGGAACTTGCACCCATTGCCAATCTCAGACAACGCGAAATTACCAATTCTTTGACAATACAGCAAGGCCAACTCAGACAGATGCCTACATTGCGAAGCCAAAACTCAAATTAGGAACTTTTGACTCATTAAAAAGGAAGGAAAAAACTCAAGATAGGACCAGGACAGAATTTTAGAGGGTTACAAACAATCAGGTCAAGCAATGGATAATATTCATGAATTTCATAAGTATTATTAATAAGACGAGTCAAGCATACTATAAAAAGCAGTAATCAATCTATCAGCGAAACCAATCAACTACCATTCAACAGTTTGCTAGTCATAATAGATTAGGTTTTCAGTCTTCATTTTTAAAGAAAAAAAGATGACAACAATCGGAGGACACTATACGACGAAAAAAGACAGGAATTTATTAAAGACAATGAAATTACTGCCAATCGTCTATGAACACAAACATAATTTTTGCTGCCCACATAATTACTGCTCTCATCCTCTTCAACTCACACATTTTCTTGAAAGAAATAGCATCATATTCAAAGGAAGTATATATGACAAAATCAGCATCTGCAATAAAAATAAAACATAGGAAAACTGCAATTACATTCTGATTCAGCATATTAGCCTATATTAAAAGGTAGTTTCACGCTTCTCCCAATTAAATTCCAATACTAAATCAGCCTATGCCCTACCATAAGACTCTTTGAAAGTGGTGGAACTTATATGCATTCTGCATTAATTATCTAAGTCAAGAGATTCAGGAAGCTGGCTGTAAACATGGATGAAACATCCCTTGGGAGTTTGGAAAAGTATAGCATTTCGTTTCATGAGGTAATACTGACAGAAATAGAATAACATGATTATAGCATGAGCTTTGGAATGATAGAAAACTCAATTTGGTCTAACTTGGAGTACAGCTTATGTAGAACTACCTTCTTCTTTTTCAAATAAAGGAAAAAAATACTTCTCCAAAGAATGCGATCAAAGAAAATCACGTTAAAAATCTAATATAAGCATGTTAACTTATTCAAAAAAAAAATCTAATATAAGCACTCCATCTATGATCTGCTATCAATTGTTCTATGAAGCAATTTTTCTGTTTAATTTACAAAATCAAAATCAAGCAGGAGCACTGCATTTCTATTTGATAGAATAGCAAATGTTCCATTAACACAGCGCCTAAAATCTTAGGTGCAAAAGTAGTTCCATAAGCATCAATTTTGAGCTTCTTCTTTTAATGCTTATTTTTTTGAAACCTCTAAATGTAATTCTAAACATTTACTAAATACTCACATAAGTGCTTCTCATGCTAACCACACTCCTCAAATGCACCACACTCATACGTACGACCTTAGAAATATAAGCAGTTTACAAGAATCTATCTTGATTTCAGAGAACAAGGAGAAGGGGGGAAAAGTAAACAGGTCTTTTTGCCCTTCAATAACTAAAATTCAACACTAAGGTTGAAAAGAGATTCAAAATAAAGCACGAGGCGAAATGTGTACTTGCAAGATCTTGCAATAGACTCCAGTCCATATGTCCCTATATTGTGGCAGCCATTAACCTCAAGATGCGTGAGCCCAGCGCAACCAACTGCAACTGCTTCCAAGCCTTTGTCACTTAAGAAAGTACAATCATTCAAGGTAAGAGACTTCAAGCGTTTGCACCCTTTACCAATAGCACACAGACTCCTGAACAAATATGCATAAAGATATAGGTCAGATTGTGAAAACCAATCATCCGAGCACATGCTTTGTTAAATTTTCGCTTGCAAGTTGCAACTTCTGCCATAAAAAGACAGACAGCAGCACACAGTTTGAATCAAGTTACGATCTGTTGTCTATATTCAGGAATTCTTTTTTCAGCAAAGATGGAGTTGAGTATTTAAAGATTAGGTATTTAGATTGCATAATCTGAAAACTGAAAAAGCTATTGGTTAAGACGAATATGTATTCAAGCCTAAAATGTAGATGCACATTACAAAAGCTTACATGAATATAGAAGTTATGATCATGCTGCTGGTAAGTGAAAACAAATAAATCCAATTAGGGAAGACAAACAGAACAAACAACTAACTTGTCTGTAAATATTTGGAAACTGTAAAGAGCCAACAACTCCAGCGACAAACAGCAAGTGCCAACGCCTTGCAGAGCACCATCTGTAACATTGACGCATTGTAGCTTCAGAGCCTTCAACTGAGGGCATCCTTGGGCAACAGCAAGTACACCTTTATCATGGATAAACTCTGAGTCTAGTGACAAGGACTCCAAAGATCTACAATGAGATCCCACAGCTTCCAAGGAGGTGTCAGTTAATTTTGCACAGGCAGCCAAACTAATCGATTTCAACGTCTTCCCGGAACCATCTACCAATTTAATCAAGCCTGCGTCAGTTAGGCCTTCACAGAACCGCAAATTCAAATCTTCAAGTTGCTTAGAGAACTCCCCCACAGCTGCTAGACCTTGATCTCCAACATAGCAGCCCTTTAAGAGGAACAGGAAACTAAAGCTTCTAAGACCTTCGATCCAACATGCACATCATATAATTCAATTCCAAAACAGCTTGAAACAGATCAATAGAATAACCATGGGGAAACCAAAGTTCTAGATGACCAGATATTTACCTGTAAATCCAAAGACTTCAAAAATACACACTTTTCAGCTATAGACCTCAGCCCCACATGTGTCACATTGGAGCACCATATTAAGCTCAGATTTTCAAGCTTAGTGAAGCCAGCAGCAACAGCAGCCAACCCAGCATCTGACAAACAGTAAGATTCTGTTTCATTATCTTCCGAGCCATTTGTTTCAGCCAGGGAATGGATCTTGAGAGATGAAATCACAGAATGATCAGTGCCACGCCTTCTTCCCTGCAACGGGTATACAACAGAAACAATAAGTTTTTTCAAGATGAATGTAGCTTCCAGGTACAAGCTCAGAGATTCGCTTGTGAGCCTAACAAATAATATAGCACACAAACCTTTAGTAAATTCTGTTTTGGCACCAGAAACTTGAAAAAAGCATAACCCAAGTCTGACAAACAGAACACAGCGGAGATTCGCTTGTGAACCTAACAAATACTGGAGTCTTATATTACCGCTTAATGTGACTTTTTTTTTTGGATAGGTATAACCACTAAATGTGAAACTTTTTTCTTTGATAGGTATTACCACTAAACGTGAATTTAATATGGTGATTGTTTCGCCCAGTGAAGTCAGATCTCCCTGCAGAATTAATCTCAGCAAATGCGTCAAACTCAAATTAAACACACTCATTGCAAGGGGACACAACAATTAGTACAGGCAGCTTATCACCAATAATTAAGGATTTCTTACCTTGCTTTTTAGGGCTTAAAATTATGTTAGTCATAACCCCTCTTTATCTGAAGATAGATGGCTAGATGGTGATTGTTTTCCACTGAAATCAGATCCACAAGATGATAGCCTCAAAGAAGGTGCACCAATCCTTTTTTTTTGGTAAGGGAAGAAGGTGCATCAATCTTGATTTACCTGAATCTTTAAAACACACTCATACAAGCTGGGCCAGGGAACTAATTAATTGCGGGAAGATGTTTGGATGGAGGACTTCCTTGAGAGCTTTATTCTCCAAGTTATATCCTTAGTAGTGAATAAGGAAGCATATGGCTGATTACTTGACTCTCCGGGACTTTGCAGTTATTGGGGTATCATACTTACAGGACCATCCAGAGATTGGAAGCTTGTACACTCCCTAAATCAGGAGTTATCCCTTCACACTTATTAATTATAAAGCTTCTCATAGTGATTTGGCAGTGCAGAAAGGGTCTAATTAATGTATCTTTTCTGTTGGGTTCTTCCACAACTTTTCTTAATAAAGCTGATTAAAAAACCCCATCCTTCTGGAAATATGTATGGAAGAATGACGTCGCACAACAACATTCAATATGCAGATGACACTCTAATTGTTTGTAATGCGGAAGAGAGTCATCCTTATACTTTTTGAAGCCATCTCTAGGCTCCACATAAACGGGAGGAAAAGTCATATCTTTCTGGTCAATGAGGTTCCAAACATTCAATTTTTGACAGACATATTGGGAGGTGCTATTGGAAATCTCCCTAACAGTTACTTAGGTATACCATTGGGAGCCAAAAGCAAATCATAAATATCTGGAATGGTGTACTGGAAAGATGTAAGAAGAAGATGACCAGATTGCAGATGTTCATTCGATATCGCTGCCTCGCAACAAGCATGACTTCTTCAGGCTACAAATGGGTGTATGTGATTTTGAAGAAAGGGGGAGTGTTTAATTCTTCAAAAAATTCAACCACGTGCACAGAATCATAGCATGGACCTGTTTCTTAGTTTTTTTTAAAACTGGTAATGTTAGTCCTGTTTTTTTAGTATTACTGAACTTAGGTTTTACTTGGTCAATTTATTTATTTTCCTCTAATTATTTTTGTTTACTGCTTTAGTCACTAGCGGGATACGTTTCCCATTGTTTATCTCCTATTTCTCCACTGCGTGTTTGTTGCTATCTTTTAGCCTTAGCAGTTCAGCTGTAAGCCTATAAAACGGCATTGGGTCTTCTTGTTTTCAGCAATTTAAATTAGGCAGTAAAAAAGCTTCCTTTCTCATAGCTTTGCCGATTGATTTTACTCTTGTTTTCAACACACAAATCGTGACAATTTCGAGTCAAGCATCAAAAGTCTTTGTATCGAGCACAATAATTTTTTGACATGGGGAATAAAATATGGTGCTCGATACGAGACTTTTGATGCTTGACTAAGATAACTAAGATAAATACAAAAACAACATATACAGGTGGAGTCCAGGGAGGGTAGAGTGTAAGCAAACTGACCCTACCACAAAGGTAGAGAGGTTGTTTCTGAAAGACCCCTTGCTCAGGTAAAGCATATCAAAAAACATACAGAAGAAAACAAGACATAACAAATACTAGAGGAAGCATTACATAGCATTCAGAGAAAAGGAACAGTAATAAAAACAAAATAATGCGATAACCTAAGCACAAGAAACAATCAGTAATAACAGAAATCGCAAGACAAGAAATTATGTGAGTACTGCTAAAGGAGGCACAGGTATGAGGCACCAAATTACCACCAAGCCTATCCCGTAAGAAAGAAAAACAACGCTCAACTACTTACTGGCCTTCTACTCCAATCCGCGACCTCCAGACCCTCCTATCTAAGGCCATCTCCTCGGAAAGCTGAAGATACGGCATATCCTGTCTAATCACCTCTCCCAATATTTCTTAAGCCTACTCTACCTCTTCTTAAACCCACCGGTGCCAGCCTCTCACACCTCCTTGTTTGAGCCTCTGGGCATCTCCTCTTCACTTGCCCAAACCATCTCAACCTCGCTTCCTCCCACATATTGTCTACACTTCTACCTTGTCCCGAAAATCTTCATTCCTAATTTTATCACTCCTAGTATGTCCACATGTCCACCTCAGCATCCTCATTTTCGCAACCCTCATCTTCTGAACATGAGAGTTCTTAACTGGCCAACACTTCACCCTATACAACGTAGTTGGCCTAACCACCACTCCGTAGAACTTACCTTTAAGTTTAAGAGCATGCTTGGATTGGCTTATTTTAAGTGCTTTTAAGCACTTTTGTAGTGTTGGGGTATGTGAGAAATATATGAGAGAAATATTATGAATTGTGTATCTACATTATTACACTGAGACCTTATTGATAGACATTACAATCCTTTTCCAACTAGGACACTATATTACAATCCTTTTCCTAGTAGCATTCTCTATATTATTCCTGTTCTTACTCCTATTCTAACACTCCCCCTCAAGCTGGTGCATACAGGTCATATGTACCGAGCTTGTTATAGATGTAACTAATACAAGAACCAGTGAAGAACTTGGTGAAGATATCTGCAAGAAAACTGGTAAAGACTGCTCGGGGACGTCTAGGGGACCTCAATTGAGAAGCAACAAACTGAAAAAGTGATCGAAAAAGTAGCAAACGTCTGCGAAAAGTCTCTAGGTCGCAGAAAAATTGTCGGAAACTGGTATAAAATATATGGGTCGTCTCAGAATCAAGAGACGAGTAGATCTTGAACAAGAAAGTCCCCGAAAAACTGGCCGAAAAGGCTCACGCGTCGGCGCGTGGTCATATCTCGCCGGAGGTGACGACCTCCTGAGCGGTGCTTGATTGCAGGGAGACACTAGACCTCTTGGTCGTGTTGGTTTTCGCACAACACTGACGAAACTGAAACTACACAAATCAAATCTGAGGAGTCACCGAAAAAATGCAAGGAACTAAGCAAACAAATCTGAGGAGTCACCGGAAAGACGCACGTAGCTACCAAATCAGATCTGAGGAATCACCGGAAAGACGCACGGTGCTACCAAATCAGATCTGAGGAGTCACCGGAAAGACGCACGGTGCTACAAAATCAGATCTGAGAAGTCACCGGAAAGACGCACGGTGATTGCCTTCTCTGTCCCGAATGCTTCTCAAATCAGTCCTTCTCAGCATGATTCAGTGTTTTGGACGGCGAAAGGCGACAAGGCTCTGCCTCGCCACGCGTTGAGGCGAGCGGCGAGGCGCTCGCCTTTTTGAAGTGCGGCGCCAATTAATACCAAAAAATTAAAATATTTAATTGCACATATAAATAATCAAAATCTCAATAGCAATAATATATTAGCAAATATTTCAATTCAAAAACTAAAAATAGATAGTAGATAGTAGATACTAAAAGTCTAGAACTTGAATGATAATTCAACAATCCATAAAACAAGCAAAGCTAAAACTCTAAAAGTTTATTCTTCTTCAAGATTTTCATAATCTTCAAGTCCAACATATCACTGAATCTCTTGATGGTCCTTGTGAACCATAATTTATCCAATGTCCCTTTGTTTGCTACTATTAGATTGAGACGCCATTGAAATTGCTGTTAATGATCAACAATTACGATATTAATTACTAACTATTATATAAGTTATAACAAAAGAAGAAAAAAAATAGAAGAGAAAAAAACAGAGGAGAAAGAAGAGAAAAAAACAGAAAATTATATAAGTTATTACAAAAGAAGAAACAGAAGAGAAAGAAGAGAAAAAAACAGAAAACAGAGGAGAAAGAAGAAAAAAAAACAAAGGGAAAGAAGTGACAAAAACAGAGGAAGAAGAAGAAAGTAGAAAAAGAAGTAGAAGAAGAAAGTAGAAGAAGTAGAAGAAGTAGAAGAAGAGTTACCTGGTGCAATCGGACTGTCGGAGCCCGGAGGTTCGCCGCCGGCCGCCGGAGCTGCAACTCTGGTGTAGCGTGTAGGTCGCCGCCGCAATCACTCGCAAGTCGCAACTCACAAGGTAAGAAAAATATGGAAACAAACCTAAAATTACCATTTATCTCTTAAAATCCTAATTTTAAAAAAAAATTGAAAAGGCGTCGCTTTTTATTGCCGCGTCGACACATCGCCATGGCGTCGACTTTTCGATCTGCAGTCGCCACGAAGCCTGGAGGCGAGATGCCGTCGGCTCGCCTCGCCACGTCGCCAAGGCGCTGTGGTGATCGCCTTTAATAACACTGGCATGATTTTTTTCTTCATGCATATATTATTGACCCAACTTAGGCTAACATAATCATTGGCCAGACGGGCAACTATATGAGTTATAACCGCCCGCCGACTGCGCAAGTTTTATTTTTTAAAATTTTCTACCAGGATTGTAGAAGCTCTGATACCATGTGAGAAATATATGAGAGAAATATTATGAATTGTATATCTACATTTTTTTTGAAATTGTGAATTGTATGTATATCTACATTATTACACTGAGACCCTATTTATAAACATTACATTACAATCCTTTTCCAACTAGGACACTACATTACAATCCTTTCCTAGTAGGATTCTCTATACTATTCATGTTCCTACTCCTATTCTAACAGGGTAAATTAAAAATTAAGCTAAAATATTAAAAATAAGCCAAAAGTCATAAGTTTCAATTTCTAACTTATGACTTTTGGCTTACAAGCCAAAAGCCAATCCAAACAGGCTCTAAGTAGTACCTTCTTATCGCACACGACTCCAGAGGCGAGCCTCCATTTCGTCCATTCCGCACCTATATGATGTGTGACATCATTATTGATTTCTTCATTTCCTTGAATTAACAAACCAAGATACTTGAAACTATCTTTCTTAGGGATGGATTGTATATCAAGCCTCACTTCCATGTCAGCCTACTGTGTTACTTCATTAAACTTGCACTCTAAGTATTCAGTTTTGGTCGTGCTCAATCTGAACCCTTTAGACTCCATGGTTTGTCTCCAAACCTCTAGCCTAGCATTAACTCCACCACGAGTCTCGTCAATTAGTACTATGTCATCTGCAAATAACATACACCATAACACCTCACTTTGGATATGATGCGTCAATTCATCCATCACCAAGGCAAATAGGAATAGACTCAGAGCTGATCCCTGATGCAATCCCATCACGACTGGAAAGTGCTCTGAGTCCTCACCCGGGTCTTGGCTCCATCACACATATCCATAGTCTCCCAAGTGTATGTCATCGGTATGCCTCTAGCCTCCCGGCATCTCCATAGAACCTCTCTTGAGACTTTATCGTATCCCTTTTCTAGGTCAATGTACACCATATATAAGTCCCTCTTCCTCTTCCTCTCCCTATACTACCCCACTAATCTCCTCACAAGATGGATGACTTTTGTAGTAGTTTTTAACTAAGATAAATGCCAATCTGATTAATTTCAGGTGAAAAAATGAGGGTTAACAAGAGACATCAGGATCACCAATTCTCAACTCGATGGTAAACTTTGAAGTCGTGAGCTAGATTTTAGATTTTCTTTCCTCAATTATCAAATACATAATATTTCACCAGTTATATCTCGAAAGATACACAATATAGCAACAAAAAAGAATAACGCTGTTATGCAAAAAAAAAAAAAAAAAAATCTTTCCAAATCATTAAGAGCAAAAGTAGAATTCTAAGCAAAATATTCCCAATTCGAGTGCAATAGACACTCGAAATATCAATTCTAGATGTCGCATTAAAAGCAAATCAATAAATATACGAAATCGTTGCATAGTGAATTCAAATTCTTACAATTTGAATGGGGAGAGAAATGGATAGTCTCTCGTCGACAAACACATTGCGTACATTGACGAAGCGGCGAGCGAGCACTTTGATAAGTGCGTCGGGGCATCCGGAGGCACCAATTCGTAAAGTGACACGGCTGATGCGTTCGAGACGGAGCCAACGCTTGCAGACGAGTGCACAAGCGTCGCGGCTTGGTTTTGATTCCACATGCCGGAAAATATCGAGAATCAGCTCATCAGGCAGGATTTGATTGATCCAATCACGCCCTCTCATTGAATTGAATTTGTCAAATTCTTCCTGGATCTATATGACGTTGTTATATAAATACACAATTCACAGCTGAATCAGATACGTGAAGAGAGGAAATGAGAGATTCGATGAGTGAAGATATGGATGTGGTATCAGGTAGGTCGGTGTAGTTTGCCCCTCAGTTGTTGACAAGGAGCGATCGGCGAAGAGACATTTCCCATTCTAGCCCTGGGAGATTTATCACTTTCTCGGATAACTATTGCAATACATACGGGTATGTCTGTAATTTACAATATGGAGATTTCTATAAGATGAGATCACAGATCAACCGTAAATACCATTACCGAATTGTGCATGTTAAGCAGTTAAAAGTACTTTTTTTTATAGTATTACGTTTTTTTCTTTTACAAAATTAAACCCCCGAAATAAACTTTAATTTGATAGTAGTAGTAGTGAAGATCAGTTTTCGAAATAACGTTAAATATTAGGTTTACAATAATATTATTTAAATGTTTGTCAAAAGTAATTGTTTATTGCAAGATTTAACAAATTAATGTAATACTCTGTATCTTTGAATTAAGGTTCGATTCGCTTATTATAAATAATAAATAAATTTATCCGAACCCGGGGGAATAAAGTTGTGTCCAACCTCAGATATGAGGATCAAGAATTCAGTGTAAAATGATATTGAATAAAGGTTTGAAGTTGAAGAGATTAAAAGTTTGAGGTTTGGATAAATTATGACAGATATGAATGATATACACGACCATATGTCCCGTCATATGTGGAAGACCGAAAATTTGGGTTACTTGAAATTGAAATGTTAGGGTACATAAGCCACCTACGAGCCGTATATGGGACCGTATGTGGGGGATAAATTTCAATTGATTTGAGGTACGACTAACATACAAACCATAGTGAGATGTACGGTCATATATGGTATCGTAAGTCGTGTCGATCAGAAAATAGCGTAAATCAGATTTGTAGTTCCATTTCTCTCACTCATAAGTCCAAAGATCCATTTCTCACTCTCTTCTCTTCCTTCTTCAAGGCAACTGAATCCTAAGGTTAATTAATTATGATTATTCTATTGATAATTACATGATCTAACGTAGATTCCTCTTCGTATTATAACAAATCGAAGATTTCTTCCAAAGGGTTACAATAGAAGATTTCTATGATTTTTCTATAATTAAGGTAAGGCCTTCTTCCTAACTTTCTATATGAGTTTGTATAGGTGATGTTTCGGTTAGGACTAGATGGTGATCGGAAGCCGTGAGTTCAAGTTTTTGCTATTAGTATGAATTTGTATGAGATAAATTGGGAGTTGTTCAAAGTGAAGTGATAATCAGGGTCTTTTGTTTGGCTTCGTAAGAGTGTCGTGTGACGTTGTAGATATAAAGGAAAGGAGGGGTGTGGAGAAATACCATTGATTAGAGGGTATCGCGAGCTCGATGCTTGTCGAGTGTTTGATAAATTGCTTATAGGACCTGAGCTTGCTGTTGAGTTGCTAATACTAGTATTATTATCGCCGTTCTTGTACAGTAATGGCTTAACGAAAGAATTGATTCATCATAATTGTTCTAAAGTTGAGCTCCGAGATATGTTAAGCTAAATCCTCTTGTTTTTCTATGGCATGACCTCTCAATCAAATGTATCCTCTTCTATATGTTCATGAGGTCCTTAGAGTATGAAATGCTACGAGTCTCTATTATATGTGCCTTTATGATTATGCACTTCTCTTAGTTGTTGTCGCTCTCATCGTTACGAGCTTCCCATGTCTCCTTATATTGAGATGTCTGTTACAATGAATGCTAAAAATGGAACATTCTCCAAAGCGCTATGATCATGAATGAACAGACATAATGAATCTCAAAATCTAATGTAATATATCCCAAGAATGACTAATGTTCAAAATATATATGTCACCGTGCAGCGTGCTATGCACGAAGGCTGCATGTGGCAGATAATATCCATTCTGATATACTTATGAGTTATGATCGTTCTATGCACGAAGGTCCAAATATGGCAGATAGTTATTTTGAGGAAATGCATAAACTACCCCTTGAACTTGGACATGATTGTTAAGTAGACTCTTAGGGGTCGTTTGGTTGGGAACAAGTTATCCCGGGATTAACTATCCTGGGATAAGTTATCCCATCATATATATGGGATAACTTATCCCATCACTATGGTATAAATGGTGGGATAAGTTATCTCAAACATGGCAACCAAACAAGATATCAAAAAGTTATCCCTAGACTATTTTTTTATCCCATGACTATTTATTTTAATCTCGCATACCAAACGACCCCTTAAAGTTTATGAGAGTCCTATTACTCCACTCAACCAATTGCAATCAAAATAAATGCACCCTTTTCGCACTAGCCTTAGTCTCAAATGTTGTGCGTGTGTCTCAACCCCAATTAAAATATTAAATTTAATTAAATTTATTCTGACCCGTCTTTACCTGGCCCTAATTTTATAAAAAATCAGGTTTTTACCTTCACCCACCTAAATTTAAAATATTTTTTATGTTTTCAATATTTATTTCTTTTATCATATTTTTTCTTTAACTTTATTTGTTTAATTTACTAGTATTCATTTCCTTTTTTACCTCCATCCTTTTCACTTTACTCGGGTCTCTTAGCTTCTCTTTTGTTTATTCAAGATCCTTCTTCCGTGAGTTGTTTTTAATATCTTATGATTCCTAACTTGTTTGTTTATTTTTCTTTTGATTTTTGTAATGACGTTCTCATTTGACAATATTATAAAGCTTCATTTTAATGGAATTTTGATTCATTATAATTGTAATAATTTTAAATTTTAAATTTTAAATTTTAGTTTGGTGATAACTTACGATGATTTGATGATGGTTATGATGGCGGCCGGTAAGGTGGTTATAGTAGCGGTGGTCTGCGGTGAAGAGAAATTGAAGCTAATAAAGTCAATAGGTGAAAATTTCTAACCTTTTGAATCTAATTTTGTTGAGGATGAGAGAATTTTCAGTGTAGCTTTTTCACTGGTTATTAATGGAGATTTGAGGGAAGAAGAGAAGATAGATTTGGAGGAAAAAGAGAAGATGGGTGTATTTTTAAAGAAAAATTAAATTAAAATTGCCACGTGGCTTTTTCTCATTGGTTTGGGGTGGCATTTTAATTCACCCACGCGCCCCTCTAACGGGTGACCCACCGTTGGTGAGAAAATGGGTCAAAAGGGTGTATTTATTTTAGTTGGGATTAGTTGAGTGGGTAATAGGACTCCCACAAACTTTAAGTGTCTACTTACAAATCAGGTAGGTTACTTTATGCATTTTCTCTATTCATTATGATATACTTAGACTGTGTTATGCATGAAGGCCCAAATATTATAGCTAGTATCCCAAAGACTAAAAGATGTTAAAAATTAATGACCCAAAAATGGTAAGTAGAATGATTCAGAAAAGATGCAAGTATAATGATCCATATCATGTTTCCTAGTTCCCACATGCTATCAGTATGCCATGTTTCATGTCTTATATGAGTTTTATTGTTTATCTTATGTTATTTTGTTTGTCTTATCATATGTACTCATGTCCGCTCCATTCACAATGCAGGTTCAGACGCAGAGAGTATTAAACCTCCCTGCTAGGCATCTGCTTTGGGATTCAGAAGGATTAAAAATGTAGTACTCATGATTTGAACTTGGAACCTCAAAGTGAATTTTGAAGCCCATCAACCACTAAGTCCAATCTAATCTTATGTTCAAATGGTTCAAAATCTACATATAAACACATAAAATATTGAAAAATTACCTTATATATACAGTGTAATTTTTTGTCGAGGGGATTCTGGTGACCCCCTTGCTACACTCTAAATCCAGCCCTGTCCATGTAGTATGTATAGATGCTTTGGGTAGATCGAGGCTCTGTCCCAACAATTCTACAGTTCCTAGATTATTTTAGAGGCTTCATTGACATGTGTTGATGTTTTCATGTATGCACAAATGTTATGACTTATGTTTTAGTTGGGTCTTATCCCAGTCCTATGTTTCGTCTTCTCTTTATAAACAGTTCTTTTATGGAAGCATGTCTGCTATTTCACTTTCACATACATTTCATGTTCATGTAAGGTTATATGATTCATGTCTAGTTGATTTGCTCAGTCAAGCTAAGACATCGAATATTAATCTGTCTCACTAAGATTTGGGGCGTGTCAATTAACAACACTTTTTAATAGTGTCGCGACTTTTTAAAGCATCTCAAATGCATAGCTGGCTCATGGCATATAGTTTTTTTTACATATTAGGGGAGAGGGGAAGGAGGAAATGCGGAAGGAATTACAAGATGAAAACGAATCCACGCTAATAAAGTGAAAGTTAAGCTGATCAATTGAAGTAATAAGATTCCCCATTGGGTATAGTTGTGAACTATTGCAAGACAATTTTCTTTTGAAGTCCATCTTTTCGCTACTTGTTTATAAAGGAAAAGTTAGAAAGTTGTAAAAAGAAATTGACATATGTGAACACTTCAATGGATATTCTAATTTTTTTTCTAATTAGGAGCAGTTAATTGAAATCTGAAATAACATATTATCATTTAACTTAGCGAAATCTTCAACTCACTCGTTGAAAATTTTTCCTTCTTTTTCCGCACATTCCTTGAGAAGGAAATGGGGAATTGCATAGACAGGAAGAATTAAGAGACTCAAAATTTACACATACCCATTGTCCTGTACTCTTGAGGAAATTGAGGAATAGAAGTCCATTGAATAAGGATAATCAACATGTAAAATGCATACATACATCAAGGAGGAAATTATTCCCAGGGAATTTAACTTCTACAAGCAAGTACACCGTACACACAAAGCTAGATACAAATTACTACTATTACATTTATCAATAGATAAATATAACTACATCATGGTCATTCAGTAGAAGCATTTTTTTATATTTACATAACAAGCTTGACACAAGTTGAAGACACACAAACATTAACAAAGAGAGATAACTTACATATTGATAACTATATCACGATTAATAGAATTCACGGTCAGGGAAGAGCAGTGGAGCCACAAGGGACCAAACATACAGTCCAGCAGTAACCCATTCTGTACATATGCGTACCCAAAGAGATGTCCAGCCAACATCAATTAGCTCTGGACTATCAGAACTGCTGGTCCACCCAGAAAGTAGCATTGCAGAATACATGCTAGCGAGAGCAAATATTAGATGGAAGAATGTGTAGGAGTAGCTCACTGGCCGTGCTTCTGGTGATCCTTTCCCAGATTCCAGCTCCTCGGAAGCAAGAAGGGATTTCTTCTCACCTATAACAGAAGATTGCTAATTGTCAATATGCAGATGAAGAAAATCTACAGCAAGATATCAGCCGCATTAAGGACAAGCCCTTTGATGACTATTGCTCATGAATGGACAGATCACAAAGCTTGAGCGGGATGGGATTTACCAATACACTTTCGCTTTACATTAGAGTTTTGATATTTGATATACACATCTGGTGTCTCTTATGATTCTGTAGGAGTATATCTCTACAAATGAGTAACAATTTAATAATCTTAATTCATCTAGGCCCATACACGCACACTATGACAGGTATTACATGCTAGAAGATCAATTGTTAAGAAAGTAAGCAATATTCCACCTAGGTGTTTGGACTACATTCCTAACGATCTACCTTAAAAAGTGTTTAACTGAAGAAAAGCTGGAGAATACACTTTGACAAGGACTTTACACAGTTTTCCTAAAAGTCACCACCACCAATTATAGTATATTGACAATAGGCAGATCATTCACAGGAGTCCTCGTGAGAATGTAATCTTGAGAAAATGGGTTGACAAATCTTATGAGTCATTCATTGAGCTATGGAAGAAGCGCATCAAAAGGTTTTGGTACCTGATCTGGGAGAAGATGGTGGAGACATAAAAGTAGTTGAAGATCCGGCACGAAGAGCAGAATATAGGACTGAGAGAACAGTTGTGAGCATTCCAAGAACAAGGGTACTTGTTGTTACTGCCTTCGATTTGTTATGGAGCCCATTGCAGACATAATCTCGAGGCTCACTAGAAAGACCAGTATAGCAAACATAAGCACAGTAAACAGATATCACAGAAGCTGGCAATAGGCTTCCATTTACCTGGACACAGTTAAAGGGAAAAAAATAATTAGCATAAGTAAGAAACAAAAGGCAAAATTTAGCAACCAAAATGATTTTTCTGACTGCATTGTAAAGGAGGTAACCCTAAGGGAGATGTTTGATGTATACATTGCATATAGATATATGTGCATGTAGTTAGCAAGAGATAATCGGCTTCATCATGCATAATGTATATGAAGAATTTTTTTAAAAGAATCATAAAGAGGTTGTCCTCCAGAGCAAAAGCGCCAGGATAAAAGAAAGCATCAGCAGAGAGAGCATTTACCTTTGGGTGCAAAGCAATAACAGCAAATGCAAATGCAAGAATCATGGTCATAACAATGAAGAACACGTTCAGCCCACAGTCATGGCCAGACGGATTGAACCACATAAATAAAATTCCTGAAAAAGCAAATGTTGCTATATAGCACACCACAGATACCACAAGTAGAGCGACATACCTGCAAAAGATATGTCAATTCAATAGATAAAACAGGGTCTGGGGATAAAATAATTAGAAAAGATAAGAAATTGAACCAACCACTTCTGCTCATCTTTTGCAACCCATGAATCATTCCATGAGTGTGTAGCATCTAATAATATTATTACTTGGATTAACAAAAACAACCCTGCCCCAAATTTCGAAAGAAAACCTGCAAAGGCAGAAAAATAGACCATTCAGATAAAGTGAAAAAAACATAATTTTGACAGTTCAGACTGAACTAAAGAAATGTCACAATACAAAAATAGAACAGGTTGAACTGAGAAGCAAGAGGAAAGCGTACTTATTGGAAAAAATAAACTGGAGAAAAAGTGAACTGTCAAAACACGCCAGTTCTTTTCCTTTAGTATATATTCTGTTCATCATGTACTTACTATACAAAATTATGTTTTCTTGAGAAGCTATCTGATAATTTGAAGAAAGATACTTCTAAAGTTTGGTAGACCTGGGTGAATTGAAATCCATAGTCTTCTGACTTCTGATTTTAAGTTGCTGATTTTATGTAGGTGTAATACCAAAGAAAAGAAAAATAATTAAAATGTTGAGTAGCAAATTAACTTCAGGAAGGCCCACAGGGCTTTGGTCTAGTGGTAAGAGCACAATGTTTTTTTCCATCACGGAAACTGCTTGCTCTGCACGTGTTGTGTGGGTTAGGCACATGTCACGGATTCGAACCCTGCGGCAGATAAAAGCCTGATATTTAAGTGAAGAAGGATAGAGGGGTGGGCCTAGTATCCATCGAGTTTTGAACCATGCACCACTGGGGGATTTCTCAGTTATCAGAAAAAACTTCGGTTAAGGGAGAAGAACTGACCATAAATTGTTATGACACCGTTCGGGAGGAAAAACATGAGGGCCACAAGGAACACCCAGATCACCAATTTAGCAACCCATCCACCATGATGCCAGGAGTCACGCCTATCATTTTGATCCTTGATACCAATCATTATAAGTGCAAGCAGTCCAAAAAACAAGAAATTCCCCAAACTGACACGAAGAACAGCTTGTGTTTGAAACCATTCCTTCGATAAATTGTCTGAAGTGTTTATCCCTACAACCAACCAACATACGAACCAATTAGTAATATACGCAAATATTATTTTCATCGCTGTAAAATAACAAGTAGAAATAATAGTATGGTGAATCTAAACAGATATTTCACTTGGTCTACTGGCTTATTAGATATAACACATATTTAGAACCATAAAGAAATATGAAAAACATACTGAATTAAACACTCCATCAATTCTGTCCCATTTTCCTGGAAGAGAACTGCTATTTTTGACACATCCCCTTGTTAGCCATATACATGTACAAGAAGAAGGATAATTTACAGTCAACTCCTCTGTTCTTTATTTAGTTTTATAGTTTCTTAAAGATATCTCCCAACCAGCATTTTCAAATCTATAACAATACAAGGGTATTTGATAATGCACTCTCATTAAACAAATACAAATAAATCAAAAGTACTTCCCTAATTAACTAATTTCTTTTCCAAATTAGTTTATTCTTTTGGAGTTTCAGTACTTCATCAAAAGTCATATCTGTCACCATCTACCGAATTTTGATTACATCATCACATTTACATCTTTTGCCCAAAGAAGTTTTTGTAACAAATCATAAGAAACTAGCAGAAGCAGTGTCAATTGAAAAATGAAGATGATAGTCAAAATTGGAGAAAAGCATAATCTCATCCCTTAAATCTGGATCTCATTCATAATAATCCTCAACAGTCCTCCAAATTTTCACAAGTGGTGAACATTTACTCTAGCCAAACGGCCTATCTATATCTAACATAAGAAATCATGTGCAAGACGCTGCAAGTTACCTGATCCATTACCAAACAATTACGAAAACGGATCCAATCATTCTCTACTATTACTGATAGTTCAAGGCTTCAAGCCCTAATCGAGGGAAGGAGACACCCTAAAGAGTGTACTTGCCACTCTTCATTGCCAGAGCTGACCTAATATTTATGCTCACATGGTTCTTCTTCTGCAATATTGGATTCATCAGCAATAGGTTTCCATTTTCAAAGAAAAAGGGAAAAGGGAACCCATCAAAACTTGCAAAGAAGCAGCATGTCATATCAATAAAAAGAGATGGTGTTTGTACCATTTCCATCCCGGTGATTATCATTGTTGGCTCTGTGAATTAGTCTACCTTGGAGCAATATTAGTCTACCTTACATATGAAGAAACATTTTGAATGACGTTATAAACTTATGGGTCGACTTTGGGCTCTTTCTTGTCGAAACTGATAACGTATATCATTAACATTTAACAATTACTATAGTTTAGTGATGTTGAGAAAAACCAAGGAAAAAAAGTTAATTAATCAATTCATCCTCTTTTCAGATTGATTTCTTTTTTTTGAGCTTCAATACATCATTAAGGGAAAATTTTACCAATATCTTTAAACAATTGTTCGCAACTTAGATTTATCTTTTGCATACTTGAAGAAAACAGTAGCTGGGTCTGTATAACCAAATTATGAAACTCAGAAGGTGTACTGTAATTTCAGAAACTTGAGGTTTTCTTTTTTTGGTAGTGCCAGGTAAGTTCAATATCAAAGGATGCACTGTGGTATTCTTCTGATTATGCTGAACTGGATGGAGCATCGGAGCCTGGTGTAATTTCCCGAACAAAGAAACAGAAGTACTATACTTGGGCAAGATCTTGCTTTGAAAGATCTCAAGTATACTTGTATATATTATTGAGTATCATATCAGGTAGAACTTGGATGCATGCCAAAAAGCTAATTCAGGGAAAAAAATTGCCCGAAGAAATCAGCAAAAAGCAAAGCATTGAAACGACCAGTAACTGAAGCAACCATTTTGTATCCTCCCCTATTAGAATGAAAACAATTTCGCCACCAAATAGCGCGGTATGCGCCCAAAAAACTTATAGTACATTCATAACCAGGTAAGGCATGAGAACTAATCAGTAAAAAGGAGTGGAATTTATGGTTTGCAAGGAATAAGTTTCCCAGAACTGAAAAGGTCTCTGGCAGGAAAGAAGCCTAGGAGATGAACAACATAGAGAGGAAAAGGCTTTGTAACCCATGGTCATTCTATCTAAAGCTTCTTGAGTTCTTCTACTCCTATCAATGTCAAGGGAAGTTTGGCTGTTATTCTGCCTACTGAATAGAAGTACAATCTAATGTAGTTCAAAGACTATCCAAACATGCTCATGATCTCCTAAAGAAGCTGCTTAACTGTATAAGTACTTCCAGAACCAGGATAAAGTTTCATCATAGCATATTAACAATTTTTATCGATACAGTTCTGGCTTATATACAACTGAAGATGGAACTTAAAAGTGAAAGGACATAGCCTAACCTAATTGCAATTGGTCTAAAGTATAATACTCCACCCATTCTCTAACTTATATGACAATCTTTCCATTTTTGAAGTTCTGTTGAGTCCCAGATCAGCTAATTAGGGATGAGGGAAGTCTCCTTATATGGTCTTGGGCAATCCTCACCTCACGAGGCCAAGATCCATTTCTTTAAAAAGTTCCAATATGTTCACTGTGTTATTCTTTGTACAATTTTCACGACTTTCAAGAATTCAATTTCAATAAACTATTCAATTTGAACTTTGATGTGATGTCTTCCTATCACACTAACTTCTTAATTAGTAATATTTTTGTTCCACTATCAGTAATAAGATATATAAGTCAACATACCCAAGGGTGTGGCCGTGGTCAATGAAGTGGGTTGAGCACCATGAGGTCTCAGGTTCAAATACCCCGTAGAGACAAAACACCAGGTGATTGCTTTCCACCTATTCTATCATTGTTGAACAGAGTTACTTGATACCTAGGGGCAGATCTAGAGGGGTCCAGGGTGTTCACCCGAACCCCCTCGGCAAAAAATTATACTATATATATATAAGGTAATTTTTACTTTTTTATGTGTGTGTATATATATATATTGAATACCCTGAACACAACACTAGAGGTTGGCTTTAGTGGTTTAGGGGTTCAAATTTCACGTTGAGGTTCCAAGTTAAAATCTTAGACACTACATTCTTATTTTTCGAAACCCCCTAGTAAAAATCCGCCACTGGGTGGGAGGTGTCGGGTATCTCATGGAATTAGATAGCCCGGACACCACGATTATCAAAAAAAGTCAACATCTTAAACTCAATTTTAGTTTAGTCGGATAAGAAACATTTAACAGAGTGCTTATGTACTACCAGCTGCGTTCCATTAGTAACTAAAATTTTAAACTTGATGAGTAAACGGGTTATTCAAAATTGGAAACAAGACATCAAATTGAAAAGAAAAAGTGAAATTACATGAGAAATTTTTGAGGAGAGGAGAAGCGACTTCTCTGAGAACCCAAGAGACGATCAAGGAAACACCAAATAGGGCACAATAAGCAAGTCTAGCTGAGCTCCTGGTGACACCTGACGCCACAGATGTGCAGAGTCCACATGTCAATGACGCGCAGCAAGATGCCAAGCACGACATCGAGAGATCCAGAAAGTTCTGCCTTTGTTTCTTCAAATTGGAACTTCTCCCTCTATCCCAATTTACGCGTGCAGATCCCTGTTAAAAAGAAATGTCAAGACTTTATTATAACTGAAAATAATTTCATTTTTAAACTTTTTTTTTGTTCTTAAGAAAATAAAATAATTATAATCATATATATAATCAAATACTAATATTTTAAACTATGAATTTTAAAAATCTCTTTTTTTAAAAAAAATTGTGAGATCAAAAATGTCACGTAAATTAAAATGAAAGAAATAATATTTTTATTGTTCCACACTTCTTGGGATAAAATCATGAAATGTGTGAAGGAATAAGTACCGAGTACATATATATATATATGATTGATTATTATAAGTCATAACAATATTTGTTACTTTGAATACATAACAGTAGATTATATTGACAACATAACAAAACATTAAATAAAGCGGTTGAACCATTTGGAAACAATATCCCTTAAAAAATTACCTTGCAGTTAAAAATGGATATCAATCATTCTCATATCTCTCCAAAATCGTTCGTTTTTTTTTTTTACTCTTTCATAATTCAAGCACGATTCAATCTCATAATTATCCAGATTATAGTTCTTATTCTTTGATCAAAAATCAAAGCACGATTCAATTTCATAACTACCTAGATTATAGTTCTTATTCTTCGACCAAAAATGTTATTAAAATACAGAGTCAACTATTTTTATTGCAACGGAACGTTATTCAAAATCAATCAAGCATCCATTAATATTTTTTCAGTATGAAAATCCATGTGTTTGTGATTTTTAATACCAATTACGTACATTGAGAAATATATGTGAAATATTATTTAGTGGATGAAAATAATATAAAAATTAATTTCAATAAAATATGTAATATTAGTCCGTTAATTCCAAATTTAATACCATAACATACACACACAAAAATGTGGTAAGAACGCATTATTCTTTTATAGCATTTTATATACCATTTCCATAGATTGAAATTCCAAAAATTAAAAATAATTTGGTGTATGACATTTGTATACAAAATGGTTTAAACATGATTGGCAAAATTATACAAGAAATCAAATAGTATATAAATTTTGTATATGTAAAATGCGCATACCCAATAAATGCATATACAACAACAACAACAATATACTCAGTGTATTTTCACAAAACGGGGTTTAGGGGAGGGATAGAATGTACGTAGACCGTATCTTTACCTCAGAGGAAGTAAAGGGGCTATTTTTGATAGATCCCGGTTCAAGATAAAATAGGACCAGAAAAAGAAGTAATAAAAGTACAAGATATAATGACAATAAACAAAAATAACAGATAGTCATAGAATTATACTATAATAAAATAATACTAAATCTGAACTACACGAAACACTAGAAAGTAACAAAAGTTGTAGAACAAGAAACTACAAGAGTAGACCTACAACTTAATAGTGCAACAAGACACTACACTAATACCTACTAGTAAGATACAAACCTACCTACTACCCCTCTACCCTAATCCGTGCCCTACACACCTTCCTATCTAAGGTCATATCCTCGGTAAGTTGCAACTGCGCCAAATCCTATCTAATCATCTCTCTCCAATATTTATTCGGTCTACCTCTACCTTGCTTGAAACCATCCATAGCCAACATCTCACACCTCCGCACAGGGGCCTTTATGCATCTCCGTCACACATGCCCGAACTACCTCAACCCCGCTTTCCGTATTTTGTCTTCCACCGAAGACCACTCCCACCTTGTCTTGGATATCCTTATTCTGCATCCTATCCCTCATAGTAAACCCACACATCCAACGCAATATCCTCATCTCAGCCACCTTCATCTTCGAACGTGAGAGTTCTTGATTGACCAACACTCTGCTCCATACAACATAGCTGTTTTAACTGCCACTATGTAAAACTTGCATTTCAGTTTAGGAGGCACCTTGTTATCGCACACGACTCCAGATGTGAGCCTCTATTTCATCACCCTGCACTAATACGGTGGATAACATCTTCGTCAATTTCACCATTTTCCTGAATAATAGACCCAAGGTACTTGAAGCTACCTCTCTTCTAGATGGCATGCGTATCCAGCCTCACTTTCACGTCAATATCATGAGTCACTGTACTAAACTTATACTCCAAATATTATGTCTTGGTCCAGCTCAACCTAAACTCTTTAAACTCCAGGATCTGTCTCCAAATCTCCAACTTAACATTAACTTCATCGCGAGTCTCGTCAATCAAAACTACATCGTCCACAAATAACATACACCATGGTACCTCATCTTGAATTTATCGTGTTAAGACATTCATCACCAGGACAAATAAAAAGGGCTAAGGGACGATCCCTGGTGCAATTCCGTCACCACGGGAAATTGCTCCAATCACCCTCCGCAGTTCTAATTCAAGTCTTCGCACCATCGTACATGTCCTTAATCGACCAAGTGTATGTCATCGATACACCTCTGGCCTCCAAGCACCTCCATAGAACCTTTCTGAGAACTTTGTCGTAAGCCTTTTCTAGATCGATAAACACTGTGTGTAAGTCCTTCTTCCTCTCCCTATACTGCTCCACCATCCTCCTCACGAGATGAGTAGCCTCAGTAGTCAAGCATACAAGCATGAAGCCGAACTGATTCTCAGAAATAGTCACAATCTTCCCTAACCTTACCTCCACCACCCTCACCCAAACCTTCATAGTATGGCTCAACATCTTGATACCCCTATAGTTGTTGCAATTCTGAATGTCACCCTTGTTCTTGTACAATGGAATCATCATACTCCATCTCCAAGCTTTGGACATCTTCGTCATCCTGAAAATAACATTGAATAACCCCGTCAGCCACTTTAAACCTGTCGGGCCTGTGCACTTTCAAAAATTCACCGGAATCTCGTCTGGCCCAGTCACTCTACCCCTATGCATCCTACAAATAGCTCATTTAACCTCCTCAACCTTAATACGCCTACAATACCATAATCACGATGCCTCTTCGAGTACTCCAAGTCCTCCAACACAATGCTTTTGTCCCCCTCTTTGTTCAAAAGTTTATAAAAGTATGATTGCCATCTCTTCCTAATGAGAACCTCCTCTATCAAAACTTTACCATCTTCATCCTTGATACACTTCACTTGGTCAAGGTCCCGAGCCCTCCTCTCCCTAGCCTTGGCTAGCCTGTATAACTTTTTATCACCGACTTGCCTTCTAAAGCTACATACAAGCTTGTGAAAGTTGTTGTTTTAGTCGCCGTAACCGCCAACTTAGTCTCCCTCCTAGCTATCTTATACACCTCCATATTCTTCCGCTTCTCCTCCTCATCCTTACTCTCAACCAACTTGGCATAGGCCCCCTTCTTTGCCTCCACCTTCCCTTTTACTTCTTCATTCCACCACCAGTCCCTGCGATGCTTCCCAGAGCAGCTTCTCGAGACACCTAACGCCTCTATAGCCATCTCTCTGATGCAACTGAAAGTCGTTTCCCACATACTATCCACATCCCCACTACTCTCCTAAGTCCTTGAAGTCATCAACTTCTCTCCTAACTCTAAGGCACTAGCCATAGTCAAGCTCCCCCATTTAATTCGCGGTCGATCCTCCACCCTCATCTTCCTTCTCTCCTTCTTAATCTCCAAGTCCATCACCAAAAGCTTATGCTAGGTCAAAATGATCTCACTCGAAATCACCTTACAGTCTTTACAAATACTTCTATCACCCTTCCTAAGGAGCAAAAAGTCAATCTGCGTCTTGGCCACTGATCGACGAAAGGTAACCAAGTTCTCCTCCTTTTTCAGAAAGCTCGAATTCGCTACCATCAACCCAAAAACTCTAGCAAAATTCAACAGTAAAGCCCCTCCGGTGTTCCTCTCCCCGAAACCAAAACTTCCATGTACATCATCATAACCTCCCGGAGATGATCCGATGTGCCCATTTTAATCTCCTCCTACAAAAAGCTTCTCGGTGTTAGGTACAGCTTCCACTACCTCATCCAAAGCCTCCCAAAAGCTTATTTTCTCCTCCTCGTCCAAATTCACTTGCGGCGCGTAAGCACTAAGAATGGTCCAAGTAGACCCTCCAATGACTACCTTGATCGTCATCAACCTATCGTTGACCCTTCTAACCTCTACCACCTGCTCCTGATCTCATCATCTACTAAGATTCCTACTCCATTCCTATTCCTCATGTCTCCTGAGTACCACAACTTATACCCATCCACCTCTCGCGCCTTAGTACCTACCTATTTGGTCTCCTGGACACAAGCAATATTAATCTTCCGCTTTCTAAGAATCTTTACTAGCTCATGGACTTTCTCGATAAAGTCTTTATATTCGAAGACCCTACTCTCAACCTAGAGGATCCCTTAACCCACTTACCCCTCCTACCCCTTGCCCCGCCCTCGACCCCGAATCGAATCGAACCGAAGATATAACCCTAGTCTCCCATCAACCACCAAGGAAAGAGAACTAAATAAGGAAATAAAACAGAACTACTGCTAAACAATGTAAGGACAACCAGTGGGCTAGAATAAACTATCACCACAAAGGAAAAATAAATCAAAACAAGAAAAATCAAACCTATGGTACACCAAACGAAAACTATTAGTCTAACAGTAAAGGGAATATGTCAAAAAATAAAGGCAGTAGTCCCGTTTTCATAAAATAAAGCAAACAAGAAGAAAGATTTATGGCCCAACAAGAGACAACCAACAACAACAGTCTCAAATCCAATTAGTCTACTAGAAACTCAAAAAAATTACGCAAATGGCAAAGTAAAATGAGAGAAATGAAGGTTTAAGTGTAGAAATCACCGGGATTTAGATAAGGGGGATAGAAGAGCCGCTTTCTTGCTCGATTTATCAAATTCCAGCAAAAATTGTGATCGAAATTGTCTCGCCAAAATCTTATTGTTCACCAAAATTTTGTTGTTCGCGGGAATCCGGTCAGCTAATATGAGATTCGCAAGTACCTACAAGAAGAATATACAAAATAAAAAGACAAAAGATAAAGAAAGCGAGATAATGATGACCGCCGAAGAAACTCATTACAGTCGCTGGAGCGAGCAAGACAGCGTGCATAGTGGTGTTGGGCGTCGCCGGCAAAGGGTCTAGTCAGAGCAGATCGGGTGACGTGAGACTGAAACAATGCGATCACCAAGGATAAATATTCTAGTTTCAAGATTTTGAGTTCACCCAATAAATGCATATGATAGGTATAAACCTAGTGAGCATCATTTTTCATATAAATTCACGCAATAAGTGATTTAGTGAATGAAATGAATATATAAATTGATTTCAACATATTTTCTCAAACTAAATCACATTAGCAGATTTTGTACCATTTTCATACACCAAACTTCATAAAATTTAGTATCATTTATATACCCGATAAGAATAGTTAATTTGTATAAATCATTTTAAATATCAATTTCATACATTGAAACCCCCAAAATTGAAACTCTTTTGAAGTATGGCTTGTTACAAACTGGTTTAATATTTAACGGTCACAATAATACAAGATATCATCGACACTTTAAAAAAAGGATTGAAAATGAAGAGCGAGTATAGGAGTTTGAAAATAGGGAGAGAGTATATGAGAACTATGAGGAGAGATAATGGAGATTTATTTTTCCATTTAAAATAAAGGGAAAAGGGTCAAATTTACCCCCTACTTTAGTTTATTGGTCAATTTTATCTTTCGTCATACTTTGAGGCTATATTTATCCCCACCGTCAATAAAGTTTTCATTTATAACCCTCATTTAACGAAAAAACTCAAATTTAATTAAATAACCCATTATTAAATAAAACACCCAAAACCCGACCCGACTTAATTAATCCAAACCCAAATATCGATCTGGCCATCAAACAAATAAAGGAAACTTACCCCATTCTCCTCTGAGAGAGTTTTTGTATTTCACAACAAAATCACTGTCCAGATTATACCATTAAAGTATTTCGCATCAAAGATATTTAGTGGTTACTTGTTAATTTCATAGTATTTCGCATCAAAGATATTTGTGAAGCCACACTGATTTTACAAGTGATGAGAAGTTTGAATGAGTTTTTTTGCTTGGTCTCTGTTTTTGATTTGTTTCAAATGAGATATATTCATTTGTTCCTATCTTAAAGTGCAATTTACTATTTAAGTTGTTGTTGCTTATACTCTTAATTACCAAAGTATTTTAAGCATCTTATTCTGTATCTTCTTATTTAAGTTGTTGTTGCTTATCCTTTCCCAAATATTTTTTAGATCAAAGCTCAGACACTGAAAAATCAAAGCCAAATATTCATCTAAAAAATCATACATGTAATCTCAATTTTTAAAAAGAAAAAGAGATGAAATTGTTGAGTCATCTTCATCTGAATTCATAAGGGAGAAAAATTCAGACTGCGAATGATCGGAGATGGAACGGTGGTGGTTGGGAAGAGGGTTGCGATGACGGTGTTTGGGCCCACTACCGCAATGGGTGGATGAATATTGACCCTTTTTTGAATGAGAGAAGAGGGAAAGAGATGGGTATAGAGATCTAGAGTTGGAAATGAGAAAGAGTGGAGATTCGCAAAGAAGAGAAGGAGGGGAGATTTTAATCCTGTTGATACTCAAAACATGACCCATTTTTCAGTCCTTTGATTGAAATTCCATGTCAATTTTTTTGTTTGGGTTAGGGTTATTTTGTTAAGATGGGCCGGGTTAGATAAATTTGAGTTTTATTTTTAAAAATGGATAATTTTTATTAATTCGGGTTTTTTTATTAAATGAGAGGTACAGATGAAAACTGTATTGACGACAGAATAAATATAATCCCAAAGTATGACGAAGAACAAAGTTAGCCAATAAACTAAAGTAGATGGATATTTTTTACCCTTATTCCTAAAATATTATGTTAAGAGTGAGAATCATGTATTATTATTGGTGATATATTTTTGCCCACTTATATCTTTTCTAATAAATATTCTAAGCCAAATACAGTAAAAAACTTTTCACTATAATTTATCTAATCTGTTATGACTTGTAATTAAAAACTTAAGTTGTTTCAACAACTTCAATAGTTGTTAAAGACATGCTATATCAAACTTGAACCAGTAAGAATATTTTTTAAACAGTATTGATGTTAAAGTTCAACGCAAAACACATCTATTTATAATCACTCTCCTCAAAACAATTATTGAAATCTCACGATAAAACATAATTAGGGAGTTCTAAAAAATTAAAAATCACAATAATTGAAAACACCCTAATTTGAAAATCGTAACTACAACTATTATAAATCTTCGGTTATATTAAAAATCGCAACAATAACAAAACAAGTATTGAGAGAGAAAATATTGTCTGACAATAGCAAAACAAGTATTGAAAGAGAAAATATTATCCAACAATAGCAAAATCATAACTAACAATAGCAAAATCAAAATTCATAGTCTTTATTTTCTTCTTCTTAGTGGAAGTGACTGAAAGATTCAATCTCGAAACTGAAATTTTCAAAGCCAAAATCTCAGAAAAGAACGAGAGACGAGAGGAACTAGAGACGATCTTTTACTTTTTGGAGAGAGTTTTTTTTTACGGAAAAGGTCCAAATATATCCTCGAACAATTTAAAATAGAGCAAATGTACCCTATGTTTTATTTTGGGCTCAAAAATACCCTTGCTGTTAACATTTTGGACCACAAATACCTTCCAACTTAACACTCCATTTTCTGTGATGATTTGACAGACACGACGCCGTCCAACTAGGACAAGGTCACTCCACATGGCTATCACCTAGGACCCATGAAATTTATGAAAAGGAGCCAGAAATACCCTCGAACTATTTGAAATAGAGCAAATATACCCTATGTTTTATTTTGGGCTCAAAAATACTCTTGATGTTAATATTTTGGACCACAAATACCCTCTAACTTAACACTTCATTTTCTATGATGATTTGGCAGCCACGAGACCATCCAACTAGGACAAAGCCACTCCACATAGCTACCACCTAGGATCCTACTAAATTTAATAGTCCGATCTATTCTTTCAATGATCTGATCCACTAATTGCTCTGACCCACTCTAAATTAAAAGCTATACTACACCTAACACACTTCATTCGATAAAAGACTTCAAACAAATCTAATATAAACATAAAAAGAAATTCTTACAAGTTATTAGTATTTAGCATGCCGTAAAAATAGAAAAAGAAGCAATTTAGCGACTACGCCGACATCTATATTGGAGGTTTTTTTTTAAAGGATAGCTATTATTTATAAATTAAGGTAGAGCATACATCGAAAATACATCTTCACTATCAGTGATAAGTACCTTACTAAATGCTACAAAAAAAATTAAGAAGATGACCCACAAAATTATACTCACTGTTGAGAAAAGAGATATTGATGATAAGCAAGAAACAAAGACAGATCAAATGGATGATTTAGTGAGCCTGCTGTTGGAGGGTGATAATTTACTTGCTGAATTATTTATTGTTTAAGTTTAAGTTTCCTGCACATTTTGGATTTAAATTTATACACGGATAATGTATAATTTTTCCTAATGACTGATATGGGAGCTCGCTGCCCATATCAGATTTGTTTGAAGTCCTTTATCAAGTGAAGCGAGTTAGATTTAGTATAACTTTTTAATTGGGAGTGGGTTGGGACAATTAGTTGGCCGGATCATTAAAAGAATGAGTCAGACTATTAAATTTAATAGGATCCTAGGTGATAGCCATGTGGAGTGACCTTGTCCTAGTTGGGCGGCCACGTGGCTGCCAAATCATCACAGAAAATGGGAGTATTAAGTTGGAAGGTACTTGTGGTCCAAAATGTTAACTTCAAGGGTATTTTTGAGCTCAAAATGAAAGGAGGGTATATTTGCTTTATTTCAAATAGTTCGAGAGTATTTTTGACCCTTTTTCATAAATTTAATGGGATCCTAGGTGACAGCGATGTGGAGTGGCCTTGTCCTAGTTGGACAACCACGTGGCTGCCAAATCATCATAGAAAATGGGGTGTTAAGTTGGAGGGTATTTGTGGTCCAAAATATTAACGACAAGGGTATTTTGAGCCCAAAATGAAATGAAGGGTGTATTTACTCTATTTCAAATAGCTCGATGGTATTTTTGGCGATTTCCCTTTTTTTTTATACAAATATAAAATTTTTCTTAGGTTTTAAATATTATAATTTGACCTTATTTTACTTAATTAGTGTTTAAGTAAGTAAGACAAAACAAAAATAAAAAGGGACCAACTTGTTTTTTTTTAAAAAAATTCAACATAGCGATAACAAATTTAGCTAGCATTTGGACATGCGATTTCATCTCATATTTTCAAATCATGAGATGAAATCTCAAATTCTCAAAAAATCACAATTTACATTTTCAAATAATGATTTCAACTTTTTAAAATATAAAATTTGACCCATAAGCTTATATTTTATAAAAAAATTATTATTTTAAATTTTGCAAAATAAAAAACATGTTAATCTTGAAGAGATTGTTCATACAATGTAAAAGGATTATATTAAAAAAAATAGTTATTATTATTATTATTGTCTAGTGGATCTTTATAAATTATGTGCACTTGAAAGTTTATAATCGCAAACATTAATTTATAAAAGGAACATGAAGATTTACAATTTATCAATGCAATATTTTAGGATATTACGATATGCTATTTATGAACTATGATTTGCTCATTTGATAACATTTTATAAAAATTAAGAAAAATTTAATAATTTTTACAATTTGTGAAATTTTCATGTTTATGAGAAAAAAATACAACTTAAATTTTTTTAAATTGCATGTCCAAATGAAACTTCAACTTCATATTAAATGATTTCATATCACATGTCCAAACGGACCCTATTGTCATTGAGAAGTGAAATTTGAGGATAATAATGTGTAAGCACCTCTAATATGAAGGCAGAGAGCTATTTTTGATGAGCCATCAGCTCAAAAAAAACAAAGCAATAGAGACAAACAGAAAAAAACACAAGATAATACAATAATTCAGACTAAAGAAATAAAAGCCTAAGAATATGAAAATACAAGAATAATAGTAATGCTCCTAGAATGGAAAAGCACTACCTCATTCTTCTCTTATTATTTTTTCAGGTATGGGTTCGTTTTGCATAAACTTAACACTCATATTTGCTTTGCTATCCACTAGTTTCCCGCACAATTCATGGGCTGTAGATACTAATTTGGGATCTGAAACTGTGTCACTAACTCGGGAGCTTGTGGAATCGGCGAGGCAACCCGAGTTCTTGGACTGGTTGAAAAGGATCAGAAGGAGAATCCATGAGTACCCAGAATTGTCATTTCAAGAATACCAAACGAGTCGACTCATCCGAAAAGAGTTGCCACAAGAAGCCAAGGCTGTATGTAACTACTTACAAAGCTTTGCAACGATGTCTCATTGTATCTTGAATAAGGTCTTCAATTTCACAACTAGCCTCCAATCTTCAACAGACAAGTCCTTCTGTACAGTTCCATAGATGCATCAAGTAAATCTGAACATTAGCCCCAAAAAAAGAGAAGCAGGGTTCTAACGTGCCTGTGTGAAAGGGAGGTTCACCATAAAGCTATTTTTACATACCCGGAAATTGGACTTGAGAATGTCAATGGATCTTCTCGAGACTTTGCTAACAAGCTCGTCTTCAATTTCAAAATGTCTGCCGAACATCTTCTGTTGCTCCTCAGAGTTGGACCCAACTATCTGCAGTTTTAATGGCACAAGGTGAGTCATCATATACATAGATGAAATATCCAAGTCAACTTGCTTAGAACTCCTGCAAGAAATTTCTCACGACAGATATGCAAAGACCGATGCTGGCAACCTACAAAACTACAAATATCTCAAATATTATCACATTGACAAACAGGGGACGTAACAGACCAAATTTCTTATGCAGATTCATACCTTAATGGCCACCCTCTGGCCTTTTGTGGCAGAGTCAACAGGTTTATGGTTGTTCTCGATGGATGCAATTCGACCAATATCAATGAAGTCCCTCTGTGGAATACATATTGGAGTCCCGACCTATTCAAATTAAGCTCATTACAACGTGGACTAGAACATTAAGAAGCATCTACGAATGAAGATTGACAAAAGAGCACTTGAGCACTACTGCCGCCAACAAAAAAAGTGAGATACAGATGTGAGTGGGAGAACCGTATTGCATACTATTAAAAAAGCGGGAAACAGAATTAAGGAAATGGCAAAAATGGCAACATTAGCGACAGTACTCAAAAGCACTAACAACATAGAAGAAAATCTCGCAGTCCTCTGAAAATTAAAGATCTCTTGGCCAAAATAAAGTGAAAACCCATAAAGGTATAAAATCTAAATCACCATTGAGATGTGCTCAAAACCTTTTGAAAGAGAACACCACAACAATAAGAAAAGATTCTATTCATATATTACCACATTTCATAGAAAAGATAATTTTCCGAAATGCAATTCAGAGAATTTGTGATTTTTTTTTGAGTGTGTGTTTGGTGAACGAGATTCCATGAATCATGATATAAAGAAGCAATCGTTAATACCCTGGCAATGCCCTCAAGAACATCAGCTCCTACGACAATTGGATCCTTCTTGTTGAAGACACAATTAGGAACAATCTTGAGCACACAGGGGAAGACTGCTTCTTCAGCAACTTCCTTCTTTCTTTCTTCCTTGAGATTATCAATATAGGCCTTGAACTGGTCGAATAGGTGATAAATAATATCAGCAATAAAAATTTTGACACCAGCCTCATCTGCAAGTTCTCGAGCTTCTTGTGTCACTTTCACGTCAAAGGCCAAGATTGTTGCATACTCTTTCTTCTTCTCAAGCATGACACTAGCTTTCATGACATCCTTTTTGTGCACGGGGCCTATGCCAATTCCACTGACAGGTATGTTTACTTCGTCGGTCTTCAAGAACTCCAGCAAAGCTTCCAATGATCCAAGCGTAGAAGCTTGAACATAAACTCCCTCTCCACTTCTATCAATCCTGCTCATCACCGACCTCATATCTTCCATAGCTGCTTCTTTGATGTCCTCCAAATCATCATCAGGCCCCACAACATATAAACTAGTGCCAGCAATTGCATGCTCAAGCCCCTGTACAAAATGAATGAACCAGCGGGCTGAAGGGAGTTATTCTTTCAATCACACGACTTCTAGGAGGACACTGTACAGTAATAACAGATTCTACCATGGTGGAAAACGATGGCATCATCAAGACAAAAGCTTATCAAAAAACAATAAGATGAAAAAAAACAAAAAAAAACAAAAATTCCTATGAAGTGGCACTAGTTGGTCTTCAATGTCAAATTTCATTCAACTAACAAAACAGACACAAGAAAAGCTTAACCTTAGTTAAAATCAGGAAACTAGTATATCATCATTTCAGGTACACTCCGATAATAATTTATCAGAGGTATTTCCAAAGAAAAAAAAATGAAAATTGATATGACATCCAGGACAATAATGAAAAATAAAGACAATCTCTGCCCTAACCAGAATAACTTTTTCATGGAAATAAGAAACCCAGCAGAAAGGGAAGAAATGGCTCCATCCACCTACCATTTTAGTGCAATTTACAAAGCATCCTCCAAATCCCTATAAAGTTGCTTCAAAAGTAAGCAAGATTGTGACAAATATCCAGCACAATCCTCTTATCTCCCAGATAGGGTCCAAAGTGCCCTCAAACTCAAGTGAAGAAATCATGTAGGGAACCTCGGCGTACCATGACAAGATTACGGACAAAGAACTTCAAGATGCTGCCTGAACTACAATTGACAATCAAGAAATGCTTTCTTCCCAAGGATGAATTGAACACCTTGGAGATGTCGAATAATTCAACTTACTAGTCAGTCATTGAAGATGAGTTGGATGGCATAGGGAATCTCTCAAATTGAAGACAGAAGTAATGATGAGAGAGTAAACAAGTACACATTCAGTTCCAAATTACAAACACCGTTTTTATGCAAAACAAATCAGTCAGCATGCATGCCCCTGGACCAGTTTTCTACCCCAATAACCTTTCAAAGATCTAAGCGTGACAAAAATACGCATACCATAAAACAGAAAGAAATGAAGAGCACACATTAACAAGCAAATGACATTACCTGAGCACTAATCTTTATCCCCTGTGCAGCCTTGATTTCTTTATGATGCAGATATGATCCCTGAATAAGATATTACCAGAAAATAAAATCATTCATCACTTCATACGGAAATTAAACATCACGAAAATAACTTCATTCTTTAGAGTGTTTTACGTTCCGTGCACTACAAAGTCAAAAGTGTTGAAAAACATACTAGGACATAAGCGAACTTATCAATTCTGAAAGTCTAAACCAAATAAGTGGATCTAACAATTGAGGACAAAGAAGGGTAGCAGAGGAAGTTCGAATCGGGGAAATAAATCTGACACCATAGGTAAACTTGTCTACCCTTTTTTATGAGAAATTTTAAAGTGGCAACTCCAAGTTCTGCAAATATAGCAGCAATGTTGACTTTTGAGGCACTTTAGCTCAACCGATCAAACCCATGAAAGCATCCAGATGTGTGAAAACATTTTTTTTTTTGATAATGGTAACTTTAGATGTGTGAAAACATTTATACAACTCAAAATCAACGGACCAATAACAAATACTTCACAAGCCCGACCACCAATTGGGGAGTAGAGAAAAAACAAGACTCGTTGAACTTTTTTTATGACCAAAACAACAGACTATGAAGTCACAACATGCCAGACAGCCAAATCTCTAACTTGAGCTAAACCATCTGCAAAAGAGAATCATAATTAGTTTGGCACCAAAAGGACCTTGAGATACCAAGTCCAGTCCAGATATTACTAGCATGAACTCTATATCAGGTATACCAAACAAAGAAACAAGTCGTGATGGAAATATCTATTGTTTAAGCATCTTCAAACCGATTTTCACGATTAAAGCACAAAAATTGCACCACCAGACTATGTGGACGAAATACATAGGTCAAGCAAAACAAACCAAAAAGATCACGTCACAAAGAAAAGGGAAGGACCTGACCGTCTCCGTAAAAAAATAGGGTCCCGGTTTTTTTTCAACCCCCGTTCCCCGACTGACCCGCTCCATTTTTTTCTCCTCTTTCTTTTGATAGTTCAAACATGACAAATTGCTTAATCATCTATTGACTGCATTGGTGCAGGATGGAGAGATTGACGAGGATGTCATTCACCGTATTGGTGCAGGGTGGATGAAATGGAGGCTCGCATCCGGAGTCTTGTGTGATAAGAAAGTGCCTACTAAACTTAAAGGCAAGTTCTACAAAATGGTGGTCCGACCAGCTTTGTTGTATGGGGTGGAGTGTTGGCCAATCAAGAATTCCCACATTCAAAAGATGAAGATGGCGGAGCTGAGGATGTTGCGATGGATGTGTGGGTTTACTAGGAGAGATAGGATTAGAAATGAGGATATCCGAGATAAGGGGGGTGTGGCGTCGGTGGAGAACAAGATGAGGGAAGCGCGGTTGAGATCGTTCGAACATGTGAGGAGGAGAGGCACGGATGCCCCAGTGCGGAAGTGTGAGAGGTTGTCTACGGATGGTTTCAGGAGAGGTAGAGGTAGACCGAGGAAATATTGGGGAGAGATGATTCGACAGGATATGGCGCAATTGCAGCTTACCGACGACATGACCCTAGATAGGAAGGTGTGGAGGACACGGATTAGGGTAGGAGGTTAGTAGGTAGAAGTGCGTCTATACTAGTAGGTAGGAGTGTTTTTATCTTGTTGTCCGGACTAGTAGTCGTAGTGCTATGCTTGTAGTTTCTTGTTCTTGGATTTCTCGTACTATTATTTGGTGGTAGTGTTGCTCTGTTACTATCTGTTGTTTGTTACTACCTATTGTCTCTTGTACTTCTATTACGTCCTTTTCTAGACTGTTGTTAGACTGTTTTTGTCTTGAGCCGGGGGTCTATCGGAAATAACCTCTCTACCTCACCTCTGAGGTAGAGATACAGACTGCCTACACTCTACCCTCCCCAGACACCACGTTGTGGGAATACACTGGTATGTTGTTGTTGTTGCATCTATTGACTGCATTGTATAATGAGTAGAGTATCTAGACTCAAAAGGTAATCAAATAAGAATGCATCGAGAAACACATAGTTTCATACCTTTATTCGAAGTTCCTTCATCGGGTGAGGCGTCAATAATGCACGGATTGAGGTGACAATAGGGTCCTACAAACAAAACAAGATAGAGAAGAAAAAGTTGAACATCCGACATTCACATTTACCCAAGGAATCTTACCACACCATAAGAATAATAGAAGCTTGCCTGCATGCCACAAACTACAATTTGATCTCCTTCATGGAGTACACCATTGACCAATACCACATCAATGGTTGTTCCATGACCTTCAACAACCTTAACCTCCAAAACAGTACACTGCCAAAGAGTAACAACGGTTAATCATAACATATTCACTGTCTCCATGTAATTAAAGTGACAATGGTATGTAAAATCATACTTGGACTTCATTGCTGTATCTAAGTCTCTCAACCATTGTCTTTTGAGTCCATTGGACCAGTAATAACAACATGTCAGGAATACCTTCACCACTGTCAGAGTCCAGAGTCATAACGCTTAACTAAAATCAACAGTGTAGAAGTGCTGCAGAAGAGCATCACACAGCAAAAGAAAAATCAGCGGAAAAAATACACACGCACACACCTGATTGCACTAGTTGGTACAATGCTAAAAGTATCCTTCCCCATTTCTTTGTTTTTATAGTATAATTCTGTATTTATACCCTGTTCCTTGAACTGGGTTACGACCTGCAACAAATGAATAAAATATTGATGAGATGAGGACGCACAAAGATGAGAAAACGTTGAATTGAGACAACAGAGGTTACAAGTGACCTGAGTAAGCCTGTTATTAAATTCAAACTGAACATCTTTGGACTGTTGCTTCATTGCCTTCACAATAGGTGCATTGCGGCACACTTTCCATCCATAAAGCCTATCTACCTGCATTAGGTAAAACAAAATAAGATCTATAAAGAAAAGAATATACTCAAAGTTCAAAATAAAATATCAAACCCTAATAAAACTCACCTTGTTCAAAGCAACAATAAACTCTGTATTCCTCATCTTTAGAAGATTAAGCGACTCGATAGTCTGCGGTTCTAACCCATGCATAATGTCTACAACCAAAATTGCAATATCACATAAACCTGAACCTCGAGAACGCAGATTAGTGAATGATTCATGTCCAGGTGTGTCAATGACCAACAATCCAGGGACCTTCAGCTTGGCATCAGCTTTCAGCTCCTTAGTTCTCTCCCTTATATTCTCAGCTGGAAAATAAGTTGCACCTATCTGCTGTGTAATCCCTCCAGCTTCACCTTCTTGAACATTAGTGCCTCGTATGCAGTCAAGCAGCTTGGTTTTACCAGTATCAACATGCCCCATGATACAGCAAATAGGAGACCGGAGATTGTCTTCACTCTCGCTTGGAGAAGCACCAGGTTTTTCTTTTCCTTGCCCTGCAACCACAACCTCAGGCTCCCTCTTCTTACTTCCAGCATTCTTAGTGACAGCTGGTATACTTACAACCGCTTTTTGAGTAGGAATTACAGACTTGGCAGCAACAGGCAGTGGCCCTGCATCACTCGTAACAGACCTTGCAGCCTTAATATCTTTCTTAATGATAGGTTGAGGATCTAAATCTAGCTCTTCATCTTCAAAAGCACTCGTTCCTGGTAGTTTAAGATCGGCATCATCCCAACTTCTCGCATCCCATTCCTCATCATCTTCCTCTTCCTCAACTCTGTTTTCTTCAGCATCAGCTACTTCTGACTTCTCCTCTGTGCTTACCAAATCCATGTCCTCAATCTTCTCAGTTTCCATGGAATCAACCTCAGAGACAATCTCCTGCTGATTTTCTTGCACTTCTGTGCTTTCAACATTCTCTTCCTGGGCCTTGCCATTAGCCTGAGCATGTGCCTTTGACTTCTTTGATTGGTAAATAGGCCGCTTGGTTGCCTCTTTTTTACTCTCCCCAGTTGAGAGTGGCAAAGCCCCGCCACTAGCGAGAAATTGCTTTCTCATTGCTTCTAATCTTCGAGCTTCTTCCTTTTGCTTCCCAGTAAGCAATTTCCCTTCTTGTTTCTTCTTCAAGAGCTTTTCCTTCTCCCTCTCTTTTTTCAAGCGTTTTTTCTCCTCTGCAAGTCTTTCTAGTTCTTCCAGTCGAAGGCGTTCTTCTTCTTCCTTCCTTAATCTTTCCTCTTCTTCCTTCTTCTTCCTTTCTTCAGCTTCCTTCATTTTTTTAAGTCTCTCTTGCATCTCCCTAACCTGCTTCGACTGCTTTTTATCAGCCACTTTTCCTTTGGTATCATTCTTTGTTACTTCCTGCTTTTCCTCCATCTCGGGGACTGCTGCTGCCGCTGCAGCTGCCTTTTTCTCTTTCTCCTTTTCCTTCTTCTTTTTCTTCTTCTTTGCAGCAGCAGACTCCACAGCTCCTTCCTCAACTGCTTCTCTTTCCCCTGTATCATCTCCTGGTAGAGACTGCAGTTGACTTTTCTCCTCTTGTGGAAGAGAAGCATGAGCAGGTTGAGCAGGAGCAGGGATTGTTGACCCTTCACCAAGCTCTGCCAGAATCTTGTCGATCTCATCCTCATCTTCTTGAAGAGTACGCCCACCCTTTTTTTTCTTGGTTTTGTTTTTTGAAGTTTCTGACACATCTGTTGTCTTCTTTTTGCCTCTATTATCATCAACGTCTTCCTGATTAACCCCTAGGCTAGTTTGGTCTTGATCAGCAACACTGGTTGAGTCATTTCCGACATCAGTGTCCATTGTGCTAGATGCACTTTTATTCTTTTTCTTAGATGACTTCTTTTTACCTGAAAAAATAATTCCTGGTGCATCATCTTCTTCAACTGCTTCTGTCTCCAATTTAAGAGAGGTATATGCATCATTTTCTTTGTCAAGAAGGGCAGTACTAAAAGAAATGCCACTAACTGCTGGCTCTTCATCTTCCTCAGACAGCTGCCCAACTTCGTCATCCTCATCATCAATGGCGTGAAACGCAGATGTAACAAACAAACTTGCACTGCTCTTCCCCAGCTTTAAATTCTTTGTTTTTCCAGTAAGGGAGGCAACACTTTCAGCCTCTCCATCCATATCCCTTGGCAAACCTGCCATGTCTTCATCATCATCTTCTTGTCCAAGAATTCCATAATTAGACGTACTCACCCCACCCTTCTTCCCCTTTTTACTTTTTTTCTTGCCAAATGCCAGTGCCGGTGCTAATTCCTCTTCCTGAATCTCAGGCTCAACAGATATTTCAGTCCCGATAGAATACTCATCATCGTCAATGGCCACATTCTTCTTCTTTGACTTCCCTCCTCCACCAACTTGCTTAGCAGGACCGCCCCCCAACTTCTTTTGCTCATTGTCCTCCTCTTTCCTAACACGATTATCTTCTGTTTCATCATCTTCCTCATCTCGAGCCCCAGACTTCTTGCCCTTCTTACCCTTCTTCTTACTAATCTCTGACACTGCCACAGCTTTCTCTTCCAGAACCACTGGCTCTTCAGACAATTCTGTCCCAACAGAGTAATCATCATCATCTATCACGCGATTCTTCTTTCTCCCCATTGAATGCTACTTGTAGTTTCGACTGATGTACTAATCCAAGCAAGATCAAACCTCCAAATCCCTGATTCCTAATTAACAAAAAATATAGATAATTAAGACTAGCCAATTTTACACTAATATTTACTAAGAAAAAGTAGTTAAACAGCAAATTACGCAATCAAGTCAATCAATAAACCTCCATGCCAATAGTTGGAGTTCAACACATAGAAGAAAATTTTCAAATAAAACCAAAGATAAATTGGAATTAAATTTAAATAAATAAAAAAACAAAAGCATATTGACTTACCTCAAATTGAGCGAATATTGATACGAGTATTGGTTCGTTTGGTTTGAATTTTTGGAAGAAAACAAAGAGGAAGATAGAACCAAAAATCAATTGGATTCAGAAAGGGGGAGTTGCTAGGGTTCTTGTTGGGCCCATAGCTCTGCTGACTGGGTAATTTTCAGATCTAGCCTATTATTGCACATCCATTTTGGAAATAGCCGCATTTTCACAAGTTTTTTAAAAAAATGCTGAAAATGGAAAGAAAAAAAAAAGAAAGTAAATTTTCGTGCTAGAAAATACTAAAATTCATTAAAAACTTTATAGGACAAAAGGTAAAAACTTATCGATACCGGGTGTTTACACCAAACCAATTGATGCATGACATGTGTTTGGAGATATACAACTTTCACTTAATCATGGTTAATTAATGTATAAATTACATTAATTTGGTGTAAACACTCGGTGTGGGTAAGTATTTACCATGACAAAAATCAAAAAACATTTCTGAATTTGAGATTTTCTAACATAAGATTCAGCATAACTTTTGTGATATTGAAATTAAAAAATATTTGCTGAATTTTTCAAAAATGTTTGAAATCCAACGGGACAACAAGTCCACCGTGATTCTTGGCTCTCCAATCAAAGCGATTGGACAAACGAGTCCACGAACGCTCCTCAACAGTAGACATGCCCAAAATCTTCTCAACCCATAAGCGAAGTCTACCGGTAAGTGGAGAAAAGCATCCCCGTAGGAGGAACCCATTAGAAGTTGTTGGAATAATTTAACGATTAGCAACTAAAATCGAAAAAGGAAGCAGAAAATAGAATGGTGATGGTCAATAACTACTTACGATTGGAGTTCAAAGTCGAGAGATGAATGTTTTTTGATGGATCGGAAGGGACCAACACGACAAATTGATTAGCCCAACCTCATTCTCTGGGATCATCTAAATTCCCGAGAAGTGATTTCCTACCACGGCCGGCTAATAGGATTATTCCTCCCTGCACCCGGCGAGGGAAATAAAGGAGAAGCAGATGATTTGGAGAAAATTTCTCGCCCACTGAAGCGGCCAGTGCTCGGAGACATGTAACAATCCTCCATACCACTAGGCTAAGCTGACTTAAGGCACACCTTGAAAGTACTGTAGAACTAAGTGATTACTTCATCTACAGGGTCTCCAAGACCCATGCTAAAAAAATAGGTATAGATGAAGGTCCGATCAGACCGAAATAACGTAACACTCTTGAAAGAGAGGGGAGCTTCAACTAGGAATTTATCAACAGACAACCACAATCTCTCTGAATGGTGGCCATGTCATCCTTTTTTACGAGAGAACCCAACTCACTTACCGGTCCGTCCTCTTCTCTTTTCCTCCCGCTATTCAATGATTTGAAGTCCTTGTAAAAAGAATAAGAGCACGAAAAGATTTCATTAATGTTCGTCTCAGAGGAACCCGACTCTATATCCTTGCCCTTAGGAACAATGCCATACATAGTAAGGTAAGACACAATGCAATCGGAAGAGACTCGTGAAAAGCTTCGTGAACTGAAAAAGTAAGTTAGATGCGAAGAACGGTGGAGAACGCAGAGCTTATAAAGATAAAAGCAAGCAACCCTAAAAAACGCCTCAAAAAAAGCGCTAATTCTCGATCATCCACGTGTCAAAAGGTCGATTCTCTAAAGGACACGGCGTTCTGAGAGAAAAGTTAAGAAAGCAATCTTCAATTCACTTTTTGTCCCCTGAGAACTACATGACATAGTATTCTGAAAGACGGAGGAACTATCTGTATGTGGTAGAATCGGTACAAAGATACGTGACAGTAGTCGAGTAAATAGTTTTGGCGTGTGGACACCATAGCGAACATCATGGCAAGAGTAACCTCTCGTAGAGATAAAAAGTTTTCTCCAAATCACCATTGATGACATGACACAAAACGACAAGCAAGAGACAGATTTGTCAGCGGCGTGGACGAGCCCCTGCAGGACAGAGCCTCAGGAGAATATCAACACGTCCACAAGCAAATCAGACAAATGACATTCTCACATAGGCGAAAATCCCTTAGGACGTTGCCACTAGAGTATAGTCGGCTAAACGCCTAAATATGTACACTATAAGTAGTCATCCTTATTCACTTGTAAAAGGGTCCAATCTCCTCCTCTCTCAGATTAAGATTCAATGCAATACTATTTGCGTGGTCTCTAAGCTTTTCCTATTGTTCATTCTTTTTCTTAGTTAGCTTAAATCCTGCTAGCAGCTCGATTTCTCTCTCGGTAGCTCTCGTGGAGAACTTCGGTGACTTTAACTTGTTTGTTTTACCTGCTTGTTGTTATCTTTTAGCTATTATTTATTTCTCTTAATTAATCAGTACACTAACCGCTAACAAATTGATCCCAAAAGTAAGATTGAATCGTAATGCGTGCTTTTGACTCATCTACAAATTCAATTGTACTAAATCCACGGTAAACAACTAAAACTTTTGGAGTCTCGCAAGCCATTCATTTTTCAGTTAGAATTGATAGATTGTCTTTTTGTCAAATATTTTAATAATTTTATGATATTATATTTATAATATTAATCTTGTTGTCAAACCTGCATTTCATGATTTTTTTTAAAATAAAAAAAAAATTATGAACTTTTTCGTTTTTATGATTAATTTAATTAAAATATACTGATTTAAAAAATATATATCAATTACTTTTTATAATATTAGTTAAGAACATATGTTTATTAATTAATATATTTTTAAAAGACAATATATATATATATGTCTTAAATATCAAATTTAATATCATTTATAATGGTCTTTACTTGTCAAATATTAATTTTTATTTTTTAATTAACTTTTATTTTAAAATTTTATTATAACCATGTGATTACACTTTCGCAACCAAACAATACACTTGTAACTACACTGTAATTACATTGTGGCAAATAAATATGTCATCATAATTACTAGACTGTGTAATTTCAAGGATGGTAATTACTACCCTAGTAATTACACTAATTTCAATTACCAGGTGATTTTCCAAATAAACCCTAAATATAATACTATAAATAGAGGTTTCGAGGATGATGTTTTACACATTTGAAAGAAAGAAAAAAAGTTATCTATATTGTTTTTCTCTTATATTATTGTTCTTGTCTTCTTCTTTACATTGTTCTTTTGTTCTTAGTTTTACAATAACTTGAAAGTTGTCTAATATTGAATATTCATGCAAAAATAAATATAACGTGAGTATTACTTAAATGAGGCGATCAAAATAGGACACCCCATGAAATTTTTACGTCACCAATAGAGGGGACCGAAGTGCACAAATAGCCGATTTCAGGACCCCCTATTTTAAGGCATAACTGAAGTTTAGAATTTTTTGTAAGTTTAGTCAATTCAAAATCAACTTTAGATAAGTGAGACTTGTTCAAGTTGTTGAGCATATTTATCATCAATCAATAGGTTGAGAGTTTAAGTCACGTTGGAGGGTAAATAAAAATATTATTGATACTCATGATGGAATGCGATGGAGAAAAAAAAAGAAATTGTGTGTGTTAAGTGATCTAGATTTCATGAATCGTGACATAACTCTACTCTCTTCTCTTCAACAAATACAAAACAACACCTATTTCAATCAACTAAGAATTTAATCAAAATCTTATTTTGAAACCACAAGAATTTAACTAGTACAACTCAAGAACAATACAAATAAAACTTGATAGAAATCAATTTTCTCATTGTCGCGGTTGACTCTCAGGCAAGACTCTTAGTGGGGACTCTCTCTTTGAGCGTGGTTAAGCTCCAACGCTTTTGACGTGATGTATTTATAGGAGTAAGTGATCGCCTTGAAATTTTTCAATCCAACTCAAAATTAATTTAAGACTTTTTAAGAATTCAATCCTAGTTTAACTTGGTTTGCTTCTTTCCTTCACGTATTTGGCTTATCTTCCTACTTGTTTCCAAGATAATATCATGTGCATACTTTATAGAAACTTTCTTTGTGTTAATCTCCAGTTTCAGTATTGAATTAAGGCCTATTACAATTCTATAAGATTTTCTGATGCACACGTGAAATAACTTCTTCAAACAGTCTCCAATTCTGTCAGAGGAACAGGTTCTCTGATGAGTTTCCATGCAGTATTGCTTTTTGGATAAAGATGACAACGGGATGGAGCGTTTTGATAACAAAATTTCTCTTAGGTTTTGAATATTATAATTTGACTCCATTTTACTTAATTAGTGTTTAAGTGAGTAAAAGAAAAAACAAAAAAAATGAGACCCATTTATTTATTTTAAAAAATCAACACAACAACAATAAATTCACTATAATTTCACGAATCAGGTCCTGGGAGGACAATTCAGTACTTTAGAGATAGAGAAATTATTTTGGATAGATAGACTCGAAGAAAGATGTTAAAAAAGAAGTGCTCACAAAATAATATAATAATCCAAACTAAAAAAATATTTCCTCCATTTAAAAAAGAATGACCTAATTTTTCTTTTTAATCCGTTTAAAAAAGAATGAACTTTAATTTAAAATCAGTAAGATTTATTCTTTTTAAAACGGATACAGTAATAAGTAGTTACTAAGAAGATAGAAAATACAAGAATAATAGTAATGCTCTTAGAAAGGGAAAGCAATAAAGCCCGACTACCTCATTCTCTTATTATTTTTTCAGGTATGGGTTCGTTTTGCATAAATTTGACACTCATATTTGCTTTGCTATCCACTAGTTTTCCCTACAATTCATGTGCTGTAGACACTAATTTGGGATCTGAAACTGAGTCATTAACTCGGGAGCTTGTGGAATCGGCGAGGCAACCCGAGTTCTTGGATTGGTTGAAAAGGATCAGAAGGAGAATCCATGAGTACCCAGAATTGTCATTTCAAGAATACCAAACGAGTCAACTCATTCGAAATGAGTTGGACTCACTTGGCATCAACTACTTGTGGCCAGTGGCTAAAACTGGTTTGGTGGCAACCATTGGATCTGGTGCTCAACCTTGGTTTGGTTTAAGAGCTGACATGGATGCTCTTCCCATTCAGGTCCCTTTCTTGCTTCTTCATAATTTATTCTTGCCTTTTGCCACCATTAGCTACTCGCCGTTCATTTTTACTTGTCCACTTTGAACTTTGCACGTCCTTAATAAACAATGATTAATATAAGTATTTTACCATAATATCCATCTTAGGTCTTGGAAAATGACTTGGGAAATAAGTAATAATATTGAGGGTAAAACAAGAAAACAATAATTATCTTTTTTTTGATATATTAAAAGTGATAAATAAAAGTGAAAATCTATTTTTGAAATACTGGACAAGTAAAAGTGAACCGAGGGAGTAAAAACTAGGCTTATTCCTGGGTTGGGGGTGACAATTATAATGAAAAGTTGATTCTTTATACTCCCTCGGTCCCAATTTATGTGACACTGTTTGATTGGGCACGGAGTTTAAGAAAGGCATGATACATAAACATGCCTTTTAACTTGGTCATCTATGCCCTCCAACTTTGGGTGTGCAAAAGTAAGCACTTCAAATTGTAAAAGTTGAACAAGTAAACACACGTGTCCTACATGACAATTCACATGAGACACACTCGAACTGATTTGTATTATGCCATATTGGACGTGTTCGTTTACTTGTTGAACTTTATACAAGTTTAAGTATCGACTTGTGCATGCCCAAAGTTGGAGGGCATAGATGTTAGTTGAGGCCAAGTTAAAGGGCACGTTTATGTATTATGCCTTTAAGAAATAAGGGAAGACTTTGTTATGTTTATCAAATTGTCCTTATTAAATTTACTTTAGTGCTTACTTTTAGTTGACTTTTCTTCACAATAAAATGTTAGGTGGGACCCAATAAGGGTAAAACGGGGATGGTGCCATTAAATAGTTGTCAAATAAGGAAATGTGGCATCTTTTTGGGATGAACTAAAAAGGAAGGGTGCCACATAAATTGGGACAAAGGGGAGTAGTTATGTTGAAACTCAAAAACAATGAAATGATTAATCTTTTTATCATATTCTGCATATCTGGCAGTTGAATCACCATCCAATGATTGGTTATTTGTTAAATGATTGCATTGATGGTGGGGTTGGGGTAGTAATTGCTTTCTCGAATAAAGGCTTAATTATTTGATAGTACCTTTGTTTGTGCAATAAAGATTATTTTAAAATTCTAAATGGTGAAATATTTTTTGATAAGGATAATTTAGGTGAAACATTCTCAGAAGTCAGAATTAGTTAACTTTGCCTTTAAAGTAACTTAGGATACTCAAAGTGACTTGGATATTTTTGTCACTCAAGGAAAGACTTTAGAGTGATGAGTTTTCTCAACAGTGCACAGGCTTGGAGGGTTAATCATATGCACCCAGCTGAGCTTTATAGGAAAAGTAATGTTATAATTCAACCTGTAAACTCTATGTAGTGATTGAAGAGGGAGAAATCAGTCTCCTTGTGGTGCTAGGTGAGAGAGATTTTCAGTCATTCTGTAGTTAGAATTTGGAATGTCTAGCAATTTGCAAACTATACTTAAAATTCTAAGGTTAAACAGTTTTAAAACGTTATGTGCTACATGGCTCGAAGAACAGAGTTTGAGTCCACCCCTAAAAGTTAAACCTAGTCTTCCTTAAAGAAGGTTACACTTATTCTTCACGGTGGAGACCAAACTACTGTATCAGTTACATCAAGTATGTGTCTGATACTGTATACCTATACCTTCTGCTGCTTGAAATTACCATTAGTTCATCCTTTTGGCTTCATTTACTATCTTATTGATATGTTTTGTTGTCCTCATGACCTCCCTCATTTCGAAGCCAGTTCCTCAGTGTTGAACTGCTAAGATGTTTGACATTGTGGATTTATCTTTCTTGTTAAAACTGCCATTGAGGGAATTTTAGGACATTTGTATGATGCATTGATGCTTGACTTAGCTTCTATTTGAAGATTCCACCGCAAATACACTATATATAAGTTATTTCATACTTATGTGCAAAATAACTTACTTTTAAGTATGAAATAACTTGCAATCAAATCATTCTTTTCTTCCACTAGCTGGTGAGCAGAAATTGATTCAGATGGGAGGTTGAGAGGAAGTGCAAATTTGAGAGTTGAAAAAATATTTCTGAATCTTACTGTCATAGTTTGGTGAGCATTATCCGAAATCACATTATTCTCTCTTATGACCCCCACAATCATTGGTGGGAGAAGGGAAAAGAATGACCATAAAAGTCTCTTATTTTCATATTTGCTCAATCAGTGCTTTGTTAACTGTCTGTACTAAAAGAAGAGTTCCTCTACAATGACGAGACTAACTGATTCAAAGTGTAACTTTGAAGGAATTGGTAGATTGGGAGTGCAAAAGCAAGATCAATGGCAAAATGCATGCTTGTGGCCACGATGCTCATGTTACAATGCTACTTGGAGCAGCTAGATTGATTCAAAACAGAAGGGACAAGTTGAAGGTAGGAGAAATATTATTATTCCTGATGAATTATACATATGTCAAATTCTCAATAAACTAATTTGGATAATACTTCACTCTGAACTGAAGGGCACAATTAAGCTTGTCTTCCAACCTGCAGAAGAAGGATATGCCGGTGCCTCCTATATGTTAGAAGAAGGAGCATTAGATGGGTTTCAAGCAATGTTTGGCTTGCATGTCTGGCCATTTATGCCCGTTGGCACTATTGGTTCAAGACCTGGTCCTATTATGGCTGGCTCTAGCAGGTTTAGTGCAATAATGCAAGGGATAGGCGGCCATGCAGCAACACCACATAAAACAAGGGACCCAATTTTGGCTGTTTCTATGGCAGTTCTTGCACTCCAGCAACTTGTTTCTCGAGAAACTGATCCTTTAGAGCCTAGGGTATTTGTCACTTGTCCAAACAGTTGAAAATAATTTGCTTTTTGTTCAGAATCCTAAATTCCAAGTAGAAGGATCTAAAGATTTCTGTTGATTTGTAATACATGCAGGTGCTCTCTGTTGCATTTGTAGATGGTGGTCAAGCCGGTAATGTAATCCCTGCAAGTGTAAGGTTTGGTGGAACCTTCCGGTTCATGACATTAGAAGGATATTCATATCTTAAGCAGAGGATCAAAGAGGTACTTTCAAAGTTTTGTCTAGGGACTAAGTTCCTCCTCAAGTTCTGGAGAACTTTTAGACCTTCTCTCTAAACTGTTGCTTTGATAACTTCATCTGAAATATCAAGCAATAGAAGAGTGTCAACATATAATTGTACAACTAGTGCTTTACTTTTTGTCAGAATTCTTCCACATTGCTCACGATATACCAGTTTTCTAGTATTGGCTGCTATAACTAAACGTTATTGTTGAAGAGTAACACCAGAAATGCTTACTACTAACAGATCATCGAGACTCAAGCAGGCGTACATCAGTGTTCTGCTACTGTTGATTTCATGGAGGAAATGAGGCCATATCCACCAACTATAAACGATCCCACAATCTATGATCATAGTAAAAGAGTTGGAGAAATCTTGCTTGGCAATAATAACGTGCAGCATTCCCCAGCTTTGATGGCTGCAGAGGACTTCGGGTTCTATTCCCAGAGGATGGCAACTGCATTTTTTTTCATTGGTACACAAAATAAAACAGCCACGTCCGCTATTAAAGGTTTGCACTCCCCGCACTTCACCATTGATGAAGAAGTTCTTCCAATAGGAGCAGCCCTCCACGCTGCTGTTGCCATATCTTACTTGGGTACACATTTTAAGTCTGAGTAACACAATAGACATTGGTGATTATTACTGTTTGGCAATTGTTTTCTCATAAACAAAACTGTTGAGATTTGACTTTATTTATTAGCAGAAAAACAACCTTTTCTCCATCAAATGACAATTTGCTGTAGGATAATTCACCGATGTGTGATAGTTCTAGATGTAGGATTGAACTGCTAGCAACTGAATCTGTCATGTTCTCTGTTTTTTCATGCCAATTCCCATGTAAAAGTTACTTCAAGAAAAGATATTACTAGTATTTCTTTTCCCAGGCTATGGAAATATGTGATCTTGAAAATTGCTAGGTGTTGTATTAAAGAATTCCACACTCTGCGAAAAGAATAAACTTTAAACTCTAAATGCTTTTTATCTTTTTGAATAACCGTCAAACAGAACTCATGTTGCAATTTGGTGGAACTTATAGATGTTTTTTTGTAATGGAAACAATATGAATATCCAGTAGGAGTGACAAACGGGCCCTGCTATATGCTAGCTACGAAATGCTTGTAATTTGAACTTGTAAATACTTGATGAATACGCTCTTTGTTTTCAATTGCCATTCAGTTTGCCATTGTCCTATATTTTTCATAAAAAGCTCCCACTTCGCTATAAGAAATTAAGAAAAGAACAATGGATGTGTGTACAGATGCCATATATTTCTTGCATACTAAAATTTGCCATCTAATGGCTTTGATAAGATTGAGTTTGAGTTTATTAGGAAGCAATAGCAAGAAATAGCAGGCCATTAACTCGCAGTTCTGACATACTCACAAGCACATCAAAAAGAATACTACATAATTTTTGCCGCCCTGTACAACACACTCATCTCTCAGATTGGCCAACACTACCAAAATTGCTATTTTTACCACTTCAGTACTAAAAGAGCTGTACACAGTACCAACTGAAGGAAGGAAATTGCAACTGCCACTGACTGGTTATAACTTAATTCAACGAGCAATCTACCAAGAGCGTGTACAGTGCCCTTCTATCTCGAGTTCAAACTCACCGGTGAAGGAATCGGAGCTGCTACAGAATCAGAATATTACTCTTTAACGGCAAGCGCAGCAACCAAAAGTTTTCCTCTGCTGGAAAGCAGGAGCTTACTCTGTTGTTGCTGGTTTAAGCTAAGCATTTCCATCCTTTATGATAATGAGTCCCAACAAAACCACTGTTTCTTGCCCGATGAACTGCCGAGTCCCACACGCAGTGCCACAAAAAGCCAAGGCTGTAACTACTTACAAAGCTTTGCAATGAAGTCTCATTGTATCTTGAATAAGGTCTTCAATTTCACAACTAGCCTCCAATCTTCAACAGACAAGTCATTCTGTACAGTTCCATAGATGCATCAAGTAAATCTGAACATTAGCCCCAAAGAAAGAGAAGCAAAGGTTCTAACGTGCCTGTGTGAAAGGGAGGTTCACCATAAAGCTATTTTTACATACCCGGAAATTGGCCTTGAGAATGTCAATGGATCTTCTCGAGACTTTGCTAACAAGCTCGTCTTCAATTTCAAAATGTCTGCCGAACATCTTCTGTTGCTCCTCAGAGTTGGACCCAACTATCTGCAATTTTAATGGCACGAGTTGAGTCATCATATGCATAGATGAAAATATCCAAGTAAACTTGCTTAGAACTCATGCAAGAAATTTCTCACGACTGATATGCAAAGACTGATGCTGGCAACCAACTAAATTACAAACAAGGGATGTAACGGACCAAATTTCTTATGCTGATAGATATCAACCACCTTGTGGCTTCATACCTTAATGGCCACTCTCTGGCCTTTCGTGGCAGAGTCAACAGGCCTATGGTTGTTCTCGATGGACGCAATCCGACCAATATCAATGAAGTCCCTCTGTGGAATACATATTGGAGTCCCGACCTATTCAAATTAAGCTCATTACAACGTGGACTAGAACATTAAGAAGCATCTATGAATGAAGATTGACAAAAGAGCACTTGAGCAGTACTACCACCAACAAAAAAAAATGAGATACAGATGTGAGTGGGAGAACAGTATTGCATACTATTAAAAAAGGGGGAAAGAGAATTAAGGAAATGGCAAAAATGGCAAAATGGCAACATTAGCGACAGTACTCAAAAGCACTAACACAACATAGAAGAAAATCTTGCAGTCCTCTAAAAATTAAAGATCTCTTAGCAAAAATAAAGTGAAAATCCATAGCTTCGACATACAAAATCAAGGTATAAAGGACCACTGGGATGTGCTCAAAACCTTTTGAAAGAGAACACCGCAACAATAAGAAAAGATTCTATTCATATATTACCACATTTAATAGAAAAATTAATTTTCCCAAATGCAATTCAGAGAATTTGTTATTTTTTTTTTTGGGTGTGTGTGTTTGGTGAACAAGATTCCATGAATCATGATATAAAGAAGCAAAATAGTTAATACCCTGGCAATGCCCTCAAGAACATCAGCTCCTACGACAATTGGATCCTTCTTGTTGAAGACACAATTAGGTACAATCTTGAGCACACAGGGGAAGACTGCTTCTTCAGCAACTTCCTTCTTTTTTTCTTCCTTGAGCTTATCAATATAGGCCTTAAACTGGTCGAATAGGTGATAAATAATATCGGCAATAAAAATTTTGACACCAGCCTCATCTGCAAGTTCTCGAGCTTCTTGTGTCACTTTCACATCAAAGGCCAAGATTGTTGCATACTCTTTCTTCTTCTCAAGCATGACGCTTGCTTTCATGACATCCTTTTTGTGCACGGGGCCTATGCCAATTCCACTGACAGGTATGTTTACTTCGTCGGTTTTCAAGAACTCCAGCAAAGCTTCCAATGATCCAAGCGTAGAAGCTTGAACATAAACTCCCTCCCCACTTCTATCAATCCTGCTCATCACCGACCTCATATCTTCCATAGCTGCTTCTTTGATGTCCTCCAAATCATCATCAGGCCCCACAACATATAAACTAGTGCCAGCAATTGCATGCTCAAACCCCTGTACAAAATGAAAGAACCAGCGGGCTGAAGGGGGTTATATACTTTCAATCACACGACTTCTAGGAGGACACTGTACAGCAATAACAAAGATTCTACCATGGTGGAAAACAATGGAATCGTGCATCAAGACTAAAACTTATCAAAAACAACCAGATGAAAAAACAAAAACAACAGAAATTCCTATGAAGTGGCACTAGTTGTTCTTCAAAAATTTCATTCAACTAACAAAGCAGACACAAGAAAAGCTTAACCTTAGTCAAAATCAGGAAACTAGTATATCATCATTTCAGGTACACTCCGATAACAATTTATCAGAGGTATTTCCAAAGACATAGAAAAAATGAAAATTGATAGGACATCCAGGACAACAATGAAAAATAAAGACAATCTCTGCCCTAACCAGAATAACTTTTTCATGGAAATAAGAAACCCAGCAGAAAGGGGAAGAAATGGCTCCATCCGCCTACCATTTTAGTGCAATTTACAAAGCATCCTCCAAATCCCTATTAAGTTGCTTCAAAAGTAAGCAAGATTGTGACAAATATCCAGCACAATCCCCTTACCTCCCTGATAGGGTCCAAAGTGCCCTCAAACTCAAGTGAAGAAATCATATAGGGAACCTCGACATCCCATGACAAGATTACGGACAAAGAACTCCAAGATGCTGCCTGAACTACAATCAACAATCAAGAAATGCTTTCTTCCCAAGGATGAATTGAATGCCTTGGAGATGTCGCACGAATAATTCAACTTACAAGTCAGTCATTGAAGATGAGTTGGATGGCATAGGGGATCTCTCAAATTGAAGACAGACATAATGATGAGCGAATAAACAAGCACACATTCAGTCCCAAATTACAGACACCGTTTTTATGCAAAACAAATCAGTCAGCGTGCATGCCCCTGGACCAGTTTTCTACCCCAATAACCTTTCAAAGGTCTAAGCGTGACAAAAATACGCATACCTTAAAACAGAAAGAAATGAAGAACACACATTAACAAGCAAATGACATTACCTGAGCACTAATCTTTATCCCCTGTGCAGCCTTGATTTCTTTATGATGCAGATATGATCCCTGAATAAGATATTACCAGAAAATAAAATCATTCACCACTTCATACGGAAATTAAACATCACGAAAATAACTTCATTATTTAGAGTGTTTTATGTTCCGTGCACTACAAAGTCAAAAGTGCTGAAAACATACTAGGACATAAGCGAACTTATCAATTCTGAAAGTCTAAACCAAATAAGTGGATCTAACAATTGAGGACAAAGAAGGGTAGCAGAGGAAGTTCGAATCGGGGAAATAAATCTGACACCATAGGTAAACTTGTCTACCCTTTTCTATGAGAAATTTTAAAGTGGCAACTCCAAGTTCTGCAAATATAGCAGCAATGTTGATTTTTGAGGCACTTTAGCTCAACTGATCAAACCCATGAAAGCACCCAGATGTGTGAAAACATTTATACAACTCAAAATCAATGCACCAATAACAAATACTTCACAAGCCCTACCACCAATTGGGGAGTAGAGAAAAAACAAGACTCGTTGAACTTTTTTTATGACCAAAACAGCAGACTAATCAACATGCCAGACAGCCACATCTCTAACTAAAGCTAAACCATCTGCGCTATATAGTCAACTTTCTACTTTTGATTTGCCACATTTAGCAATAGAGAATCATAATTAGTTTGGCACAAAAAAGATCTTGAGATACCAAGTCCAGATATTACTAGCATGAACTCTATATCAGGTATACCAAACAAAGAAGCAAGTTGTGATGGAAATATCTATTGTTTAAACATCTTCAAACCAATTTTCACGATTAAAGCACAAAAATAGCACCACCATTACTATGTGGATGAAATACACAGGTCAAAAATAATAACAAACCAAAAAGATCACGTCACAGAGAAAAGGGAAGGACCTGACTGTCTCCATAAAAAGACAGGGTCCCGGTTTTTTTTCCACCCCCAATCCCCCAACTGACCCCCTCCATTTTTTTCTCCTCTTACTTTTGATAGTTCAAACATGACAAACTGCTTAATCATCTATTGACTGCATTGAATAACGAGTCGAACTGAGGTAAAGAGTATCTCAACTCAAAATGTAATCAAATGAGAATGCATCACGAAACACATAGTTTCATACCTTTATTCGAAGTTCCTTCATTGGGTGAGGCGTCAATAATGCACGGATTGAGGTGACAATAGGGTCCTACACACAAAACAGGATAGAGAAGAAAAAGTTGAACATCCGACATTCACATTTACCCAAGGAATCTTACCACACCATAAGAATAATAGAAGCTTGCCTGCATGCCACAAACTACAATTTGATCTCCTTCATGGAGTACACCATTGACCAATACCACATCAATGGTTGTTCCATGACCTTCAACAACCTTAACCTCCAAAACAGTACACTGCCAAAGAGTAACAACGGTTAATCATTACATATTCACTGTCTCCATGTAATAAAGTGACAATGGTATGTAAAATCATACTTGGACTTCATTGCTGTATCTAAGTCTCTCAACCATCGTCTTTTGAGTCCATTGGACCAGTAATAACAACATGTCAGGAATACCTTCACCACTGTCAGAGTCCAGAGTCATAACACTTAGCTAAAATCAACAGTGTAGGAGTGCTGCAGAAGAGCATCACCCAGCAAAAGAAAAATCAGCGGAACAAATACACACACACACACCTGATTGCACTAGTTGGTACAATGCTAAAAGTATCCTTCCCCATTTCTTTGTTTTTATAGTATAATTCTGTATTTATACCCTGTTCCTTGAACTGGGTTATGACCTGCAACAAATGAATAAAAGATTGATGAAATGAGGACGCACAAAGATGAGGAAACGTTGCATTGAGACAACAGAGGTTATAAGTGACCTGAGTAAGCCTGTTATTAAATTCAAACTGAACATCTTTGGACTGTTGCTTCATTGCCTTCACAATAGGTGCATTGCGGCACACTTTCCATCCATAAAGCCTATCTACCTGCATTAGGTAAAACAAAATAAGATCTATAAAGAAAAGAATATAATCAAAGTTCAAAATAAAATATCAAACCCTAATAAAACTCACCTTGTTCAAAGCAACAATAAATTCTGTATTCCTCATCTTTAGAAGATTAAGAGACTCGATAGTCTGCGGTTCTAACCCATGCATAATGTCTACAACCAAAATTGCAATATCACATAAACCTGAACCTCGAGAACGCAGGTTAGTGAATGATTCATGTCCAGGTGTGTCAATGACCAACAATCCAGGGACCTTCAGCTTGGCATCAGCTTTCAGCTCCTTAGTTCTCTCCCTTATATTCTCAGCTGGAAAATAAGTTGCACCTATCTGCTGTGTAATCCCTCCAGCTTCACCTTCTTGAACATTAGTGCCTCGTATGCAGTCAAGCAGCTTGGTTTTACCAGTATCAACATGCCCCATGATACAGCAAATAGGAGACCGGAGATTGTCTTCACTCTCGCTTGGAGAAGCACCAGGTTTTTCTGTTCCTTGGCCTGCAACCACAACTTCAGGCTCCCTCTTCTTACTTCCAGCATTCTTAGTGACAGATGGTACACTTACAACCGCTTTTTGAGTAGGAATTACAGACTTGGCAGCAACAGGCAGTGGCCCCGCATCACTCGTAACAGAATTTGCAGCCTTAATCTCTTTCTTAATGATAGGTTGAGGATCTGAATCTAGCTCTTCATCTTCAAAAGCACTCTTTCCTGGCAGTTTAAGATCGGCATCATCCCAACTTCTCGCATCCCATTCCTCATCGTCTTCCTCTTCCTCAACTTTGTGTTCTTCAGCATCAGCTACTTCTGACTTCTCCTCTGTGCTTACCAAATCCATATCCTCAACCTTCTCAGTTTCCATGGAATCAACCTCAGAGACAATCTCCTGCTGATTTTCTTGCACTTCTGTGCTTTCAACAGACTCTTCCTGGGCTTTTCCATTAGCCTGAGCATGTGTTTTTGACTTCTTTGATTGGTAAATAGGCCGCTTGGTTGCCTCTTTTTTACTCTCCCCAGTTGAGAGTGGCAAAGCCCCGCCACTAGCGAGAAATTGCTTTCTCATTGCTTCTAATCTTCGAGCTTCTTCCTTTTGCTTTCCAGTAAGCAATTTCCCTTCTTGTTTCTTCTTCAATAGCTTTTCCTTCTCCCTCTCTTTTTTCAAGCGTTTTTTCTCCTCTGCATGTCTTTCTAGTTCTTCCAGTCGAAGGCGTTCTTCTTCTTCCTTCCTTAATCTTTCCTCTTCTTCCTTCTTCTTCCTTTCTTCAGCTTCCTTCATTTTTTTAAGTCTCTCTTGCATCTCCCTAACCTGCTTCGACTGCTTTTTATCAGCCACTTTTCCTTTGGTATCATTCTTTGTTACTTCCTGCTTTTCCTCCATCTCGGGGACTGCTGCTGCCGCTGCAGCTGCCTTTTTCTCTTTCTCCTTCTCCTTCTTCTTTTTCTTCTTCTTCGCAGCAGCAGACTCCACAGCTCCTTCCTCAACTGCTTCTCTTTCCCCTGTATCATCTCCTGGTAGAGACTGCAGTTGACTTTTCTCCTCTTGTGGAAGAGAAGCATGAGCAGGTTGATCAGGAGCAGGGATTGTTGACCCTTCACCAAGCTCTGCCAGAATCTTGTCGATCTCATCCTCATCTTCTTGAAGAGTACGCCCACCCTTTTTTTTCTTGGTTTTGTTCTTTGAAGTTTCTGACACATCTGTTGTCTTCTTTTTGCCTCTATTATCATCAACGTCTTCCTGATTAACCCCTAGGCTAGTTTGGTCTTGATCAGCAACACTGGTTGAGTCATTTCCGCCATCAGTGTCCATTGTGCTAGATGCACTTTTATTCTTTTTCTTAGATGACTTCTTTTTACCTGAAAAAATAATTCCTGGTGCATCATCTTCTTCAACTGCCTCTGTCTCCAATTTAAGAGAGGTATCTGCATCATTTTCTTCGTCAAGAAGGGCAGTACTAAAAGAAATGCCACTACTCCTACCGGTAAAGGAAACTGCTGGCTCTTCGTCTTCCTCAGACAGTTGCCCAACTTCGTCATCCTCATCATCAATGGCGTGAAACGCAGATTTAGCAAACAAACTTGCACTGCTCTTCCCCAGCTTTAAATTCTTCGTTTTCCCAGTAAGGGAGGCAACACTTTCAGCCTCTCGGTCATTATCACCAGCCACTCCATCCATATCCCTTGGCAAACTTTCCATGTCTTCATCATCATCATCTTGTCCAAGAATTCCATAATTAGACGTACTCACCCCACCCTTCTTCCCCTTTTTACTTTTTTTCTTGCCAAATGCCAGTGCCGGTGCTAATTCCTCTTCCTGAATCCCAGGCTCAACAGATATTTCAGTCCCGATAGAATACTCATCATCGTCAATGGCCACATTCTTCTTCTTTGACTTCCCTCCTCCACCAACTTGCTTAGCAGGACCGCCCCCCAACTTCTTTTGCTCATTGTCCTCCTCTTTCCTAACACGATTATCTTCTGTTTCATCATCTTCCTCATCTCGAGCCCCAGACTTCTTGCCCTTCTTACCCCTCTTCTTACTAATATCTGACACTGCCACAGCTTTGTCTTCCAGAACCACTGGCTCTTCAGACAATTCTGTCCCAACAGAGTAATCATCATCATTTATCACTCGATTCTTCTTTTTCCCCATTGAATTCTACTTGTAGTTTCGACTGATGTACTACAAATCCCTGATTCCTAATTAACAAAATAAAATAAAATTAAGACTAGCCAATTGTACACTAATATTTACAACGAAAAAGTAGTTAAGTAGCAATCAATTCTCCAATATATCAAGTCAATCGATTAATCAATAAGCCTCCAAATCCCTGATTCCTAATTAACAAAAAATATAGATAAATAAGACTAGCCAATTTTACACTAATATTTACTAAGAAAAAGTAGTTAAATAGCAAATTTCAATAAGCCTCCATCCCAATAGTTGGAGTTCAAAACATCACAAAAACACATGATCATAAAAAATATATATAATTATATACACACACATATACGAAAATTTTCAAATAAAATCAAAGATAAATTGGAATTAAATTTAAATTAAAAAAAAAAAAGCATACTGTTTTACCTCAAATTGAGCGAACGGAGAAAATATACTGATACGAATGTGTGTTTAGTATATGTTCAATTTGGTTGAAATTTTGGAAGAAGAAAGAGGAAGATAGAACCAAAATCAATTGGATTCAGAAAGTTGCTAGGGTTCTTCCTAGGCCCATAGCTAAGCTTACTGGATAATTTTCAGATCAATCCCATTTTGCAACCCTTTTGAAAATAACCGCATCTTTCAGAAGTTTTTGAAAAATAGCCACTTTTATAAATAAAAAAAAAAGAAGTTATTTTTCATGCTAGAAAATACTAAGTGGACATATGGCCATGAAAATCATTTTTTTAAAAAATTTTGTATGAAATTTTCAAAATTGGAGTTAGAGTTATGTTTGGCCATACTTTTTGCAATAAATATTTATAATTTAAATATATTTTTTTAAATACATGCAATATGATTTAAACAAGAAATATAATTTAAATGGAGTTATTTTATGAAAATAAAAGAATTAGATTTTTTTGGTAAAAAAATAAAATTTTAAAAGTGAAAAAGAGTTTTGGCTGTTTTCCAAATTTCAAATACAACTTCAAGTTGTATTTATAATTTTCATGGCCAAACGGTCATTTTCAAATAAAGTGAAAAAAAAATTCAGAAAAAAGTTAAAAATTTCTATGGCTAAAAAGGTCCTAAAAATCAATAAAGCTTTCGGGGACAAAATTAAATTTTTTTTGACTTTCAGCTTTTCTAGCATAAAGATTCATCAAACATTTTGCGATATTGAAATTCAAAAATGTTTGCTAAATTTTTCAGCTGAAAATTTTCAAAATGTAAAATATTTATTGAAATTTTATGAAAAAATAGCTAGATTTTAAAAACATGCAAAAATCAGACTATATTTCAAAAGCATGGCATAAAACAAATCATACAATGCAATTTTTACCCAATGGCCCACCCCTCCCCGAATCACAATTAAATCTCAATGCTATTTAAATAATGCACATACACATATGATATAATATTATATATATATATAGTTTTTTTATACCCATTTAAATTGCAAAGCAACTTCAAATCACCCTTGCGTTCCATTTCAACATTATAATCACCAAAAAAAATGAGAAGGAAAAAAAAATTGAACATGATCAAAAACTCTAACTAAAATTCAAAGAGCAATGTAAGAGTATATGAATCCAAAACAATATAATAAAAGGTTGAAGAAAAATGAAATACAAAATAGAAGAGAATGATAGAGACCAGTAGGGACCATATTTAATACTCCCAGAATGCAATAACAAAAATTAAAAAAATAAATAGATTTTCACATATGCAAGAAGCTCTTATTTTCCTAGTCTAACCTTGTAAATTACTTATCAAGAAGAGATTTTTCTTGTTATTAAGACTAATGTGCATTGTTTGTATTTTATAGATTTTTCTTCCTCCCAAATTGAATCAGGGTGTTTTGATTTTGATATTGCATTAAGTATTGATTGAAGTGTTTAATCATTTCTAGCTCAATTAAGAATTATCACCTGTATATTTATAAATAAATTTTACACAAAAACTTAAAATCTAAAGTTTATATTAGATTAATTACGTTAGAATAAACTTCAAATGTTTTTACTTTCAGTTTCAGTTGTTTTGTCATGCATTGCTTGATAATTTATTATTTTTGAACTTTAGAAATATTTAGACAATTTGCAATAAGTTGATAGCAAAGAAAGTGTACAAAAAAGTTATTCTATATGTTTTCTCTAATTGAGAATAACATTAAGTAAACAATAAAATTGTCAATAAAAATAATAAAAGTTACAATCAGTTTTCTTTAAAATGTTATTTACCTATAGTTATGGTCATCATTTGGTCTAACATATCACACATTCTTTATAATATAATCAATCAGATCATTAATTACCTAATCTGAATTCGAGTATAAAATTGATCGAAGACGACTTGGCTTCTTCCCAAATTTTTAAATTGATGTATAATTATCTTTCAATATAAACCCAACAAAAATCTTTTCTTTATTCCATGTGGGCAACATTCCTTCTTCACATATTTTTATTTTAAATTTTGACATACGCTTGAGAAGTTTGTCTTGTCAAATTAAATTATAGACTCAAAATTTATTATTATACTTAATTATTAAACATATTATCAAACACATTATTCACGCAAGGTACTACTTAATTATGAGACATATCATCAAATACATTGTCTATGATAATAATTGAAACTCCTTTGAAATAAAATATATATTGAAAATTTTCGCTCTCAGTTTGACTAATAAACATTCACCAATATTAATAAGATGTACGTAGTATTTTCCAAGCATATATATAAATATCATCGAAGTTGAACTATAAACTCAACTAACTCGGTAAAACACACAAATCTCAAAAGAAATTTAGAAATATAACAAAAAATCTAAAGTGAAATCAAATTAATATCGTATCCAAAAAGTCAATCCTAGAAAATAATCGTAATTGTTTGAAATTTGCCAACACTAACAAATTAAATAACTTTTTTTAAAAAACTTAATACAACTTGAATAGCAGGGTAGAAACTAGTAACTTTATTAAATTTATACAAATAACTATAACTCTTAAGAGTTTTGCAAGATTTATGGGCCTAAAACGATGACTTTAGTGACTGGAGCTTTGAGCTACCACAAATACTTTGTCCATGTTTAAAACACCACATTTATACAGAAAGGGCATGTGAGATATATAGATGTTGTCATGTTGTTTAAGTATGCATTATGTCCCTATAATACAATGGTGTTTAAAATTTCAAGAGCTAATTACTTCAGGATATAGTATAACATCTCTAAATTAATATTGTCGGAATCATGAAATATTATTATTTTGTAAAGGTATTATTTAATTGATAAATTAATATTTATTAATTTAAAGAGTGTTTTCAAGATTCAATAAAAGTTAATTTTGATTACATTAAAATCATTGCATCTTACTAATTTATGTATCATATTTATTGAGTTAATATAAAAAAATAAATTCATTATACAAAAAGTACAATGTATGATGTATGATTCATTATAATATTATTTTTTATGAGAAAAGACATCAAAACACCCTTAAATTTATTTTAGCACTTTAACTTTACGGGTAATTCTTTACCCCCTAATTTTTTTTTAAGTGAATTTAATACCACCCAAATGGCTGACGTGGCAAATAAAAAAAAAAAGTGAATTTATTGCACACTGATTTGATAGAAATTAAAAATCGTTATTGTTGAGATAAGTTGATAGCTTCACTTACTTGAAAAAAAAGCATGGTGATTGATGTAAGTATTTGATGAAAACACTTGTGAATAATTACAAAATAGTGAAAAATAAGATAAATTGGTGATGAATTTTAAATGTTAAAAATTGACCCAGATCCTTATCATCTTCAGCCGTCGAATCCTCAAAGCTTGCCACAACTACTAACACCATCGTCGCAGGCATCAACTTCACCAATATTAGCAACATCACCACTGTCAAATCTACAATACTCACCGCCAACATCAATTTCACCTCCACCTCCGTCAATTTCACAATTTCCACCACCGCCATTGATATAAACTCCAAAATACTTCAACACCAATAACAATTTCACCTCCACCTCCGTCAATTTCATAACACCCATCACCAACATCTACGATGTCAACTTAAAATTTGGTCACAAAAATCTTACGAAAATAAATTTAATGAAATTAGTGTAATGAAGAAGATGAGTGTACAGTGAAGTGAAAATAAGAACAAAAAATGATGTGGGGGAAGAAAAAATAATTAATAAAATAATTATTTATTATCTGATGTGTCATCGACGTGGCACAAAAGTGACGTTTAGGTGTCGCCCGTGTATATCATTCTCAACCATGAAAGTGGTATTGTATGTGTAAGGTTTTATTAAATTCACTTGAAAGAAGATTTGGGGGTAAAGAATTACCAGTAAAGTTAAAGTGCTAAGGTAAGTTTGTCGGACAAGTTTAAGAGTGTTTTCATGTTTTTTCTCTTTTTTTATTTAATGATTCATTGTAATGTTGTTCATTGTTTATTGGTGCAGTTCGAGAAGACAACAACGGAACTTTTGAATGCAATAAGAAAAGTTAGAGATGAACTTTAACTAGATTTAAATTTTAACAAAAAATACTAGAATCATATTTCACTAAGTTGTTTTAGATATTTTTGTAATTTTGAAGAATTATTACTTTATAATATTAATGGGACCATATATTTATATAGGGATCTTCTGAAAATATATTATCTTATTATCTTATCGAAATCGATGATTTTTTTCACTGGCCCAAGTAGAGACCGGATTTTTTTTTTATCTTAGAGAATTTATTAATTTAGAGAGGATCTATTGTATATACGCATAAGGAACCTTTGAGTTAGATATATAACTTAGTAACAAATTAATTAGTATATACTTGGTGCAATGAAGATAGCCTTGGCACCCAAGAGTGTGGCCTAGTGATCAATGAAGTGGGTTAAAGAATCATGAGGTCTGAGGTCTCGGGTTCAAATTTCAGCGGAGACAAAAAACAACATCAGTGGGAAATGACTAATATTTTGGGGTCTTTCTCCATATCCACTGAAATTCTCTAAAACATTTTCTTGGTCAAGAGTTTACAGAATGTAAAATTCTCTAAAACATTTTCTTGTTCAAGAGTTTACAGAATGTATTGACAAAGTTAAGGTGCGCAGAAGCAAGTTTTTGGAGGCTTTCATATTAAAAACAAACTTACAACTGATAACATAAAAAAGCAATAGTTTATAAATAATAGTACTCTCTATGTATTGACAAAGTTAAGGTGCGCAGAAGCAAGTTTTTGGAGGCTTTCATGTTAAAAACAAACTTACAACTGATAAAATAAAAAAGCAATAGTTTATAAATAATAGTACTCTCCATTAGAACTAGAAAGCATCCCGCGTTAGCAGGGTCTGGGAAAGGGCCGCACCTGAGGGGAGTGATGTAGACAACCTACCCTAATGCAAGCATTAATGATTACTCCCACGGCTCGAACCCGTGACCTATGTGCTGTATATGCACTCACTAAACTACACATCAGGTTGCAGTAAGACTTGTTCCTTTCACTCCCAACATCACTGAGACACTGAGATTAGCGAACTACCAACTCTTTATCTCTTGTTCCCAAGAAGAGGTTCTCCGAGACTCCCTTGCGTCCTTCTTGGGATGGAAATGTCCTCGCCTGACTTCCTCGGGTTTTGTCCTTCCTTCCCTTGCACTCCCTGTGGAGTCCAATTAGAAACATCGGTAATTTATTCTGTAGCAGCTTTTAGTGAACGATGAAACAGAAAACTCCATTCACAAATGCAGCAAAAACATAGAACTCTCATCTCCCATCATCATTTTAGTACAATCACAATGTAATGATCTGGAGTATGAATTAGGAAAAGCGAAAATCAAGGGCAATAAATACTTCACAGTAAACTATATTACCAGTAAAGCCACTTTAAAATTATTCCCCATGGATATATAAAGAATGCATCATCAAGATGAACAACTAAAGAGTTATTTAAAAGATATTCAGACACAAAATGAGCCCCAACTTTTAGTAGGTATTAATCTGCAATTCAAGAATCTATTGTAAGTTGATGGTTTCAGGTGTCCACTCTACTCCAATTTTCGCTTTGTTTCCCTTTTTCCCATTCTGCGCGACTTCACCGAGAAGTTGTTCTTGCAAACGGCAAAGGATGGCATGAAGGGTGGGAGGTGACAACATTGACCTATTCATAGAGTGATTTCTATGATCGGTAATGTTGTTTGTGTTAGTTCTTTAACTTCAAGAACCCTTTGCATTGACAATAGCGAAATAGGTGTATAATTTTTTTTTCGGAAGGGGGATATACCTATTATAAACTACTAGACTAGTTTTAGTAATAATTTGTGATGAATCGGATCCACATGAAAAGCTCTAACTATGCACTTGAAATCACTAAGTATATCGTTTACTATCAGATGAAGCCACAGAACGGCTTTATTTTCTTGCAACTATGTGTATCTAGAAATTATTATGTTGACATTTTCAAAAGAAATTCATCATATATCAATGAATATCCTATAAAATGTGTACATAATGTGCACTTACGGTTCCCTTTTGGGCTGTTAACCTCCGGATTGATGGAGCTCGTGCCACTGATGAGGCTGCTGCTGCTGCAGCCACACGTATCCTGTAAAAATTTGGAGAAAGTTGCAATCTGCTCTTCAACAATTGTTATTATATGAAGTGGGTTAAATTAAGATGTCCAGCTCTCGCACACCTCTTATGTACATCAACATACTCATCAGTCTCGTCCACTATTTCCTCCTGCACCAATGATGACAATTTTTTGATTTGTAATTTCCATTTGGAACAGTCAAATGTGAAAAAGAGGTAACAAGAAACTAGAAGAAACCCAAAGATAACCTGTAAAAGTTCTTCAAAAACATCTTCCAAAGTGATAATACCTATTACTTCAGCATCCTCAATATCATCTGACGTCTCAGGCAATCCATTTGTCACTGCATCACCAGATGTTGGAGGGGTTACTGCCGCTGTTGTAGCCTTGTTGATATCAACGATGACACAATCTGGATTTTCACCCTTTTCCTTCAAAATATGGGTAGTTAGATGAGGATTTCCACTAGCGACTCTACTATCATCAGATTTCTCATCCTCAAGTAACAAGGGAGGTTTTCTGTTTTTCCCTTTAAGCTTAACTACTGCAGCCATATGACTGCTACCCTTTTGGAACTCGTTTAGTATATCATATAGTGGCATATCAGCTGGAACTCTGAAAAGATTCAGGGGAAAACAAGATTTAGAGCTTACTAATCGGCACATGCATAGAGGGCAGGAAGTAGAGTAGTAAATAGTTGATACCGTGGAATTCTGCGGATAGAAACAGCACTAACTGGTGTCTCAGTTTCCGGACGTACGGTAAGAAGACTTTTAACCTAAAATTAAATTGAAACTATCACAATTTCACTGGAGTAGCAAGATTACAAGTGCTCTGAAGGTGAGATCCAAAACTCACCAGTAGAAGTCCAATAATATTCTTTGGACTACCTGAGTAGACTGGAACACGACTATGACCCCGAGCAAGAATTTTACCCATTGCCTCCCTATAATAGGGACACAGAAGATCCTTTAGTCAACTTCTAAAATTCATCTAGAAACTATTTCCATGGGTTTATTTTCCAACAATTTCCATTGTTAACATCCAAGATATATAGCTGCTTTCAGTTCATATGCATAGTCCATAGAGAACTTGAGAAGTGAAAAAAAAATTAGAACTTATTTTACCAAGCAATTATTAATGCATATTGAGCTAATCCCTTCCAGGAATCTCATGAATAATAGATGACGGCACATTATATAAGTTCTGTAAACAGCTACCGAGAAGGCAATACACTAATAGCTCATCTGAAAGAGTTTTCTTCTATGTTTTTTTCATTTTTTCTTTTGGAAAGAAAATAAGAATGTTGGTCATAGGTCACTCCTAAGGTTAAATTAGCAAGAGCTAGCCTTTAATTCAAATTCCTTGCAGCCCCGTCCAGATGAAGAGGATAATTAGGGAAATATGAAGACGAAATATAAGACTTGTTAATTATGGTTCAATATGTATTGAACACTATATCATATGCATGTGACCATTAAGTTTGAACCATATAAACAACCTGATTCAAACGTCAAATCATGACATGTTACTGTTCAAAAATTTCATTGCAAGTCCCCAATGCATGACGGAATAGTTGTGTCAGCTGAAATATTATTTACCTTCAGCAATAGAACTAATAAAAGTCATTTTACAAGAAATTAGCAGTCAGCTGAACTTTGGCAACCTAGCATAAAAAGTAAGATAACTTTTTCATTGATAGGTCAAAGTTAGTACTTATCAATCGCTAGATCATCATAAGTTGCAGTCACGTTGCAAAAGAAAAAACAGTTAAAACACTTGTTAGTCCAACACTGTAAGTTAAGTAAAGATGGTGTGCAGATATTTGATAACAGAATCTCATGTCTAGGAACTAATGACTTCAGAACCAAAGAAGCTTTGCAGGACTTGAAGAGCAGAAGACTGGGCTTGGGTAATACAAAAGCTTGGAATAATAATGGCACCACACTTACCAGTCCAGCTTTGAATTGACATCCAATGAAAATGTCGACTCAATGGGTGTCATGGCCTCCTCAGCAGTCTATCAACAACCGAAAGGCCAAACAAAAGAGAGCACAGTCATCACACTAACGTTTCAAGGTTATCAAATTCAAAAAAGAAAATACGAGGAAAAAAGAGTCAATTAGTTATTATTGGGTCATCTTATCCCGGAAAAATAAGGGCCAAGAGTAACTACAATAGATAGTAGAGGTCTGTCTTGAACCATGAATCTCAGGATACTGATAATTTAGGCAAAAATTTCTAATTGACAAGAAAAAATATATCTTCTCATGATGTGGTCCATTTTCACATCTACAAAGAATTCAACAAGGAACTACGAATGTTTTAAAATCCAAGCATTATTAATTGATAAACCTGGGGTCTGGAGATGCATGGAAACGATAAGACCGCTTCAGTGTCTATACCTTCTCAGTCAAATCTAATGCTCCACTAATGATTGTTGTTTCATCATGTGTAAGCTCACCTCCTTTGCCAGCCTGTAGAACTTTCCCATTAACAAAAGCATGGTTTCTGAAAAGCTAAAGGAACTAGAAGTAATAAACTACTGGTTCTGCAGTCTTATCAGTACTGAAAATTAAGGATACAACACTGACCTCTTGACTGTGGATAGAAACAAGAGCTTTTAACTGAGCTCGTCTAAATAGTACTTCATGATGTCCTAATACGCAGTCTAGGATCTGAAATACAGACCATCACAACATAATTTTGTAAGAGCTTAAAAGAACGAGAAGAACAAAGCTTCATGTGTTATATGTTTCTTGATAAACAGATTTCAATTCTTATCAGCTAAGAGTATTCTAAGGCTTCAACAAGAATTCAGAATCCAAGACCCTTAAATATCGGCACTCCTTTTAAGTGAAGAATGCATATGTTTGGCATCATGCAATGACTTAGCTATTTTTATTTTTCGTACTTCTGCCTTGAAGAAATCCATAGTTTCAAGTGAAATAGCATACATGCCCTGCTTTGTCTTGGATTACTTCAAAACTGCAATGATTACCTTCCCTATGGGATAAGCAATTGGGTAGCATATGACCATCAGAACACGAACAAGCCAAACAAAGTTTGCACCCACCGCAAGTCCATACCTGGTACATATTGCTTGAGGAATAACCTGCAAAACCAAAATAGGAGGAAGATAAGATCATCACGCAAGGTCTTAAATGTAGTGATCTTAATTGAAGTCAAGTGGTTCAATTTTACCTCTCCAAATGCCAAGACAAAAGTTACTGATAGTATAATGGCCACATATTGGTTGAACATTTTGTCCAGGTATAAGGGTAGAGCCTCCATTGCAGCGGCATTACATAGAAGTAGGGTCACAAGAAGCTGGTGTTGCTTCTGAACAACGGGAAGTATTACAGCTGAGCAAATCACAATGAGTAGTTCTTATTAAAAAGTCTAAATTACTTTATAATCAGTTTCAGGACTCAAGTCCAGAACTTTCATTTCATAGTTCGGGTATTAAATAAACACACAAGAGGGGGTGAATTGAGTGTTAGTTGATTTTTCAAAGCTTTTGCAGAATAAACTGATTATCAAAAACTTAAGTTTCCAGAAACTAATTCTGGAAATCCTTTAAACACAGAGACTGAATGAGAACAAGTAAAGACTCAAAGTAAAAAATGCAAACTCGGTTTTTATACTAGTTCAGCATGCTTACATTCAGGTTCCCTTCAATCAAAGTGTTTCACTATGATCAAACTTGTTTAACTCGAGAACAAGCAATGAGTGGTTTTACATGTGCACCACGAACGTGTGGTTTTAGTTCTTCAGTCACCACGAATGAATCCTTACAACTGCGAATTTTACATTTTCTTGCCAACAACAAATTTTGCCTAAATCTTCTCACAGTCGAGAGACTAGAATTTGAATACAATGAGATTATATGACTATCCCTTAAACACGTAGAGTAGTGTTCTAGTTAAGTTCAGAGCTCAAAAATGAATTCAACTCTGTTGTGATCAGAGAGCTTAGAGAAGAAATGACTAGCTTTTTGGAGTTAGTGCATAAGTATCTGTTTCTCTTCTTCAATTCTACTTTATATAATTGAGTCTTCGTGTCTTGATCATTCTTCTATCGATTGGAGTTTTCCATATAAGTTCATCCATTTGGCTCTTGAAATCCCTTGATGCCTTGTTTAGTCTGCTAGCCATTGCCTTCAAAACTCTTCAAAGTTCAAACAGCTTCCTTCGAGTAGTTTTCAGTTTCCTTGTAGACTTTAGTTAGTCCTCAAAAAAATTGTACAACTTCTTTCCTTGTATATTCAGTTGTTTTTGTGTTTTGCTCGAGCAATTGATCATAGTGGATTTTGGAGAATAACCGCATCTCAGTTCATTCTCAGCCTTTTGAGTAGCAGCTTCAAAGTAATATTCCCTCTGTCCCAAATTATTTGGTATACTTTCCTTTTTAGTCAGTTTCAAACAGAATGTCATCTTTCTATAATTATATTTTTGAATGTCACCTTTCTATAATTAATAATAATTAAACTTTAAAATTTCCCATTTACCCTTATAAACTACAAATTTCAAAAGTTTCATTTCTTTCTTAAATTTTATGTCTAAGTCAGATGTTGCCAAGTAAATTGGGACGGAGGGAGTAGTACTTGTTTTCTTTTGATTCTGATTTCTTGACAGCTTGTCCTAGCCTTGAATAGTCCTAATTTTTTTCCTTTTAACACGCTTCTTAAGAAATCGTGAGAAAGTATTTTAACTAATTTACCTACCCTTTAATTTACCAGTGTAGTCCCACACAAAGTGCTGGTGTAGGCAGACTTTACCCCCTACTCCGAGGCTATTTCCGATTTCTCAATTATTGTGTTGGTCAAAACTCAAAACTAATGTGTGAATTTTGAGCCGTTGAAACCAATTAACTTTTCTAGAATTTTCAGCTAGGCAGACAAAGTTACAAATTCGCCAAAAAGTGAAAGAAAAACCTGCTTGTTTTTTCTCAGCGGGGGTGCCACTTCGCTGAAGGATTTCGAGCTCAACGAGACCCAAAGACATGAGTCCCAATGTCAATCCGGACATAATTCCGGCGAAGAGCACCAGAAAACATGAGAAGCCAGCATAAACGAACCACGTTAAAGTCCCAAATGCTATTTCTGCCCCAACCAAATTACTATTATTATTGGAGTCTCTCATGGCCATTCGAACTACTGCCACTGCATTCATCACCTGCTGCATAATTGTGTTTTCTTCTACTGCTCCTTCTTGTTCAAACTGGAACCTTCTTCGTTTTCTTTAGGACAAATGTAACGGGATACCTGTTTCGGTTATTGCCAATTTACTACAATCAAGGAGAACATGGTGGAAACTTGAGAAAAATGGACATGTATATACTCGTTAAAAGAAAATGAATTACTTTTGATATTTATCACTATAAATTATTTTTATTAAAGATAAAAGAGTATTTTTAATTATAAAAATGTGATATTCTTTTTAAAACAAATTAAAAAAAAGTGTCCACATAATTGAGTAATTCCTCCGTTCCATTTTACTTATCATTCTTACTAAAAATTAAATATCCATTATACTTGTCATTTTAGAAAATCAAGACATAATTTATTATTTGTTTCTACTTTTATTCTTAATCATAAATATAATTAAATATTAATATAATGTACAACAGAAAACTAGTAAATAGAAAAAAGTACTCCTTCCATCTCATATCAGTTGATCACTTTTTCTTTTACACGCATGTTAAAAAATCATAAATAAGAATGTAGTTTTTTTAATTCACCCCTTAAAAAACTTTTTTGTAACTTACAAACAAGTGTAAACATTTTAAAAAATAATTAATTACAAGGGTAATATGAGAAAAATTTAATCAATGATTTTTTGATTCAGTAAGGTAATCAATTAGTATGAGACAACTATTTTTCATATAATATCCAATTAATATAAGACAGATAAAATAATAAATAAAAATAATTTAATTAAATTATCCTCTAATTACTATTTTTCTTAAAGAGCGCAAAACAAACATAAAAGTAAAATGAAACTGAGGGAGTATTCCGGAGAAAAATGTAAACGGGTGGGTCCCTTCTGTCGGACCTTGTTTGGTTTTTTTTTTGGATTGAGTTGCTATTTTGGTACAGTACGGCGAGTCCTTCCGCCTACGGAAGGCACTGTGATTACCCAAAAAAATTTGTTTACACTCCTTATTTATAGTAGTTTTATACTCCCCCGTTCCTTTTTAGTTGACATGATTTCTATTTTGAGAGTTAAACAATATGAAGTTTGATCAATATTTTACAATATATTTTTTTATCATATTGATATGAGAAAAATTGCAACTTATAGTATTTTTCGTATAGTTTTTGAATATCTAAATTTTAGTTTTACAATATTAAGTTATTCTAATCTAATTGAGCTTTGAAAATTAGTCAAATTGACTCTCGAGAAGCGCAAAATGACAACTAAAAAGGAACAGAGGGGGTACTAGCTCGGTCTTATATTATTTGTTCACATTGTTAAAAATATATGTTCAAAATTACTTGTTAATTTATAAAATTAAGACAAAATTAATTGTTTTTTTTTCATTTTACCTTTAAGATTAATTTTTTTTAAAATTTTAAATATTGTACAATTCCTTCATTGTTAATCTTGATATTGATGAATAAGACACATGAATAAAGTGTATTAAAAAGAGTTAAATGGTAAACTAGTAAAAATATTCGTTTTATTTGTAATTTCTTAAGAGGCATATAAAGGAGAAAATAGACAAGTAGTATAAAACGGAGGGAGTTTTAAAAACAACCCAAATATTTTTCTTATATTATAGTTATCACTTCACCATGATCATCAGAATAGTATATACCACATAATATTGTAATATTTGCGGATTGATGCATTAGAAGTCTATGGAGGACATAGCCAGATCAACTCAGGGAAAAATCTCTTAATTAATAAGTTATTACGTTATGGAGTTTTACCTTATGTCAGATCACAGATGTAATCGTCTCTAATATTTTTAAAACAGATTAACGGATGATTAAAAAAATAAATACTAACGGATAAATGATAACAAATATTCATTACGTTACCCGATAACTTTTAAGGCAGGAGGGTAGCAGGTATTAAATGGTATTGTCGAGGTGCATACGAGATAACCCTGACACCTCAATTATCATGAGGTATAGTTACCTACAAGCTAATCCAAACACCTCGATTATCACGAGGGAAAAAAATAGGTCACCCGGTAGATGTGATTTAAATCATCCTTTGATAGTTTATTGACTTTGTTCCCGCTAAAACATGATGTGGAAAGGTCGCCTTGACTCTTAAATCGTGATCTAACCTTGGACTAGCTTTAACTCCTACTGATAGTTAAAACACAGGAACATAGAAGAATACATCACAAGTACTGAACTAGCTTTTTTTGCTTTTTTGGGTTCAAAGTCTGCCGCACTTATACAGGATAAACATATGCACAACACAAACTAAATTCAACATCAACAAAGGAGCAATAGTAGCCTAGTTCAGATATTAGCATCGAATAGCTCCTTTTGATTGTCAACAAGGTTTGCTCCACTGCTCCTGATTCATGGATTCATCCATGCCCGGGTATCCTTTGTTGACGTTACATGGGCTGTTAATGCTAGCCAGAAGCTAGATCAGGGTTGACTAGAACTTGTAAGGAGTTGTCTTGACATTCGGCTTGCAAGATCCAGGCTTTGCCATTTGAACCTGTATAAACCTGCCATCTAAGAACTAGACAGCGAAGAGATTATCAGATGTGGATGTAGCGATGGATCCAAACCAGGAGAAGTACGTATATAAATGCTACCTTTCCATTCATCTCTTGGACAGCAGATTGTGCAGATTCATTATCCGGAAACCAGATATATGCAAACCCCAACGATTGCTTACTTTTCTTATCAGTTATGATCTTGACTGCAACACATGGAGGGTAAAAAGTACGACCTTAGCATAAATGATGCAAACCCCAATGGTTGCTTAGTTTCTTATCACATAGTATGATTTTTGTCAAGAAAAGGCATAGACAAAAATGCACATAGAAATTTCTTGATAAAGAATATGCACCTCGGCAGACATCTCCAAATTGTGAAAACACCACCTTCAATCTTCCCTCCGATGTTGACTTTGCTAGTCCTGCATCAATCAAATTCTGGAATGTAATAAAATGTAATACCCAAACAAGGAGGAGAATCATCATCTAAGGCTTCGAAAAACAGAAAGCATTGTCAAAAGTTTCTGATCCATTTGATGTTGACTGCTCAGACCAAGCTTTATAGCTAAAGGAGAAGACTAATAAACCACATATTTGATACATCAGCATAACACCTCTTTCATATACTTTCACTCAAAGAGAGATTGGAGGTTCAGACTTGAGATTATAAAATAATATAACAACAACATAGACCCCTGTGCTCCGGCCCTTCCCCGGACCCCGCGCGTAGCGGGAGCTTTAGTGCATCGGCCTGCCCTTTTTTTTGTTTAACCTTCCTCAAACATAAAGCTCTCCTCAATACCCTTTATCTGCATACAGCATTTGTGCAGCTCAACAGAACATCCTTTTTAGTTTTTAAGCTTCATTGCTATACAACTCCACCCAAAATTAACAGGGTGTGTGGTATGATGGAAAATATTTTCAAAAGATGTCTTCCGGAAACATTTTCCAGCAGAAACTTTGTGTCACTATCCAACACTTTCTAAAATTATGAAAATTATTTCAAATAGATTATCAGGAAAAAACATAAGCTAAGAAAGTTGTTTTCCCCCTTTTAGTACTTTTTGGTGTTTGGTTGCCAGAAAGGTGGCGTTCTCCTGAAAATATTTTCCTTCTAATATGCTATATTGCCATGTAGAACGCATACAACTTAAGGGTGTATTTCACATGCCATGTGCCATAATTACAGAATTTGAAATGACTATACAAAATATTCAAGCATTCATTCATTATATCCCAATTCCATAGTGCTTTATCGATCATTGCACTAATTTACTGAAATGAGAACTCAAATAAACAGAATCGATTGTTTGGGAATTTCTGAATGTACCTTTGAGGAATATAATTGTAGTCGAATTTGCATCATTATGTTGCTCAACTGAAGAGCCCGAGCACTTGGGGAAGTGAGGTTTCTTCTGAGACAGGTGAATTAAAATACTCGATTTAAAGTTAGAAATTTTTTCGAAACAAAAAATGGATAGAGAAGGAAATTGGGGTTTGAAAGCCGAGACATGTCGAATTGCAGGTGATGTGAACAATGGGGAAGGTGGAATTAAGGAATTATTACAGGGTGAGCAAAACAGAGCCATTGCAAAACCCTAAATTATATTTGGGGGTTCGGGTTAACATGTGTCATAGGAGTGGTAAAAGGCGGATCGGATTGGACATGGGTGGGTCAAAAACGGGTTCAAAAATAGATAAAATATCTTAATCGTTCATGTTTAACACCCAAAAAAATAGATTAATTCTTCAGAAATAGCCAAGATCTATATACACATTATCCTTTTCAGGCTTTTTTTGTATAATCACATTGGATTTATTATTATTGTTATATATATATATTATATTTTTTATACGGAGTAGTATTTAAATATTTTGAGTTAAAAATCACCCATTAAAAAATCTGTCATGGTACATTGTATCAATAAACACCATGTATATATTTTTTTTTCTTTCGTAATAAATTTTCATCAATCTTCTTAGCTTCGCGCTTCCGAAGATATTTTAAAGAATATCAACTTTTAATGGCTCGATAAAAATAATTACAACTTGGTCGTATGATGTTTTAAACGCTAGCTTAATATTCTTCTTAAATCTTCCTCTAGTTTGTCGACATCGTGTGCTTCTTTGATGAGATCCACATTTTTTATTTTTCACCTTTGAGCTACAACTTAGTCGTGTGTCTCTTTGCAAAATATGTTTGATCGATATTGTTTATTTGCAATACAAATATCAAATATTGTGAATAAATGTTTTTGCTAACAATATTCGTCACCCAATCTCTTGGTCGTGTGATTTTTTAAATTCGAGTTCAAAATTTTCTTTTAATTTTCCTCTGAATTTGTCGATATCTTGCGTCTCTTTGATGAGAGCCATATTTTCCATCTTTTTTTTTAGATAAAAAGTATTTCCTTGAAAAGTATGTTTAAGTTCTAACCGATGCTTATGTATATTTATTAATTTGATTCAACAAGATATTTACAAGTATTTCTTCCGTTTTCTTTTACTTGTCACGTTTTGCTTCTCGAGAATCAACTTTCATAGACTTTGATTAATATTTTAATATGTAATTTTTTATCATATTAATATGAAAATTATTACAACTTATAATATTTTTTGTATAATTTTAAATATTTAAATTTAAAATTTAAAATTAATCTAATTTAATTTAACTTAAAAAATTAATTAAAATCACTCGGTTAATAATGAACAGAGGGACCTAATCTCCGGATCGGTCCCACTCCAACGTCCCTCTTATCTTTACGAACAAAACCAAATAAATCCAACCTCCACCCCCCGCAAAAATACAATTGAACATTCTAAATGACCAAAACGTCCTCGATCATCTCCTATTATAAACTCGTTACACCTCGTCTAACTCCTTCCCAGTACTCCTCAAAACATCACTGAGACTCTAATTTTTTCTCTTTTTTTCCTAGTTTGTTAGATTCGAAAAAATGTTGGGTGTTTTTAGCAGCTCCATTCTGTCACCGCCGGAGGAGCTGATGGCAGCCGGAAGCCGTACCCCGTCACCTAAGATGACGGGGGAGGCTCTGGTGAACCGGTTCGTTAAAACCGAGTCATCGGCTGTGTCGGTTCAGATTAACGATCTTGTCCAGTTAGCCTACACTCACAACAATGAGTCCGCTTTACTGCCAAGGTACTACCATTTTACCAACTTATATATATGTGTAACTGAAAGTAGGAAAAGAAAGAAAAAGTTAATGGTCAAAAAAACATCCGAACTATATCTTTTGCTTCCAACTATTAGTGGTGCTCTTTTCCTATCTGAACCCCATCACCAGCTATGTATTAAAACTCAACGCAACTATCAACTATTTCCTTTTCCTTCCTAAACTAACGCGAAAAAGTGAATTGTTATGCATTCGATGGCTTTAGTTGATAACGTCCATGATTACGCAGTAATAAAGTAAGTTTAATTTACTGATTTTAGCATTTCTAATTTGTTGGATGTACAAATTTGTGCCTTACTCTTTTTTGTTGTCTCTGTGCTTTGATCAATTCTTCCATATATATAGGAGGGATTAGATATATAGGGACTATACTAGTTGCAAAATTAGGTGTATGCCTTTTATGTCTGGTTATCACTCTCGATAGTTAACAAAGAGAGTTGAGAATCATAAGATCTCATATTAAAATTATAATAAAAGTAAAAGATTATTATTTCAATTATTCGTAGATAGACTTACTCGATATCTATGCTACTAAAATTTATTGAAATATACACAAATTAGTCGGAACACGACAATTAATTAAAAAGAGGTTGAAAAACACTAATTGGCCCCACTCTCCTTGCATGGCTAACATGTGTTGGATCTCCTACCCCTGACCGTCTGGTTTGTTTTGGTACCCGGATTTTGGATCTTCATGGAAATGTGGCAAAATCCTTAGATTATGTTAAAATTTTTAAAAGGCTCAAATAGTAAAAGTTTGTCCACTAATGCAAGAAAAAAACCAAAATGTAGTAAGAGTTTGTCCAAAAATGTAGTTGGGAATTTGCATTTTAAAGAAAATTAAAGACAAATGAATCTCATCGATGAAATAGTCATTTTAGTTATTAAGTGTTGTATATTTAACTGACGATTGACAAATTGTTTAGCTAACCGTTGATTCTTTAGTGTCAAGCAAGTGTTAGAAAAAATTAAAAAAGAAGGGAAAAAAAGGTTAGGGGTTTAACAAAATTCAGTAGTTTTTGTTTAGACCTTGTATTTGTGTTAAGAAGTTTATATGTATAAATAATTTATTTAGAATCCAAAAAGTTAAAAAAAGAAGATTGTAATACATAACTGATAAACTTAAAATTCTGGATGTGTCTCTTAATATATAGCTAGCTGCATATTATAAGATTAAGTTGGTGCGAAAATGGCAGGTCATTTGCTGTTAAGGATGAAATATTTTGCTTGTTTGAGGGATGTCTTGACAACTTGGGGAGTTTGATACAACAATATGGGCTGGCCAAGACTGCAAATGAAGTAGTATTAATGATTGAAGCATACAAGGCACTTCGTGATCGGGCACCTTACCCTCCAAGCCATGTTGTTAGTCACCTTCAAGGCAATTTCACATTTCTTGTTTTTGACAAATCCACTTCTACATTATTTGTGGCTACTGTAAGTAATTAATTTTACCTTATCCAATTTGCCCTGTGGGTTTCTATTGTAATTTGGTCGTGTTAAAATTGGTCGAACTAATAAACAGATCATAATGATGACCCAAAGTTTGCTCGAAGAAAAACGAGTTGAGTCAAGATGAACCAAAACACGGTCATAACTCAACCAGCTGACATATAACTTTACTTTAAGATATTGTCTAAGATTATGTATGTTGCATTTTGACGTGGTGGATTACACTATTTTGACCGAATAATTTGGTTGGTAATTTTGAATTCAATTCATTGGATCAAATTGACAAATGAATCAAAATTTAATTCATTTAGATTTGAGCGGATGGTAAGAGTTACTTGAAAATGAGTTAATTTTGTCACTTGTAATCGTCACGCCGGATAATTGGCTCGGACTCTTGTGGCAGGATCAAGACGGTAAGGTACCTCTCTATTGGGGAATCACTGCTGATGGATATGTGGCCTTTGCCAATGATGCTAATTTGCTGAAAGATGCTTGTGGCAAGTCTCTTGCTTCTTTCCCTCAGGGTAAGTTGGCAAATTATTTCTTGTGCTTTAGGTACATAACTGAGCTTGATATGTTTTTTTTTTTTTTTTTTTTTGGAGTTGTCATCATGCCCAATTGAACATGTGACTATATTAATTTGAGAAAATGACATTGATAAAGACCGCCTAAAAGAAAATTTAATCTGGGCCTATCCAACCATAACACTGAGAGGTTCTCAGATGGTAAGCATCCGTTACTTCCAACCCAAAAGTTGTGAGTTCAAGTCACCAAGGAAGCAAAAGGGGTGGAAGCTCCTATAGAGAGGGGTCAAAAAAATAAAATTATTTAGTGATATACCTTTATTAATAGATATTTGTTTATACTTATGTTTAAACTATAAATTTGAGTGCACTTTCGATTTCAATTTTAACAGTATCTTTCTTAAAAAGCTTGGGGAAAAAGCTTTGGAGAAGGTCAAATGTGTTAAGTTTTTGTTCTAAGTTTTTTTTCTCTTTTTTTTTTTTAATTATAAAATACCACAATGGTATAAACAGTTTCGAGATTGTTAATCCTGGAATAGAAAATTATATCAAACATGGAATAAAATAATTTCACAAGTATCCCACCAAATGACCCCTACCTTTGTTTTGTTTGTACAAATGTTTAATTATTCTAGTGATCTACTGGATATTTCCTAGGTTGTTTCTTCTCTACAGCAGTAGGAGAACTGAGAAGCTATGAGAATCCTAAAAACAAAATCACTGCCGTCCCTGCTACTGATGAAGAAATACGGGGTGCAAAGTTTATGGTAAGTTGTGATTTTAATAGCAGCATTTATGCAAATTATTATACTGATAATTTTTAAATTATTTGAAAGTAGGTCCTTTAATTTGCTCCTAAGGTGGATAAATAATGGTCATTTGCACTTTTGTCCCTATTTTGTGGTCTTTAATTTTTTTCCTTAATTAGTAATTTTTTCGCAGGATATAAATTTATATTTTTGCATTATAATATCTCACAAGTTATGCCTTACGCCTTTAAAGAACTTATGCTCCGCTAAGCATAAGTTCAATTTCTAAGGGCAAAAAGTAAAGACCAGTCAATTTGAAAGATAAATTGTGCAATTAAATATAAATAATCCTTAGATACTTTATAAAGATCCATCCTTTGGGCTATATGGGGCTCTCAAAAACTAGTGTCACACATTCCACGTAATGTGATGCTGATATTTCCGTATGATCAATTAATGTACACCTTAGCTTCAAGCCCACTTTTCGTATTAGATCAGTGTCATGGCAACTTAATAATTTATTTTAAAAGAAAAAAAAATCTTTTTCTCTTCTTTAATTATAAAATTTTTAGCATTTAATTTTTTAAATATTTTTTTAACTATATATATATCTATGTGTATGCCACATCAGCAGAACATTTCACATATACGCATGTGTGGCATACGAGGGGTGTTTTTAAAATTCACTTAACCAAGTAAAGTGGTGTTTTTAAGGTTGTCAATAGTTCGGGGACTAAAGTAATAATTCGTAGAAGTGTTTTCAATACTTATCTCTTTATTTAATAAAGAATGATAGTTTTTATATGAGTGAAGTATCAAAAACACACCTAAACTATCCTCCTTTCTTGAGTTTCATACTTAAACTATTGGAAGTGTGAGTTGCATACCTAAACTATTGGAAGTGTGAGTTTCATACCTAAATTATCATTCATTAGTTTGAAAAACACACCTCAACTAATATGTGATGGTGTATGTACTACACTCTCTCTTTTATTTAAAAAAATCCTGCTACGTGGCACTCCGATCCGCATGAAAAAAAAATTCACCTTGGGAACAAATTAAATAAATTATTAGTATTAGGTTAAAAACTAAATATTCACCGTGTTAAAAAATAATGAAGAAGAAGGGGAGAGTTTAGGGTAAAATCAATTGATATTTTTTTTTTAAAATGACGTGTTAGCTAAAAAAAATTACTATGTCACATCATCAGTATATTTAATGGTCAGACGTGCCTAAATGTGTTTGTATATAAATACCTGGTCCAATCATCGTTGAGGTGTGTTTCTCAAACTAATGAACGATAATTTAGGTATGAAACTCCAAAAAAGAGGATAGTTTAAATGTGTTTTTGATACTTCACTCTTTTTATATTTTAAATTTTTTTATCCTTATTGACAGTGGCGTAGCCGCATGTAACTTAGGGTGATCACTCGAACACCCTTCGTTGAAAAATTATATTATGTACCTAGAGAATTATACAAAGTATATATGTTAAAAATTATTTTTTATACATTCATAGTAAATCTTGAACCCCCTAAACGAAATTTCTAGTTCCTCCATTGCTTATTGACACGCTCACAAAAATGTCAATGACATGCTTAAGAGATATCACAAGTTTTAATGACACTTTTGTTATATGGCAGAAGTATGTGTTTCTATCTGATTTGAAGATTTTGTTGATGATATATATCAGGTAGATGGAGGAGCAGTTGTCGCAGCCACAAAATAGCAACGATTTCCTTTATCACAAGCCATGAGCAGATAATGCATTATATTATTAGTGGGATCCATGTAATGTAAATAAATAAATGAATGGGAGTTACTTTGTCCCAAGCTCCTTCTATCTTTCTTCTACTCTTTCCAATTGAACCCGTGCTGGTTGAGTTTATGTAAATGACTTCCCATTTTAGGCATTTTAATGGTTTCAGTTACTTCTTTACCTAAATATATAATACTTCTATGTTGGTAATGGATGGTATATAATATTTGATCTTGGTCTTGTAGCACTTCCTTTTCTAAATTTTATTTTTTGACCTTCCCCATATCTCAATATTCCGATATCTATTATCTGTTTATCTTTCCGGCATTTGAATGTGTAAGATTTATGTTTATCCAAACGGTATTCCTTTAGTTCTATTTTTCGTGATACAATTACTATTTTGATCATTATTTTTTCATTTTAAAAATATTTTAAAATTATTAACTATTGTGTTTTGTACATTTAAATAGAAAAAAATATGAAAAGACATTTCCTGAAAACGTACATTATTACAATAAAACATGCATTAAAAAACATTACAGTCCTTACCAAGTTACATGCATTACTCATGAAGAGAAGAAAAGGAGCAGATGAATTGAAGGAAGACTTCGATCCCAGTCTCTGTATAGGTTTCAAGAAGAAACCAATTAGATTGTTTTATTAAAAACAACTACTTCATCTTAAGTTAATTGCCTTATTACTTAAAGAAAAGACAGCCTGGTGCACCAAGCTTCCGCTATGTGCGATGTCCGAAAAAGGACTAGACGCGCATACTTCAAATGAAATTCCCAACTTTTCCAATCCTCAAATAAATAGGAAAAATGGCAATCTTGTGGGTTTTGCCATCTTCATTCCAAGCACTTGTAAATTTCTCAACAACATCATCAGTCAAGAGTTCCACACCCTTTTCTTTTGCATATTGATAAGCTGACAATGACTTTAAGTAAGTGAAATAAGTACCCAAATCCATCACTTTCTCTATTTTAAACTCAAAGGGTACTACTCCATTATTACTATTATTATTGTCACATATAGTTGGCTCAAATGGGAAATCAATAGTTTGGTACTTGTCATCCACTAATTTTCTAGTTGGTTCCCAATAAGGTCCAACGTTATAATACTTGTTGAAAACTGAATCCACTGAAGTGTTTATATTTGGTAATGTGTAACACCATGCTGCAATTACTCCATTTGGTTTCTTGAGTACCCATTTCACTTGTTGGTAGAATTTTTGTGGATCATCAAACCAATGCAATGCTTGAGCAATTGTCACTAAATCCACACTTGAGTTTTTTCCAACGTTGTTCTCCAGTTCAGATATTGACATCTTGGGATTAGTACATACATATCTAACATTTGGAATATTGGCTGCAAATTCCAGCTGCTTTGGACTTGTATCGGTTTCTATTACATCTCTGTACAGCTTAGCCAACTGATGTAAGGGGAAAAAAAGAGGTAAATAATTTTTGAAATATTTATCCAAAATGTTTTTATGGAAATAATTTTACTATTTTTTTTCAATATTTAATTGATGAGCGAAGGGGGTAAATAATATGAAAAGATAAGTTTAGGGGGTCATAGGAGCCCGCATAGCTTAAGTGTTTAGTTGACAATCGCGCCATAGTTTAAGTGTGTTACTATGTCATATTCCTAAACTTTTTGTTTTGAGGTTTTGTAAAACAATAGATCTTGGGCCTAGCTCAATTCAAAAAATTACGTAGCTTATAAAGGAAAGATTATCCAAGCCATATTACGGAGACTACACATACCTTTTTCATTCGACGTGGGACTTTTCAACAGGTTTCACTAAAAGTATGCGTAAAAGTAATACACTTTTCGTTTCAATTTATTTTTTCTTACTTTTTTTTAGTCTGTTTCAAGAAGAATATCTTTTTTTTTGGTAATTCTTTAATTTTAACTTTCCACGTGACATATTTAAGACCACAAGATTAAAGAACATTTTGGTACATTCTTGATTCTACATATTTTTAATTAGTTTAAGACCATACGATTCAAAAGTCTTACTTATTTTATTAAATTTCGTGTCAAATCAAAATCAGACAAGTAAATTGAAATGAACTGAGTATATATTAGTTCCCAATCCAATTATCATGTTGAAGAGTGAAGCTAAAGGCCTAATTACTAAGCTAAACTCTTAATGATCTACACAGTAGACTAATGAAACAGTAAGCTACAATAACTAGTTAGTTAGCACAGTAAAAACAGTTAGTTATAGTAGTCGGTTAGTTGGTTAGGTTGTTAGCTGAGTCATTAACAAACTCACCCTTAAGATTAGATCACTATATATACTCATCTATATCATGTACTACATACATAAGCGGAAGCAAGGGCATAAGGAGAAGAAAATAGATAACAAGAGTAATACATATAAAATGCGGAGACTAAGCCAAACCCAAAACCTAGTATCAAAGCGCATAAGAGCCGAACTACATCAGGACTCAGGAGTACAAAGGTCCAAAAGTCATATATACACAATGTCTCCGAAACTATAAGAGTACAAAATACACCAAGGATAACTGAAGTGAAGCTCTGAACGCCAAGAGCTCACCCTCAGCCTGGATTATCCAGAAACTGCACCCCGCATGAGTCTCTGACGCGCTAACATCAATGGCCCACGCTAGGATCTGGACCAGAAGATGGAGAGGATTAGGAAGCACAATGTACCCAGTAGGTATCATAGACTGACTGGGCACATATAAAGTAAAAGAGCAATAACAGACAGAGTAGAAGCAAACAGTCACAGAAATCAACGAAAAGTACACAGGAACTAACCCAGAGGGAAGACAACAAAAACCAACATATAAAGCTAGCATATAGAATATATACACACAACAGGCACAGGTGAAAGTAAGGATGACGTACCTGGGATCCTCGCAAAAATAGTATATATATATATAAGTGTAGTTCTAGAAATGGGTGGTATACCGGTAACCTCAAGTATAGAGAAGGGAAGGGAAGGATAAAGTAAACATGCTCGGTAAACAGAATAGATAACCAGACAAACTATATCACACTCATTCCAGCAGTAATAGCCTAGCAAGTCCAATTCCACACCTATAACCGTAGTAGAGAACAAATCTGTAATAACGTAAAGAGAGTCTACCTACAGTCCCCCGGTCGCCCATACAATCGAGGAACGCAATCAAGTGAAAATAAATCCTCTGGCATCCCATACTACTGGAGCGTACAATCCACAACAGCAAACAAGGGTAGAATCCCGAACAATAAATGATATGATGCATGAAAACCTCAGGGTGAAATAGAACCTCTGTATGTACCTCCTCTGGTGCCGATCAGCCCCAGCAGGCAGGTTCCATGATAGGACACAACCCGTATACCTCTACTCCACCATATACCCTTCCCCTCGGCACACACATCCCAAAGCCTCAGGCCCAAAGCGGCAAGGTCCATGGAGGTCCCAGACCCCATACTAAAACTCAGAATCAAAACATGTCCTCCGAAATCGAGTCTGGGTTCAAGCCAGTGGCTAAGTCTCAAATATGCATGCCTAGACCCTATCTAGGACTAATACAGTGAAAAAGATGTCTCAAAAACCCTACCAAGGGTGACCAGGCACAACCAGGTCAAAAACAGTAGTAAAAACATCTCAGATGCTCGACCCAGCCGAGCCTGATATCATTTCAAATCAGTAAGAAAACTCAGCTAGCACTCTGATCCGGTCGAGTCTAGCAATAGTAGTAAATCATGATAAAACTATATTTTTAACTTTCTTTTACCCCAAGAAGATCCACGTATCAAGTCAAGTCATTTCCAAATTCAATTTCATCGAAAATAGGCCCCCGGGGCCATGCAAGGTTTAGAAAATCAGTTTTCGCAGGCCCAAAGCCAAAAACCGTAATAAAATATGGAAAAACCTCTTTATATGCATGGAAATGATATGATCAACCCAAATATTTGTCCGGCAATTCACAATCAACCTAATAGACCTACACAGGCTCTGAAGCTACTCAGCAAGCATAACCAACCTAGAAGGATATTTCTATATCCGGGACTCTCGGACATTCTCAATAATTCCACCTTCTATGTTCCGGAGTCAACAAGACCTCACGGGGTCACAAGGGTAATAAATATATCAACTAAGAGGAATACTACATACAACAAAGGAAAGAAATAGGATGAATCATGGAGAAGCGGTCAAGGTCTATGGTACCAACCTAATAACCCAACCCAAGGATGCAAACTAGTATAATTTTATCCGATATATGCGAAATCTAGGGAGTTAATCTGTAACCTACCTGTCGTCCTATGACATGCTGCGGGAACGATGATATCCGAGGCCGAGCTGCTCCGAGAAGCTCTGAACGAGAATCAAACTATCAAATTCATGAATAAAATGTTAAGAAAAGTCTAACGATACCCATATTGCTACAATTGTAGCCGGGTCAATATCTGGGTCAAAAGCGAGCCTGCGAGGCCCAAAACTAAAAATGAAAAGAACCATGATGACTCCAACGATGCCAAGAAGACATGCTCCAAATTTGAGCACAATTGGACAAGGGAAGGGCACCAAAATAGCCTGCCCAAGTTGGGGATTAAAGAATGGAAATTTTGAAAATAAAAATGGAAATTGGGCAAGAATTACTTACCACAAAGATGGAATTTCAAGCCGAGACGGACAATCCTTTAGTTCCACGAAGCATGCACGAGCTAGGGGAAGCTACTACATAAGAATTTCCAAGCTTTGGTAGGGGTAACAATGGAGGAAATTAAGAAAATTCAAGGGAAGCTAAAAAGAACAAGTGGAGAAGATGACTTACCAAGAATCGGAAAAACACGGAAAATTCACAAGCAATTGATTCCCCAAGGATTAGAAATGATCAAGAGCAATTTTGGTAGAGATAAAAATGAGTTTAGAGAAAAGTGAGGAAAAGTGGCTGGAAAAAATGAATTTCCAGCTATTTATAGCTGCTGGCCGCAACTGATTTTCTATAGTTTTAAAAAAACTCGACGGGGCATTCCGGGCACAATCGAAAACCGATATTCAAAAATTAATAATGCTAATAGTGTGGAAACGACGTTCCGGAGTTCCTTCGTATTTCCATAGCCATACTTATTCTTGCTGTCTACTTTGAGACAATATATTATACCAGACTTTACTGAGAAAATGTCATCCTTACATTCCTTCCGTACTATCCTATCTGGTTTTGACTTCTTCCTTTGGAGGCCATCTATTATCTGCATAAAGCTACTCATTTCCTCCATTGCTTAATCATTTGACCTTCTTCAAAGGGCTACTCCAGTAATCTTTCACTGTGGTATTGTGATTTCTTACTATGCTGAAGATGATAGGAAACTGAGCTTTGAGTGGTGTATATCCTAACCATCTTTCATTCAAAAACAAAGTATTCCACCTATTATTATACAAATGTGTTCTGAGAACATATTCCATAAGTTTCTCATATATTTTGAATTCCCAACTCCATTATTATCTGATGTAACAGGTATTATCCAGCATCAACGACCATAAAACTGTATCCTGAAAATATTCTAGAAACCAAGAATGGCATAGAAGCTGGTGATTATGTCGTAATGGCTACTGATAGTGGTACAAATGGTATTGGGATCACCACCACAAGCTCGGATGAAATCAGAGCTTCAGGTCCATCCATGGTGAATAATGGAATACCAATTTTTCAAGCAACTCCACTCGATGGTAATCATCCTCTTTTCTTGACAACGACTGATGTGTCAGGTATTATTGTTCTTTCATTTCAACTTAAGGGGAGTGAGAATTATGTGGTGTGGAGTAATTCGATGAGAATTGTGTTGTTAGGACGTAATACGTTTGGTATGGTGGATGGTTTTTGGAAGAAGGAATCCTTTCCTGTGGAACTATGGAATCAGTGGAAAAGGGTAAATGCCACAGTTTTGTCATGGTTAATGAATTCAGTTGCTAGCAATCTTCTTGGTGGGATAGTTTTTGCCTCGAATGCTCAAGCTGTATGGCAAGACTTGAAGGAGAGATTTGACAAGATAGATGGTTCTAGAGCTTTCAATTTACACCAAGAAATAACTACAATGTCTCAGGAGGTTTAGTCTGTTTCAGTGTACTACACAAAGCTGAAGGATCTTTGGGATGAATTTGAGTCTATGGTACCCTCCCCTGCATGTAATTGTGAGAAATCTAAAGAGTTCTTGCTTTATCTTCAAATACAGAAATTATATCAGTTTTTTATGGGACTTAATGATACTTACTCTCAAGCAAGAAGTCAGATCTTGCTGATGTCTCTTCTACCATTGGTAAACTTGGCTTACTCAATGATCTTGAGTGATGAAAATCAGAAGTCAGTGGCTCAATCAGTCAATGCCACATGCTTTCTTGGATCTGCTCCTACTCTAGCTATGTACTCTAAATCCACCTATCAAGCAAGTGGTTATCAGAAGAACAAGAGGAGCTACACCAACAACTATAATCCTAATGTTGTATGTGATCATTGCAAGCTGAAAGAACACTACATGGTGGATTGTTTTAAGTTGGTAGGCTATCCACCAGGACATCCTAGGCATGGTGAACAAAGGGATTTAAATAGGGGCAACTATGATGGTAGAAACAAGCAAAGAAGGACTAGTTTTAACTCTAATTCAAGTGCTCATACCAAAGCTGGTTCTTATCCCAGTACTCATAATGCTATGACTGAGGAATGGAGTCAGCATGACATGAATCAGTCTACACCTACTTATGGAGCTTACCAAGGATCTGTGAGTGGAGTGCAACCAGCTCAGTCTACTCATTCTCAGTCTACTCAGAACATGCCTGGAACTGGAGTACTGGCTATGCCACCCAGATTTACACCTGAGCAATATGAGCAGATTTGTCAAATTCTGAATCAACCATCTCAACCATGTCCACAAGTTCCTTCTGTTAACTCTGCAAACATGTCAGGTATAAGTAGTGCCCTGCTAACAGTCAATAATTCACCAGAGTGGATCATTGACACAAGAGCTACAAATCATATGACTGCAGATATTGATCTTTTGAACAAAGATTCAATATTTGAGCCTGTGAATCCACAAAGAGTAGTTCTACCTAATGGTGATATGCCACATGTAAATCATATTGGCAATAGCTCAATATCAGGAGATTACACCATATCTAATGTGTTTCATTTACCATATTTCAGATATAATTTATTATCAGTGTCCAAAGCCACTAGGCAATTAAGCTGTTCAGTTACATTATTTTCTGACTTTTGCCTTTTTCAGGATCTCTTCAATGGGAGGGTGAAGGTGATTGGTAGAGAAAGAGATGGTCTATACTTCCTGTTAAATTAGAGATTACCAGGACATAAGCATTGCTATGGTTTATCTGCTAGATATACTAGTCTGATAGTTACAAGCAGTCATAACATAGAGCTATGGCATAAAAGGCTTGGTCATGTGCCTTCTAAGATTTTGTCTCATTTGTTTCCTACAAAAAGAAATCAAATAATGGATAGTGTAACTAAATGTACTGTTTGTCCTTGGTGCTAAACAAGTGAGACTGCCCTTCCATGTTAGCACTTCTGTTAGTCAAAAGGCATTTGATCTAGTTCATATGGACTTATGGGGGCCATATAGAGTAGCTACATGTGATGGTTCTAAGTGTTTTGTGACTGTAGTAGATGATTGTACCAGAATGACATGAATTTTCTTGTTGAAACTCAAGTCTGATGTTATTGTTATTCTCAAGCATTTTATTGCATATGTTCGGAATCAGTTTAACACATCTATTAAAACTCTAAGATCTGACAATGGAACAGAATTCATCAACAGCTCATGTAATGAATTGTTCTCATCACTAGGCATCATACATCAAACTTCTTGTTCTTATACACCTCAATAAAATGGTGTTGCTGAAAGAAAACATAGACACCTATTAGAAATGACAAGAGCCATTAGATTTCAGGCTAACATTCCTCTAAAATTCTGGGGCTATGTTGTTCAAGCTGCTACATATCTTATTAACAGACTTTCTTCATCAGTGATTGGTTCTATGACACCCTTTGAGAAGCTGTATAATAAACCCCCATCTCTTGATCATTTAAGAGTTCATGGGTGCCTATGTCATGCTAAGACAATACATGAATCAGATAAGCTTATGACTAGGTCTAAACAAGTTGTCCATATGGGTTATTTAGAAACTAAGAAGGGTTATATTCTATATGATTTTGCTACTAAATGTTTCTTTGTTAATAGAGATGTCATATTCAAAGAAGATGTGTTTCCCTTTAAAGACAATGCTCACAACTCATCAATGCAATTGTTTCCTATTGCAGATTCTTTTCGTGATTAGTCTATGGTAGACTTCACTGTTTCTTCACAGCCTCCACCTCCTTCTACATCTTCCATTTCTACTCCTAGCTTCTCTTCTCTTCCTATTACAGACCCTATTTCTAATGCTGCTCCTCATGTTAAATCTTCTTTACCTATTGCAGTTCCAAATGATGTTACTAGGAGTACATCTAGTGGTGTATCAGCTCCTGCTGCTTCAAGGAGATCAGGAAGAGCCTCTTATCCACCAGGATAGATGAAAGACTTTGTCTCTCTAACAGTCAAAGACAACATCCTTTATCCCCTATCTAACTATGTGTCTTATGATAAAATTTCTCATAAATATTAATGTTATTTGTTTGCATTCTCTAACATTGTTGAGCCTTCATCTTATGCAGAGGCTGTTAAGGATCCAAAATGGGTAGAAACAATGAAAGCTGAAGTTAAGCTCTAGAGTCCAATAATACTTGGCAAGTGGTACCACTGCCATCTGATAAGGGACCTATTGGTTACAAATAGGTGTATAAGGTGAAGTATAAAGCTTCAGGGGAAGTAGAGAGGTATAAGGTAAGACTAGTGGCCAAAGGCTTTAGTCAGAAGGAGGGGATTGACTACCATGAAACATTTAGTCCAGTTGTGAAGATGGTCACTCTCAGAACTGTGTTAGCTATTGCTGCAGCTAGGTACTGGCATATCCATCAAATGGATGTGTTTAATGCCTTTCTGTAAGGTGATTTGGAGGATGAGATCTACATGAAGTTTCCACAAGGATTTCAAAGTCAGAGGGGAACTAGGCAAGTCTGCAAACTTTCAAAATCCTTGTATGGATTGAAGCTAGCACCAAGGCAATGGAATGCAAAGCTCCACAAAGATCTTATCAGTTGTGATTTCAGGCAAAGCCAGTATGACCATTCATTGTACATCAAGAAAATTGACACTGGAATGATCATGGTACTAGTCTATGTGGATGATATACTTGTGACAATAGATAAGTTGGATCAAATCAAAGATACTAAGGCTGCATTGCACAAAGCCTTCAAGATAAAAGATCTAGGTGAACTGAAGCACTTCTTAGGTATAGAGTTTGCAAGATTCAACCAAGGAATTGTCATGCATCAAAGAAAATATGCACTTGAACTAATCTCAGAAACAAGTTTGAGTGCTGCAAAACCAGCTCCTACTCATATGGATACAACTGTTAAACTTACAACCAGAGAATATGATCAACACATCAAGGAAACTATAGACTCTACTGATGAGGTGTTAGCAGATCAAGGTTTGTATCAAAGGTTGATAGGTAAACTCCTATATCTTACTGTGACTAGACCAGATATTGCCTACAGTGTACAGACTTTGAGCCAATTCTTACAACAACCAAAACAATCTCATATGAATGCTGCACTCAGAATCATAAGGTACATAAAAGGAAGCCCAGGACAAGGTCTTCTAATGTCTAACTGCAAAGAAGATATTCTCACAGCTCATTGTGATGCAGACTGGGCAGCATGTGCCTTCTCTAAAAAGTCTGTTACTGGTTTTACAATTAAACTTGGTAAGTCCCTGGTATCTTGGAAGTCAAAGAAACAATCAACTGTGTCCAGAAGCTCAGCTGAATCAGAGTATAGAAGGTTAGCTTCCACTGTTGCAGAGCTAACCTGGTTGAGTGGCTTAATCAAGGATCTTGGAATTCAAACACAGTTGCCTATCACTGTCTACAGTGACAGTAAAGCAACCGTACAAATGGCTGCAAATCCTGTTCATCATGAGAGGACTAAACATATTGAAATAGACTGTTATTTTATAAGGGAAAAGATACAACACGGGTTGATCAAGACAGAGTATATTTCCACACATGATCAGCCAACTGATGCTCTAACCAAAGGACTAACCAAAGTTCAGCATGAGTACCAAATGTCCAAACTTGGCTTAACTAATCTCTTTACTACTCCAAGTTTGAGGGGAAGTGTTGAGGAGTGAAGCTAAAGGACTAATTACTAAGCTAAACTCTTAATGATCTACACAGTAGACTAATGGAATAGTAAGCTACAGTAACTAGTTAGTTAGCACAGTAAAAACAGTTAGTTATAGTAGTCGGTTAGTTGGTTAGGTTGTTAGTGAGTCATTAACAAACTCACCCTTAAGATTAGATCACTATATATACTCATCTATATCATGTACTACATACACTTTGAATGAATAATCTACTTGGCTAATGTCTTCTCTCTATTCTTCTTCTTCTTCTTCTTCTTCTTCTTCTTCTTCTTCTTCTTCTTCTTCTTCTTCTTCTTCTTCTTCTCTTCTTGTTACTTACTGATCTTGCTATCAATTCATGGTTCGTGTTAACCATTGATGTAATCAACATATCCAAATCTGTGTATAATTAGTAATATATAAGATTATGTGATACAAAATTCTGCGTACACTACTGTCCTGGCTATGATCGAGTTAGAGAGCTTACAGATTTTGCAGCCTGGCCGTTACCAGTGCCAACGTCCCAAGCTAGGTTATGGGAAGGTGTTTTAGACGCAATGAAATTGAACAATTCTTGTGGGTAGCTTGGTCGACCCTTACAATACAGTTGTGCCTGCTGGATGAACAACCTTGCCATTTTTAATTACTATGTATTATATTATATTCTTCTCAGATACGTATATATTAAGAAGAGAATATTTAAGCTCCTTTCTTATAGCCTATAGGTGTAGTTCTTTCATAGTACTCCTACTATATATGCATGGACATGGTGGTAGGTAGAAAATAAGTTACATGGCCTGGCCAGTACTTTTTATTACTACCTCCATGCATTTTAGGGGTGTGCAAAAATCGATTTAACCAATAAATCGAACTGATAAAAATGTTATTGGTTTATCGGTATCGGGTTATTGGGTTAACGTTTTTTTAACGGTTTTGTAAATTTTTTTATTGGACTATCGGTTCGGTTTCGGTTTTAAATTTTTTGTTAATGGTTAAAACCAATAACCCAATAAGATTATATTAAAACTATATTTGTATCCATAATTATAATAGTGACTTTAGATTTTAAATATATGCCCTATTATTTTTTTGCATTTTATAGTTGTTGCCTTAGTGTTGTTGTTTTCTTTCTAAAAATATTGGTTTGGTGGGGTTCTACCTATCAGTGTTGTTTTTCTTTTTGAGGGATTGCTCGCGTTGCTATTACATTCAAGTTTGCTAGTTAACAAGAAAGAAAATAAGTTTGTTTTAGTAATAACATATTTAAATTTGCTTATGCTTGTAATTTGTATAGACTTTTATGCATGTATATAGTGTATATGTAAATGATCATAAGAGAAAGCAAAAAATATTTTGGAAGCATTTTCTTATCGGGTAAACCAAAAATCGAACCGTTAAGGACCAAAATCGATTAACCAAAAATCGATAACGAATATCTTATTGGTTTGGTTATCGGTTTTGCATGTTGACAAACCGAAAACCGATAAACCAAACCGATAATATACAAAATCGAACCGGACCGACCGATGCGCACCCCTAATGCATCTAATTGGTGGAGTACCCCATAGAGGCCCCTCAAATTTGTACGCCTAACACTTTGTTTGGATGATTGTTAATTACCCAAGGTATTGTATTGTATCGTTACTATCAATACTATGTTTGTTTTGATTGTTACTTAAAACATATTGTACGGTATGATTTGATTTCATGGTTAGGTAACCATGGAAAACCCCATTTTATGTAACCACCGATTTGGTGAGATCGCGTATATTTTTTCCCCTCATTTTACCTTTACTTATTATTTAATACTTATTTTATCCTTTATTCTACCTTTTTATAGTAGTCCTACTTCGTATCCTACTTTTCTAATAGGTTTATCATTCAAATTATTGATATGTGAGATTATGTAACAACAAAAAATGATACAATTTATGCAAGGTCATGGTAGTATCTGATCTTTTTCACCTGTGTGGGACACTTAATTTGACAAAGACATGTATGAATTATTATGCAGTAACGTGAAAAAGATATATATATATATATATATATATATATATATATATATATATATATAATATATATATATATATATATATGTATATATATGTATGTATGTATCACGGGAGCTTGGTCTAAATTTTGTACGTCGTGTCATGTAGTAGTTTGTAGTATATATGAAAGTTACCAGTGAGGGTTGTACATGTATGGTTTGGGACGATGGATAAAATTCATTCTTAATTAGAGATTTTAAGTTGGAGCTGTCTAGGAACGACAAATTAGTGATGAGGGAATACTACTCTCTTTAATGAGTCTTGTAGGCACAAATCCAAATTACTCGGGACCTCAATACAAGTATCAAAAAGTCAAGTGAGAAATTAAAAAATATATATTATTACATGAAAGTTAAAAGGATTTATTTTTTATTCATATGCTGAAATTAAGTTTGGAAACTTTTTTTTATATATATTTTGTAATTTAATCTATTATTGTTGATTCTTCACCTTTTTTTTCAAGTTGTATGGGGTAAAATTGTGCAGAGCCGAATGGACCAACCTGGGTCGGGTTAGAATGAAAGCAACCCGCAACGACGTCATCTCGAAGACAAGTCCGACGACACGAGGAAGAACTTCTCGAGCGGAGCTATGGTAGCCCGAGAGGACCATCTATATATAGCGACTACGCGCAAAGAACAGACAAAGAGGACGTTGTGTCAGAATATTCAGGTGCGCGGATAACACCTGACAGAATGACGTCAGACATAATATGCTGGGCTTGCATCCTCCGATGGCTCGAGGACAAGTGACAATCATGTATTGGGCACAGTACTATGGGAAGAATACTATTCTTTTGGCACCAAGGAACGGCTGGTACCCTATAAATAAAGACCCCCTCCCTCGTGGTAAAGGATCCACTCTTTGTTGAGCTCTAACCCTAAAAGCAATAAAATCTCTTCCGGTTAATTCTAAGCTTGTTCTGTTGTTCTTTAGTTTTTCTCTTAGTTTCTTATTGTTAATCGTTGTCACGCCCGCTTATTTATTGTTCTCGGTCACGGCTCGCTTATAGGTAGAAAGACCGAACACCTCGTCGGTGTCTCAAATTTATCTCTTAGCGCTGTTTTATTGAGTTGTTGCGTGTTTTTCTTTACGATTATTTCCTTTTGCAAACTTATGTCTCCAACAATAAAGCTAAGATCGTAACGCGTGCTCTTGACCCACTAACATATCTAACTGTCCTAAATCAATGGTAAACAATTTGACACTCACCGTGGAGTTAGAGCAACTGCGTGAGTCTTAACTTCATTTTCGCTTGATAGTTTCTTTCTAATGTTGATACTTTACAAGGAAATAGGTTATGTCAAACAATAAACCCGTAGCAGATGCGACTCCTGAGCAGATTTCCAAACCCCTGAGCTTGGTTTAAATTTTGTACGTCGTGTCGTGTAGTTTGTAGTATATGATCAAAGTTATCAATGAGGGTTGTGACGGATATGATTGTTCTTTTTTTTAAAAAGGAAATAAATCTTTACTTAAAAATAATTTGAATTAAATATTTCTTTTTCTTTATCTTTTCTAGATCTGAAAAATATCATCATCACTACCTTATTCGTCGGAAAAATGGAGATCCACCATTGCCGTCACTTTCTTTCTCCCTCCCTCCCTCCCTCCCTCTCTTTTACCAAAATAAATTTTATCTAAAATTGAAATTACAGATCTAAAAAAAAAGGTGAGAAGTTCATTGGAAAAGAAACAAGATCCGAGTCTCACAACTTTTTCTGGTGAAACTCCCGGAGACACGGTCGAAGCACGCCCGTCCAGTGTGCTTCTTTCACGATATGCTATAGTCCTGGGTGTCTTTCAGTGGTCTTCTAGCTTTAGAAGAAGTCGTGTCCGCGGGAAGAGGAGTGTACCATGAGAGAAGCAAGGAGGTCAACCTCTTTCAAATATACAACATGGATTCTGGCAATGTAGTTGGACTCTCATGTCGATCCGAATGAATCATCAAACTTCTTTTTTTCGGGAGTAAGAAGCTTGGATGATCACTCAACTTTGGGTAATTGGTCACTATAGTCACTTAACTTTGTTTTGTCTTTCAAAAGTCACTCAACTTTGAGTAATTGGCCTTCATAGTCACTCAACTTTGTTTTGTCTTTCAAAAGTCACTCAACTTTGTCAAGTTAGCTTCCATGGTCATTATTCCCCAAAATGTAATTTTTGTATCTATTTAATAATATAACGACGGTAAAAAAAAAAATTAAAATTAATATTAAGTTCTCAGTTAAATCTTTTATTCTTATTTTTTAAAAAAAATTATTTTTGTTTTTCTTGTTATTCTTCATTAATGAATTTAATATGGTATTGTATTGAGTATAAATATTTTAAATGTGTTACAAGATATACTCAAATAGTTAAATTCATGTTTTCTATAACTGATTATATCATCTTATCCTAGTAGCTTCATAATTTTTATTTTGTTTCGCTCTCTCGCTATTCTTCATTAATTAAATTAATAAGGTATTGTTTGAAAAATAACTTTAGACATGTTAGCGAATATATTTAAATAGTCAAATTCGTGTTTTATGTAACTTATTATATTTAGATTAATATATTTATATTAAGAAATTTATTAAATATGTGCAAATATTAAATTTAGAACCTAATTGTTATCACTTGAAATAGTGAGTTTAAAATTCAGAACTCATAAAGTTAAAATTTGACTTCGACTACTCTATACTTCGATTACATGCATTTACAACCTAAAATTAAATCTCAGATAAAATTTGTGTCTAGTTAGGATGCAAATTTAAAGTTATCAAAAAGTAAAAATTACATTAAATTGGATGTAGCACTAAGATTTGGTGAAATTTTGACTTAATTACTTATTTAAGTTAGTTGAAAACGATAAACGAGATCGGCTTTATGGTGTTCTTTTAGTTGTATGATTTATTTTACAAAAAAAATTTATGTTAAGATGTACGAAATATATAAGAAATATTTTATGTTCAAATTATCATTGGTCCTAGTATCATATTCTTGTTAAAACTTGTGTCACAGGGAAATTTTATGTTAAAATATAGGAAAATCATAATATAATATTCAAGAGATTTTTTATTATATCATTCTTTTTCATTAAAATAATAAGTGATTATTTTGTATTATTTTCTTTATATATAGTTTGTCTACGAGCAGGGTGGAACCATATTTAAAATAGGAAAAAGGACATGGGGTGACCATTAGAAAAAAATAATGAAGTTTGAGCCATGTACCATTAAATGTACTTTAGGGTAAAATAATGATAATTTATAGGCATTCTCCCCTCTCTCTCCCCTCTCCCTCTCTCCCCTCGCTCTCACTCTCTCTCCATCTCTCGCTGTTTTTCTTTCTTTTTTGTTGCTTTTTCCCTCTTTTGTTGCTGCACTTCTTTTTTCTAAAAAAAGAGTTGTTCTTCTAATTGCTTTTTTCTTTTAGCAATCAAATATAAATTTTTAGTATTTCTTTTTTTTTTTTTTTTTGCAATATAATGGAGATTGTTAAAGATGATGTGCTGATTTTACTTTTTCTTTTCAATTTCTTTTTTAGTAATTGGAAAAATATAAATTGTATAGGATATGTATTAAAATTATATGATTGTTGCATAGAATATGTATCTGTATCAGATATATATAGAAACAGTATAATTATTGTATAAAATATTTTTATGAATAATTAGCGTAGTTAAAGGTTGTATAAAATGTGTATAAAAATGTATAATTGATGTATAGAATATATATTTATATATGATGTGTATAGAAAATATTTTATTGTTGTATAAAATATGTATTTGTATAGAATGTGTATAAAAATTATATCATTATTGTATAAAAATATATTTATCGATTATAATATATATATATGTATCAGATATGTATTGTATTGTATCAAATATGTATTGTATTGAGTTGTATCAATATGTATCATATATATGTATTGTATTGTATAGATGTATTAATATGTATCAATATATTATACGAAAAAATAGGTGTTTTATCATATTAAGAAAAAGAATTATAAAATTCTATTTAATCGTTAAGAAAATATAAGAAGAATATTTTTTTTTTTTAAAAATAAAGCGAAAAAAAAAAGAATAAATAAGAGCAATTTTTTCCGAATACAAGAAACAACCAAAAAAAAGAAAAGAAGAAGAACAAGCGGCAACAGAGAAGCGATCGAAAAAAATAAAAAAATAAAAGGTTGACTTAGTCAACAATAGCTGCTCAAGGCTAAAAGATGGTATATAAAATTTTTGGGTCATTCGATTGGAATTAATTTCCATCTAATGATTATTTATGTCCATTCCTCTTTAAAATATGAATTTGACTATTTGAGTATATCCCACTAATATATCTAAAGGTATATTTAAAATAATGTCTTATTAATTTAATTGATGAAAAATTACGCGAGAGAAAAATAAAATAAAATTTATAACATTGCTAAGATAAGATGATATAATCGATTATAGAAAATACAAATTTGACTATTTGAATATATCTCGTAACATATCTAAAATATTTATATTTAAGACCACGCCATATTAAATTCGATTAATGAAGAATAACAAGAAAAACAAAAATAAATTAAAAACAAGAAAATAGGAATAAAAAATTTAATTAAAAACTAAATAATTAAATATTAATTTTAAAATTTTAAAATATTCTTTTCCTAAAAATTTACAACTGTCATACCATTAAATAGGTACCAAAAATTATATTTTGGAAATAATGACCATGGAAGTTAACTTGACAACGTTGAGTGACTTTTGGAAGACAAAACAAAGTTGAGTGACTTTGAAGACCAATTACCCAAAGTTGAATGATTATGAGAAGACAAAACAAAGTTGAGTGACTATGATGGCCAATTATCCAAAGTTGAATGACCATCCAAGCTTCTCACTCTTTTTTTCGGATAGGTAGGGGTTCATGTGGATGGAAATGAGTTTTCTAGAAAATGAGTTTTTTTTCTTTTTCTTTTGTGATTGAAATATTTTTTAGAAATAGTTAAATAAGTTTAGATAGTTTTTTTGCTCTTATAATTATTTTTTTAATATTTCCGTGACCCAAAATGTCATATGTATTCTTTTATTTAGTCATCATGCTACGTCATCCGTGAGTGTATTACACTCACTTTATAATTTTAATTGATTGTCAAAAAAGTATCAAAATGACACAGAAAAAGCCTATTACAAATGTTTAAAGTGTATAAGGCTTATTTAAAATGTTTAAATAAAAAATCGTTCCAACTTTAGGTATCTGCCCGTTAAGAAATTATTATCCTATTGAGCAAATTAGGAGAAGGTCCATTCTTGTTGTGTTTCTCTTATTTTATAGGCTGGACAGGTCATTGGCTCAGGTTAGTTTGTGCAGCTTCCCTTTTTAACTGCTTTCGAGTTGGCACCACATTTTTCTACACAAACACTTGATTGGTAATTATTGTATATTTACATTAAACTTTTTATCTGCTTAGCACCAAATTCCCATTTTAGTGGTTAAGCAAAATATTATTTTATGTCATGTTGTGTTTGTTTTTCTGTTTTTCCTTTTTAACAATAAGCTTGTCGTACGTGGAGAAAATATCTTATAGACTATACGTGTATTAATTCTGATAAGTGTTATCTATGTTTGTCTTTTCCCTTCAACACCAAGTTTAATAGTATTGTTCTTTGTATGTCTTTTCTTTCTAACACTAATTAGTTTGGTGTGAAGAAAAAGATAATGAATGAAGCACTATTATTGGCTTGTGGTAAATCATAACATTCCAATGTTTCCTTTATTTATTTTTTATTTTCAATCAAAGCCGTCAAATGGTGGCGAGGGTTTTGATTTTGATCCTTTATATATTAAGACAAAAAAGTAGATACATAAAGGAAAAAACATAATAAAATCGAACCTTCTCAGAAATTATACGAAATTAAACATGCCCAATTCAAGTACAATTTAAATAAAAAAGGAACATAATTAAATCAAACCTCGATCCTCAAAAACTATACAAGAGTTGGACATGTCCAATTCAATACCATTTGGATACAAGTGTACATCGTTGTGATGTGTGTCAGAGAAGGGATGCCTCTCTTTAAATCCGAGTGATGTTTATTTATCTATTTATTTATTTTTAAAGTATGAAACTTTGTCACAACTTTTAAAAATCTCTACAAGAATATACGTTGAAGGAGGTTCATAGATGAAAGGCTTAAGTCACGACCCCTTAAATTGTCTACAGAATTTAGTTAGGTACGTACCTTATTTAATGTTTGTCCCTATAACACTTATACCATTCAAAATGGCTACCTATATTGAAGCACTTTTTTTCATAATAAACAAAAAATATAAGGTGTGTGTAATACTCTTGCCAATGACGTTGCAAAATGATGAATTACTTGTGGACATGTGGTATTTGGGTCCTAAATAATAATTAAAAAATGTTTTATGAGAAGAAGATAAAGAACCTTTAAGCAAAAAAAGAAAATGGAATATTCGAGATTGATCTCTAAACATGTCACTTGCTTTACTGTGGAATATATGAACGAAGATCAACTGCATAAACTATGGTATGCTCCAATACAAATCTAGTGTGACAAATTGGATGCAGTATAATCTCAACTATATATTGCACAAAAAGACAATTCAAATTAGAAAAACGAATGAACAAAAATAAAAATAAAAATAAATGATGAAAACGTATATGCCCGTAGGGATGACAACGGGCGGGTGCGAGGCAGGTTTTACCTTATGCGGGGCGGAGGGGTTTAACCTTATGCAGGGGAGGGGCAGGGTGGGGTGGGGCGGGTTGAAACAATTTTCTCGACAATCTAATGCGGGGCGGGGCGGGTTGCGGGTAAAAAAATGGGATAATTTCAAATATGTACAATAAAGTAATTAGTTTACAATAAATATAGCCAAGTTTTCTTTACAAAAAAAATAGCCCAAAAATGAACTAGCCACAAAAAAATTACCAAAAAATAGTCACATGTATATGTTATGTATAAAAGTTATGTAATGTGAATCAATATTATATAAATGGTGTATAAACGTGTATCGATATTATATAAATAGTGTATAAATATGTATCGATATTGTATAAATGATATTTATATATGTACCAAAATAGTTACGTAATATGTATCAATATTGTCAATATTCTATAAACGTATATACGACGACATATAATGGTATAAAAAAATATTACTTATTGTGTCCTAATGTAAGCACATGATCATCTTCTTCTTTTTTAAATCAAATATGGCCAGGAAGCCATTTTTATTTGGATAACTTTCAAAAAATCCACATTTTTAGAACCCCATTACTCTTTAAGACACTAGTTTACCTAATTACATTTTGTTTTTATCATTTTTCATACTTCGGATACATGCATATTTCATGCTGATTGTATGTATCTCAGATACATGGATAACTAATTATGGAAATTTTAATTAATCAAATCCCTTAATATAAGTTGGAAATCAAGGCATGTATATGTGTTTAATTAATTTTATTTTTTTATTTTTAAAAATAATAAATTCATTAATTTCATTAATATAAGACGAAAACATGTATATCTTGGTTATATAATTTGGTTACTTTTCATCTAATGTATTATTTTATATGTATCTAGTACTAATTTCATGTATATTTTAATATGTATCAATTATTAATTTCATATATACATTTATATGTACCTAGTATAAATTTCATGTATTTATTTGTATGTATCTAATATTAATTTCATATATATGTTTATATGTATTTAGTATTAATTTGATGTATCCAGTACCAATTTCATACATTATATCCAAAATTAAAAATACAAACTATTAATTTGATGTATCCAATATAATAATGAATTGATGTATCCAATACTAATTTTATACATTATATCCAAAATACATGTATCTATAATCAACTTAATCTAGTGTATCCAGTGTTAATTTGATGTATCCAATATAAATTTCATACAGTAAATCCAAAATACATGTAATCTGATGTATCCAATATAATAATGAATTGATGTATCCAATACTAATTTCATATATCCAAAATACATGAATCTATAATCAACTTAATCTAGTGTATCCACTATTAATTTGATGTATCCAATATAAATTTCATACAGTAAATCTAAAATACATGTATCTAGTATCAAGTTGCCCCATTGAAACTTTTGATACATGTATTTGTGCATAGATACATGTTTAAAAGAAGAAGAAAGAAGAAACACAAATCTGAAAAAGATACATTCGTATTTACATGAACAAACACTAAGTTTCATATTCAATATGAATTAGTAGACTATGATACATGGGTACGCAACAAGAAAATCACAAGAAAAAATGTAAACTCCGGCCAGATCTAAAAATAAGCATAGAGGAGATGGAGTTTTTCGGCCAAATCTGATCACTTTCTTCCAGATCTCAGAGTTGTCTTCTTCCTCCACATGACTCGTGGTGGTAGTTGTAGCGATGGCTAGGGTTTGACGATATATGAAGGCCCTTCGTTGGCCATTAATGGAGTTTTCAAAGCTATGCAGCCAAAAACAAAAGATTTTAGAAATTAGGTTTGAAATTTGTGGATTTCAGTTGTAAATTAGAATTGAAAACTTGAATATACTATAGATACATGAATAATGGTTCAATCATCAACAAAACTCAACAATTTTAAGCAAATAATCGTCAAAATCTACTATTAATGGTGAAAATTACTTTGTTTAAGATGATGAAAGAGAAAAAATGGGGAATTTTTTTTTACCGTGACTTTGAAGAATTATGTTTGAACTGCAGTTGCCGTGATTATAGGCACCAAATCTGGGATATGGAGAAGGGATGTTTGCTGATGTATCTGAGGGATGAAGGTTTTTTTTTTAATAAATTGTTGTAAAAAGTGTAATTAAAATAAAGTAATGAGTTATTTAGTAGATATGGTAGGTAGGTATTTTTATTTAGGTAGTTTTTCCTTTTTATTTATAGCAAACAAGTCCAATAAAAAGGGGCCAGTCCAACAGAGACCCGGCCCAAAAACAAAATACAGAATTAACCTATGAATTCGGAAAGCACAGACAAAAAACAAATCACATTTGGGAGAGGAAAAATCTGGAACCTCAAAGCTCAACAGATCTTTCCTCTTTATTGCTCATCACTTTAATCTTCTTCGATCAAATTCATGTCATTATGGTCCTCTCCGATCGAAGCCATGACTATTGTTCAGTTCACTGAAAGAAGAAGTGAGGAAGAAGAAGCAGCGAAGAAGAAAAACAAAACAAGGGCGAATTGCTATTTATAGTGTAAAGTAAAATTTGACTATTTTTTTTATAAATAATTTTCTCAGTAGTCATTTTGCATAATTTTTCCTTTATTAAAATTATAATTGAAAATCATATGAGATATCTCGAGACTTAAAAGCTAAAAACGAGAGCAATCATATGTGTGCGAAGAGTTGATAACTCTGCTCATGAGGTAATTTTCCTACCATTAACTGTATTTCAACATCACATTATCACATTCTAATACCAAACACACTGTGCATCGTGACACCAAAACAAAGAGATGGCTAAGACTGTCCGCCGGATCGGTACGGATCGGTACCATTCCGGTCCATTTTGGTACCGGTATTGGTCTGTACCTGTCCGGTATGTACCGAGATGGAACGGTATGGTACCGACAGTTGACCGGAACGGATCGGGTTTGACGTTTCGTACCGGTAAATCGATATCGATTCGTACCGGTTACAAATCCGTTCCGGTCCAGTCCGATCAACGCGAGATTTTCATTTTTTTAATGAAAATAGTCGTTGGCAGCCGTTGGGTAACGGCTATTTCATCCACCCAACGGCTATTTTAGCCCTCCCACCCCCCACCCACCCCAGCACCCCCCCAACAACCCCCCTCCTTTTTTTTTATTATAAATACCCCTTCCCCTTTTAATTTTTATTCATCCATTCAACTCTCATTCTCTCTCAATTTTCATCTCTTAATATTTACAAATTCTATAATTATTATTATTATTTTGCAAGTGAAGTATAATTTGGTGAATTTTGGAGGAGCAATCTTATAATTTGGTGAATTTTGGAGGAGCAATCTTCTTCAAATTTCGGTTATAATCGTTTGTTTTTACGGCAGACGTTTGGTATATTCGTTCCACTCTTTAATTTTTTAATTTTTATTCTTGTTTATTAGTTGTGATTTATTTGTGAATTTGTGATTTGTGAACTTGTGATTTATTTATTTTAATTTGTTGATTTTATATTTTATTATATTATGGATCTATCTAAAAAAAAACCCGGTAAAGAAGGTATTATTTCAAGAACAAAAAGTTATGTGAAGGGTAACATAGGTAGTGGTTCTTCTAGTTCTTCTCTCCGCCCTGCTCTTCCTCAAATTAGATTTAATACAGATGAATTTACGCATGTTAATGAAACTAATTTTTCATTTACTATGGATGATCCTATTCCCAACGAAACTTATGAAAGAATGTATAATGATTTAGAAGATGAATTAAATGAAGAAGTAGAAATGCATGAGGATGATGATTTAGAAGAAACTGATACACCGACTAGTCCCTTTATTGCCCCCGCCCCCACTATTCCCGAAGCTCCAACTCAGGATAATCCTCAAGTTAGAGCTGATCTTCCCCCTATTGCTCCAGTGAGGGGTAAGACCAAACCACAACGTCCTTTAAAATCAGCTGTGTGGAAATTTTATTTTTTAAATGAAGAAAAAACTGTGTCTACGTGTCATATTTGTAAACAAAGTTGGAAATATGTATCTGGTGCTAGTGGAGGTTCGACTGGGGGGGTTAAAAACTCATTTGCTTAAGAAACATTCGAGAGAGTGGCAAGCATATCTAGCTAGTCAAGGTGATGTTAGCTCTAGCGTTGGACCCTCTGTTGGCGGGTCAAACATGATTCAAACTTCACTAAATCTTTCAAACCCTGCTGGTCATGTTTCACAACGGCCCTATAATAGGGACCGTGATTGTGAAAATTTTGCTAAAATGGTTGTTGTTTGTAGTTTGCCTTTTAATTTTGGAGAACATGATGATTTTATAAGATATATTCGGGATATATTTTATCCCAGTTTTGAAGGTATTACAAGAAGCATGGTAAAAAGAGATATTTTTGAATTTTATGAAAAACATATGCAATATCTTCATAAATATTTTTATATGATGGATTGTAGGGCTTTTATTACCACTGATATGGGTCGTAGTCCTAACGAATTTGATTATTTAACTGTTACTGCACATTGGATTGATTATAAATGGATAATGCAAAAAAAATTATCGCTTATAAAATTTGTGAACACAAAAAACTGGTACTTATATTTCTTCAAGTGTATTAAAAATTTTACAACGTTTTTATCTTACTGATAAAGTGATTAGTATTACTTTAGATAATGCTTCTGCTAATTTAAATGTTATGACTATGCTAGAAACTAAACTTTGTCCAATTAGTAAATATGCTTTTCATATCAAATGTGGTGCACATATATTAAATTTAGTTGTGAAAGATGGTATTAGGGTATTTGATAGTTGTATTGATAAAGTTGAAAATGCAATTTTTTGAATTTTTCATATGAATAATAATAGTAGAATTCAACAATATAAAGATTTTTGTAAATTGTGTGAAGTTCAATTTGGAAAAGTTCCAAAGCATGTTAAAACTAGATGGAATTCTTTTTATGAAATGCTTGAAGTTGCTTATAAGTATAAAAAGCCTATTACTATGATGTTTAATAGTCATAATGCTTATCCTGATGATAAACTTGCGGACAGTGATTGGGATGCAGTAGAAGCACTTAAACTCTTTTTAAAATCATTTTTTGATGCTACCAAATTTTTTTCTGGAACATATTATCCTACTATTAGTGAAATTTTAATACATATTTTGAATATTTCATGCCTTTTTACTATCTATAAATAAAATTCATATTTTAAGGATTCTATTGAAGCTATGATTAAAAAATTTAAAAAATATTTTTTTCCTATTCCCCAAATTTATTTAACTGCAATTCTTTTTAACCCGGAATATAAAGAAGTTGGTGCAAAAGCTTTAGTTAGAGAAATTTATACTAATTTAAATATTTCACCACAAGAAACACCGAATTTAATAACATGTCAAGATAGTATTAAAATTTGGGCTAAAAAAATGTATGACAAATATACTGTGACCTTAGAAAATCTTGATCATGCCCCTCAAACTTCTACGTCGAGATCAGGTGTCCATGGTAAAGCAAGATCACATCTTGGTCTTGATTTTTCTAATAAGTGTGAATTTTCTAAGTATCTTGAACAGGGTGTTGATAATATTCCAACTACAGATGGCATACCACAACTATTGGATTGGTGGAAATGTCGTGAAGAACTCTTTCCAAAACTTAGCAAGATGGTGAGAGACGTGCTAGTTATTCAAGGATCATCAGTTGCTTCGGAGCAAGCTTTCAGCGCGGCAAGATTTCAAATTGGAGACCATAGATATTCCTTAGTAGAAGACAGTTTGGAGATATCGATGTTGTTTAGAGATTGGATCAACGCGGAGCGAAGAAACGTTGGAAGACCAAAGTTGCAAAAAGTAGCAGAACAAGCCATAGATAACCTCATTGGATTTGATAGTGATGATGGCGTTGAACTTGAAGATCGTCAAGCAGCTTTACCAGGAATTGAGGTTGAAGAAGCTGAAACTTTACAAAGTTTAGAAGATAAATTTATAAATCTATACAACTATTAGTATTACATTCGAGGCTTAGTTGAAACAGAACCCTTCCTAGAAGGTGGCTGCGTAAATTAGGCGCGCTTAGTTGAAACAGAACCCTTCCTAGAAGGTGGCTGCGTAAATTAGGCTCTTTACTAATAGTTGTAAATTGTAATATTAGTTTGAAATTTTGAATCAATTGGATTATTTTTTAATTTTTATCATTTTTTTATACTTTTATAGTTTTATACATTTATTCATTGAAAACATAACTAATAAATTGAAAACTTAAAAAAATAAAAAACTTTAAACAAACTAAAACATTTCAAATATATAACTTAAATATATATATAAAGTATAAAGATAAGCTATAACTTAATAAAACTTATAATTTATAAATTAAAAAACTTAAAAAAACAAAAATTTTAACAAACTAATAAACTTAAAATATAATTTATATAAGTTATAAAAATTTAAAACATAAATAACTTTTAAGTTATATGTTATATATTATCACTTGAAAATTAAGTTTGAAATTCAAAATTTTAAAATTAAAAAAAAAAGAAAAACCGATAAACCAGTCGGTCCGGTCCGGTCCATTCTGGTACTGTACCGGTCCGGTACCGGTACATTCCGATTTAACCAGAATGGAATGAAATCCGATTTTCATACCGGTTATACTGGTCCGGTTCATTCCGGTACCAATCCCATTCTGATATGGGTCATACCGGTCTGATTCAGTATCGATCTATTCCGATCCGGTGGTTCCGATCCGGTCCGGTGCACAGTCTTAGAGATGGCAAAGGTAATTTGTATATCTCTCAAATAAATAGGAATCAATTTACCTATCATTAATATTCAATGATTAGCCATATCCTTTTTGACATCATTAGCTCATGATTATTATTTTTTATTTACACCAATTCTAACATCCAAATTATAACCTCACCCATAATAAGTCCCTCTTGAGCTCTACTTTCAATTCACCCCATTCATTAATATAATACCTTATATATCGGTCACACGATAAAAAAATGAATATAATGAATTTGAACTCATTAATCATTAATTAAATCAATTATCTAAAATAATAAAAATATTAAATAGACCCTCGAAATTTATTCAAAAATTTCATGAAAACAAACTCAATATGTAAATTGACTAAAAAGCACGTTCTGGACCTTTAGAAAATATTAGAACACCAATTTGAGGTCGTCTGGATCGAAGGTTGACCATGATAGAACTTAACTATCTTAGATCTCAATAATCCAATCAATGACTCAAATCGCTCCTGAACACCTCGAGGTTCGTACTATCCATTCCCGAAAGTCATAAATCATGTACAAAAACTAAGAGGAGGGTTTAAATGGGAAAAACAAGTAAAATTCACCAAACGACTAGGAGGGTCGTTACACTTTATCACAAAAGCCTTTTGATATGCATGTTGAAGGAATGAGTGTTAAGAGTTGTAGGTGCATGGTTATGAATCTAGGTGGGAGATTGTTAGGATATACTATTAACCATGCGTCTTGATATAGTATTATTTATTGAATAATTATTTATTTATCTATTTAATTCAATAAAGTGTTATACTAAATAGATCATTTTGTCATATATGTGTTCTCAATATATATAGTATTTCCTCTGTCCCAGTTTATGTGACTCACTTTTCTTTTTAGTTAGTCTAAAAAAAAATGACACATTTCTATATTTAATAATAATTTAACTTTAAAATATCTATTTTACCCTTAATGAAATAATTTACAGTCACACAAACATCTATGACTTATTTTAGACCACAAATCTTAAAAGTCTTTCTTTCTTTCTTAAACACAGTGCCGAGTCAAACTAACTCATATAAATTGAGATGGAGGGAATAGATGAATTGGTGTGTAGAGTTTAAAATTATACACAGAAGATTAAATCATCAGTTCTTATAAGTTAAAATTACAGTTCACAATAGTAGATGAGAATTTGAACAAACCATCAGAATGATTGTAGCACGAGATTAAAAGTAATTTATCTTGATTACGAGAATGGTATAATTCTGAATTCTCGTGCTAATGCATTTTGTATGTATTGAACAAGATCGAGTGAAGATAAATGTTTTAGACTGACTGATAAAAATAATATTTTCTAAACTGCGAGCTGTATATATTAATTATTGTTTTGATTTATTAAAAGGTGAGATCCTGAGATGGGTCAATATACCTGATAGATTGTAGGATAATAATTTATATTGGTGAAAATAAATTAGTTGATGAAATTCATGTCTCAGTATAGAGATTGATGATACGTCTTTTATGAGGAGCTTATAAGTTTTCATGTGTAAACTTGATCGGTGAATTTATGAATCTGACATATTAAATAAGTTAAACAGTGCTTTAAATAAAATTAATTATTGAATTAAATTTATCAGTAATTTAATTTATTGATTAGTTTCTGTAATCTTAACATGGAGAATTACACAAGTATTTAATGGGGAATTTCGAAATGAAGAACTGCAATTATAAATTTTTAGTGAAATGATTTATAATTTATTATGGTAAGAATAATTCAAACCTTTTTGAATTATTTCCTTAATAGGGAGCCTTGATAATTAATTTTGTGATCCCTACAATGACTATATATACTTGGTTTTGAATCAAAAGTATGTTTTATTGTTTTGGAACATTAAATATACTTGTTTTGAGTTCTTATTTCAAAATAGAAGTATATTTCTTGCTTAAAACATTTAATGTAACTTGATTTTGTTCTTGTTTTGAAACAGTAATATGTTAATTATTTTGAAACAGTAATATGTTTCTTATTTTGAAATGAACATAAATTTCTTGTTTTTTTTTTCTGGAAAAAGGTCCCTATAAATAGAGATTCTTACCACATAGAAAAGAACAAGAAATTAGTTTTCTATACAATGTATGTCCATTCAAGTATTGAAAGAGTTCAGCTATGATTTTTTTTAATTTTTTAATCAATAAAATTCGGGTGACACCGGGCACAATTTTTTTTTTTTAAAAAAGTTCATCTATGATTTTGAGATCATAGCAGAAGATCATAGTTGGAGTTGAATTTGCTTCAAGATATCTGCTCACGTTTTAAGATGTAATTTTTGAGTTAAATTTTTAATATGCTTTAAACGTACTATATGTTAATATTTGTTGTATATTATTTACGTAAGCAACAGTAATGTTTTTGAAATACTTTCAGTGTATTATTTTCCAACAAATATCATACTCATATAGCAATTACACTTCCATGATATCCAGATGTGGGAGTGGGACTTCTTCTTGACCCCACCATTCTACTTGTATGTCCTTTTCTTCAACTTATTGTACTACGTTTTATTTTATGTTATAATTTTTAAATTTTGCGATTTAAACAAGATTTTTTTAAATATTTTTTTAATATTTAAAATTATTAATTACTCTGACATATAACTATGTAGTTTTTAAATATGTAAATTTTATTTTTAAAAAATTTATAAATTTTATGCTTGAATTTATAATTAAAATTAAATTGTTAGACTTTTAAAATTTAAACTGTGACATATAAATTGATAAAAAAAGAGTAGTATTTACTAGGGGGTATATATGTTGTCTATATGTTACAAAAAGGAGATCAAGTAGTAGTAAACTTATTACAAAAAGGAATAGGGCTAGAAAGAGAAGGAAGGGGAAGCCAGGTGTGAACAAACTAGGAGTAGGGTTAAAACAAAGAGGCACGTATGTATGACGTTTTTACATATGATAATATGTATAAATAATAATATAATATAATATAATATAATATTATAGTTACGTAAATTTCTTTTAATGTATTTGATGGCTTATAAATATGATCCTTCTCTATTAAAGAAGTCACAACATAATACACTTCTGCTAGCTGCTATTCATTAGTAATATAATCCAAATTGTTAGCAAATATGGCTGATAATAATCATTTGGTCAACAAGTTTGTTGTCTTTTTCCTTCTTCTCTTGGCGATCACTATAGGTTCGTATATAGCTTTACTTTATTTTCTTATTAATTTTATGAAAATCATCTACGTGCACAGATTCATATATAATAGCTTTAATTCAGACTCTATATTTATGTTAAGAAAATCTATTTAATATAAATAAATAATTTATTTAAAATTCAAAACCTATAAACTTAAAATCTTAACTCCATCTCTAATAACGTATTAAGATACGTTTATATTTATGTAGTAGTTTAGATTATTATTTTCAAATTCTTAGATTGTTTTCAATATATATGTAGTTGATTTGCCTGGAACCTCAAAATTGCAAGCTATGGGAGATTGTGGCAATCAATGTTCTTCTCACAGTGAATGCAGTGGCTGGTCTCCCTGTCAGTGGTGTCATTATGCTTACCGCCAATGCACCATAATTCCAATCACGAAGAATATCATGGAGTTCTAAACATCCTAGCTGAAAATGCTTTGTTAATATATGCTCCAAATATTGTGTGTTTCTGATTTAAGTGATCATGTTGTGTTTGTTTTTCTTTTCCTTTTAACAATAAGCTGTTTGGAGTAAGCGAAGAATATATTTACTAGCAAATATGTGTATTTCAGATCAACTAGTGTTATCTATGTATGTCTTTTTTCTTCAACGCCAAGTTTAGTAGTGTTGTACTTTGTATGTCTTTAAATTCAATTGATGTTTATCCTCCGAATGAACCAAGAATGACAATAAAACAATAAAAGAGAGAAAAAACACGAATATTATAGATCATATCTTCACACGTGTTTAAGTCATACAATTTTTTTTTCTTATACACTTTATAATTATATTCTACTCAAAAGTTCATAAACAAAATCTACCAATAGAGATTTCACTTGCAATTTGCAAAGGCATTTTTCCCATTTTCATTGCCCACGTGAACTCCACTTTCATATGTCTCCCATGGCACTCAACTCTCCTCTTTTAACCTTATCCAATCATTTGCCTTTTGGCTGAGCTCACATACTTTTTGTAGTCTTGTTTTATCAATTATCGTCCAATCGGATTTGCGGAGACGGAGCAAAAAAATTTAATTTAGGAATTTTGATTATAATATTTTTATTAAATATAGAATGTAATTAATTAAAGTTATTGAATTGATAATCGTTAAAGTTACTAAATTCTGTTGAATTGATAATCGCTATGGTATAGGTCCATCTCTGGGTATGAATACCTTTTTTCAAAAGAAGAAAAAAAATTCAAGACGATGCTTAACTTGTGATTCTCTATTAGAATTATATTCGAACCTAGCAAATTTATACAATATGAACGTAGTGAAATGTGTTTTGCATACGCTTATTACTTGAGTTACTTGACATTATAGAGTTGGTGTCGAAATTTAAAATCTATGAGTTTAAATTTTTCATCAAACTCCCAGTTTGTTTAGTTACCCGATTGCAAATAATATTATAATATTTATTTAATAAATTTTATAATATACATTAAATTTAAATAAAAGATATTGAATTCGTCGAAATTGTATATTGACCCTTGTTTTAAAAGACAAGAAAAGGCATGACATCATTGCATGGCATAAGAGAAAAGGCCTCGAAAATGCCTAGTTCCTCCATACTCCATCCCCCTTCCTTTAAACTGGTGGAGGAAAATGGGGATAGACTGATATTCACAATAAAAAAATAAGTGGGCCCAATCAGGAGATGGTTTTGAAACCCACTTCAGATGGGTGTTTTTGTCCCCCTAATGGTCAGTATCACAAAGAATCATCTATTATAAGGAGCAAGCTAGTATTTTTCCCTCATCATTTGATTTGACTTGATGGGATATCTCAAGAGACTCATTAGACAAAAAATAAATAAATGAATTGTCATTGAAGTTGAGAGTTTGGTCTAAGCAAAATTTGAGGAACTAGACTTCAATACTCTTATGTCATTGAAGTTAACATAATACTCTTATGTCAAATTTTAATATAACGTATCTAAATATAATTCAAAAGAAAAGAAAAACATAAGTATATAACCTTATTCAATAATGAATTCTACTTTAATCTAAAAATTAGAATACTAACTAAATTATGCTCAATGGAAAAAATAAACATAAAATAAATATAAAATAGATAATATGAATAATTACATGGAATCAGAGGAAGTAAAGGTTTGGAAATGAGAAGGAAATGAAATATAAACAATATAAAATAAAAAATATATTTTTTAAAATTGTTAGAATAATAAAAATAAAAAAGAATTTAAAATAATAGAAATAAAAATAAATTAAAAAAAAAGAGGACGAAATTAGAAAGTAATCAGCTTGTAATTACACCATGTAATTACCAACAATTCACAGCTCTCCCCTGTGAATTGGAGAGTGTAATTACCCCCTACCAATTACACTCAATTACCTACTAACCAAGTAATTACCTGGCCAACCAAACATGCCAAACTGTGTAATTGCACCCAATTACACCAAATCTAATTACCAGAGTGACTTTCCAAACAAGTCCTTAGGAAACTGAATGCACATTGAAATTTTTCACATACAATATTGGGGAAAGGGTAAAAAATTATCTTTGAACTATTTTCTCTATTCACTTTTACTTGATATTGTATGTAAATTATCATTTGAAATAGTTAAATTAATTTTCGTAATCTCCAAAAGATTTTTTTTTTGCCCAAATCTTTCAAATTAAGGGTACTACTTGTCTTGAACTTTAAAGGGATGATAAAATTATCTCATTTTATATGTGTTTAAATTATATCAACTTTTTGTTAATATATTTTATAATTATATTCTACTCAAAAATTCATAAACAAAATCTCTCATTAGTCTGGATACGATAAAATTATTTTATTAGAGCTCCTTGATAATTGCATCATTGTGTCGGCACAATAAAAATAATACTAATAGAGATTTCGCAATTTATTGCCCACGTGAACTCTACTTTCATATGTCCCCCATGGCCCCCAACTCTCCTCTTTTAACCTTATTCAATCATTTGCTTTTGGCTTCACTTGCCACAGCCCCTCTCTTATTAGCTAGCTGAGCTCACATACTTTTTGTAGTTTTATTTTATCAATTATCGTCCAATCGTATTTGCTATCACAAGGAGCCGGAGCAAGAATTTTTAATTTATAAATTTTTATTATAATATTTTATTAAATTTAGAATGTAATTAATTAAAGTTATTGAATTCTGTTGAATTGATAATTAATAAAGTTATTAAATTCTGTTAAATTAACAATCGCTATGATATAGGTCCATCTCTGAGTATGAATACCCTTTTTCAAATGAAGAAAAATAAAATCAAGACGATGTTTTAATTTGCGATTCTCTATTAGAATTATATTCGAACCTAGCAAATTTATACAATATGAACGTAATGAAATATGTTTTGCATACGCTTATTACTTGAGTTACTTGATATTACAGAGTTGGTGTCGAAATTTAAAATCCATGAGTTTAAATTTTTCATCAAACTCTCAGTTTGTTTAGTTACCCGATTGCAAATAATATTGTAATATTTATTTAATAAATTTTATAATATATATTAAATAAAAGCTATTGAATTCGTCCAAACTGTACATTGATCCTTGTTTAGAAGACAAGAAAAGGCATGGCATGAGAGAAAAGACCTTGAAAACGACTAGTTTCTCCATACTCCATCCCCCGCCCTTTAAACGGGAAAGAGCCAAAAATACCCCTAAACTATTTGAAAATGTTCAAATATATTCTTCGTTAATCTATTGGGCTAAAAATACCCCTCAGTCTATCTTTATGGCTCACTTTTACCCTTAAAACTAACAACTCTTTTTTTTTTTAATTATTATATTTTACGTGGCTCTTTCTTATTGGACAAAACTAAAACCCAATCCATCAGAATTTTTCCTGCCGCTCCGATCCAATTTCACTACCCATGACCCAAACCCATTTAGAAAAACCCAACAAAGGACATAAAACATACGATCATCGTTCTGACTGTGAACACTATAAAAATAAATTCTTTCTGACTCTGAAAATCCAATTTATGCAAGTCATGAAAATCAGAAAACAAAAGAAAAAAGCTTGTTCAGCGGTGCAAACATCTTTTAGATTATTTTAAGGCGTGCACCATGCATGTCAAAGTTCAGCCACAACAATTAGAAATCAAAGTTCTGTTTTGCTTAATTTTTTTTCTCTTAATACAGTGGTTAACCAAGGGAGGAACATAATAACGAAGCTCTTACTTTTTATTTCATACACATCCATTGCCATATCTTCAATACAACAAAATCAAAGCTCTAGAGACGCAAACCCCAAAGACAAATAACAACAGAAAATAAAATAATGCAGAAAGTGCACCTGCTTTTAATAATACTACGGAATCAATTCCTTCTGTTACTGAGAATCCTATTCAAGTAAGTCGTGAAGGCCAAACAGCACCTGAGAATCCCACGATCGATGTATGTTTTATATCGATGAGTTTTTTTAAATGGGTTTGGGTCATGGGTAGTGAAATTGGGTCGGGGCGGCACGAAAAATTCTGATGGGTTGGATTTTAGTTTTGTCCAATAAGAAAGCGCCACGTAATAAATAATAATTTTAAAAAAAAAGGCTGTTAGTTTTAAGGGTAAAAGTGAGCCAAAAAGATAGACGGAGGGGTATTTTTAGCCCAATAGATTAATTAAGGGTATATTTAAACCTTTTCAGATAGTTCGATAGTTCAGGGGTATTTTTGGCCCTTTTCCGCCCTTTAAACTGGTGGAAGAAAATGGGGATAGACTGATATTCACAATAAAAAAATAAGTGGGTCCAATCAGAAGATGGTTTTGAAACCTACTTCAGATGGGTGTTTTTGTCCCCTTAATGGTCAGTATCACAAAAAATCATCTATTATAAGGAGCAAGCTAGTATTTTTCCCTCATCATTTGATTTGACTTGATGGAATATCTCAAGAGACTCATTAGACAAAAAATAAATAAATGAATTGTCATTGAAGTTGAGAGTTTTGTCTAAGCAAAATTTGAGGAACTAGACTTCTAATTACCCCCAAAAGCTCCATTATTTGTTACTTAGAAAAACACACAATGCTCCATTAAGGTTTTAGGGTACTGAATGCACGTTGAAAATTTTTCACATACAATATTGGGGAAAAGGTCAAAAATTATCTCTGAATTATTTCCTCCATTCACTTTTACTTGGTATTTAAATTAATTTCATAATCTCGAAAAGAAATTTTTTTTGCCCAAAACTTTCAAATTAAGGGTACTTGGCTTAAACTTTAAATGGATGATAAAATTGTCCCATTTCAAACGTGTTTAAGCCATACAAACTTTCTTTTCTTATACACTTTACAATTATATTCTACTTCAAAATTCATAAACAAAATCTCTCATTAGTCTGGATACGATAAAATCATTCTATTAGAGCTCCCTGATAATTGCATCGTTGTGTCAGCACTAAAATCAAAATTATTGAAATTGATATCGATCCTTTTCATAGAAAAGGATTTATCTATTTTTCAAATATGAAACTTTGTCACAGCTTCTAATAATCTCTACAAGAGTATAGTTTGAAGGAGGTTCATAGATGAAAGGCTTTTCATGACCCCCTTAAAGTTATTCACAGAATTTAGTTAGACACTTTATTTATGGTTTATTTCTATTTAACACTTATATCATTCAAAATTGATATTTATTGAACAATTTTTTGATAAACAACTAAAAATATAAGGTGTGTAATACAATCGTCGACGTGTGTAATACAATCGTCAATGATGTAGCAAAATGACAAATTAGTAATTTATACATATTTCAACTTTTTTCATTAATATGTCATATATATTATTTATAAGTATATTATACTATATATATATATATATATATATATATATATATATATATGTCACGCCTCTAGCCTACCACTTGGATGTAACACGAGACCCAAGATTACAAGTGATCTCAAGATGACCCTCTGGCATTAGCATGACTTAAAAAAACTTAATAAAACAAAAGAATGGAAGCTTAACTGAAGTAATGAGCAACTTAATCTGCTATATAAATATGAGTCTAAAAATGACAATCTGAATTAAGTTGAATATCTGACTCTATGTTTGAAAGCCTCTACTACTGACGAGCTACTGGGATAAGCCCGCAGCTAACTCTAAATACTGAAAACTGAATGAAAGAACTAAAAGTCTAGAATGAAGCTAACTCCAAGTCCTCGGAGGAGGAGGACTCACCAAGCTGTCTGGATGTGCTGCTGATCTACTAGCCACAAATCTGAGAGCGGGCTACAAAATCTACATCATAATAGGATGCAACACAAAGATGTATGCGGTCAGTACTATAGAATGTACTGAGTATGCGAGATATGCATAAATCATGATAATGTATACTTGAAAGCATGCTTAAAACTGAGATCATGCATAATTGTAATAATACATGCTTAAAACATACTTGAAGCTGAAATCATGTAACAGTAGTAAAATCTGTAATGTAATGACTCAATGCAATATCATAAGCTGAAAATATATTTAGAATCATAGTAATAGTAGAAAGTCTAAAATCTAAAAGCAAGGAGTCAAATACATTTAAAAGCTTGAAATCATTTCTATGAGAGGTTCTCTAACCGACATAGACCATGTGAGCTATATGGAATCCGATGTATCCGCCCCATCGAGAGGACCCAATATACCTTTTCAGGGTATAAAGGCATAGCTTGGCATGATCACTAGTTCTAATGCCCAATTGAGGGGCTAACAAACCTACGAGAACACGTAGTTCTGGGACTTAGGGTACTCTCACCCTGTCCAACTCGGTGCTAAATACTACTCCCAAAATATACATATAACTCATATAATACTTGTGACATATCTAATGTCAAAACTGTATATAGCTTAAGTAGATATATCTAGATTCCAAACCTTTCATAAAACATAGGGACATATCTAATGTCATGCTATTCATACTTTAAAATCCTTTAAACAAAGCATGGTCATAGTTTAAAATATACTTTTTACTAAAACTCATAATTTGAAGAATTAGGCATACAATCTTCATAAATACTTGGGGTCATATTATCTAAACATACCAATTTTGCTTGAAGACATACAAGTGGATGAATTCATGCTAGAAACCATTCTCAATGCATGGGCTTTTGAAAACACTTAAGGAATCTCATATGGATCATGGATAAAAGATGAGAAACCATAATTGATGCTAATAAACTGAATTCATCACATTTTTATAAATTAGACAAGGATTAGCCTTCAAATCATAAATAGAAAATCACTTATAAAAATTCATGCAAAATCATGAAATTTAGAGTTAGAATTCATAGAAGAATCACGAGGAAACAATTTATAGAAGAACCCATGAGAATTGGGTAAGAATCCTAATTTAGAAATTCATAAAAATCAATTTAGAAGATTGGAGTTTTGGGCGTAAGGGTGGAAGGAATCCCTTATTGGATACCCACATACCTGATTTGAAGTTTGCTTGAGCTAGGATGAAGAGCTATGGAGACTTGGAACTTGAAGCTTGAAGCTTGAGAGACCCTTTTCCAATTTTGGAAGGAGAATGAAAGTTTAGGAGGGGACTTAGGCTAATTAGGGATGAAACCCTACAAAAAGAGTCCAAAATGACCTCACTTAAGAGTTAAAAGGGTGGGTAATTATAAAAATACCTCTGGGTAAAAGCTGAAAAAGAACTAATTTAAAAACTCAATTTCAGGTCTCACGAGTGAGGTTTATGGACCGTAGACTGAATCACGGCCCGTGATTGCCTCTCGTGGTTTCTGGACAAAGTGCTCAGCTGCATATCATGTTCCACGAGTGAACAGTATGGTCAGTAGAACAATCTACGGTTCGTAGAACCCACTCGTGGTTCATGAGGAATTACTGACTCTCAAGTCTGATTCTACGAGGGGAAACTACGGTCCGTGATTTGATCCACGATCCATAGATTCCGATCGTGGTTCTCAGATCATAGACTGGACCTACAAAATACATTTCACGAGTTCATTCCATAGCTCATGGTTTAGACCACGGCTCGTGGTTTGGACTCGTAATTCCTGGAATGTTTAAAATTTTCAGAGATTCTAAGTAAAAGCTGATTCAAATTTCGGGGTGTTACAATATATATATATATATATATTTATCTGTATAAAAATTGTAAATATACAATGTAATACATATAACTAACAAAATATATTCACCTTCTCTTCTTGTTTATTCTTCTTGAGGCTCCTTTTTTCCCTCACTCACATAATTCACAACTATCTTCAAACCACCCTCTAGCTTTAACCCGCGTTGAAATAGTTTCACATTCATTGATGTACCCCTATGTGGTGGCAGTTTCACACCTATTGATACCTTTTTACTTAGTCTCGCACGATCATAAAAATGTTTGCAATTTCCATCATCATCATATGACTCCTTTTTCGGACTCCCTTGTCCTTGCTGATGACTCAAAGACAATGATACCTCTCATCAACCTTCAAGGCATCAATGAACATATAAATTTTACCTTGTCCTTGTATGCCATAATTATTTTCATATAATTCTGCTTCAACTCACATACGCATAATCGGGATGAGATAAGAGTGCACAATCTATAAATAAAAAATATTAACTATTAGCTATTAATATTAGTTTAGTAAAATAATTAATAAAATTTTTCGCTATATAGAAGTCAAGGCGGTTAGCACCGCCATAGCGGGCGGGTTTCGCTACGGCAGTGCTGCTATAGCGGTGTGGAGATCGCTATAGCAGAATAAGTCACAGTTAATGCAGAAGATTTCTCAAAAATATTCAGAAATTCTCAAGAATATTTTGGGGAAGGGCACATACGATTTGGGCAATTTCAACTTGGATTTCCACCAAATTTCTTCCTAAAGGTAAGGATTTTACTCTCCTACTGCAGTACTTTGATTCTCGGATATTAGAATTGTTAGCTATGGATTTGGGGGAAGGTTTGGATTGACCTAAGAAGGTAAAAACCGGTGAAAAAGAGGATTCTTGGGTGTAGAATTATTGGGTTGTGATTATAATTGTTCATTCATGATTAAAACACCATCATTTGCTTAATGTATTTGTAAAAATGATAGTTTTAGGTGAAATAATGGTGGAAAAATTCTGGGATGGGTGGAATAATTATGGTTTGGCCTGGAAATTTGGATTTGAGTATAATATAAGGAATTGTTAGGCCATTTGGATTGATTTTAGTTATGTGTAATTATATTTAGACCAAGGGCAAGCGAAAGCTTCAGGAAACAGGAAGGCTCCAGTCTAGTGAGAGCTTTTAGGCTAATTTGAGGTAGGTGATAGTTGTTGTTTTTTCATTTACAATATGTGTACATGATAATTGTTGCTTAGTATTGCATGTTCATTTATGTTTTAAGGAATTAGGAATGTCTACATATCCGGTTATTAATCGTATAAAATGAACTGTCTTTGTTTCTTGTTGGTTTACAAGTGTATTTTTGTTCATTATTATTGATTGTTGGATTGTGTTTGACATTCGGTTGGCTCGGGTACCACACCTGATACAGAATACATATTGGTTGGCTCAGGTACCACGCCTGGTATATGTTACATATATCGGTTGGCTCGGGTACCACGCCTGGCATGAGATTGATTACAATTACTTGATTGTGCTTTATTGACGATTCCATGAGTGGATCGAGTTATATTTTTAAATGGTGATTATTGCATAATGGACCATGAGAGGCCAGGTGAATGTACTTGAATATGGAGTTGGTCTTAGTGTGGATCGGGTTGTATGTTGAACACTTAGGTGTTGTCCTAGGGATCCTTGATTGGTCTGGGTTACTTAAAAAGGGTTGTCTTGTTGTATTTTTTTTTGTGGTGGTGGTTGTTGGAACTGTTTCATGTAGTTGGTAAGTTAGGCGGAGGACTTAGAGTATGGTTATATTACTGGTTTGTTTATACATGTTTGTTCTGCCTTACTCAGCCGTAGTTAAATGTTCATATATTGTATATTGGAGCTGGCCGATGATCCTACCAGTACACTGTATTTTTGTGTACTGATACTGCACTTCCTTTTCTTTTGTGAGTACAGGACATATTCCGGCCGCTGCTACACGACCTCAGTTGTAGTCCCGACATTTCCAAAATCCAAGGGTGAACTATTTTTTTCGGGCTACCATGGTTTCTTCTAGTATACTTCTGGTCCATTATATCGGACTTAGACTTCTTGTTTTTGGGGTTGCATCCCTGTACTCTAGACATTAGGAGATGTTTTGGTACACGACTTTCAGATTCTAGGGGTGTTTTCGGTAGGATCTTTATTATTAGTATTTTTGGCTATGAATGCTAGTTTAAATTAATGCAACTGGTTTTGAGCTGTTAGTTTCACTAAGTGTTGATTGAGTTATTGGTTAGCTCACCCGGGGTTTTTGGGTAGGTGTCACTCGCAGCGGTTTGAGTCATGACAAAGATGGTATCATAGCCCTAGGTTTGTTGATCTTGTCGTACCAAAATGGGTCTAGTAAAGTCTTGTAGAACGGTATGGAGACGTCTGTACTTTACTTCGAGAGGCTGAAGGACTTTAGGAAACTATCTCTTCTTTCTTCCTTTGTGCTATAACTTGATTCCAATTGGTATCTCATGATACAAATTGGTATCTAACTTCTTTCACTCTTTTATCCGGAGATGGTTAACACCAGATGTAATGGAGCGAAAGTGGCGATTCTAGTAGCGGAACCAGCAGCCAGAGGGCGAGGAAGGGGTCGAGGCAGGGGTAGAGGAGAAGCAACACCCGCTAGGGGTGTATCTCAGGCAGCGGTAGAGCCAAGGGCGGTGACCCCTCCGTCACCCCAGGATCTTTTTGAGGAGGAGGTTGAGGTTGTACTTGAGGAGGGCACGGAGCAGAAGGGAGCGGCACCGGTTGGAGGTCCAGGCCTTCCCCCTCTATCACGCAAGGTATTTCAGCATGTGTGGGCTTTTCTGAGTGGGCTGACAGGTACTAGAGCCACCTTTAGTGGTACAATAGATCAGGTTTTGGGCACTCAACTAGCTATTGCAGCGACTCCTAGGATGGATGCGGCATCGGGTACTAATGCTTTCTTCCGTCTGATGCTAGACCTTGTTATAACCGGGACCGAGCACGAGATGCTGACCAAATTCTTGAAACTGAAACCTTCGATGTTTTAGGGTACAGAGAAAGATGATGCCTTTGAGTTTATTCTGGACTGCTATGAGAGGCTGCATAAGTTGGGCACTGTGAAGCACAACTTTATTTTTGAGTTCAGTTTCAATTAACGATTTTACCTAATTAAAAATCAAAAAATCAAATCGAATTTCGTGAAATAAATCAAAACGATCGAATGCCCAGCCTTAATACTTTTTAAGTTTGGTTTCAAGTAAAGATTTGATTGTGTGACTTCAATTTGAAAATCACGATGATTCTATGCAAATATCTTGGGTATAATTGTACAAGAGCTTCTGCGAAATTGAATAATTGAAAAATTAGAATTTTGTGCTTATGTTATTTACATAATTTTATAAACATAATTTTGAATTTAAATTTTAATATTTGAATTTTGGGACTTTGTAACATTAATATTTGATGGTTTAAGTAGACTTTGAGTTTTGGACTCCTCATGTTATTTTTGATACTCTACTTTATTTTTATTTTTAATTAGCTAAACCAAAAAAAAAACACTAGTGTAGGAAGTAATTACTCTCTCAAACACTAATTTTTCAAATTACACCTTTTACCACTAAAAATCATCTGGCTACATGGTTATGTGTTGTGTACGTGAGATTTATAATTTCATGTATTTGTGTATATGAGATTCATAATTTCATGTATCTGTGTATTTGAGTTTCATAATTTTATGTATTAGTAAAAGCATGTGTCAAATATCAATTCACCAACGTATTTAAAAATTAATTTTTTTAAATATATCTGATATCAATTTCATCTAATGTATTCGGTATTAAATAAGAAAAAGAATCATACTAAGAATCATATATGCACATGTATACGTATCTGAAAATATATATCTGACTATATGTGCATAAGCTTATTTTGATTCATATGATCTATGTATCTGTTTGTCAAATTCATACTTAAAAAAAGATACAAATATACAGATACACTATTTTAACTGTGTATCTGACAAACATTTGCCATCTCAATCTTCCATAGACTCGGGAAGGGAAAACATTCAAAATACTGTTAGTTAGGAATGAATCCAAAACTCTAGCTTAGTACCTTTTTTAAAAGCATGTCTGAAATGATCAGTGCCGATGAGCTAGAATTTCTCCCATTTTATTTTGTTTCAGAATATAAGTTAATTGATGAAATTTGTCAAGCTGATAAATTTTTATAGAGCAACCATAACCTATAGGGACCCCTTTGTCGGGGTAGCAAATTATGAGACTGAATTTAAAAATAAATCCCTAAAAAGGGATAAAAGCATGAGGGCGTCGAATTTGCTGAAAAATGTAGAATTGAATGTCGTCATCATTGTCATCATCGCCATGAGGGCATCAAAATTGCCACAAAATATAAATCTGATCGACCGGGTCTGGAGGGAAGAGGAGAGATGAGAGAAAGGGGAAGAGGAAAAAGAAAGGAGAGAGATCAGAGAATAAGAAAATCTTGAGAGACCGGAGAACAGTGGGGAGGAAGAGAGGAAAGAGAAAAATAATATTTGTGATTTTTTATCAGATATACCAAATCTGATAAAGTAGTGAGAGATTATGTAATTATTTTAAAATAGAGAGAGATTTAATAGTTATCATAATGATGTTTAATCATTTATGTAGCTTTTCCATTTTTTTGACCTACGGACTGGCCCAGTCTACTTGGCTCAAGCCTCACAGGCCACTGAGTTTATTCTGGTCGAACTAAAAAGCCTCGTACTTGCCATCTTCTTTGTGCATCTTTATTCATACGATTTATTTTCTTATTTTTTTTCTTTTCTATCTCGACTCGAAATTAAATCTCTCCACAAAATTAAATTTCTTAAATAATGCATGGCTATATGGCTCCTACTCTGCTTCAATTTTTGTTTCTATTTTCCATTTTACAGTAATCTTATTTAAATAACCAGAAACATTCCAAAATTAATTTGAAAAAATTCAGTACCTGTTTGACCATGAGAAGAGCCAGACAATAAAATTTAAATAACAATCAAAATAAACATTACATTTAAACTAACACAATATAATATAATAGGTAACCACCATCAAATTAACAAGTTGTTAATGTAACATATAAAGTAAATAAAGTCAAACTAAGAATTCATAAAAAGTAAAATAAGGGGATGGTAGAGAAAAATAAAATAAGAATTCATAAAAAGTAGAATAAGAGGATCAGTTGGCTAGAGAGCGAGGCTATTCCACTTCCGAAGAGATGACGTTGTCACCACAAGTCCTCCAATTTTTTTCAAACGGGAAGAGGTTTTTCTATATAACTACAAACATCCGTAATGCAACCCTCTTTCGGATGTTCATGAGTTTTCAATTTTCACCAACATCATAAATATAAAAGATAAAAAAAAATCGCGACTTGATCACGACGAATGCAACCCCCCGTCACAAAAATTGTAAATTCCTTTAGTAGTATAATTATCCTCAACTTCTTTAATCGATAAAATGATATGTCTCTCCCACTCATCTTTTGGAGAATTTCTTAAAAACCACAATTCCTCTTTGCCAAAGGAAGTAATGTACACAAATGCTAATTCTCCCTTTAATTCTATCAGAATATCAGATTGAAATTTCAATTTAAAGATTGCACTTAAATCATCCCACAATTTGATAAATTTTAAAATTTTCAATTTTAACATCAAATGTAGCTATGAATTAATCCTTGCAATTCAATATATAAATAACTTCTTTGATGCAAACTTTCCTATTAAAAATGGAATAAAATTAATCATGAAGTTGCTTTCAATCTTTCTCCATGCATGATTCGTCTATACCTAATGTGAAAATCCAATTTCTTGTGAGCTCCAATGGAATAACATGTGTCATCAAAACTTTATATTTCATTTCTTTCAATTTATAATCTAGCGAATAGTTATACAGGTCAATTAAGTTAGCAATTTTTCTCAAGCTAGAGAGACGTATTACTTCTCTTGTATTGAAATTACAAATTTTAACAGACTCCACGTTCCAATTCCAGATGCAGGACAAACCATTTGCATATATCACATGGTCGTAATGAAGAATATCAAAATTCTATCTAGTGGCTTTTCCAAATTACATTAGCTCGATAATGTAAAAACCTTTGCTTTTCTGCACAAGCAACTTTGTTTCACCCTCACAAGTCATAGAGCGACATTGATGAATATCAACAAAATCTAATCAGAAACATATCTGAATCGCATTAATGACGTGACAGGTTACATTGAGAATATTTTAATAATTATTTCTTGGGAAATTGTAGGATTTCTTCTAGTGCGTTTCATCTTGGCGGCTGAAGTCTGAACTAATTAATAAGCAGGACCTTATAAACAATTTATTTCTTTGATGGAAAAAAAAAGGTTTCGTTTCTTTCCAAAATTGTTTTTTGACTGTTGTCGTAATTAATTTAGGAAGGAGAGTAATTAAGGTGAAAATTAAGATTAAATAATATACACTTAATTATTTGTCAATTAAGATGTATTCTTTCTTGAAAAAAAAAATGTATTCTTTCACCCAATTGATATTAGAAGAATTGCAACTGACACTTTGTTTGGATGGTTGTTACGTATTGGTTCATAATGCATCATAATGTATTGTATTATATCATAATGTATCATTTTAATGAAATACAATGTTTGGATAAAATTGTGTGCTTTTCCATCATTACATAATCACGTACACATATCAATAATTTGAAAGATAATCCTACAAGAAAAGTAGGGTATGGAGTTGGGCTACTATAAAAAGGTATGATAAAGGATAAAATATGATTTTTCTATAATAAGTAAAAATAAAATGAGAAAATAATATATAAGGTAATGACGCGATCACACCAAATCGGTCATCACATAAAATGAGACTTTTTTCCTCATTACCTAACGATGGATTTTAACGATATGATATTATAAATCTAAGTAACAATCAAAACAAACATTGTATTTAAACTAAAATCACAATTCAATACAATAGGTAACAACCATCCAAACACTTATAATACTTTTCTTATAGTTTATGAGTATCTAAGTTTCAATTTTAAAATATTAAATTAATCAAATCAAGTTTAGTTTTTTTTTGAGTTGGTATTATGGTTGAAAAATATTCTTGGGACTAAACCCTAACATAAAGCCTTTTTCCTGGTATATATTATCCTTCTTCGCGATTGTACTAAAACCCTAGCATAGCCATTGTTGTCCAATTACATATTATAATGGCAAAAAGAAATTAGCCTTTGATGATGTTGCTTACATTCTTCCAAGTGATAACTATTTCTCATCCTTAAATTAGGTACCTTCAGTTAAATCTTTGTTACGTTTTAAATCTATTTGTAAGCGGTGGCAAGTTATAATCTCTAACAATGAATTCAAGAGAACTCACCACGATCATTCCAAAGCTTTGGGCCGTGAAAAGCTATTGTTAGACAAAATTACTAATGTATTCGAGTTTCGAGACTTGGAAACTTCCCAATTAGTAATGATGGCAAAGGAAATTTTTCCTCCAGAAAAATTCCGAAAAGCTAGTCTTTTGCTCGTGTGACGGCTTGTTGCTTTTAAAGAACCCTAAGGCCTACAAAACTTATGTTTTGTGAGAATATCAAACTCTTGCATACCCCTTATTTTAACTACAAACGCAAGGTTCCAAATGCTTGTGGGTTGTGTTATGATTCTAGTGTTGATGATTACAAGGTTATATTGATTTATAAGTCGAGTTATGCTATCTGGACTAAGAAAGCAATTTCCCTTCGTGGTGTAGTAACATCACTACAAAATTGTTCCTTGTCTGAGGGGATTAGTATCAGAGATTGTGTATTTTGGTCATACTCCGGCGACTTTGTATGTAGAAATTCTACGATCCTGGAAGTCAGATGAACTAAAAGAGCTTCCAGCACCAGATTTTGTGGGTGAGAACGAGTGGTTTGGTTTGACTACTTTGAAAAGTTGGCTTAGTTTATATGACGGCAACACCCAGAGTCTTGTATTGGGACATATGGATAATGGAACGAGATGGCTGGAAATTGCTGTGAACATATACAACTTGCCCACTATTTGCAAAACGTTTATAGAAGATAGATTGCTATTGTGTTGCACGCGAAATGGTGAAATTGTCTTTCAAGGATGGACAACTTTCCAACTTTTTATATATGATTATAGGCAACAATTGCTTACAGAAGCTCAAATATCGAAAGATTACCCCAACACCATAAATCTTCCCATAGCTACAATATGTTTGGATAGTTTATATTCTTCGAGTCTCAGTGTCGAGCGCAAGAGGAAGGGACGATCTATCTAACAACATTAAGGAAGGTTGAATATGATGTTTAATTGAAGTATAGTATGGTCGTTTGCAATAATAACCCAACTATGAGTTGGGGTAGATTCAACAGATTGTGTCAATTTTTTGTCATAAATTGACTAATTTTATGATTAATATCTCGAGTTTTCTCAGTTTTGCTATCTTTGCACAATTTTTTAATTGATTCACAAGGGTGCAACTTGATCTTTGTCCTTATTTGTTTTAAACATATCTCTCTCTTGCTATTTTAATTTTAGTTCCCTGATTGAGATATTCATCGCACCACACAAAATATATTATAATATTGTTTATTTTTTGATGACCGTGGTGTCCGAGCCAGCTTTCGCGTACCTCAACTAAATTCACGGGATACCTGCCACCTCCCAACAACAATAGGTACCAGGTAACTTTATCCACTCAAGCTAGAACAGATGAGAAGAATCACCTAGTGTTTTTTGTCTCTGCTGGGATTTGAACCTGAGACCTCAGGCCTCAAAGCTCTTTAACCCACTTCATTATAATATTAAAAGAGGAACTTCGCCTTAATTACCTCCAGGGGTGTCAAATGAGCGAACTAAACTGAAATATGGGAGCATCAAAGTAGGTTGAGTTAATAAATGATCCGTCCAAACTTAGATGGATCATGTTTTCATGAATTAATTTTGCCAATTTTAATTATCTCACCTTTTCTAGCTTGAGGATTGGACACTTCCTCTGTTCCTCGTGGTTGTGGCGTTTGTTATGATTCTACTACTGATTATGTAACTACAAGATTATAATGATGTTTGGTAAAGATATTAGGGCCGAAGGTTGCGTATATATCAGTCTCTAAATCGAAAACCTAACTAATATGTAATGTAAAACTTTTATTATCATATACTTTAATGTTAAGTCAGACGAATTGAAGGAACTACCAACACCGGATTTTGTGGGTAAATATGAGTTGTCTTGCCTGTCTACTATGATTAGATTATAATGTGACAAAAAAAAAATAGTTCATAACTAATTTAGCCATTGTACAAGAATCAATTTGTAATGCTAATAAAAACAACTAAGTCAATGATATTGATCTATTTAATTATAAAATAATTTCTTGTTTTAATTGATTTCAATCAAAACAGGTAAACCTTATCCCAGACAAACAGAGCATTTAACCCAGCAAGATTAGTTAACTAAAAAACCGTAACTTGTCTTTTGATGTTTAATCCATATTTTATTATATTACTATTCCATGTTATAGTTTCTTTGTCTCAAAATACTTGTCGTATTTTATATTTACATGTATCTTAAGAAAGCATTAATTAGAAGGTGTATTTAATTATTTTATTTTTATTTATGTCTTAAGATATAAACACTTTATTAAATATTTACTCAATTTATGTGTTATAATTGAGGTGTTTGTAGTCTTCCAAAATAATTATTACTAAGGGTAAAATAAAAAAATAATAATTAATATTGTCTTGAACTTCTAAAATGAAAAGTACTTGAGACAAATATTTTTAATAAGGATGCCAAGTACTATAAGACAGAGGCATGAGCGGAGTCACCTTAGGCAAAAGGTGGTCCAGTGCACCCCTTTATCAAAAAATTATATGATGTACGGGGGGTTAAATATATAACTTCTTGTTTTAGTTTAATTATGACAAGCTTTTATAATTCCACAAATATTATATGATATGTTTCAAAAATCTTCATTCATTTTCTTAAAATCCGTGTTCATTCTAATATATTGAAATGGAGGAAGTATTAATTTTGTAGGAAATTTGGTAGATAGAAACATATTGAAACAGGGGGAGTATTAAATTTATAGGAAATTTGATAGATATAGAAACATATTGAAACGGAGAGAGTATTAATATAGTGTCAGATTTTTTAACGTGATATTTCAAGATACTGATATTCCGCATTTAATCCAAATCTAAATTAAATGCCTGTCGATAAGTAAATTTGCAATATTTAAGTTGCACAATACAACATTTATACAATGTTTAAGTAAATTTCATGTGCATTGGCTTCACATAAAAGAAGCCAAGTAACACAATTAGAACTCAAACAAAAAAGGAAAATAGAACTTAGTTTTACAACCATATGAGTCTGAAAAGGAATGAAACTTAAGAAGACTAAAGATTACTCATCAATTTGGTAAAATCACCTCTCTTTTTTTCGAAGAACACATGCGTGATGCATCTCATCCAATCAAATAAGTTGCTTTCTCTTGTGCAGACATGATATTGTGTTTCGGAAAATAGACACTCTCCAAAAATATTGAAATTACGTCATGTTTTGAGTCTTTGGATACACGAATTGGCTTGAATTTATGTTGTTTAGAATCATACATGACAAGACGTTCAAGCACCCTTCCTACTTGAAAGAGAATTTCACCATTTCTCGTGCAGCCCAAAAGCACAATATCCTCTATGAATTGATCGCGAAAGACTGAATTGTAGCAATTAATTTTCATTAACCGAGTCCATCCACCTTGTTCCATGATCCAAACGTCCAATTCACAGGTTCTGTCACCACATCAATAATTGCCAGTGTATAAATTGCTACCACCATATAAACAAACACAACCTTTCAAAGAAGTCAAACGGAATGATTGATTTGCACCGGAAGCTCCTCTAGTTTATCTGACTTCACATCAAAGTATGTAGTCGTATAATAACTACGTACTAATTGTTTAATCTTTGAATCCAAAGACCAAAATACACAACCGTCAACACTAATCCCCTGACAGCAGTCCCGTGACATTTCATGATCATGAAAAAGTGCTCGTACTCTACGACCAACAATTGTTTTCTTTGTCCAGATATTCGATAGACGGCATAAAAAGATTTATAGATCAGTATAACCTTGTAATCATCGTCACTAGAATCATAATACAATCCACAAGCACGTGGGGTCATCCCATTCAAATATGGACATACAAAGGTTCGATTTTCATTGGTACAAGGATTCCACAAAGCATATTCGGTATCATTCATAGGTGTCTTCATTAGTACCAAACAATCACACCAGCACAAGGCCATAGGATTTAGAAATATCTGTAGAGGAAACTGTTGTTTTCCCATTGCAATTTTGGGATTTTCCAAATCCCTAAACTCGAATAAACCTTCATTCATTTGTATCAATAAGAGCTTCTTGGAACTCGACTCTTTGGATTGATCAATGTGCGCATATTTGAATTTTTTGTCAGATATTATAGCATTTCATGACTTAGAAACAGATTGAAAGCGTAACAAAGATTTAACGGGAAGCCTAAGAGTGATGGGAAATAGGATATCATAAGCCTCCATTGCAGTATCTTGTTGGAGGCAAAGGGAAAAAAAGGTTTGTATTAGGCATGAAACCTAGGGCATGTATAGGACAATTTTATTTTTTATTTTTTATTTTTTTAGAAAAGCTACTGTATTTAAGGAAAGAAAATCTAAGGTATGATTACTTTTGTTAAAAACAATCTTCTAACTGATGAATATAATTTTGGAAGAATTAAAATTTTAATCTACTTTTATGGTGAAGAAAACATACACAAGGAAATTCGATAGTTATAAACTTTGGACGTTGTCCAACACAATTTATGAAGCAAATTTGAAGATTCTTTAATGTGGAAAAGGCAAAAAAAAAAAAATCGTATAGGTTTAGAGCTAAAATAGAATTCAAAACCTATTAGTATTATACTTCTTTGTGTTTCTTGCTCCCAAAGTATACATTTTTTCAAAAAAAAAAACTATTTGCAAGATAATATATTCTTTTACTTTCAAATGAAGGGCCAGTCCGTCCTAGCTCATCAAATTTCTTGGACACTAGGGCTTGGGTTGCGCTGAAAAGACCCATTTTATAACAGGGGAAAATTAGGCAAAATGTCAGCTCAACAAACTTATTTACACAATAAGTAGCTCACTTTAAAATTATCACTCATTTATTACATTAATTGGCCATTTGGCCATATGCTCGCTCTCCCCCACCCCCCACCCCTTGTTCTTCCTCTTCTTCTCTTCCATTCATACTTTCTTCTTTCTCCTTCTTCCTTCCTTTCTTCTTCTATTATGTTTTCTAGCGAGAAAAAATTGAATTACTATTATTATTTGAAGTGAGGTGCTTGTATATATATCGCCATTAATAGCGGAACTCAAGAAAATGAAAAGATGAGAAAAGGGGTTATGGGTAGTAGAACAGTGAGTTTGGGTGGAGAAGAAGACGAAGGCGTTGGCGTTTGTTTCGCCGAAAAAGGGAGACAGTTATTGTTTGTTTGGCCGGAGCAAAAAATGGGGAAATAGGGAAGAAGTGGAGTCATTTTCAATCACTGGGATATTATTATCAGTGAAATAGCCTTGCATATCTTAAATATATCTGTAGGATTTGGAAGAATTAAACCACCATATTGATCTACGAGGATCAAACAACAAGATTTCCTTTTTATTTTTTCTACGAGGATGAACAAGATGGAGTTTAAATGACTTTTTTTGCAGTGCATGAGAGTCAAAGGTAAGAGGCATTTACAAAGGAAAGCCATATGGGGCTTGATGACAGATGTTCTGGAGTTGAGTTTATTTTTTATTTTTTATTTTTTATTCTTTCGTGTTGTTGTTTGTTTGTTTGTCCGAAACTTGGTCGAAAAAAATGGAAAAATGAGGAAAGTGGAAATTGGCAGTGGTAGTGGCCCGTAGAGGAAAGTTTTTTTTTCCTGTGCTAGTGTTTGTTTAAAAAAATGAATATCGATACATTACATATATATTTATACAATATCGATACACATTTAAATATCATTTATACAATATCGATATATGTTTATACACTATTTATATATTATCGATACACATTTATACATAATTTATACAATATTGATACATTACATAACTTTTATACAATATCGATACATTACATATACATTACATATACATGCGGCTACTTTTTTTGTAATTAGTTTTTGTGGCTACTTTATTTTTGGGCTATTTTTTTTGTAAATAAAACTTAACTATATTTATCGTAAACTAATTACTTTACTGTACATATTTGAAACTATCCTTTTAACAGCTGTACATTATTCATTTTCATATAATATACATATCGAAATCATGCATGTGCTATCTTGACAACATAAATCATGTAAAATACTATATTTTGTATATAAATAAAATCAAAAGTTTGATTTATAATGAAACAACATAACGTTGCTCCTTTTCCTTTAAAGAGGATGAATAATACACGACTAATGAAACTAAGATCAAGATATTATGGAAATTCATGTGCCAAAAAAATCACACTAGGTTCGTTTAATTTTTCTCTCTTTATTAATGATTTGACAATTATATTTTTACATGCTCTCACTTTTGCCTTTTAAAATTTATGAATATGTATTTGATTAGATGCATTAAATTAATTTTAGTTTTGGTTATTAAAAATTTTTCTTATTTGAAATATGTAAGACTTTTTAATATTTAGAAAATTTCGATTGAGTTAGTTAAATATCAGCAACCTTTATTATTTTCAGGAATAGTAGGAAATTAGAATTACAATCGGAACTCTCTTTTATTCACTAGAATCTGCACTTCTTGTAAATGTTCATTTTTATTATAAGTTAAATAAATGTTCTTAAGTTATGCATTATATTAAAAGATTATTACTTTTAAATATAAATTCGATAATAATCTCTAAGATACGTGTGTAAATTACGTACATCAAAATTAAATTAGCGCATGTAAAATCATAAAAAGTCTTTAAGGAAGGTAGATCGATCTACTTATACTTAGGTTAGCCTTTAGCTTAATAATTCAACTATGATCCAACACGTTCCATGAAATCCAATCTATGATAATATGAAATTTAATGAAGTAAAAATATGCATTAATTCTTTTTCAATTAATGTCCAATATACATGTTGGGACACATCTTGAATTTGCGCCGCATAAGGCTCATTAAAAGTTAGCGCTCCTACGAAGAATTGATGTGTACCAAGCATATGATGACAAGCCATGTTTATGGATTTTTCTGCAATTCAAAATCTTAAAAATATTACAAGTATTTAGGCATTATTTTATGTTGTCTTTCCACGTTATTGCTAATTATCTTTCTAATCATTGAAATTCATTGACGTTGTCTTATTTCTTGTATAAGGATATGTTTAGGTATTCTGTAATTTATAAAGTGTAGTAAACAAAAGAAAACTCGCTCATTTTTTTGAAAAGGGGGAAAAGAGTGAAATATATCCCTTAATTTTGCGATTTAAAAAGGATATACATATCGTTTATAAGATAGTAGTGCATATATACTATCATTATCTAATAAATGTTGCATATTTACCCTTTTGTTAACAGACCTATATTTACTGAATTAAAAAGAATCTTAAAACTGATTTTTTTAATTTCAAAAATGTCATGTGGTTGTAAAGAATTACCTAATACATTTTTTACCTCTCCAGACCCAACTCAAATTAAAAAAATCAAATCCATCTTTTACTCGGTCATAAAATAGATTTGGATCGGGTCTAAATAAAAGAGAGATTGATTTATTTTTAATTGGGTTGAGTATGGGTCGAGTCAGAAGAGGTTAAAAAATAGTGAGATAATCTTTTAAAGCCATGTGGCACTGTTGAAATTAAAAACCAATTTTAGAATTTTTTTTAATTCAGTCTATTAGCGAAAAAGATAAATATGCATCATTTATTAGACGATAAGGTTAAATATACACAATTTGGTAGATGATGGAGTATATATACACCGCTTTCTAACAAGAAATATATTTACTCTGAATAGTAAAATTTATATTTATTCCTTTTTTCTAAAAGAAATTAACCTTTCACCATCATAGGGATATTTTTGAAGTAAATAGAACCCCAAATCAACTTATACAACCATATGAGTCTGAAAAGGAATAGATGTTGTCACCATATAAATCGTGAGAAAAGATATCAAATTCATCTTTACTTATTTCGAGAAACCGATTACATATTAAAATTATTGTCGTGATCTAATACATACATGTACTACTTAAAAGTGAATTTATTTCCACCTTATAAAGTGTTATACCACTTTCATAAGGTGAGGTGTTCCACACGCGCCTGCCACGTCAGTACATGTGTGTATTAGATTGTGACAAAGTTTGAGTGTGTAATCGACTTTTCGAAGTAAGTTCAGAATGAATTTGATGACTTTTCTTTATAAATCACTGCCACCATATAAATCAACACAACCTTTCAAAGTCAAACAAAACGATTAATATGCTCTTATAAAATCTAAATTTAGAAGCTCCTTCAAATCATTTGACTTCACATCAAAGTATATAATGTTAGAATATATGTGTACTAGTTGATTAATTTTCGAACAACCCAAGGACCAGAACACACAACTATTGACGCTAATCCCCAAACTGCACTCCTGTGACCTTACCTCGAGTGCTTGTACAACGATAATTCTTTTCTTCATATAGCAGTGTCTCCTTACACAATAGACCGCATAAAAAATCTGCAGATTAATATAACCTTCTATTCATCATTATTAAAATCATAACACAATCCGCAACCATGTGGAGTCATACCATTCAAATTTGGAAGAACAGAAGCCATAAACTATTCAGTAAACCTCCTTACTAGGGGTGGACATGATACAGTATGATTCGGTATTTGTAAGTTCAATTTTGAAATTTTGTGGTATGATAAATAGATAACCATAGTTTGTTTAACTTCGATTTATATATACTCATATAATAGAGAATTATGACTTCAACTTTTCAAAAAATGTCTCAATTATACCATACTAACACATTATACATGTAGAAATATATATTCAAAAGAAAGTACAAGTAACTTTCTTTGTTAATCAATTACACAAAAAATATTTTAATCAAGAAAGAGTAGTTAAAGTTTCAACATCTAAACATTAATTTTGTAATAATACTAGGTTGTATATTTGTTAGTATTATACTAATATATATGAATTATTTGTATAACTATATACTTTTGATATTTTATTTGAAATCTCTGTATTCTATTAATAAATATAAAAAACTTTACCGAATACCAAATGATTTAAAATGTATATCGTATACCATATAAAATATCATAATATCAATTTTTTTGATTTGGTATGATAATTCAGTATCTACCATACCATGCCCGCCCCTATTCCTTACGACAGACTCACATCTATCATTAATAACATTAACTTCAATTCCCTTGAACTTTATCATCTCTTATCATCTACTTCAAATAACATCTCTCCCAAACATAAAATTTCGATAGCTTGGAATCCTCATCTGGAGGACTTCCTAGAATTAAACATTAACTCCTAAACTCTTTGCATGACCATACTATATGATTCTCACATATTTATGTTGATTGCAGGTCATTACTCCACTAGCTGGGCAGTCCGATAATTCGACACATTCCGAGGAAGACTAAAATGGTAGCAGATATCCTGGCAGAACACAGAAAAAAATCTATGGAACTAAATATGGATAGTAACAATCCTTGTATAATTGAGGACTCTTTTTTTTGTAACATATATTATCGATAGAGATGTTTGTGAAACTGTTTGATTTTAGAACAATCTCTTTTTGTACGTCCATGGACATATAAATAAAATCCTTCTGTTTTTAAGCAAAAAAATCTATAGATGTCTCCATTAATACCAAACAATCACACGAGCACATGACGGGAGGATTTTGAAATAAATTTTAGAGGAAACTGTTATTTTGCAATTTGGAAATTTTCCAAGTCTAAACTCAAATAAATCTTCATTCGTTTGTACCAATAATAACTTCTTGGAACTCGATGCTTTGGATTGATCAATGTGATTTTTTTTGAATTTTTTGTCGAACATTTCATGACTTAAAAACATATTGAAAGCGTAACAATGGTTTAACTGAAAACCTAATAGTGATGAAAAATAAAAGAGGAAACTCATCGACGGCCCCCTAAAGTTGGCATCAACTTTTACTTAGACAGCTCAATTGAGCCTTGTTCATTTTAAACACCTTAAGTAGGGGTTCGCTATGTCATTTTGACACTTTTTGCTAACATGGCAAAGTGTGTGTATCATACTCACTAAAGGCGCGTGAAAGGCTTATTTAGATAATTTTTATTTTATTTTTCTCTTCTTCTTCCCTATTTCTCCGGCCACTATCTACCACCATTTCCCAAGCTCAAACTCAAACATGTTCTTCAATGATCTCATCAGTTGGTAGCAAAATTGAAAGAAAATGGGGTTTTCTTGACTAGAGTCTAGAACTAATCTGCAACTATATTTTCAGCACAAAAAGAAGAGTAATTTACTCAAAAATTAACTCTTAAAAATTTGACAGTCAGAGTGAGGAGACGTACAAAATTCTCCCCCAAAAAAATCTTTTGTCTAAAAGTTGCCCATTCCTTTGCTCTTTTTCATACCCATGTTTTACTTTTTTTAAAATGGAAACCTATGTGTATTGGATTTATCATGTGTTTTAATTTGGGCTGAAAAAATATTAAAAGAAAGATAGATTAACATCTGCAAAACTTTAATTTTTTAGTTGTCATTTCTTTTTTACCTTTTGGGTTATTGTTAGAATTGATTTGGAAAAAACTTCAAATGAATTATTTTCTATAAAAGGTAGAGAGTTTGGGGGGGTGTTGGAGAAGACGACGCCCGGGAGGGGGGGTGTTCTACAAAATAGAATTTTTTAAAGTGATTTTGTAATTATGTGGGAAAGAATTTCATGTGTCAACAATTCATTGATCACTTTATGTGTGTATAATGATGTGGACAAATTAAAATGAGTTGGCTCAAGTCAATTAGTCAATTAATTCACGTAAGAAGTGTTTGTTACACACGCGTCTGAAATTTTTGAAAGTTGGTGTAAAAAGTGTCTAAATGACACACGGACCCCTACTTGAGGTGTTTAAAATAAACAAAGCCTAGTTAAGGTGTCTAAGTAAAAGTTGGTGTCAACTTTAGGGGGCTTACGATGGGTTCCATGGCAATATCTTGCTTTTTTTTGTAAATGAATAGTAGACATGATAAGAGTCCAAGTCAAAACCCTCCACTAACTCGAGAGTACAAATCTTGGGTGGATGGCAATTGTCACGACCCAGACCATCGTGAATAACACCCACTCAATACCTCCGGGTGAGCGGACCGATTTAGACCCAACAAATAATCATCCTAGCAGCTTAAAACTAAAGCATAAAATAAACTAGCAATAAAATCTCAAATACTATTTCATAAAACTGCGAAAACATCCTCCCTAGAACCTGAAAGTCATCGTACCAAAATATTCTACCAAATTGTCTAAAAAATATGGGGATGCAATCCCAAAATAAGCAAGAGTTTAAGCCCGAAATAAGTAACTAAACAGAAAGAGACAAAGGTATCTCGATCGAAGCATCTCACCCTTGATGTCTGAAAGCGCTGGGACTACAGGGGAGGTCGCGTGTTAGCCGCCGGAAGATTGCTTGTACTCACACAAAAAAAAGTAAGTGCAGAGTCAGTACACAAATACCGTGTACTGGTAGGATCATCGATCAGCTCCAATAAACATAACATGAACAGTAAACCATAACATAGTAAGTTACAGCAAAGATGTAACAAGTCAACAAGTAACCAGATATTAAATCCCTCCCTTAGCTCATTAAACACAAGAACCAAAAAGCAACCATTGACCCCACCCAAAAATAACGACATATACCCTTTTTCACAAAACCCGGACCCACCAAGGATCCCCCTAACATCACCCAAGTGTTAGACATGTAATTTCGGTCTATACTAAGACCAAACTCACATTTAAATAAAATCAACCGGCCTCTCATGAACCATATGCAGAATTCACAATTCAAGAATACAATCCGATCCACTTATAGAACCATCAAAAGAAAATAGTAATGCAATTAAAATAACCCATACCAGGTGTGGTACCCAAGCCAACCATTAGAAATTCTCATACCAGGCGTGGTACCGAGCCAACCATTAGTAATTCTCGTACTAGATGTGGTACCCGAGCCAACCGTTAGTATACCCATACCAGACGTGGTACTCAAGCTAACCGAATGTCATAACAAGTTCAATCAATCACAATCAATGAACAAACATACTTGTAAAGCCAAAAAGCAAACAAAAGAAGTTCATATCACAAGACTGATTACCGAACAACTAGACATTCACAATTCATTTCATAAACATGCAACTCATACACTACTATGAAATAGTACGTGAACATATAATGCATATTAGAAATTAATAACCATCACTGTCACGACCCAGATCACCGTGAGTGGCACTCACCCAACTCCCCCCAGGTGAGCGAACCATCACTTCCCCGAACTTAACCGTTCTAACAGCTCAAAAAAAAGTGCAGAAATTAAACTAGCAAAACAATAATAACAAAACCACTTCATTAATATAAACCTGCGGAAATTACCTCCTAGAATCTGAAAGTCGCAGTACCAAATAATCTACCAATGTCTAGAATACAGGGATGCAACCCCAAAACAAGGAAATAGTTTAAGCCCAAAATAAGTGGGCTACAACTCTAATGATAGATTCAAGGCAGCTCGATCGAAGCAGCTCACCCTTGAAGTCTGGAAACGCCGGTACTACAGATGAGGTCGCGTCTCAACCGCTGGAAGATTGCTTGTACTCACAAAAAGAAAAGCAAGTGCAGTATCAGTACACCACCACTGTGTACTGGTAGGATCATCAGCCAGTTCCAAATAAAAACAGTATATAATCAGTACAACAAATCAAGTATAAGTACGGAAGACATGCAGCAAGTCAACAGGCACCCCTAGACTACAAGTCTCTATCTAGCTTGTTCCCGCATGAAATCCACCCTTTCTAACTGAAAGCAACAATCATATAACCAATAAATCATCCCTTTTCGTCTAACCCGGACCCACCCTGGGATCCCCTCTAAACAATACCTAAGTGTTAAACAGACAATCCGGCCTAATCCAAGGCCAACTCAATAAATATAACAGGATTTCTGGTCACTCAAGGACCAGCAACAAATATCACATTTCAATAAAATAGCCCGGTCCACTCACAAAACTAATAATAGTCAATCCAATATAACAATATCAATGCAATGATGCAGTAAAATAAACCCGTATCAAGCGTAGTACCAGAGCCAACCGTTAGTATCCCGTACCAGGTGTGGTACCCGAGCCAACCATTTGTTATACTCGTACCAGGCATGGTACCCGAGCCAACCGAATGTCAATTAATCCACAGTCAAATAATGAACAAACAACTTGTAAAACCAACAAGCAACACACCGTTCAATCTACAGACTGTAAAACAGGACCCTTAGACATTCTAAATAATTCCTCTAAGCAATGTAATTCATACAAACACTTAGATAAGAGTACAAAAATATACAACATTCACAGGAATCATAAGCCATCACCTTCCTTGAAATGATCCAAGCTCTACTCAACCCGAGCTTTTTCGTGTTCCGGATTCCTTTCTCGTTCTTGGTCTAAAACAACATACAAGTACTTGAATTAACAAACAAGGCCTGCGTATTACCCGGATTACACCAAATCTCAAATTCCAGACCAACCATGATCATTCGACCCTTTTTTGGGTTTCCCGCCATTAATTCCCCTAGTTCTATTATTTTCACGGATAAAAATAGAGAATTTAACAATATGCGATCAATAAACCTTGTTTTTAACAATACCCATGAACTTTCATGCCTAGAATCCCCTTTCTTCCCTGGATTCTACCATCCCTAGGTTATTCCAACCTTTCCCCAAGTTCTCTCGTAGCAATTCTACCGCGTAGGAAAAGTAGTACGAAGTTTGGGGAGTAGAAACCTTACCTTAGGTAAGAAAAACAATGGAAAATGGAGGAAAATTGTCTAGAATCGCCTTGCCCTTCTCCCAAAATGAAATTGTGAAAACTGAACATTTTGGGGAATGTTTCTGCATTAATTCCCGTCGAGCCCGCTATAGCGAAAGAATTTTGCTATAGCAGTTCCGACTGGCATTGACCGCCTTGACTTTCGCTATAGCAGTCTTTTCCACCGCTATAGCGGAGGTCGCTACGGTGGAGCCGTTGCACTCGTCATGGACAAAATGTCCAGAAATCTCCAAAATTTGCCCATTTTACAACACACTTGCTTCCCCCAACGATCCGAAACAACTCCTTCACTTAAATCGCGATTCTGGGAGTTCTACTTACCCGAATTTAATTCCGAAAAGTCCCTCGGACTCCTTTATATCTTGGCTATATGGAAAACTAGCTAAAAACAAGACACCTAACCCAATCCTTATCCGGATTTCCCTAGACTCCACCTCGCTCCAAAATTGGTCGAGGCTAGCCTAGCCCAGAATTTTAAACTCCCAAACCTGGAGTTTTCTAACTCTAAAACTTGGCACGATTGGACTACCCGTAATGACGGACCCGATCGTTACAACAGATACTAATTTACCCATCGTTTGTTCTCGAATGATCAAACCCAAATTTACGAAAATAAAGGAAAGAAAGTATAGTACCTGAATCCACAAACAAATGAGCGTACTTGTCCCGCATGTCTTTCTTGGTTTCCCAAGTGGCTTCCTCAACTGGACGATTCTTTCACTGAACCTTTACCATATCAATCATCTTTGTCCTCAACCTCCGGACATCCCGAGCAAGAATCAAGAATGGTTCCTCTTCATAACGAAGATCCTTATCGAAAAGCACCTCATCCCACTTGATGATGTAGTCCCCATCCCTATGGTATCGCTTAAGCATGGATACATGGAATACCGGATGGATGCTCAACAAACTGGGTGCCAGTGCTAACTTGTAAGCCACTGGCCCCACAATCTCAAGAACCTCAAACGGATCGATGAACCGAGGGCTAAGCTTGCCCTTCTTACCAAACTGCATAATTTCCTTCATTAGTGACACTTTCAACAATACCAGTTCACCAACCTGAAATTCCATGTCCCGAACCTTGTGATCTGCATACTCCTTCTGCCTGCTTTGGGCAGCCATCAATTTGGCCTGAATTCCCCTTACCTTTTCTTGTGCTTCCTTTACCAATTCCACGCCCAAAGGCTTTACATCGCCTTCCTCAAACCACCTAACCGATGATTTGCAGCTCTTCCCATACAACGCCTCGAATGGTGCCATGTCAATACTGGAGTGGTAGCTATTGTTGTACAAAAATTTGCACAATGGTTGGAATTGGTCCCAATGGCCCCCGAAGTCCATCACACATGCTCTCAGCATGTCCTCCAATACCTGGATCGTCCTCTCCGACTGACCATCAGTCTGAGGATGGGAGGCTATGCTAAAAGTGAGTTGTGTACCCAACTCTTCATATAGCTTCCCCTAAAATTTTGAGGTCAACTGCGTACCCCTGTCTGAAATGATGGACAGAGGCACCCTATGCAATCTCACAATCTTCTTCACGTAGATCTTAGCCAATTGCTGCGAATTGTAATCTACCCTGACTGGAATGAAGTGAGCGGACTTGGTCAGCCTATCAACAATGACCCAAATTGAGTCATACTTCCCCAATGTCCTGGGAAGACCCACCACAAAGTCCATGGCTATCCTTTCCCACTTTCACTCTGGAATTGGCATTCTCTGAAGTAGTCCTTCAATAACTCCATCCACCTTCTCTGCCTCAAATTCAAATCCTTCTGAGTGAACCATGCTGCAGGCTGCGATGATCGGTGAACACATCACACTTAAAACCATAGAGATAGTGTCTCCAAATCTTGAGTGCAAAGACCACTGCTGTCAACTCTAAGTCGTGAGTCAGGTAGTTCCTCTCATGCACCTTCAATTGCCTAGATGCATAGGCTATCACATTCCTATCCTGCATCAACACAACACCCAAACCAGAATGTGAAGCATTACAATAAATAATAAAGTCTTTACCTTCAACCGACAAGGACAATATAGGATCCGTGGTCAGAAGTGTCTTGAGCATTTGGAAGCTCTTCTCGCACTTGTCAGACCACACAAATGGTACATCTTTTTGTGTCAGCCTGGTCAGGTGAGTAGCAATAGATGCAAAATCCTTAACAAACCTCGGTAGTACCCTGTGAGGCCAACAAAACTCCTCACCTCTGTCACAGAGCTAGGCCGGGCCCAACTCTTAACTGCCTCAATCTTTTGGGGATCCACCATCACCCCATGTTCTGACACTACATGCCCCAAGAATGCAACTGAAGTCAACCAAAACTCACACTTAGTGAACTTCTCATAAAACTTCTGGTGTCTCAAGATGTCCAACACAATACAAAGATGATTAGCATGCTCCTCCCTACTCTTGGAGTAGATCAAAATATCATCGATAAACACAATCACAAAGGAATCCAAATACGACTTAAATACCCCATTCATCAAACTCATGAATGCTGCCGGCGCATTGGTCAAACAAAACGACATTACTAGGAACTCATAATGCCTATACCGAGTCCGAAAAGCCGTCTTAGGAATGTCCTCAGGCCTAATCCTCAACTGATGGTACCCCGACCTCAAGTTGATTTTTGAAAACACCGATGCACCCTGAAGCTGGTCAAACAAATCATCAATGTGGGGTAGAGGGTACTTATTCCGGATGGTCACCTTGTTCAACTGCCTATAATCTATGTACATCCGCATACTACCATCCTTTTTCTTTACAAACAAAACAGGAGCACCCCAAGGCGATGCACTGGGATGGATAAATCCCTTATCTAGTAGTTCCTGCAGCTTAGTCTTTAGTTCCCTTAACTTTGCTGGAGCCATGCGATACAGAGGAATGGAAATGGTACGAGTGCCTGGCTTCAAATCAATACAGAAGTCTATATCCCTGTCCGGAGGCATACCAGACAAATCCGCTGGAAACACCTCTAGAAACTCAGAAACCACTGGAACTGACTAATAGATGGGGACTCCACACTATCATCCCGGAGATAAGCCAAGAAGGCTAGACACCCTCTCCCCACTAACTTCCTAGCCCGAACGAATGATATGACCTTAACTAGCTCAGGCCTGTACACACCTTCCTACTCTAGTCTGTCCTTACTCGGAATCTCTAGAGCCACAGTCTTGGTGTTACAGTTCAACACAGCATGATAAGGGGACAACCAGGTCATGCCCAAGATAATATCAAAATCAGCCATATCCAGGATTACCAAGTCTACCCAAGTATGCAACTCCACAAATACAATAGAACAGTCACGATAAACATGAGTCATTATCACAGACTCTCCAACTGGGGTAAAAACATAGATATGGGAATCAAGGATATCACAAATCAATTCCAGACCCAATGCAAAACTCACAGATACATAAGAATATGTAGAACCTGGGTCAAATAATATCGAAGCCATTTTATCATAGACAAGAATGGTACCTGTGATCACCACATCTGATGCTTCCGCTTCAATTCTCCCTGGAAATGCATAGCAATGAGACCGATCATCAATTTGGGTATTTTCTCGGGCCAGCTGCGCTGCAGCCCTGCCCGCGCTGCTGTTCCTTTTATCGCCCCGGCCTCCCTGAAAGTTACCTCGCCTACCTTGTGGATGACCTCTAGCATTACCGCCTTTACCTGCCGGTACCACTGCTATAGACTGCTGCTGACTCTGATTACCTATCTGCCTGAGTGGGCACTCCCTCTTAAAGTGACTCAGATCACCACAATGGAAGCAACCACGGTCAAGTGTAGGCCTGCTAGCTGATGTATAAGACGCTCTCTGGCCTCTAGGAGCTGAAGACTGATTATGAGCTCCCTGACGACCACCTGTAGCAGCTGGTATAGCTGACTGAATAGGACGGGCTGTGTATGCCTACTGATTCTGGCCCTTGGAGTATGATCTACCGAAATTTCCCTCATACCGGGGCGTCTTGGCTAGAGCCTTAGCCTACCCCGCTTGCTTGACCCCTTCCAACTTCTTCACATAATCTACCACTTCATTGAATCCCCTCCCTGATGAAGTTATATGCACTGACAGTACCTGTAGCTCAGTATTCAAACCTTTCACAAACAACTGGACCCGTCCTCCTCGGAACCCAACATTTGTGTGGCAAAATGAGACAAAGCGTGGAACTTAGCCTCGTAAGTAGAGACTGACATGTTACCCTGCTCCAAGTTCAAGAACTCATCCTTCTTCTAGTCCCTCAAAGTACAGGGTACGTACTTCTCTAAAAACAAAGCGTGGAACTGTTCCCAAGTCAGTGGGGGTAGAACAGAAGACCGACACTCCACATGAGACCTCCACCACTGCTTAGCATCACCCTGCAGCTGAAATATGACAAACTCAACCCCATGCTGACGTACAATACCCAACTTGTGCAACCTCTCATAGCAATCCAAGATGAACTCATAGGCATCCTCCTTGTCTGTACCCTGAAATGTCGAAGGTTTCAGCTTGAGAAACTTGGTCAGCATCTCATGCTCATTTCCTGTCATCACTGGGCCTAGCATTGTCCTGAAGAAGTCATTCGTGCCTGAAGTGGCATCCATCCTAGGTGCTGTAGTAACCACTGGCTGAGTATTCAAAGCCTGATTTACAAATGTCGCGGGTATGGCTCCAGCACCCACCAACCCACTCAAAATATTCCAAGCCTGTTGAAAAGCTTCTGGTGTCATATCAGGAAGGCCTGTACCCCCAACCGGTGCTGCCTCCACCTATGCCTCCCCATCTTCAGCCACAACTTTTACATCTTCATCAACATATTCCTGAGGTAGGGGAGGGGTTGCTTCATGCTCTCCAGCAGCCGCTTGAGCTCCACCCCTGGCGGGTGCGGCTCTACCTCGTCATCTGCCCCTTCCCCTGCCTCTACCACGGACAGCCAGGCCCACTGTTGGGACTGTTGCTCTAGCTCTATTGTTCCTTGTATTAACCATCTGCGGACAGAAGAGTGGATGAGGTTAGATACCAATTTGTATCACCAGATACCAATTGGAATCGAGTTATAGCATGAAGGACAGAAGGAAGAGAGTTTTTCCTAAAGCCCCATAGCCTCTCGAAGAAAAATACGGACGTCTCTGCACCGTTCCGGAAGACTCTACTAGACCTGTTTGGTACGATGAGATCAACAAACCTAGGGCTCTGATACCATCTTTGTCACGACCCAGACTGTCGTGAGTGGCACTCACCCAACCACCCGGGTGAGCGAACCATCACTTCCCCGAACTTAACCGTTCTAACAGCTCAAAACCAAAGTGCGTAAATTAAACTAGCAAAACAATAATAACAAAATCACTTCATTAATATAAACCTGCAGAAATTACCCCCTAGAATTTGAAAGTCGCAGTATCAAACAATCTACCAATGTCTAGAATACGAGGATGCAACCCCAAAACAAGGAAATAGTTTAAGCCCAAAACAAGTAGGCTACAACTCTAATGATAGATTCAAGGCAGCTCGATTGAAGCAGCTCACCCTTGAAGTCTGGAAACACCGGTACTACAGATGAGGTCGCATCTCAACCGCTGGAAGATTGTCTGTACTCACAAAAAGAAAAGCAAGTGCAGTATCAGTACACCACCACTGTATACTGGTAGGATCATCAACCAATTCCAAATAAAAACAGTGTATAATCAGTACAACAAATCAAGTATAAGTACAGAAGAAATGCAGCAAGTCAACAGGCACCCCTAGACTACAAGTTTCTACCTAGCTTGTTCCCGCATGAAATCCACCCTTTCTAACTGTAAGCAACAATCATATAACCAATAAACCATCCCTTTTTGTCTAACCCGAACCCACCCTGGGATCCCCTCTAAAGAACACCTAAGTGTTAAACAGATAACCCGGCCTAATCCAAGGCCAACTCAATAGATATAACAATATTCCCGGTCACTCAAGGACCACCAACAAATATCACATTTCAATAAAACAGCCTGATCCACTCACAAAACCAATAACATTTAATGCAATACAACAATATCAATGCAATGATGCAGTAAAATAAACCCGTACCAGGCGTGGTACCCGAGCCAACCTTTAGTATCCCATACCAAGCATGGTACCCGAGCCAACTATTTGTTATACCCGTACCAGGCGTGGTACCCGAGCCAACCGAATGTCAATTAATCCACAGTTAAATAATGAATAAACAACTTGTAAAACCAACAAGCAACACACCGTTCAATCCACAGGCTATAAAACAGGACCTTTAGACATCCTAAACAGTTCCTCTAAGCAATGTAATTCATACAAACACTTAGATAAGAGTACAAAAATATACAACATTCACAGGAATCGTAAGCCATCACCTACCTCAAAATGATCCAAGCTCTACTCAACCCGAGCTTTCCCGTGTTCCGGATTCCTTTCTCGTTCTTGGTCTAAAACAACATACAAGTACTTGAATTAACAAACAAGGCCTGCGTATTACCTGGATTACACCAAATCCTAAATTCTAGACCAACCATGATCATTCTACCCTTTTGCCGGGTTTCCCACCATTAATTCCCCTGGTTCTATCATTTTCATGGATAAAAATAGAGAATTTAACAACATGCGATCAATAAACCTTGTTTTTAACAATACCCAAGAGCTTTCATGCCTAGAATCCCCCTTCTTCCCCGGATTTTACCATCACTAGGTTATTAGAACCTTTCCCCAAGTTCCCTCCTAGCAATTGTACCGCGTAGAAAATGTAGTACGAAGTTTGGGGAGTAGAAACTTTACCTTAGGGAAGAAAAACAATGGAAAACAGAGGAAAATTGCCTGGAATCGCCTTGCCCTTCTCCCAAAATGAAATTGTGAAAACTGAACGTTTTGGGGAATATTTCTGCATTAATTCCTGTCGAGCCCCCTATAGCGGTCCCCGCTCTGCTATAGCAGTCCCGCTATAGCAGAAGCATTCCGCTATAGCGGTTCCAACTGGCGTTGACCACCTTGACTTCTGCTATAGCGGTGTTTTCCAACGCTATAACGGAGGTCGCTACGGTGGAGCCGTTGCACTCGTCATGGACAGAATCTCCAAAAATCTCCAAAATTTTCCCATTTTACAACCCACTTGCTTCCCCCGATGATCCGAAATAACCCCTTCACGTCAATCGCGATTTCGGGAGTTCTACTTACCCAAATTTGATTACGAAAAGTCCCCCGGACTCCTTTATGTCTTGGCTACATGGAAAACTACCTCAAAATAGGACACCTAACCCAATCCTTATCCTCCCTAGACTCTACCTCGCTCCAAAACTGGCTGAGGCTAGCCTAGCCCAGAATTTCAAACTCCCACACCCAGTGTTTTCTAACTCTAAAACTTGGCATGATTGGACTACCCATAACGACGAACCCGGTCGTTACAATCACCTACCTCAAAATATTCCAAGCTCTACTCAATCGGAGCTTTCCTGTTTCCTGAATTTCTTGCCGGTTCTTGGTCTAAAACAACACACAATAACCAAAAATCAATCCTTATGGCCTATTAGTTACCCGGATTATGCAAAAATCCCAAACCCCAGGCCAACCATGATCATTCCACCCTTTTTATGGGCTTTCCCATCATTAATTCACCTATTTCTACCATTTTTCATGGATACATTTAGAGAATTAAGGTCACATGATCATAATCTAATGGAATCAACAACACCCAAGAACTTTTATACCCTAGAACCCCCTCTTTCCCCAAATTCTACCATTCTAGGTTATTCCAAACCTTTCTCTAAGTCCAACCCTAGCAATTCTATCACGTAGGAGAGATAGTATGGAGTTTGGGGAGTAGAATTCTTACCTTTAGGATGAAAATTGGTGGAAAACTGATGAAAATCGCCCACAGTCGCCTTGCCCTTCTCATAAAATGTCTTGATGAAAAACTGACTGTTTTGGGGAAGTTTCTGCATTAAATCTCATCATGCTCTGCCATAGCAGTCCACGCTCCAATATAGAGGTACCACCATAGCGGAACCATCCGTTATAGCGGTGCTGACGAACGTTGACTTTCGTTGTAGCAATATTTTCTCTGTTACGGCAGAGGTTGCTATAGCAGTGTGTCAACCACTACGGCGGTTGACACAGGACAGAAAGTCATAAAGTCCCCCAAATTGTTCCATTTTACAACACACTTATTTTCCTGATGTTCCAAAACAACTCCTTTGCGTCAACTTCGATATCGGGAGTTCTACTTATCCGAATTCAATTCTGAAAAGTCCCCCAAAATCCTTTATGTCTTAGCTAAATGGAAAAATAGCTCAAGACAAGACACATTACCCAATCCTCACTCAGATTTCCCTAGCCCATACTTTGCTTCAAAACTGGCCGAAACTAGACTATCCCAGAATTTTCAACTCCCAAATCCAAAAGTTTTTTGACTTAAAACTTGGAAAGAAAAGTCTACCCATAACAACAAACCTGCTCAATACAATAGATACCAATTTACTCATCGTTCATTTCCGAATGATCAAACCCAAAATTATGGAAATAAATAAAGGAAAGTATAGTACCTGAATCCTCAAACAAGTGAGGGTACTTGTCTTCCATGTCCTTCTTGGATTCCCAAGTGGCTTCCTCAACCGGACGATGCTTCCATTGAACCTTTACCATACTGATCACCTTTGTTCTCAATTTCCGGACATCCCGATCAAGAATCACAACCAATTCCTCTTCATAGTGAAGATCTTTATCAAATAACACCTCATCCCACTTGATGATGTAGTCCCCATCCCTATGGTATCGCTTTAGGATAGATACATGGAATACCGAATGGACACCCGACACACTGGGTGGCAATGCTAATCTGTAAGCCACTGGCCCTACAATCTCAAGAACTTTGAATGGTCCAATGAACCGAGGGCTGAGCTTGCCCTTCTTACAAAAATGCATAACTCCCTTCATTGGTGACACTTTCAATAGCACTTGTTCACCAACCTGGAAATCCATGTCCCTTACCTTGCGATCCTCATATTCTTTTTGCCTGCTTTGGGCCGCTAGCAACTTAGTTTGAATGCCTCTTACCTTTTCTTGTGCTTCCCTTACCAAGTCCACACCCAAATGATTTAAATCGCCTTCCTCAGACCACCCTATAGGTGACCTACAACCCCTTCCATACAGCACTTCAAATGGTGCCATGTCGATGCTAGAGTGATAGCTATTGTTGTATGAGAACTCACACAATGGTAGAAACTGGTCCTAATGACCTGTGAAGTCAATCACACATGCTCTCAACATGTCCTCCAATACCTGGATCGTCCTCTCCGACTGACCATCAGTCTGAGGATGGAAGGCTGTACTAAAATTGAGTTGAGTGCCCAACTCTTCGTGTAACTTACCCCAAAACTTAGAGGTAAACTGCGTACTCCTGTCTGAAATGATGGACAGTGGTACCCCGTGCAATCTCACGATCTCTTTCACATATATCTTAGCCAATTGATGCAAATTGTAGTCCACCCTGAACAAAATGAAATAAGCTGACTTGGTTAGCCTGTCCACAATGACACAAATAGAGTCATACTTCCCTAAAGTCTTGGGAAGACCCACCACGAAGTCCATGGCTATCCTTTCCCACTTCCACTATGGAATGGGCATCCTCTGTAGTAGTACTACAGGTCTTTGGTGCTCATATTTTACCTGCTGATAATTTTGACATTTGGACAGAAACTCAGCTATGTCCCTTTTCATCTCGGGCCACCAATAAAGCTGCCTCAAATCCCTGTACATCTTGGTTACACTCGGATGAATCGAATACCGCGAGCCATGAGCCTCTGCTAACACTTTCTAAATAATGTCACCAACCCAAGGAACACAAATCCTTCCTCTGAAATTTAACACTCCGCCAGAATCCAATATGGCATCTTTGGATTCTCTGGCTATTGCCTTGGTCTGAAGCTTTCTCAACTGCAAATCCTGAAACTTCTTGGTCTTTATCTCTTCTATGAATGTGGATTTGATCTCAATACTTGCCACCATCCCCTAGAATCCCCTGAAACTGACTCTGTCATGCCCCGAGGCTAGCCCCTAGATGTAACACGGGACCTAGGGTCACAAGTAACCCCAAGCTAACCCTAAATTTGGTATATCACAAGCATACTGAATATAATTCTAAAATAAGCGAAAGCATAACTAAAAAATAAGTAAAGCTAAAAGAATGTATCTGAAAGAAATGACTGAGTTCAAATCATACAATCCAAATCAATTGAATACTGACTCTATGTCTGAATGCCTCTAATACTGATGAGCTGCTGGGACAAGTCCCCAGCTAACTCCAAAATATTGGAACTAACAATATCTGACTAAACCAAAAAGCATAATAAAAATGTCCTCGGAGGATGAGGACTCACCCCTGACTAAGATGATGTGGCGCCAGTAAGAGCTAATCACGTGGCTGAACCTAAGAACCTGAGTCTGCATCATAATAGGATGCAACATAAAGTATGCGTCAGTACTTTGGATATACTGAGCATGAGGGATATGCAAAGCTGACTAAAATGTAAACATGCTAAAAATATTGAAAGCTGTAATCTGAACTAAGCTGTAGTACATAGGCCCAAGTGTATAATCGTGCAAAAAACAGCTGAGATGCAGGAATAACATGAAAGTATGCTGAAAATTAAAAGATAAATGTAACGAAGGGCCTAAAGTACATTACTGAATCTAATACTGTGGGAGAGCTTATTAACCGACATAAACCACGTGAGCTAAACGTGGAGTCCGATGTATACGCCTCATTGAGAGGACACAATATACCTTGCCAGGGTATAAAGGCATGACTGTAGCGTGATCACTAAAATTGATGCCCAACAGAGGGGACTTACCAACTTACGATGGCACGTAGTTCTGGGACTTGAGGGTACACTGAACCCTATTCTAACTCGGTGCTAAATACTACTACTAAACTGAATATAGCTCAATTCAAAACTGGCATCCTGAGTTTCTGGGTCAGGACTAGACTAGTCTAAAGTCTTTGTTTTTCTGAGATACTGTAGTAGACTAAGAACTGACCAATTTATGCTTTTAGAACTCATACTAATAAGCTAGGTTGAATTTTTGAAGGAAACTAACACATTTAAGCAAATGCTATAATTTAGGGCTAAGTCCATGATTCTTAAAGATCTTGTAAATATCTAAGTAATGCAAGATAATCGGTATGTGATATTTAAAATAATGCAGATATCATATATATAACTCATGAGCATGATTTCTTGGAGCAATCTATAAAAAGGACAAGAACCCTAGTTCTATATTCATGAGAATCATTGAAAAAATCTGAGGTTTTTGGGCATAAGGGCGGACTAAGCCCTTACTAAATTTCCACATACCTGGTGGATGAAAATCCCTGCAAGAATCTGGAGTTAAAGCTTGGAGGAGAGAACCCTAGGCCTGGAACTTTGGAGGAGACACTCTGTTCTGACTTGAATCGATATTTGAAAAGTCTGACTTTGTTTTGGGGAATTAGACTTAGTAAAATAAGCCTAAGACTATTTATAGTCGGAGCAAAATTAAAAAGAAAAGGTCTAAAATACCCTTGAGAACTTAAATTAGAAACTGCTGGAAAAAGTCAGCTTCAGGAATCATGGATAGATTCCATGAGTCATAGACTGAACCATGGCTCGTGGTTTCCACTCGTGGTTTCTGGCCACAGAGTCAGGTCGCAGATGAATTTCTATGAGTCAACAGTATAAGACATAGAATGTACTACGATTCATAGACTCAGTCGTTATTCTAGGTTCAGCATTCAAGCTGCATAAGGAGTTCTACGGGTCAACAGGACGTGCCGTAAAATAAACTACGGTCCGTAGACCCAATTCGTAATCTTTAGGGAAACTGTCAGTTCTCTGATCATGTTTCATGAGTTGACAGGATAGACTGTGGTTTGAACCACCACGGTCTATTGAACCAACTCGTGGTTCTCAGACCAGAGACTGAACCTATAAGTGTAAACCACGGGTTCATTCTACGACCCATGGTTCAGACCACGGTCCGTGGTTTAGAACTGTAATTCCTGGAAAGTTCAAAATTCTGCAAGTTTCTGAGTTTGAAAGTTGGATCAAATTCTGGGGTGTTACAATATCTCCCTCTTGGGATCATTCATCCTCGAATGAAGACTAAACAAGCTGAGTTTGGAGGGACGGAACTACAATCCCTACCACTAAGCATTAAAAGCTGAATCTCTAGCTGAAATATGTTCTAAGTACATAAAAAAATGCTGAATTTCATGAACAGCTGATGGAACATGATACTGAGACGAGAATATATAAGAGTAAACTGAGAAACTGAGGAGGAACTATTACCTCAAGCTGGAACTGGATTGGAAGGGAAGAGGTGGGGGTACTTGGACATCATGGCTGCTTCTGCTTCCTAAGTAGCTCCCTCTGCGGACTGATTCCTCCACAAAACCTTTACTGAAGCAACTTCCTTGTTTCTCAACCTATGAACCTGACAATCAAGAATCTCAAATGGAACCTCCTCATAGGTGAGGCTATCCTTCACCACCACACTCTCGAGAGGTACTATTGATGTTGGATCACCCATACACTTGTTCAACAAGGAAATGTGAAAGACTGGATGAACCGTTGCTAGCTCTGCTGGAAACTTTAACTCATAAGCCACATTACCAACCCTTTTTCAGGATTCTGTAAGGGCCTACATACCTGGGACTGAGCTTCCCCTTCTTGCTGAATCTCATCACCCCATTCATGGGTGATACTTTCAGGAAAACCCAATCATCGACCTAAAACTCTAAGTCCCTTCTCCTCACATCTGCATAGGACTTATGACAACTCTGAGCTATTTTCAATCTCTCCCTAATGAGCTGAACTTTCTCCTTAGCCTCATGAACCGAATCTGGCCCGATCAAGGCTGCTTCACCTACTTCAAACAAACCAACCGGTGATCTGTATCTACGCCTATAAAGTGCCTCATATGGGGCCATCTGAATACTTGAGTGGAAACTGTTATTATAGGCGAACTCTATGAGAGGTAGGTGATCATCCCAACTACCCTTGAAATCGATCACACAAGCTCTCAAGATGTCTTCTAAGGTCTGAATGGTACACTCTGCCTGACCATCCGTCTGCGGATGAAATGTTGTACTGAGATTCACCTGAGTACCAAGATCTTTCTGGAAGGATATCTAGAAATGAGACGTAAACTGAGGACCTCTATCTGAGATGATAGACAGAAGGACCCCATGCAGCCTGACTATCTCGCTGATGTAGAGTTTGGCATAGTCCTCCGCCGAATCTGTAGTCTTAACTGCCAAGAAGTGAGCTGACTTAGTGACTCTATCAACTATCACCCAAATGGAGTCATGCTGCCTGCGAGTACGAGGTAACCCCGTAATGAAATCCATGTTGACCACTTGCCACTTCTAAGTAAGAATACTAATCTCCTGAGTCACACCTCCTGGTTTCTGATGTTCTACTTTAACCTGCTGACAGTTGGGACACTTAGCCACAAAATCTGCGATATCCCTCTTTATGTCATTCCACCAGTAGACTTCCTGTAGATCACGGTACATCTTAGTGGCACCTAGATGAATGGAATATCTAGAATTATGGGCTTCTGAAAGGATCTGCTTCCTCAACTCACCCACCTTAGGAACATATAAGCGGCCCTGATAACGAAGCACACCATCTCTCCTTTGGAAGAAAACCTCAACTCTCTGTTGATGAACTGCACCCTTCAGCTGAAGCAATATGGGATCACTATCCTGCTTTTCCTTAACCTCCGCTACCAATGAAGATTCTTACCCATTCTAAACTATCACACCACCATCTGACGTGTCCATAAGGCAAACTCCTAAATGAGCAAGCTGATGAACCTCTCTAGCCAATTCTCTCTTCTCTTCCTCAACATATGATACGCTACCCATAGACAGTCTACTGAGAGCATCAGCCACTACGTTGGCCTTACCCGAATGGTAGAGCATATTCATATCATAATCTTTGAGGAACTCAAGCCATCTTCTCTGACGAAGATTCAATTCTTTTTGGGTGAACACGTACTGGAGGCTCTTATGATCTGTGAACATATCAACATGAACACCATACAAGTAGTGTCTCCAGATTTTTAAGGCAAACACAACAGCTGTAAGCTTAATGTCATGAGTCGGGTAGTTCTTCTCATGGGCCTTAAGCTATCTGGAAGCATATACAATGACCTTACCCTTCTGTATCAAAACACAACCCAGGCCGACTCTGGATGCATCACAATAAACCACATAGCCATCTGAACCCTCTGGTAGAGTCAAAACATGAGTTGTAGTCAACCTAGTCTTCAGTTCCAAGAAACTTTTCTCACACTCATCTGACCACTGGAACTTGACCTTTTTCTGAGTCAACTTGGTCAATGGGGCAACTATGGATGAAAATCCTTCTACGAATCTCCTGTAATAATCAGCCAAACCTAAGAAACTTCTGATGTCTATCGGAGAGGTGGGTCTGGGCTAGTCCTTTACTATCTCAATCTTCTGAGAGTCAACTCGGATGCCATCACTAGACACCACATGAACAAGAAAAGTAACTGATTTCAACCAGAACTCACACTTACTGAACTTGGCGAATAACTAGCGGTCCTTGAGAGTCTATAGAATGACCCTCAGATCATTCGCATGCTCATCCTCATTTCGAGAATAAACAAGGATATCATCGATGAAGACAATTACGAACAAGTCCAAATACTGTCTGAACACCCTGTTTATTAAGTCCATGAAAGCTGCATGAGCATTGGTTAGTCCAAAATACATAACTGTAAATTCATAGTGACCATACCGAGTCCTGAAGGCTGTCTTCGGGATGTCACTACCCCTGACTCTGAGCTGATGATAGCCGGATCTGAGGTCTATCTTGGAAAAGCAACTAGTGCCCTGAAGCTGGTCGAACAAGTCATCAATCCTGGAGATGGGATATTTATTCTTGATTATGACCTTGTTCAACTGACGGTAGTCAATGCACATTCTGAGAGAACCATCTTTCTTATGCACGAACAACACTGGAGCACCTCATAGAGAGACACTGGGTTTGATAAAGCCCTTATCTAGCAGGTCTTTCAACTATTCTTTCAATTCCTTAAGCTCCACTGGAGCCATTTTGTAAAAAAGAATCGAGATAGGCTGGGTATCTAGAAGGAGATCAATTCTGAAGTGGATTTCCCTTTCGGGAGGAACTCTGGGAAGATCTTCTGGGAACACTTTTGGGAACTCATTCACCACCGAGACTGACTCAAGAGTTGGGGTCTCGGAGTTTGAATCCTTAACCCAAACAAGGTGATAGATATACCCTTTGGAAATTATCTTTCTGGCCTTAAGGTAGGAGATGAAATGACCTATAGGCATTGAGTTACTACCCTTCCATTCTAAGACTGGCTCATTCAGAAACTGAAATTGAACGATTCTAGTTCTACAATCGATTGAGGCATAATAGGAATGTAACCAATCCATGCCTAGAATGATATCAAAATCTACCATTTCTAACTCTACAAGATTTGCTGAGGTGACTTTATGGGAATCTGTGATAGGGAAATTTCTGTATACCCGTCTAGCTATAACTGGGTCACCAACTGGAGTAGAGACTGAGAAGGGTTCTGGGAGTATTTCAAGACTGACACCGAAGTTTACTGCTATGAAGGGAGTTACAAAGGAAAGTGTTGCACCTGGGTCTAACAGTGCATAAACATCTAAATGGAAAACTTGTAACGTACCCGTGACCACATCGGGAGAATCGTCCTGGTCCTGTCGAGTCTGAAGAGCATATAATCTGTTTTGACGCTGACTACCACCTGTAACAGACGAGGCACCCTGCTGAGTGGGGTGACCCACTGTAGCTGCTGAAGTAGTGGACTGAGCTTTGTCACCTCTCTGTCCTTGCCTGTTGGAGGGGCAGTCCTTCGACCTATGATCGAGCTGACCACAACCAAAACACCCCTCTCTGCCAGCAAGACACTCACACGGATGGTTCTTACCATACTTTGGGCATGATAGAAAAGTACGGTTACCTGAGACACTGGCCTGAGACTTAGATCCTGATGCTCCTCTTTTTTAGTTATGTCGAGGCCTGGGAGATAGAGCACTAGCTGATGAAGGCACTGGGGCTGCGGACCTCTGTTAAAACTGTGAACGACTCTCACCGCCCGACCTTTGCTGAGAATATTCATAGTTACCCGTCCTAGCCTTTTTGTTATCCTTAGCCATTTCTCTGAGCTTGTCTCCCTCAACCTGCTGAGCATGAGTCATCAGTCTGGAGATATCCATATCTCCCAATAACATGGCATTTATGCACTCTATCTTCACTAGATCAGATACTCCAAACAAGAACTTGCCTATCTGAGCCCTTGGATTGGCTACCATATGCAGAGCATACCTGGAGAGCTGAGTGAACTTCAGCCCGTACTCCTGGACTGTCATGGACCCCTGCCTTAATTTCATAGACTCCTGGGCCTTAGCCTCCCTCAACTCTCTCGGGAAGAACCTGTCCAAAAAAGCTCCAATAAAACATTCCTATGTCACAAGAGTTGCATTCATACCCCTGTTGTCCTTCCACTGCGTAAACCAAATGTGAGCCACATCCTTGAGTTGATAGGATGCCAACTCAACACTATCAGTACCGATCACTTGCATCACCTCAAGAATTTTCTTTATCTCATCAATGAAATTATGTGGGTCTTCACCAACCCTAGACCCTAGAAACGCTGGCAGATTCATACGAACAAAATAACAAAACCTGGCTGCAGTTGATCCACCAGTAGGGTTCGCAGGAATGGGGTCCTGCTGATTAGCCTGATTGGCAACTGTCTGAGGCAACAGCTGAATCGCGTTATGGAACTCTGTATTCGTAACCTTGTGGTATGGGACTGGAGGAACTGCGTTAGCTCTGCGAGGAGGCATGATCTGAAATGCATAACAACGGATTAGAAGGAAGAAGTTGATTCACACTCAATCGCATGATAAAAATAGCAAAAGAAGTGAAGTTTTTCTTAGAACACTTCGTAGTCCCTCCCTCATAAGTGTGGCGTGCTTCACACCCATGAGAGAGACTCTACTTAATGCGGCTTTCAGACATCCTAGGACTCTTGAACCTGATGCTCTTATACCAAGTTTGTCATGCCCCGAGGCTAGCCCCTAGACGTAACACGGGACCTACGGTCACAAGTAACCCCAAGGTAACCCTGAATCTGGTATATCACAAGCATACTGAATATAATTCTAAAACAAGCGGAAGCATAACTAAGAAATGAGTAAAGCTAAAAGAATGTATCTAAAAGAAATGACTGAGCTCAAATCATACAACCCAAATCAACTGAATACTGACTCTATGTCTGAATGCCTCTAATACTGATGAGCTGCTGGGACAAGTCCCCAATTATATCCAAAATACTAGAACTAACAATATCTGACTAAACCAAAAAGCATAATAAAAATATCCTCGGAGGATGAGGACTCACCCCTGACTAAGCTGATGTGGTGTCGGTAAGAGCTAATCATGTGGCTGAACCTGAGAACCTGAGTCTGCATCATAATAAGATACATCATAGAGTATGCGTCAGTACTTTGGATGTACTAAGCATGAGGGATATGCAAAGCTGACTAATATGTAAACATGCTAAAAATACAGAAAGATGTAATCTGAACTAAGCTATAGTACATAGGACCAAGTGTATAATCATGCATAAAACAGTTGAGATGCAAGAATAACATGAAAGTATGCTGAAAACTGAAAGATAAATGTAACTGAGGGCCTAAAGTACATTACTGAATCTAATATTGTGGGAGAGCTTATTAACCGATATAAACCACGTGAGCTAAACATGGAGTCCGATGTATATGCCCCATCGAGAGGACCCAATATACCTTGCCAGGGTATAAAGGCATGACTATGGCGTGATCACTAAAACTGATGGCCAACAGAGGGGACTTACAAACCTACGATGGCACGTAGTTCTGGAACTTGAGGGTACGTTGAACCCTAGTCCAACTCGGTGCTAAATACTACTCCCAAACTGAATATAGCTCAATTCAAAACTGGCATCCTGAGTTTCTGGGTCAGGACTAGACTAGTCTAAAGTCTTTGTTTTTCTGAGATATTGTAGTACACTAAGAACTGACCAATTTCTGCTTTTAGAACTCATACTAATAAGCTAGGTTGAATTATTGAAGGAAGCTAACACATTTAAGCAAATGCTATAATTTAGGGCTAAGTCCATGATTCCTAAAGATCTTGTAAATATCAAAATAATGCAAGATAATCAGTATGTGATATTTAAAACAATGCAGAGATCATATATATAACTCATGAGCATGATTTCTTGGATCAATCTGTAAAAAAGATAAGAACCCTAGTTCTATTCATGAGAATCATTGAAAAGAGCTGAGGTTTTTGGGCATAAGGGCGGACTAAGCCTTTACTAAATTCCCGCATACCTTGTGGATGAAAATCCCTGCAAGAATCTGGAGTTGAAGCTTGGAGGAGAGGACTCTAGGCCTGGAACTTTGGAGGAGACGCTATGTTCTGACTTGAATCAATTTTTGAAAAGTCTGACTTTGTTGTGGGGAATTAGACTTAATAAATAAGCCTAAGACTTTTTATAGTCGAAGCAAAATTTGAAAGGAAAGGTCTAAAATACCCCTGAGAACTTAAATTAAAAACTACTGGAAAAAGTCAGCTTCAGGAATCACGGATGGATTCCATGAGCCGTAGACTGAACCACGGCTCGTGGTTCATGGCGACAAAGTCAGGCCACAGATGAATTTCTACGAGTCAACGGTACGGGCCGTAGAATGAACTACGGTCCGTAGACGCAGTCGTGATTCTAGGCTAACCATTCAAACTGCAGAAGAAGTTCTATGGGTCAACAGGACGGGCCGTAGAATAAACTACAGTCCGTAGACCCAATCCATAATCTTTAGGGAAACTATCAGTTCTCTGATCAAGTTCCACGAGTTGACAGGCAGACCGCGGTTTGAACCACGATCCGTAGAACCAACTTGTGGTTCTCAGACAAGAGACTGAACCTGTAGGTGTAAACCACGGGTTCATTCCACGAGCCGTGGTTCAGACCATGATTCGTGGTTTGGACTCGTAATTCCTGGAATGTTCAAAATTCTGCAAGTTTCTGAGTTTGAAAGCTGGATCGAATTCCAAGGTATTACAGACTCAATAGATGGGGACTCCACGCTATCATCCTGGAGATGAGCCAAAAAGGCTAAACACCCTCTCCCCATTAGCTTCCTAGCCTAAATAAATGATATTATCTTAGCCGGCTTAGGCCTGTACACACCTTTCCACTCTAGCCTATCCTTACCCAGAATCTTTAGAGCCACAGTCTTGGTGTTACAACTCAATACAACATGATAAGGGGATAACCAGGTCATGCCCAGAATGACATCAAAGTCTACCATATTCAGAATTACCAAGTCTACCCAAGTATGCAACCCCACAAAAATTATAGAACAAGCACCATAAACATGAGTCACAACCACAAACTTTTCAACCGGGGTGGAAACATGGATAGGGGAATCAAGGATATCATAAATCAAGTAGACCTACAACTAAATTCACAGACACATAAGAGTAGGTAGAACCTGGGTCAAACAGTATCGAAGCCATCCTATCACAGACCAGAATTGTACCTGTGATCACCGCGTTTGACGCTTCAACCTCTGACTTTCCCGAAAAAGCATAACAGTGAGCCCGTTCATCAATCTGAGCAACTTCCCTGATTGGTTGTGCCATGCCCCTGCCCGTGCCGTTGTTCCCCCTGTCTCCTCGGCCTCCCTAAAAGTTACCTCGCCCATCCTGTGGATGACCTCTAGCATGGCCACCCCTACCTACCGGGACCACAGCCTTGGACTGCTGCTGAGCCTGATTACCAGTCTGTCTATGAGGGAACTCCCTTTTAAAGTATTCCGGATCACCACAATGGAAACAACCACGATCAAGCGAAGGCCTGCTGGTAGATGTGTAAGAAGCTCTCTGGCCCCGAGGAGCTGAAAACTGTTGATTAGCTCCCGAACGACCACTTGTAGCAGCAGGCAAAGCTGACTGAATCGGACGGCAGAGTACACCTGCTGATTGTTTCCCCTGGAGTGTGAGCCACTAAAGTTTCCATTATTCCGGGACCTCTTGGCTAACACTTTAGCCTGCCCAACCTTCTTGACCCCGTCTAACTTCTTAACATAATCTATTACCTCATTGAAGATCTTCCCTGCTGAAGTCATGTGCACCGATAACACCTGTAAATCCTTATTCAAGCCTTTCACAATAACCAAATCCGCTCCTCCTTAGAACCCAACAACTGTGTAGCAAAATAAGACAAGGCATGAAACTTAGCCTCATAAGCAGAGACTGACATGCCACCCTGTTACAGAGCCAGGAACTCATCCTTTTTGTGGTCTCTCAAAGTACGAGGTACATACTTCTCTAGGAAGAGAGCATAAAATTGCTCCCAAGTCAGTGGAGGAAAAGCATATGACCGACACTCCACATGAAACCTCCACCACTGCTTAGAATCACCCTGCAGCTGAAAAGTGAGAAACTCAACCCCATGTTATTGCACAATGCTCATCTTGTACAGCCTCTCATAACAGTCCAATATGAACTCATAAGCATCTTCCTTTTCAGTACCCTGAAACGTAGGAGGTTTCAGCTTAAGGAACTTGGTTAGCATCTCGTGCTCATTCCCTGTCATGACCGGACCTAGCATTGGTCTGACGAAGTTATCCGTCCCCGACGCCGCATCCATTCTAGGAGCTGTAGTAGCCGCTGGCTGAGTACCCAAAACCTGATATGTAGTCCCTGTGGGGTTGGCTCTAGCACCAACCATCCCACTCAAGAAGGATCACACCTGCTGAAATGCTTCGAGTGTTATAGGGGGAAGGTCTACACCTCCAGTCAGTGCTGCCTCCGCCTTCTCTACACCCTTCTCAATAGCAACCTCGACCTCCTCTTCAGCCTGATCCTGGGGTGGGGGAAGGGTCGCCTCACATGATCCTGCAGTCGCTTGAGCTCCACCCCTGGCGGGTGTCGCTCTACCTTGGCCCCTGCCCCTGCCCCTTCCTCTTCCCCTGATAGCTAGGCCCGTTGCTCTTGCTCCGTTGTTTCTTGTGTTAACCATCTGCGGATAGAGAGTGAACGAGGTCAAATATCAATTGGAATCAAATTATAGCACGAAGGAAGAAGGAAGAGATAGTTTCCTAAAGTCCTATAGCCTCTCGAAGAAAAGTACGGACGTCTCCGCACCATTTCCTAAGACTCTACTAGACCTGTTTTGGTACAACGAACCTAGGGCTCTGATACCATCTTTGTCACAACCCAGACCGCCATGAGTGGCACCCACCCAATACCTCCAGGTGAGTGGACTAATTTTGACACAACAACTAATCATCCTAGCACCTTAAAACCAAAGCATAAAATAAACTAGCAATAAAATCTCAAATACTATTTCATAAAATTGCGAAAACATCCTCTCTAGAACCTGAAAGTCATCGTACCAAAATATTCTATTAAATTATCTAGAAAGTACGGGGATGCAATTCCAAAATAAGCAAGAGTTTAAGCCCGAGCAGGCAGAGGTCCAGGATTCGAGTCTTGCCGCCACTTATTAACAGTGGAGGTAGGAGATCCAGAGTTTTCGGTGGAACCGGTGAACCACGCGAGCTGGTTAGATGCGTGGGACAGTGGGCTATAACTAAACAGAAAGAGACCAAGGTAGCTCGATCGAAGAAGCTCACCCTTGATGTCTGAAAGCGCTGGGACTACATGTGAGGTCGGGTGTCAACCGCCGGAAGATTACCTATACTCACAAAAAAAAATAAGTGCGGAGTCAGTACACAAACACCGTGTACTGGTAGAATCATCGGCCAGCTCCAATAAACATGTAAGTTACAGGAAACATGTAACAAGTCAACAAGTAACCATATATTAAGTCCCTCCCTTAGCTCATTAAACACACGAACCAAAAAGCAACCATTGACCCCACCCAAAAATAATGACATATACCCTTTTTCATAAAACCCGAACCCACCAAGGATCCCCCTAACATCACCTAAGTGTTAGACATGCAATCTCAGTCTACACTAAGATCAAACTCACATTTAAATAAAATCAACCAGCCTCTCATGGATCATATGCAGAATTCACAATTCAAGAATACAATTTGGTCCACTCATAGAACCATCAAAAGAAAATAGTAATGCAATTAAAACAACACGTACCAGGCGTGGTAACCGAGCCAACCATTAGAAATTCTCGTAACAGGCGTGGTACCCTAGCCAACCGTTAGTAATTCTCGTACCAGTCATGGTACCCGAGCCAACCGTTAGTATACCCGTACCAGACGTGGTACTCGAGCCAACCGAATGTCATAACAAGTCTAACAATCACAACCAATGAACAAACATACTTGTAAAGCCAACAAGCAAACAAAAGAAGTTCATTTCACAAGACTGATTACCGGACAACTAGACATTCACAATTTATTTCATAAACATGCAACTCATACACTACTACGAAATAGTACGTGAACACATAATGCATATTAGAAATCAATAACCATCACCTACCTCGAAATATTTCAAGCTCTACTCAACCGGAGCTTTCCCGTTTCCCAAAGTTCTTGCCGGTTCTTGGTCTAAAACAACACACAATAACCAAAAATCAATCCTTATGGCCTATTAGTTACCCGGATTATGCAACAATCTCAAACCTCAGGCCAACCATGATCATTCCACCCTTTTCCGGGGCTTTTCCACCATTAATTCACCTATTCCTACCATTTTTCATAGATACATTTAGAGAATTAAGGTCACATGATCATAATCTAATGGAATCAACAACAACTTCTACACCCTAGAACCCCCTCCTTCCCCGAATTCTACCATCCTAGGTCATTCCAAACCTTTTCCCAAGTCCACCCCTAGCAATTCTATCGCGTAGGAAAGATAGTACAAAGTTTGGGGAGTAGAATTCTAACCTTTAGGACGAAAATTAGTGAAAAACTGATGAAAATTTCCCAAAGTCGCCTTTCCCTTCTCCCAAAAAGTCTAGATGAAAAATTGACTGTTTTGGGGAAGTTTCTGCATTAAATTCCATCACGCTCCGCTACAGTGGTACCGTCATAGCGGACCATCCGATATAGCTGTGCTGACCAACGTTGACTTCCGTTGTAGCGGTATTTTCTCCACTACGACGGGCGTCGCTATAGTGGTGTGTCAACGGCTACGGCTGTTGACACGGGACAGAAAGTCGTAAAGTCCCCCAAATTGATCCATTTCACAACACACTCATTTTTCTGACGTTCCGAAATAACTCCTTCGCGTCAACCTCGATACTGGGAGTTCTACTTACCCGAATTTGATTCCGAAAAGTCCCCCGGACTCCTTTATGTCTTAGCTAAACGGAAAACTTGCTCAAGACAGGACACGTTACACAATCCTTACCCGAATTGCCGTAGACCATATCTCGCTCCAAAATCGGTCGAGACTAGCCTACCCCAGAATTTTCAACTCCCAAATTCAAAAGTTTTCTGACTTGAAACTTGGCACGAAAAGTCTACCCGTAACGACGAACCAGTCATTACACCCATACTTTAAAAAAAAAGTATATTAGTTAATTAATGTAAAAATGGAAAATAATTCCATCAAGGAGTAGAAGAAGAAAAATGTTATTGTGAGGAAAACGGATTGATTCTTTTCCTTTAATGGTTTGTACTAGAAGACAATATAATAAAGTTTCATAGATTACCCAAATCAAAAACTGAAAATTTTGATTTAAATTAAGCGCGAAACAATTTGAGAAAAATATGAAACTAGATTACATAAGAAGAGCTATACTAAGAAATTATTGGATAATTACATGATCAATTTCATTGAAGAAATTAATTGTTCTTATTAGCATATTAATTAATTGTGAGTTAACAGTAATTACTTTGGACAAATCTATAGTTTTAACTTTTAATGATAACAAATCTTGAGATTAAAACTTTGGACAAATCTAGATATAGTAATTACTTCATTTGTTTTTTTATACTTGACCACTATATTAAATATATCATTCAGTATCTTCTCTCAATATTATCCTTATCACTAAGTAATTACATAAAGTATTAATAATTAAATTTAGATTTTTAAAACATAGTTAACATAGACAACTTAGTGAAACAATCTCTTAAAGAATGTGTCAAAGTAAAAGGTTGATAAGTAAAATAATATGGAGGAACATCTATGTGACTATTCAACTTTCCAGAATTTGGTTAAACTTTATTTACACAATCTAATATTTTTTGAGTTTCCATTTGTGTCACTCTTTTATTTTTAGTCAATCACAAAAAAATGACTCATTTCTATATTCAGTTTTCTTCCATCTCATTTTAAGTGTTGTTTTAGTTTAGAAATATTATCCTAAAATAATTATCATTTTAGGAATTCAAGACAAAAACTTAAAAATAAGATGATAATTTTATTATATCACCTTATTTATTATAAGTCATCTCACTCTTCGAAAAATGAATAGTACTTCTTAATAAGGGTAAAATAGGTATAAAATGATAAATTATTTCTTAATTTTTCAAACTAGACAAGTAAAAGTGGATATCTATTTTTAGTATACTGGACAAGTAAAGATGCTCCCTCCGTCCATCTTTACTTGTCCAATATACTAAAAATAGATGTTCAACTATGCTTGTTCAGTTTAAAAAAATAATGAATAATTTATCATTTTGTGTCCATTTTACTCTTGCTATTAAATACTATTCATTATTCAATGCATTTTTCAAAGCATTAAATTTATTACATTCAAAGGGTGATATAGTAAAATTATTTTATTATATTCTTTAAGGTGTGTCAAGTCAATAATGGATAAGTAAAGATGGACGAAGAAAGTATTTTAGTCTTTAGACCATAAATTTCAAAAATCTTCATTTCATTCTTGAACGGCAGTCAAATACCACATCATAAATTAAAATATATCTTAAGTCTTTTTTTGAACAAGAAGATAAGAGGACCATAAATTGGAATATATCTAAAATTATTTCATTCACTATTTTTTTGTTTCTCATCTTCTATATAAACTAATATGATATCCTTCATTTCTTCAATTCATCCCCTCTCCAATAAAAAAAATAACAGAGAAAATGTCAGAAGATAAGAAGTCAGAGAAAGAAACCTCAAAACAACATCTCAAATTTCGATCTCAGGTTTATCATTTCACTCTCTTTAATTTGCTTTTGGTTATTTAGCAAAAATGCTCCTTCTAATCTTTGAAATTTATTGATATTTTTATGTTTCTTTTTTCATTTATTTTATATATATATATTTATAGGATGGTACAATTCTCACCATCACCGTGAAGCCGTGTACAATTATGAAGACACCATTCAAGGTGTACTGTAAGAGAAAACAAATAACAGATTATAAAACAGTTCGTTTCTTATTAAATGGAAAACGTCTTTCGCCAAAAATAACTGTGAATGAAGTAAGACCTTAATTTCCATGTAACTTAATCTAATTTATTGTTAATTAGATAGTTATATATAATTTTTTTGTGTTTTTGTTTATTGAATTTTATGAAGCTTGGGCTAGGACATGATGATCAAATTGATGCTATGCTACATCAAGATGGAGGAGGGTCTGCACACTGAATATGAAGAACAACATATCACACATAAATATGTTGCACTTTTCTAAGATCCGTTTGTCATCAGAACTTTAATTTAAAAGAAGAGAAAAAGGGGTACAATTTTAATTCAATTTTAGTTTTTAATTAATGAAAGCTTAGATATCATGTGTCCAAGCTGACCATGAATATGTACTTTATGATTTAGCAAGCTACGTAATCTTAAACTTGATTATGTGATTTAAGAGGGATAATAAAGTCTTTTCTTGTTTGGAGGCCTCAACTTTTTTTATAGTGAAAGTATGATTTTATCTTTGTGTAATCATAAAAGAGATAAAGGTTAAATATATCTTTGACTTATTTAAAATAGGTCAGTTTTATCTTCTGTTTTATTTTTTAGAGAAAATGCATAAAGACCCCCTTAAAGTTGGACGTGATTTGTAAGTAGACACTTAAACTTTACAAAGGTCCTATGACCCCCTCCAACTATTTCAAAGTAGTATATATATCTCATTTTTCGGCTAATCTCAGTTACAAAAGATAAGTATAAATCACGCAGCAATGCTAATTTACCACGTGTAGTTATTATTTAATTTTTATTTTATTTTTTATTTTTGACTTTAATTTTTATATTTCTGATTTGATTCCTTTTCTTTTACTTTTCTCTTTTCCTTTTCTTCTTTGTAGATTTCTGTAAAAATTTCTCAATGTATCCATCACCACCATTGCAACAACACTCCATCATAGCACTATTAAATCACTTCCAAATCATCACCAACTAATCAAAACATGAAAATAAAAATTACTATCAAATCAAAATCTAAGATTTGAATCACCACCTTCTCTAACACCTTAACTCGAAATCCCCTTCTTCATCTGTCAGCCTTAACACTCTCGATCTGTAATTTTTAGGAGAGAGAAAATTATTAATCAAGCTGAAAAAAGAAGAAGAGAGAATGCAATAATATTGCATTTTCACACAAAAAATAGCAATAATTGACTCACCAAAGCTAAATGGTAAAATATCAAATTGCTTTATAATTTTGGTCAAAAAATCGCAGCACCATAATTCCTGAGTATTTCTTTCTCAATAATACGAGCTACACTACAATTAACCAAGAAGAAAAAAAAAGAAAAAGGAAGAAGAAAAATTGAATTACAGAAGACAAATAAGAAGGAGAAAGGGTAAGGGCAAATGGGTGGGGATGATGGAAAAAAAGTCTAGAAAAACTAAAAATAAAAATAGTAGTATTTCTGAAAAATGAAATGTAGAAAGATAATAATAAAGATTATATTTTTGGATTCACTCTCTCCTGGAGAGTGAAGTACACTTTCTATGCCATGTGGGTCTATAAGGAGATAATAATTTCATCATAAACAAAGACAAGGGGGTCATAGGACCTTTGTAAAGTTTAAGTGTCTACTTGCAAATCACGTCCAACTTTAGGAGGGTCTTTATGCATTTTCTCAATTTTTTATTAAAAAAAATATTCGCATCATTATATTTTTGGCTCAAAAATATTCCTCAACTAGCAAAATAATTTATTTTGTGCACTGAACTATCTTTTTTTTTTAATCTTAGTTAACCAATAGAATGATGCTTGTTTAAGCATATTAGAAAATAGTTAATGTTATTTTTATTTTTTTTAAAGTGATATACTTCTCTTCGTTGTTTTGCCTTTTTTTAATTTTGGACTAGTTTCTTGAACAAAATCTTAACTCAGACTATGTGATCTTAACTTGATTATGTAATTCTAACTTTAATTATGTGATAATAAAGTCTTTTAATTACCGAGGGGCCTCAAATTATTAGATAATGAATGTATGATTTATTTTTCTTATTTATATAATATTAAAATTTATGGAAAAAAATTGTCTTCATTTTAACAATAGAATTAGTTTGGAACCTGAATTAAATTACTCAAACTCTTATTTTGATATATTAAGTTTCAAATTCAAGGCAATTCATAAGGCTTCTTATTAATAATTAGCTTTAAATTATTAATCTATTAAGTCACTCTTATGTGAATCGGTCAATTTGTTATCGAATGGTCTACCTTCTATGATTCTTCTATTTAATTATTTTATTGTTGTATTATTTACAATATTCAATGGACTTTTGAAAAATAAAAAGGAGTACCTTTTCATCATTAATAATTTTCTTGAACTAAATAGAACAAAAAAAATTATAATCATGTAAATCCTAAAAGAACTAAAATTAAAATGATTCAATATTACTAATCAATAGGACATCTAATGTCGTAAAATCTATCTTTTTCTTTTAAGATCGCACATTTTATTTTTGGTTTGACCTTCAATCTGATCATTTGATATGTTTTCTAGTTTCTCCTGCGCATGACACTAGATTTGAAAAATATAAATTATAAAAATAAAATAACAAAATACTACTTATCAAATAGAGTATCCAGTTTCATAAAATCTAGCTTCTTTCTTTCTAGATCACACATTTATTGTTAGCTTGACATGCAATCTGATCACGTTAGCTACTTTCTGCTTTTCTTTTGCATGACACTAGATTTCAAGAATATAAACTGTAAAGCTCAAATGACTCAATATTACTCATCAATAGGGCATTCAATTTATAAAATTTATTTTCTTCTTTTAAGGTACGCACATTTATTTTTAGTTTGACCTTCAATCTGATCATTTGATTTATTTTGTGGTTCCTCTTGCGCCTGACACTAGATTTTGAAAAATATAAATTGTAAAAATAAAATAATAAAATACTACTTATTAATAGAGTATTCAATCTCATAAAATCTACCTTCTTTCTTTTTAGATTGCATATTAATTTATTCTTAGTTTAACATGCAATCCGATCACTTTGACTACTTTCTGTTTTTTCTTTCGCATGACACTAGCTTTCAAAAATATAAATTGTAAAACTCAAATGACTCAATATTACTCATCAATAAAGTATTCAATTTATAGAATTTAGTTTTTTCTTTTAAGGTGAACATATTTATTCTTAGTTTGACCTTCAATCTGATCACTTGAGTTGCTTTATGCTTTCTCTTGCATTTGACACTAGATTTCAGAAAATATCTATTGTAAAATTTAAATGACTCAATATTACTCATTAATAGGGTATCTAGTTTCATAAAATCTTTTCTTTTTTTAAGATCACATATATATGTTTAGTTTGACCTTCAATCTAATCATATGAGTTATTTTTTATTTTATCTTGCGCAAGACACTAAATTTCAAAAGATATAAACTGTAAAACTAAAATGACTCAATATTATTCATCAATAGAGCATTCAGTTTCATCAAATATATTTCTTTCTTTTTAGATTACACATTTATTTTTGGTTTCACCTTCAGTATGATCATCTAAGTTATTTTTTTGTTTTCTCTTGCGCAAACACTAGATTTCAAAAAAATAAACTATAAAATTAACATGACTAGATATTACTCATCAATACAACATTCAGTTTAATAAAATCAATTTTTTTATTTTAAAGTCACACATTTATTTTTAAATGTGGATAAGAAGGAGAAGACGGGCTTCTGGGAGGCATTGGATGAGGTGGTGGGAGGGGTACCAAACTCTGAGAAGATTTTCATAGGTGGGGATTTCAATGGGCACATTTGATCGTCCCCGATAGGTTATGTTGAGGCGTATGGAGGTTTTGTTTTCGAGGAGAGAAACGCAGGTGGGGCCTCCCTATTGGATTTTGCTAGAGCTTTTGGGTTGTGGGTAGCGAACTCGAGCTTCTCGAAAAAAGAGGAACATTTGGTTACCTTTCGTAGTTCGGTGGCCATGACACAAATTGACTTTTTGCTCCTTAGGAAGGGGGATAGAGGTCTGTGTAAAGACTGTAAGGTGATACCGAGTGAGAACCTTTCGACCCAACATAAGATCTTGGTGATGGACATGGAGATTAGGCAGGAGAGAAGGAAGAGGAGGGTGGATGACCGGCCGAGAATTAAATGGGGTAGCTTGATTATGACCAGTGCCTTAGAAATAGGGGAGAAGTTGATGACTTCGAGGGAGTGGGAGAGCAGAGGGGATGCGGATAGTATGTGGGAGGCGAGTTCCAGTTACATTAGGGAGACGGCTAGTGAGGTGTTAGGTGTCTCGAGAGGCCGCTCTGGCAAGCATCGAGGGGATTGGTGGTGGAATGGAGAAGTAAAAGGGAAGGTGGAGGCAAATAAGGGGGCTTATGCGAAGTTGGTTGAAAGTAAGGACGAGGAGGAGAAGCGAAAGAATAGGGAGGAGTATAATATAGCTAGGAGAAAGGCTAAGTTGGTGGTCACGGCGGCTAAGTCAACAGCTTTCGAGAGCTTATACACTTGTTTAGAAGGAAAATGTGGAGATAATAAGTTGTATAGGCTAGCCAAGGCTAGGGAGAGGAGGGCCCGGGACCGTGATCAAGTGAAGTGTATCAAAGATAAGGATGGTAAAGTATTGGTGGAGGAGGTGCTCATTAGGAAGAGATGACAGACTTACTTTCATCAACTCTTAAATGAAGAGGGCGACCGAGGCATTGTGTTGGGGGATTTAGAGCACTCGGAGAGATGTGGTGACTATATCTATTGTAAGTGTGTTAGGGTGGAGGAGGTTAAAGGTGCTATTCGTAGGATGCATAGGGGTAGAGCGATCGGACCAAATAAGATTCCAGTGGATTTTTGGAAGTGTACGGGTGGGGTAGGGATGGAATGGTTGACGGGGTTGTTTAATGTTATTTTCAGGACGGCCAAGATGCCTGGAGCTTGGAGATGGAGCACGATGATTCCTTTATACAAGAACAAGGGTGACATCCAGAATTACAACAACTATAGGGGTATCAAGTTGTTGAGTCACACTATGAAGGTCTGGGAGAGGGTTGTGGAGTCGAGGTTAAGAAAAATTGTGACTATTTTTGAGAATCAGTTCGAGTTCATGCCAGGACGGTCGACTACTGAGGCTATTCATCTCGTGAGGAGATTGGTGGAGCAGTATAGGGAGAGAAAGAAGGATTTAAATATGGTGTTTATCGATCTAGAAAAGACCTAGACAAAGTTCCCAGGGAGGTTCTTTGGAGGTGCTTGGAGGTTAGGGGTGTACTCGTGGCATACACTAAGTTGATCAGGGACATGTACGATGGCGCAAAGACGCGAGTTAGGACAGCGGGGGCAGATTCCGAGCAATTCCCTGTGGGGATGGTATTGCACAAGGGATCGTCCCTTAGCCCCTTCTTATTTGCCTTGGTGATGGATGTGTTGACGCGGCAAATTCAAGGCAAGGTGTCCTGGTGTATGTTATTTGCAGATGATATAGTTTTGATTGAGGAGACCTGCGAAGGAGTTAATGACAATTGGAGGTTTGGAGATAGACCCTGGAGTATAAAGGGTTTAGGTTGAGCAGGACCAAGACGGAATATGTGGAGTGCAAGTTCAGTGAGGTGACATCTATGACCGACGTGGAAGTCAGGCTTGACACGCATGTCATCCAAAAGAGATATATCTTCAAGTACCTTGGGTCTATTATCCAGGTTAATGGTGAGATTGACGAGGATGTGACCCATCGTATTGGTGCAGGGTGGGTGAAGTGGCGGCTCGCATCTGGGGTTTTGTGTGATAAGAAGGTGCCTCCCAAACTGAAAGACAAGTTCTACAGAGTAGCAGTTAGACCGGCTATGTTGTATAGTACAGAGTGTTGGCCGGTCAAGAACTCTCACATTTAAAACATGAAGGTGGCTGAGATGAGGATGTTGCGCTGGATGTGTGGGTTCACTAGGAAGGATAGTATTAGAAATGCGGATATTCGAGACAAAATGGGAGTGTCTTTAGTGGAAGACAAGATGCGGGAAGTGAGGGTGCGATGGTTTGAGCATGTGATGAGGAGAGGCACAGAGTACCCTGTGCGGCGGTGTGAGAGACTGGTTATGGATGGTTTTGAGAGAGAATGTGGTAGACCAAAGAAATATTGGAGAGAGGTGATTAGGCAAGATTTGGTGCAGTTGCAACTTACCAAGGACATGACCTTAGATAAGAAGGTGTGGAGGGCACAGATTAGGGTAGAAGGTTAGTAGGTTGGTTGGCCCCTTAGTAAGGAGGCGTGCAGTGTTTGTTGCCTTTTTAGTAGAAGTTGTAAGGCTACGCTGGTAGCTTTTGTTTCATCTGCGCCGGATACTTGCTTGTGCTTTGTGTAGTTAGATTATTATATTATTTTGTTATAGTATAGTTTTGGATTTATCTGTTGTTCTATTTATTGGTTATATATCTTGGACTGTTTTGAGTCGAGGGTCTATCGAAAATAGCCTCTTTACTTCATCCTGGGGTAAAGGTACGTTCTGCGTACATTCTACCCTCCTCAAACCCCACTTTGTGAGAATATACTGGGTATGTTGTTGTTGTTGTTGTTACATTTATTCTTAGTTTGACCTTCAATTTGATCACTTAAATTGCTTTTTGTTTTCTCTTGCGTATGACACTAGATTTCAAAATATATAAGCTATGAAACAGTAAATGTCTCAATATTACTCATCAATAGGACCTTCAATTTCACAAAATCTCTTTTTTTTAAAGATGACACATTAATTTTTAGTTTAACCTTCAATCTGATCATCTGAGTTATTTTTTCTTCTTGCGCAAGACACTAGATTTCAAAAAATATATACAATGAAATTAAAATAACTCTATGTTACTCATCAATAGAGCATTCAGTTTCATAAAATCTACTCTCTTTGGTCCATATTAACTGAATTATTGAGGTAATACACACCCTTTAAGAAAACTCTTTTAGAATATATTTTGAACATTACTTTTCACTTCTACCCTTTTCATTATTCTCACACTATTCTTAAAAGTAGAGTTAATCATTACTCAACATAGCTTGAGATTTGATTATGATAACGTAAAGTAATAGTTAAAAGTGATTTCAACGTAAAATCATAAATACTACTTTGTAAAGAATGTAAGTACCTAGAAAATATAAAATTCTCTTTTTTTAAAGGAAAGGCAAAAATGGAAAAAAAAATTTAGCAATTGTCTTGTTCTTTGAACAATTCACTTATTTTGAACAATGAAAAAATCCCTAACAATTCAGTTAATATGGACCGGAGAGATTATTTCTTTCTTCTAAAATCGCGCATTTATTCTTAGTTTGACCTTCGATGTGATCATTTGAGTTGCATTTTGCTTTCTCCTATGCATGACACTAGATTTTGAAAAATATAAGTTATAAAATAGTAATAACTCAATATTAATTACTCATCAATAGGGCATCCAATTTCATTAAATTTTCTTCTTCTTTTTTTAACATAACACATTTATTCTTAGTTTGACCCTTGATCTGATCATCTGGATTATTTTTTATTTTCTCTTGCGCAAGATATTAAATTTCAAAAAAATATAAACTGTAAAACTAGAATGACTCAATATTACTCATCAATGGAGCATTCAGTTTCATAAAATTTATTTCTTTCTTTTAAGATCACACATTTATTCTTAGTTTGACCTTCAATCTGATCACTTGAGTTATTTTTTACTTTCTCTTGTGCATGACGCTAGCTTGTGAAAAAATAATCTTTGAAATAGTAAATGACTCAATATTACTTATCAATAGGGAATCCAGTTTCATAAAATCTCTCTCTCTTTTTTTAAGTTCACACATTTATTTTTAATTTGACCTTCAATCTAATCATCTGAATTATTTTTTATTTATTCTTGCGCAAGACATTAGATTTTGAAAAATATAAACTATAAACTAAAATAACTCAATAATTCTCATTAATATAGCATTCAGTTTCATAAAATATATTCTTTATTTTAAAATTACACATTTATTCTTAATTGACCTTCAATTTGATCACTTCAGTTGTTTTCCGCTTTTTCTTGCACTTGACACTAAATTTCAAAAAATATATACCATAAAACTAAAATGACTCAATATTACTCATCAATAGGGCATTCATTTTCCTAATATCTCTTCTTTCTTTTAATTGGATCACACATCTATTCTTTGTTTGACCTCTTAGTTGCTTTTTTCTTTCTCTTGTGAATGACACTAAGTTTCAAAAAATATAAATGGTAAAATTAAAATGACTCAATATTTGTAACACCCCGGAACTCAAATCAGCTATCTAACTCGAAATCTTGAAATTTTGGTGCTTCAACTGTAGATCACCACGGGCGTCATAGCTCAGACGATCCATGGGATTCCCCGTGGTAAAAGACCAGTGGCTCTAAAGCCAATTTCCTCCCAACTGAGGGGCGGTCACGACGGGCGTTGTATCTCGCGGATGCGACGGCCTGTGGAAACCCTTCGTCGAAATTCCCCAGTTGGTTTTCTCAATTATCCCAGTGGTCCGAGGGGCAGACCCCACGGGCGTTGCAGTTGCGACGAGTTGTGGAAATCCACCGTCAGAACCTTCCAGCAGCCATTGCCTCGGCTGAGCTTACACAACGACTTGGCCAATGGGCCATCATGGGCACGATGCCCGTCGGGCAGCCCGTGAGGTGAAGAAATTTCTGCAGGTTTTTATTTTTAAGTCGGGGGTAAATTGGTCTTTTTCCCTATTCTTTAACTCCTAAGTGAGGTCATTTTGACCATTTTTAGTAGGGTTTTATCCCCTAATATCCTAAGCACTTCTCATTCTAAGTCATTCTATTCCAAAAGAAGAAAGAGTTCCTCTCCTCCAAGTCTCAAGCTCCAAGTTCAAGCCTCCTTTTCTTTTCAATTTCAGTTGGGTTAGCTTCAATCAAGGTATGTGGGTATTCAATAAGGGAATCCCTTCACCCTTATGCCAAAAATCCCAATCTTCCAAATTGAATTTATGAGTGTCTAAATTAGGGTTCTTACCCAAATTGGGGAAAATTGATGGGCTTCGTTTTAAAGTATTAATTCATGACTTCTTATTCATTATCCCTGTTTTAATTGAGGTTCCTTAAGTGCTTATAAAAGCCCGTATGTTGATGATGAATTCTAGCATGATTTCATTGAATTGCATGTTTTCAAGTAAAATTGGTATGTTTAGATAACATGACCTCTATTTTCATGAAATTGTATGCTTAGTTCTTCAAACTATGATTTTAGAGAGGAAAGTATATTTTGAATGATGGTTATGCAAAGCTTTAAGACTCATGATTTGTGAATTACATGGCATCAGATATGTCCTCATGCTTTTCCCAATATTTTTGGATATTAGATATGTCCCTATATTTTATGAAAAGTTTGGCATCCAGATATGTCTACCTAAGTTAGGAACAGTTTTGACATCAGATATGTCACAAGTATTATGAGATATACGTATATATTTTGGGAGTAGTATTTAGCACCGAGCGATGAGGGTTCGATTACCCAAGTCCAAAAACTACGTTACCAGTGTAGGTTATATATCACCCGATGGGCTTATGAAAGTGGCTCCACTCTTTATTATAATGGTGCACTTGCCTTAGCAGGGCATAGGGAAGCTTTGCCAACTAAGGTGATATAGTTGGATTATGGTGTTCTTTACCTTGGCAGGGTTCAGAACTGTTTTGCTAACTAGAGTTATATAGTTAGATTCCATGTAGCTCACATGGTTTATTATCGGTTATAAGAAACTCCCGTATGAAAGCTTTTCGGTTTAAGTTATATGATACTCTACTTTTGAAAGTTGATCTTCTATTTTCATGTCTTATGTTTAACTATGATTTTACTCATGAATTCTCTTGTTATGCATGGTTTCAGTCTTTCAAGCATGATTCAAGCATGTTTACATTTATTGTTGCATAGACTTATATATTTAGTACATCCTATAGTACTGACGCATTTTGCGCTGCATCCTTTTATGATGCAGATTCGAGCGCCTGCCCTCAGACTCGTGGCTAGGCTACGCCAGACATTCATCTGATTATTAGTAATTCCTCATTATTCGAGGACTAGAGTTAGGGCGTCCATCTTTATGCTTTCATTTCAGATTCTGAGTTAGCTGGGGGCTTATCCCAGCAACTCTTTATGACAGTTAGAGGCTTTTCAGACATAGACGGTATGTGAGTCCCTTTTTGGATTTGTATTCCTATTTGACTTGATTATCTATACATTTGATTTCAGATCTTCTTATTATGCTTTTACTTGTCTACTTGATTTATTTGAGTTATGCTATGACCAAAGGTTAGCTTGGGGCACTTGTGGTCCCAGGTCTCGTGTTACGTTAAGGGGGTAGTCTCGAGACGTGACAAACTTGGTATCAGAGCCTCAGGTTCAAGAGTCCTAGGATGTCTGAAAGCCGCATCGAGTAGAGTTTCTTTCATGTGTCTGAAAGCCGCATCGAAGGAAACTATGATATGTCTTAAAAAAATTCACTTCTTTCATGATCATATCATGCGATAGAGTTCAACTCTAATATATCTCTAATCCTTTCCTTGTATATTTCAGATTATGCCTCGACGTGCTATGCCTCACCGAGCTGCTCGGAATGCTGCTCCTCCAGTTCCAGCCCCCGAGGTCATAAATGAGAAGTTCAGAAACGTCATCCACATGCTAGCCCAGACTGTGGCCGCTCAGGCCAACCAGCCGGCTCCTATCCCCATCCACCCTCAAGGTAGGGTAGCGGCCCGAGTTCATGATTTTATCGGTATGAACACGCCTGAATTCTGGGGTTTGAAAGTGAGGTGAAGATCCACTAAATTTTATCGATGAAGTGAAGAAAATCTTTGATATGATGCAAGGGGTTGGTGTTGATAGTGTCGAGTTAGCATCCTATCAACTCAAGGATGTAGCTCATATCTGGTTTACGCAATAGAAGGAAGTTAGGGCTAGGGACGTGGTCCCTATGACTTGGGAGTATTTCGAGAGGGCTTTCCTTGACCGATTCTTCCCGAGGGAGTTAAGGCAAGCGAAGGCCGAGGAGTTTGTGAACTTGAGACAGGGATCCATGACTGTTCAGGAGTATGGGTTGAGGTTCACCCAGCTTTCCAGATATGCTCCTGCTATGGTGGCTGACCCACAGGATCAGATGAGCAAGTATATCTATGGAGTCTCGGATTTGGAAAAGAAGGAGTGTAGATCTGCTATGTTGTTGAGTGACATGAGTATCTCCAGACTTATGATTCATGCTCACCAGATTGAAGGAGACAAACTTAGGAGATTGCTAAGGAGAAAAAAAGTCAGATCTGAGGGTTCGAGATTTAGCCATCAGAAGTCCGGAGGCGGACATCGATCTTCCTTTCAGAAGAGGTCATCATGACCTGTGCATTCTACCGCTAGTGCTCTTTCTCAGGCCTCGTCATGATCAGTCAGGTAGAGGTGCATGCTATTATTCTCAATGGAGTGGTGCAAAGGGGCCTTCCTAAGCTGTTTGCACCAAATGTGGAAAGAATCATCCCGGCGAGTGTCTAGTTGGTTCAGGTGGTTGTTTTGGATGTGGCAAGATTGGTCACAGGATTAGAGATTGCCCTTTATCTAAGAAGGGACCGGGTGGTGGCAGGACTCAGTCTTCCCCAGCAGCTCCAGCAGGTCGACCAGCCCAGCATGATACTGCTTCTAATTCTGGTGGTCAGCGCCAGAACCGCCTTTATACCATATCCTTTCGACAGGACAAGGAGAGTTCATGTCACGACCCAGGCCATCGTGAGTGGCACCCACCCAACCCCCGGATGAGCGAACCAATAGAGTTCAACCCTTAGCCTAGACTAACAGCCTAAAACCAGCAAAATAGTAAGTAAACTAGCAATTAAATAAGCAAAGAACTATACCAGTAATAATCCTATGGAAAATCCCCCTAGAAACTAAAAGTCGCAGTACCAAACAATTCTACCAACATCTAGAGTACGGGGATGCAACCCCAAAAGGAAAATATGAAAGTAGTTTTAAGCCCGAAACAAGTGGGCTGAAACTCTAAAGATAGATTCAAGGTAGCCTGATCGAGCAGCTCACCCTTGAAGTTCGAAATCGCTGGTGCTATAGATGAGGTCGCGTCTCAGCTGCTGGAAGATTTCCTGTACTCACAAAAAGAAAATCAAGTGCAGTATCAGTACACCACCACTGTGTACTGGTAGGATCATCATCCAGTTTCCAAATAAAAAGTGTATAAGCAGTACAACAATATCAAGTAAATAGTATGGAAGACATGCAACAATGTTAACAGGCACACCTAGACTACAAGTCTCTACTTAGCTTGTTCCCACATGAAATCCACCTCTTATACTCTAACCCACCATCACATTGCCATAACCTATACCTTTCCGTCTAGCCCGGACCCACCCTGGGATCCCCTCTAGACAACACCTAAGTGTCAATGAACAACCCGGCCTAATCCAAGACCAACTCAATGATATAACAGAATTTCCCGGTCACTCAAGGACCACCAAACAAGTAACACATTTCAATAAATAACCCGGTCCACTCACGGAAACAATATCAGTCAATGCAGCACAACAATATAAATGCAATGATGCAGTAAAATAAACCCATACCAGGCGTGGTACCCGAGCCAACCATTAGTATTCCCGTACCAGGCGTGGTACCCAAACCAACCGTTAGTATTCCCGTACCAGGCATGGTACCCGAGCCAACTGAATGTCAATAATCCACAGTCAAATAGATAAACAAACAACTTGTAAACCAACAAGTAAACACACTGTTCAACTCACAGACTGTAAAACAGGAACCTTAGACTTTCTACACAACTTCCCTAAGCAATGTAATTCATACAAACACTTAGATAAGAGTACAAAATAATACAACATTCACAGGAATCATAAGCCATCACTTACCTCAAAATGATCCAAGCTCTACTCAACCCGAGCTTGCCAGTGTTCCGGATTCCTTTCTCGTTCTTAGTCTAAAATAACATACAAGTACATGAAATTAACAAACAAGGCCTGCACATTACCCGGATTACACTAAATCCCAAAACCCCAGGCCACCCATGATCATTCCACCCTTTTTTGGGCTTTTCCATCATTAATTACCCTTGTTCTATTGTTTTTACGGATAAAACTAGAGAATTTAACAACCTATGATCATAATATCTTACTTTACCAATACCCAAGAACATTCATGCTTTAAATCTCCTTCCTTCCCCAGATTCTACCATTCCTAGGTTATTCCAACCTTCCCCTATGTTCCCTCCTAGCAATTCTGCCGCGTAGGAAAAGTAGTACGAAGATTGGGAAGTAGAAACCTTACCTTAGGGAAGAAAATCAAAGGAAAACGGAGGAAAATTGACTGGAATCGCCTAGCCCTTCTCCCAAAATGAAGTTGTGAAAACTGAACGTTTTGGGGAATGTTTCTGCATTAAAATACTGTCGGCCCGCTATAGCTGTCCCCACTATGCTATAGCGGTCCCGCTATAATGGATGACTTCCGCTATAGCGATCTTAAGCAGCGTTGACCATCTTGACCACTACCATAGCGGTATTTTACACCGCTATAGTGGAGGTTGCTATGGAGGACCGTTGCACTCGTCACGGACAGAATGTCCTTAAATCTCCCAGATTTGGCCATTTTACAGCACACTTGCTTCCCCCGATGACCCAAAACAACCCCTTCACGTCAAATGTGATTTCGGGAGTTCTACTTACCCAAATTCAATTCCAAAAAGTCCCCCGGACTCCTTTATGTATTGGCTACGTGGAAAACTAGCTCAAACCAAGATACCTAACCCAATCCTTACCCAGATTTCCCTAGACTCCACCTCGCTCCAAAACCGGCTGAGGCTAGCCTAGCCCAGAATTTCAAACTCCCAAACTCAGAGTTTTCTAACTCTAAAACTTGGCACAATTGAACTACCCATAACAACGGATCCGGTCATTACAACATATACCAATTTACCCATCGTTCATCCCCGAATGATCAATCCCAAAATTACGGAAATAAAAGAAGGGAAGTGTAGTACCTGAATCCTCAAACAATTGAGGGTACTTATCCCGCATGTCCTTCTTGGTTTCCCAAGTGGCTTCCTCAACCGGAAGATGCTTCCACTGAACTTTCACCATATCAATCACATTTGTCCTCAACCTTCGGACATCCCGAGCAAGAACCAAGACTGATTCCTCTTCATAACGAAGATCCTTGTCGAAAAGTACCTTGTCCCACTTGATGATATAATCCCCATCCCCATGGTATCGCTTAAGCATGGATACATGGAATACCGGATGGATGCTCAACAAACTAGGTGGCAGTGCTAACTTGTAAGCCACTGGCCCCACAATCTCAAGAACCTCAAACGGATCGATGAACCGAGGGCTAAGCTTGACCTTCTTACCAAACCGCATGAGCCCTTTCATTGGTGATACCTTCAACAATACCCGTTCACCAACCTGAAATTCCATGTCCCGGACCTTGCAATTTGCATACTCCTTCTGCCTGCTTTGGGCAGCTAGTAACTTGGTCTGAATGCCCTTTACCTTTTCTTGCGCTTCCTTTACTAAGTCCACGCCCAGAGGCTTTACATCGCCTTCCTCAAACCACCCAACTGGTGTTCTGCAGTTCCTCCCATACAATGCCTCAAACGGTGCCATATTAATACTGGAGTGGTAACTGTTGTTATACGAGAATTAGCACAATGGTAGGAACTGGTCCAAATGGCCCCCGAAGTCTATCACACATACTCTCAGCATGTCCTCCAATACCTGGATCGTCCTCTCTGACTGGCCATCAGCCTGAGGATGGAAGGTTGTGCTAAAAGTGAGTTGTGTACTCAACTCTTCATGTAGCTTGCCCTAAAATTTAGAGGTGAACTGCGTACCCCTGTCTGAAATGATGGACAGTGGCACCCCATACAATCTCACAATCTCCTACACATAGATCTTAGCCAATTGCTGCGAGTTGTAATCTACCCTGACCGAAATGAAATGAGCAGACTTGGTCAGCCTGTCAACAATGACCCAAATTAAGTAATACTACCCCAATGTCTGGGGAATACCCACCACGAAATACATGGCTATCATTTCCCACTTCCACTCTGGAATTGGCATCCTCTGAAGTAGTCCTGCAGGTCTCTGATATTCATACTTTACCTGCTGGCAGTTCTAACATTTGGACACAAAATCAACTATGTCCTTTTTTATTCTGATCCACCAGTAATGCTGCCTGAAGTTCCTGTACATTTTAGTCACACCCAGATGAATTGAGTATCACGAACCATGAGCTTCTACCAGGATTTTCTGAATCATATCATCCACCCGAGGAACACAAATCCTCTCCTTGAAATGCAACACTCCACCAGAGTCTAACATGACGTCTCTGGACTCCCCAGATATTACCTTGCCTCGTAGATTACTCAGTTTTGGATCCTGAAACTGTTTGGCCTTTATTTACTCTATGAAGGTGGCTTTGACCTCAATGCTGGCCAATAACCCACCTTGATCTAAAATACCCAAGTGCATGAACTTGGCCTCCAAAGCCCAAATTTCCTTAGCTAGTGGTCGTTTGGACACCCCCAAACAAGCCAAGCTACCCATGCTAACTATTTTCTGGCTTAATGCATCTGCCACCACATTAGCCTTACCTGGATGGTACTAAATGGTCACATCATAGTCCTTCAATATCTCCATCCACCTTCTCTGCCTCAAATTTAAATCCTTTTGAGTGAATACGTGTTGTAGACTGCGATGATCTATGAATACCTCACACTTGACACCATAAAGGTAGTGTCTCCAAATCTTTAGTGCAAAAATCACTGCTGCCAACTCTAAGTCGTGAGTTGGGTAATTCCTCTCATGCACCTTCAACTGCCTAGATGCATAGGCTATCACATTCCTATCTTGCATCAACACAGCACCCAAACCAGAATGTAAAATATCACAGTAAACAATAAAGTTTTTCCCTTCAACCGGCAAGGACAATATAGGAGCCATGGTCAAAAGTGTCTTGAGCTTTTGAAAGCTCTCCTCGTACTTGTCGGAGCACACAAATGGTACATCTTTTTGTGTCAGCCTGGTTAGGTGTGTAGCAATAGATGCAAAACCCTTTATGAACCTCCTGTAGTATCATGCGAGTCTAACAAAACTTCTCACCTTTGTCACCGAGCTAGGTCGGGCCCAACTCTTAACTGTCTCGATCTTTTGGGGATCTACCATTACCCCCCGTTCTGACACTACATGCCCCAAGAATGCCACTGAAGCCAACCAAAACTCACACTTAGTGAATTTTGCATAAAGCTTTTGGTGTCTCAAGATATCCAGCACAATATGGAGATGATTAGCATGCTCCTCCCTACTCTTAGAGTAGATCAAAATATCATTGATGAACACGATAATGAAGGAATCCAAGTATGGCTTAAATACCCTATTCATCAAACTCATGAATGCTGCCGGTGCATTGGTCAAACCAAACGACATTACTAGGAATTCGTAATGCCCATATCGAGTCTGAAAGGTAGTCTTAGGAATGTCCTCGGGCCTAATTTTTAACTGATGGTACCCCGACCTAAAGTCGATTTTCAAAAATATTGATGCACCCTGAAGTTGGTCAAACAAATCATCTATACGGGGTAGAGGGTACTTATTTCAGATGGTCACCTTGTTCAACTGCCTATAATCTATGCACATTCGCATACTACCCTCCTTCTTCTTTACAAATAAAACTGGAGCACCCCAAGGCGAAGCACTGGGATGTATAAATCCCTTATCTAGGAGTTCTTGTAGCTGAGTCTTAAGTTCCCTTAACTTTGCCAGAGCCATACGATACGGAGGAATGGAAATGGGACGAGTGTCTGGCTCCAAATCAATACAGAAATCTACATCCCTGTCCGGAGGCATACCAGGCAAGTCCGCTGGAAACACTTCTAAAAATTCAGAAACCACTGGAACTGACTCAATAGACAGGGACTCCACACTATCATCCCGAAGATGAGCCAAGAAGGCCATACACCCCCTCTCCACAAGCTTCCTAGCCCGAACAAACGATATTATCTTAACTGGCTTAGGCCTGTACACACCTTTCCACTCTAGTCTATCCTTACCCGGAATCTCTAGAGCCACAGTCTTGGTGTTACAGTTCAACACATCATGATAAGGAGATAGCCAGGTCATACCCAAGATAATATCAAAATCATCCATATCCAGAATTACCAAGTCTATCCAAGTATGCAACCCCACAAACACCACAGAACAGTCACGATAAACATGAGTCACAATCACAGACTCTCCAACCGGGGTAGAAATATGGATTGGGGAATCAAGGATATCACAAATTAGGTCCAGACCTAACGCAAAATTCACAAACACATAAGAAAATGTAGAACCTGGGTCAAATAATACCGAAGCCATTTTATCGCAGACAAAAATGGTACCTGTGATCACCGCATCTGAGGCTTCCGCCTAAATCCTCCCTGGAAAAGCATAGAAATGAGCCCAATCATAAATCCGGGCAACTTCCCGGGCCAACTGCGCTGCACCCCTGCCTGCGCTGCTATTTCCCCTGTCTCTCAGGCCTCTCTGAAAATTACCTCGCCACCCTATGGATGACCCCTAGCATTATCGTCTCTGCCTGTCGGGACCACTGCTCTAGACTATTGCTGACCCTGATTACCTGTCTGCCTATGTGGACACTCCCTCTTAAAGTGGCCCAGATCACCACAATGGAAGCAACCACGGTCAAGTGTAGGTCTGCTAGCTGATGTATATGACGCTACCAACATCTAGAATACGGGGATGCAACCCCAAAAGGAAAATATGGAAATAGTTTTAAGCCCGAAATAAGTGGGCTGAAACTCTAAAGATAGATTCAAGATAGCCTGATCGAGCTGCTCACCCTTGAAGTCCAAAATGGCTGGTGCTATAAATGAGGTCGCGTCTCAGCCGCTGAAAGATTTCCTGTACTCACCAAAAGAAAAGCAAGTGCAGTATCAGTACACCACCACTGTGTACTGGTAGGATCTGTCGCGCCCTATTTCGAATCGGCCGAAACAGTGCACAACGTATGGTCGTCGTGACTCTCTGGTTTTGAAAATTTTATTTTTTAGAGTCGCCACCTAAATTTTAGGAAAACTTAGGAAACCATTTTTTTGTAAAAACTCTGTTTTGGTCTTTCAAAAACGTTTGAGATTCTGAGTAAGGGTTTTGGTTACTCGAGGGGAAGGTGTTAGGCACCCCTCAAAGCCTATCCGAAGATAGTCCTTACACTTAGTTTAGGAAAAAATATTTGGGAAAATTATTGCTCATTATTTGCTTAAAAAGATGATAAAAAATACTTTTTTATTAATTTAAAGAAAAGTTCAAGATATATGACACATACTACTACAATATACAAAGAATATAAAATATTTATGGCTAGAAAATGCACATATATATATGTCAAAAATATATGAAAAAATTTAATAGTAATATTCTTATCATAACTATAATATATAGAACTCTATGATTTGTAAAAATATATACTTAAAAAGCTACGTAAAAAAAATTAAAGATATTATTTATACAAATATACTTTTTGTAAAGTAAAAAATATATGTAGTTTTTAGAGTTTGGGAAAGTTTATGACATGTTTATTAAAAAGAAAATAAAGATGACATATGTATATTTAAAATATAAGAAATCATGTGAAAAGTTTATTATTTAAAAGATTTGGATAAGTAAAAAAAAACATGTAGGAAATAAGTATACCGGCAATAGAGAAAAATATTAAAAAAATCATATTTATTTCGTAAATATATTTCATGTAAAAGAATAATTTGAAGACTTGAGTAGAGAATGAAAATTATTTGTTTCATATAAAGAAGACTTTTTTTGTAAAGTGAAAAAATAAACATGCGTTAAATATGAAAGAAAGTATTATGTACGTAAATGTAATTGCGATAAAATAATATATGTATAATTTAAGTAGGAAGACGGGTAAGTAAAATATAAATATATACCTTGTAATAGATAGCATATGACATATATACCATGCGTTTTGATGCCTTAAAAAATCTGAAAATCTCAAAAAAATAAATATATATAGAGAACCAATAAAGTTCAACCCTTAGCCTAGACTAACAGCCTAAAACCAGCAAAAGAGAAAGTAAACTAGCAATTAAATAAGCAAAGAACTATACCAGTAATAATCCTGCAGAAAATGCCCCTATAAACTAAAAGTCGCAGTACCAAACAATTCTACCAACATCTAGAATACGGGAATGCAACCCCAAAAGGAAAATATGGAAATAGTTTTAAGCCCGAAATAAGTGGGCTGAAACTCTAAAGATAGATTCAAGATAGCCTGATCGAGCTGCTCACCCTTGAAGTCCGAAATGGCTGGTGCTATAAATGAGGTCGCGTCTCAGCCGCTGGAAGATTTCCTGTACTCACCAAAAGAAAAGCAAGTGCAGTATCAGTACACCACCACTGTGTACTGGTAGGATCTGTCGCGCCCTATTTCAAACCGGCCGAAACAGTGCACAACGTATGGTCGTCGTGACTCTCTGGTTTTGAAAATTTTATTTTTTAGAGTCGCCACCTAAATTTTAGGAAAACTTAGGAAACCATTTTTTTGTAAAAACTCTGTTTTGGTCTTTCAAAAACATTTGAGATTTTGAGTAAGGGTTTTGGTTACTCGAGGGGAAGGTGTTAGGCACCCCTCAAAGCCTATCCGAAGATAGTCCTTACACTTAGTTTAGGAAAAAATATTTGGGAAAATTATTGCTCATTATTTGCTTAAAAAGATGATAAAAAATACTTTTTTATTAATTTAAAGAAAAGTTCAAGATATATGACACATACTACTACAATATACAAAGAATATAAAATATTTATGGCTAGAAAATGCACATATATATATGTCAAAAATATATGAAAAAATTTAATAGTAATATTCTTATCATAACTATAATATATAGAACTCTATGATTTGTAAGAATATATACTTAAAAAGCTACGTAAAAAAAATTGAAGATATTATTTATACAAATATACTTTTTGTAAAGTAAAAAATATATGTAGTTTTTAGAGTTTGGGAAAGTTTATGACATGTTTATTAAAAAGAAAATAAAGATGACATATGTATATTTAAAATATAAGAAATCATGTGAAAAGTTTATTATTTAAAAGATTTGGATAAGCAAAAAAAAAACATGTAGGAAATAAGTATACCGGCAATAGAGAAAAATATTTAAAAAATCATATTTATTTTGTAAATATATTTCATGTAAAAGAATAATTTGAAGACTTGAGTAGAGAATGAAAATTATTTGTTTCATATAAAGAAGACTTTTTTTGTAAAGTGAAAAAATAAACATGCGTTAAATATGAAAGAAAGTATTATGTACGTAAATGTAATTGCGATAAAATAATATATGTATAGTTTAAGTAGGAAGACGGGTAAGTAAAATATAAATATATACCTTGTAGTAGATAGCATATGACATATATACCTTGCGTTTTGATGCCTTAAAAAATCTGAAAATCTCAAAAAAATAAATATATATAGCGAACCAATAGAGTTCAACCCTTAGCCTAGACTAACAGCCTAAAACCAGCAAAAGAGAAAGTAAACTAGCAATTAAATAAGCAAAGAACTATACCAGTAATAATCCTGCAGAAAATGCCCCTATAAACTAAAAGTCGCAGTACCAAACAATTCTACCAACATCTAGAATACGGGGATGCAACCCCAAAAGGAAAATATGGAAATAGTTTTAAGCCCGAAATAAGTGGGCTGAAACTCTAAAGAGAGATTCAAGATAGCCTGATCGAGCTGCTCACCCTTGAAGTCCGAAATGGCTGGTGCTATAAATGAGGTCGCGTCTCAGCCGCTGAAAGATTTCCTGTACTCACCAAAAGAAAAGCAAGTGCAGTATCAGTACACCACCACTGTGTACTAGTAGGATCTGTCGCGCCCTATTTCGAACCGGCCGAAACAGTGCACAACGTATGGTCGTCGTGACTCTCTGGTTTTGAAAATTTTATTTTTTAGAGTCGCAACCTAAATTTTAGGAAAACTTAGGAAACCATTTTTTTGTAAAAACTCTGTTTTGGTCTTTCAAAAACGTTTGAGATTCTGAGTAAGGGTTTTGATTACTCGAGGGGAAGGTGTTAGGCACCCCTCAAAGCCTATCCGAAGATAGTCCTTACACTTAGTTTAGGAAAATATATTTGGGAAAATTATTGCTCATTATTTGCTTAAAAAGATGATAAAAAATACTTTTTTATTAATTTAAAGAAAAGTTCAAGATATATGACACATACTACTACAATATACAAAGAATATAAAATATTTATGGCTAGAAAATGCACATATATATATGTCAAAAATATATGAAAAAATTTAATAGTAATATTCTTATCATAACTATAATATATAGAACTCTATGATTTGTAAGAATATATACTTAAAAAGCTACATAAAAAAAATTGAAGATATTATTTATACAAATATACTTTTTGTAAAGTAAAAAATATATGTAGTTTTTAGAGTTTGGGAAAGTTTATGACATGTTTATTAAAAAGAAAATAAAGATGACATATGTATATTTAAAATATAAGAAATCATGTGAAAAGTTTATTATTTAAAAGATTTGGATAAGCAAAAAAAAACATGTAGGAAATAAGTATACCGGCAATAGAGAAAAATATTTAAAAATCATATTTATTTCGTAAATATATTTCATGTAAAAGAATAATTTGAAGACTTGAGTAGAGAATGAAAATTATTTGTTTCATATAAAGAAGACTTTTTTGGTAAAGTGAAAAAATAAACATGCGTTAAATATGAAAGAAAGTATTATGTACGTAAATGTAATTGCGATAAAATAATATATGTATAATTTAAGTAGGAAGACGGGTAAGTAAAATATAAATATATACCTTGTAGTAGATAGCATATGACATATATACCATGCGTTTTGATGCCTTAAAAAATCTGAAAATCTCAGAAAAATAAATATATATAGAGTATAACAAAAATATTTATAAAATATTGGAGTTAGAATAAGATAATACATGGGTTATAAATAAATATAAAAATGGCTTGCCTAGATTAGACAAAGAATTCTATAGTTTACGGCCTAAGAATGACTAAATATTCGTTTGAAATAAATTGAATCGCTAATTAGTGTTTTTGAAAATCTACCGCAAGTTATTTAAGCAAGTTTTCCTTGAAACAAGCCTACATTAATTAATCTTTAAGAAAAATCTGCTATATTTACTATTTATTATTACTATTTTGAAAGTGTTTACTCACTAATTTTTAAAGTATTTACAAGGGAAAACCCGAAACATTTGCCTAAACTAAAAGAGTGAAGGAAACTCACTTTCAAAATTTCAAACTAAATAAAGTAATCCACGAAACTATAAGCCGAAGAATAAACGTTAATCAAAATCACAAAAAAAACACATATCCAAATAATACAAGGTTAGTTAAAACAATTCAAGTAAGCATAAAAGAAAAGCAATAAAAAAAAGTAAAAGGATAGATACGCCAAGTTACTTTGGAGGAACTAAACTTCTAAAGAAAGACTCTGAGCACCGCGATAGTTCCTAATAGCTGCTCGACCCAAATATATTGGGCCGAAAGTGAGTTTCAAATGAGAACTCTAGCTCTCCAGTTGTTTCATGTAGCACAAAAAAAAATGATAAGGATTAGTAACTTGAATAACAAAATTTGCAAAAAATGTAGAAATATGCCAAGCTAATAATAAAGTGATAAGGAAAACAAACATGTTATTTGGTAAATACACAAGCATATATGAAAGACGACGTGTAACCATATTTTATTTCATTTTTTTTATATTTAAGCGATCTTAGGTAAAACAAACAACTTCAACACTAGTCGATTATTAGAAAACAAAGTACACAACAAAGTAGCTATATAAATCTTTATTATTAAAGAAGTAGTTATGAACAAATCACTTCAAAAAGATAACACTAGTAACCGAAAGATTAAAAGGGAACCAAACTACTACGTTGGCTTATAATGAATTCCTTAAGTTAGTATTCCCAAAATTCATCCGAGCTAAGAACCAAAATATTAAAATATGGGCAGCCCTCTTTTTAACATTATACACTAATTCAATCACTTTTTAATAGGATTAAGGTGCAAACAAGACCACAATGTTAACAAACGCTAAAAAAGTAATAATCATAATATGTACATTTCTATCCTAAGCAACATTTTTCCGGGACTAACGAAATAACTAAACTTATTGAAAAAAATTTCTACCTTAAGAAATTAAACTACAAGAAATGCAAGCATAACATACATATACTTTTCCGGTCTAAACAAAATCAACCAACCCAACAAAAATGACAACAAATCATATTAACGAATCTAATCCACCAATTTCACTATTAAATCAATCTTCCTAAAATTAAAATAAATAAAAAATATCATACATATCCTATTTTCATGCCCGGGCAGCCATACGTAGTTATGAGCAAGGCAAGGCGAGACAACTACATACTCTACATACTCAAGCGAAAATCAACCAACAAACCAAAGGAAATGATAACGAACATAATATAAAGATTGAACTTAAACTACCAATTTTAATCCAACAACTTCACTGCCCAATCTTGTTTCCGAAAAATAATAATAAAAAAAAATTGTTTCTCACATATGGCAGCCGCACCCGGTCAACAGCAAAACCCAAACGATACATTCTTTACGAAAACATATCATACGAAAATAAAGAAAAACAGAAACTAAACTATAAGAAGGATTTTTACCTTGTGTTGGGCAGCAAAACGGAGGCGTTGACGTCAAGTTCTCCGGCCGAAACTCGAACTCAAAAGCTTGAAACTCTGGAATGATTTTTCACTGATTTTTTTCCGGATCTTTTAGATGCTTTATGGGTGATTTTTCCTCTCCTTTCTTCCTTTTTTCTTTTTTTCTTGGGGTGAAAAGAAACCCACTATTTATAGGGAAAATCCGGACTTGAAAATCCGAATTTGAACCCAAACTTTAACCAAAAAAAACGTGACCAAGAGAGGGGGGAAGATTCAAATTTTGAATCCAATTTTTTGCACCAAAACGGGACTGATTTCTGGCCATCCCGAAATCACGAGTTGGGATGGCCAAAAATAGAGATTCTTGGCAGATGGTGGCAGCATTTTGGCGTTTTTGGGGTGGCGTTTTGGTGCCATTTTTGTGTAAGGGAGAAGAGAGGAGAAGAAAGAAGAAGATTTTGGGGTTGTTTTGGGAAGAAGATGATGGAGGAAGATGGAGATGGAAGAGAAAGAAAAGGAAAAGATTCTGATTTTGGGGGAAAGGAGAGAGAAAATGTGTGGGGGGTTTAATGAGGAGAGAGAGAGAAATGTGTGGGGGGTGAGGAGAGAGAGAGGAACGTTGGGGGGGGGGTTGAATCCTTGACCGATTTTGATCCGTCCGATCAATTGATCGGACGGTTAAGATTAATTCGGAATAAGAATTAAAAGAATAGGAAATAATATATATATATATATATTAAGTGAGATAAAAGGCTTAAAAATTGTGACCGTTGGATTAGATTGGAGGGCCACGATTGAAATCAAAGAAACACAAATTCATGTGATGCCTACGTGGCACACATGGATTGGCTAATTAAAAGAGTCTAAAATTGCCACATTATTTTGCTCAAACTGGCTATTTTAAAAATTCCAATTGTAGCCAATTCTTAACAAAATAACCAAAATTCGTTAATTTGAAAAATAATTAATTTGTAAAATTAATTAATTTATAAAAATTGGTTTAAAAATATAATAAAATAAAATAAGTTCAATTAGTAATTAGTTAAATAATTAAGCTTTCTAAATTATAAAAAAAAATATTTATTTACAAGAGTAAAAAATTAAAACTAACCAAAAATTGGTTTATTTCCTTAAAAATACTTTATTTGACGTAAAAAATAATTTTGAACGACTCAAAACATGAAATAAATATTTGTAGATTTATAAAATATTTGAATTTATAGAAAATAATATATATGAGATAGTTTTCTTAAAAAATGAGTGGCAAATTACTAAGGTAATTTCAAAATATTTATTTTCATAAATATATTATTTATTAAAATAATATAGAGGGTAAAAATTGGGTGTCAACAGTTGCCCCATTTCTTTGGCCGTGGATGAGAGTAGAGAAGGCGTGGAGAAAGAAATATTGACACATCCTAATGTTAACCGACCAACAAAATATTTTTTGAGCAAAAAGTGACATGAGTTTTGGGAAGTTATGGTCGAGCTCAGGCTTTCGAGCTGCCTACATATCTCGGGTTTCACGAGAAATCAGCCCATATGTAGTTCGAGAGAATTGAATCTTTGCAAATTTGATCGACTTCAAAAATTTACCCCAGTGTCGAGTTATGGTAACACTGATATCTTTTAGTGGTGATTGAGAGTATTTTAGCATGAATGGAGTGGATACGGCCATGCTTAAACCAAGCTTACCTACATATCCCTAGATGTGGGAATCAGGCTGAATGTAGTTCTAAAAGAAATCTTAGAATGAGAAACACTCCGCAATAATTTCTACTGAGGATTTTGGTAGGAAAAAGATCACGGACCTTCAAAAATTGCCCCAGTGTCAAGTCATGATGACACTGGGATGTAAGAAAAGCTATGGAATATAGAAGTAAATTCGAATTGACTTGAGTCGAGTTCTGAGGAGAAATTCTTGACGTAGCTAGGGATGCTTGACATTCCGCTAGCTTGCCCTAGTTTGCTGCTTAGAGGGTAGTTCCACGTTGTAATGCGTTGTCCTGCAAAACAGGTAAAAAGATCACAAAGTACCTGTCGCAGTTCAAAATTATAAATTAAATTGTAATGTAAAGAGTAGAGTGTAGATATTCAAACGATTATCGACGTCTCCGTTATGCGGAATGAATGTGATGTAGTCAAAGCAACTTGTGAAGTAAAGCCTCTTGACTGGCGGGGAAACACTTGAAAGTAAAGCCTCTCGACTGGCGGGGCAACACTTGTAATGTAAAGCCTCTCGACTGGCGGGGCAATCTTGTAAAATAAAGCCTCTCGACTGGCGGGGCAATACTTGAAAAGTAAAGTCTTCATCTGGCGAATCAGTCGTGAAATCTCCCTTTGACGGAGCAGTCCTTAATGCAAAAATGAGGATGTTGCTAGCATGCATGCTATGATGATGTTTGCTATGATGCAGTCTCCGATTGGCGGAGCATGATTTGATTGCTAATATACATTTCTCTGATTTGGCAGAGTGTCGTTTTGCTTGCTTATGTACATGCTCCAATTGGTGGAGCGTCGCTTTGATGGCTTATGTACAAGCTCCGATCGACGGAGCGTCGTCTTGTTTGCTTATGTACAAGCTCATCGTCAGAGCGTCGCTTTGTTTCCTTATGTACAAGCTCCAATTGTTAGAGCGTCATTTTGTTTGCTTATGTACGGCCTCCAATTGGTGGATTTTGATGAAGTTAGTCAGCATTCTCCAATTGGCAGAGTTTATTTGACGCAATTAAATGGCAATCTCCGATTGGCGGAGTTATTTAACAAAGTCAGATGGCGGGCTCCGATTGGCGGAGTTTATTTGAAAAAAAATAAACTATCCTATTTGTCCTATGAGGGCCCTCTATCTTCGATACTTGATCCGGATCTCGGACGTACCTTGCAAAGACATAAATGAAAACCTTTTAAGAATTGTAAGAACCCGGATAAAGTATTTTTTTTATTTTTTTTAAAAAAATAGAGTAGGGAAAGAGTATTTTGGCTTATGGTGTCGTGATAGCCGAAAGATTTCTCCAATCAAGTTTATGAGTTTGACTTGACATCACCCTTCTTGATTCTTATTTTCTTGCGCTCAAAGAAAAGTTCTTAGTTTTGGGAGGGGTGTTGATTTGTGTCGACTTGTGGACCCTGGCCTTGCCGTTGGATTCCTTCAAAACCTCCTTGGTTGCTTGCAATTTCCTATTTCGGAGACTCAGTAGGTGGAAAGGCAGTAAAATATTTTTTAAAAATATATATATATATATATTTATTATTATTATTTTTAGAAAAAATAAGTATACTTTGTATATACTAGGCGCATATATATAGTAATTGTTCATCATTTTTTAGATTATGACATGTTCTGAAATCCAATCAAGCTTTTCTATTAGTTGATGACGTCGAAATGTAGTCTTCTCGTAGCTCCGAATTTTGGTGACGCTCCTCTATCTCTTTGTAGATGTCGTGATTACTCTGAAGATATGTTAAAAAATAAAAGGGGGGAGGTTTTTCCTATGGGTATAACCGAATCTTTTAGGTTGCCTACGTATCCCCAAATGGGAATCAGGTCTGTATATAGTTTGGGATATGAAGGAAGGATTAAAATATGTAATGCATTGACCGAGCCTGGCTCAGGCTGCCTACGTATCCAAACAGAATCAGGTCATGACGTAGTTCAAGTACAATAGGGGAAATGAAAAATATGAAATGCATTGACCGAGCCTGACTCAGGCTGCCTACGTATCCAAACGGAATCAGGTCATGACGTAGTTCAAGTACAATATGAAAAATGAAAAAGATGAAATGACTGAATCCGATGAGGATTGCCTTCGTATCCCACCGAGGGAAGTCAGGTCAATCGTGGTTCTGAATACATGAAAGATGATATTTTTGGGTTTTTCTAAGGGAGATCGGACTCGATGTGGGTTGCCTACGTATCCCGCCGTGGGAAGTCAGGCTAATACGTAGTTCTTGTTACATTAGAGAAAAATGCAAAAAGTACAAGGAAATAACAACTAGTCCCTCTGTCTTCAAATGTAGTACTTCTTGATAGCGTCTGAATTGATCGGCTTCGTGCTCACGATGCCATCCATTTCTGCGAGGATTACTGCTCCGCCTGAGAGCACTCGGTGAACCATGAAAGGACCTTGCCAGTTTGGCGCAAATTTCCCCTTAGCTTCATTTTGGTGAGGGAATATTTTCTTCAATACTAATTGCCCTGGTGTGAATCGTCGAGGCTTGACTTTCTTGTTGAACGCTTTGATCATTCTGTTTTGATAGAGTTGGCGGTGACATACTGCATCCAGTCTCTTCTCATCAATGAGCATCAACTGTTCAATCCTGCTACGAACCCATTCCGCGTCTTCCAGACCAACCTCTTGGATGATTCTTAGAGACAGTATTTCCACTTCAGCGGGTATCGCTGCTTCCGAACCGTAGACCAACATGTAGGGGGTTGCACCAGTGGATGTTCTGATTGTGGTGCGATAGCCGAGCAAAGCATATGGTAGCTTCTCATGCCATTCTCTGTTACTATCTATTATTTTTCTCAAGATCCTCTTGATATTCTTGTTCGCGGCCTCAACTGCTCCATTCATTTGTGGTCGATATGCTGTGGAGTTTCGGTGGGAGATCTTAAACCTTTCACAAGTCTCTCTCATGAGATCACTATTAAGATTGGCTCCGTTGTCTGTTATGATTGATTCTGTAATTCCAAACCGACAAACTATGTTATTTCGGACGAAATCTGCTACCACCTTCTTAGTTACTGCCTTGTGCGTTGAAGCTTCAACCCATTTTATGAAATAGTCGATAGCTACCAAGATGAAACGGTGTCCATTTGATGTGGGAGGCTCTATGGGTCCAATTACGTCCATGTCCCAAGTAGCAAATGGCCACGGGGACCCCATCACATTGAGCTCGTTTGGCGGAACTCGTATGAAGTCGCCATGAACTTGACATTGATAACATTTTTGTACATACCGGATGCTATCCCTCTCCATAGTCATCCAAAAGTATCCTTAAAAATACTTTATTTGACGAAAAAAATAATTTTGAACGACTCAAAACATGAAATAAATATTTGTAGATTTATAAAATATTTGAATTTATAAAAAATAATATATATGAGATAGTTTTCTTAAAAAATGAGTGGCAAATTACTAAGGTAATTTCAAAATATTTATTTTCATAAATATATTATTTATTAAAATAATATAGAGGGTAAAAATTGGGTGTCAACAGGATCATCAGCCAGTTTCCAAATAAATAGTGCATAAGCAGTACAACAATATCAAGTAAATAGTACGAAAGACATGCAATAATGTTAACAAGCACACCTAGACTACAAGTCTCTACTTAGCTTGTTCCCGCATGAAATCAACCTCTTATACTCTAACCCACCATCACATGGCCATAACCTATACCTTTCTGTCTAGCCCGGACCCACCTTGGGATCCCCTCTAGACAACACCTAAGTGTCAATGAACAACTCGTCCTAATCCAAGACCAACTCAATGATATAACAGAATTTCCCGGTCACCCAAGGACCACCAAACAAGTAACACATTTCAATAAATAACTCGGTCCACTCACGGAACCAATATCAGTCAATGCAATACAATAATATAAATGCAATGATGCAGTAAAATAAACTCGCACCAGGCGTCGTACCCAAGCCAACCATTAGTATTCCCGTACCAGGCGTGGTACCCGAGCCAACTGTTAGTATTCCTGTACCAGGCGTGGTACCCGAGGCAACCGAATGTCAACAATCCACAGTCAAATATATGAACAAACAACTTGTAAACCAACAAGTAAACACATCATTCAACTCACAGACTGTAAAACAGGAACCTTAGACTTTCTACACAATTTATCTAAGCAATGTAATTCATACAAACACTTAGATAAGAGTACAAAATTATACAACATTCACAGGAATCATAAGCCATCACCTACCTCAAAATGATCCAAGCTCTACTCAACCCCAGCTTGCTCGTGTTCCGGATCCCTTTCTCGTTCTTGGTCTAAAATAACATACAAGTACATGAAATTAACAAACAAGGCCTAAACATTACCCGGATTACACCAAATCCCAAAACCCCAGGCCATCTATGATCATTCCACCCTTTTTCCGGGCTTTCCCACCGTTAACTTCCCTTGTTCTATCATTTTTACGGATAAAAATAGAGAATTTAACAACCTATGATCATAATATCTTACTTTTAACAATACCGAAGAACATTCATGCTTTAAATCTCCTTCCTTCCCTGGATTCTACCATTCCTAGGTTATTCCAACCTTCCCCCAAGTTCCCTCCTAGCAATTCTACCGCATAGAAAAAGTAGTACGAAGATTGGGGAGTAGAAATCTTACCTTAGGGAAGAAAATCAAAGGAAAATGGAGGAAAATCGCCTGGAATCGCCTAACCCTTCTCCCAAAATGAAGTTGTGAAAACTGAATATTTTGGGGAATATTTCTGCATTAAAATCCCGTCGGCCCACTATAGCGGTCCCCGCTCCTCTATAGCAGTCTTAAGCAACGTTGACCGTCTTGACCACCGCTATAGCGGTATTTTCCACCGCTATAGCGGAGGTCGCTATGGTAGACCGTTGCACTCATCACGGACAGGATGTCTAGAAATCTCTCAGATTTGGCCATTTTATAACGCACTTGCTTCCCCTGATGACCCGAAACAATCCCTTCACGTCAAACACGATTTTTCGGGAGTTTTACTTACCCAAATTCAATTCCAAAAAGTCCCTCGGACTCCTTTATGTCTTGGATACATGGGAAACTAGCTCAAACTAAGATACCTAACCCAATCCTTACCCGGATTTCCCTAGACTCCACCTCGCTCCAAAACCGGCCTAGGCTAGCCTAGCCCAGAATTTCAAACTCCCAAACCCTGAGTTTTCTAACTCTAAAACTTGGCACGATTGGACTACCCGTAATGCCGGACCCAGTCGTTACAGTCCACTAGATGTCATTACTGGTATGTTAAAAGTCTTCTCTCTGGATATGTATGCTCTATTAGACCCTGGTGCCTCCCTATCTTTTGTGACCCCTTATGTAGCATGCAAATTTGAGATTTTTTCGAATCCGCTTTTATAATCCTTTTATGTTTTTACTCCTGTTGGTGAGGTAGTCCTAGCCAAAAGAATCTACCAAAATTGTCCTATCTCAGTACTCCATAGAGTCACTTCATCGGATCTAGTAGAGTTGGAGATGACTGATTTTGATGTTATTCTTGGTATGGATTGGTTGTATGCGTGTTATGCCTCGGTTGATTGTCGTACTAGAGTTGTCAATTTCAAGTTTCCAAATGAACTTGTCTTAGAGTGGCAAGGTAGTCCTCCATCCTCTAAAAGTCATTTCATATCTTATCTTAAGGCTAGGAAGATGATTTCTAAGGGTTATGTTTATCATACAGTTAGGGTTATGGACATGGAGTCCGAAACCCCATCCCTTCAGTCTGTTCCTATTGTGAATGAGTTCCCAAAAGTGTTTCCCGAAGATTTACCTGGAGTCCCTCCTGAGCTGGAGACCGACTTTGGAATAAATTTTCTTCCAGATACGAATCCTATCTTTATTCCTCCCTATAGAATGCTCTCGCGGAACCTACGGAATTGAAGAAGCAGTTGAAAGATCTCCTTGATAAGGGTTTTATTCGACCCAACATCTCTCCATAGGGTGCTCCAGTCTTGTTCGTGTGAAAGAAAGATGGTTCCCTCAGAATGTATATCAACTACCGTCAGTTGAACAAGGTCACAATTAAGAATAAGTATCTCATTCCTAGGATTGATGACATGTTCAATCAGCTTCAGGGTGCCAGTTTCTTCTCTAAGATCGACCTTAGATCTGGTTATCATCAGCTTTGCATTAGAGAGTGTGATATTTCAAAGACAACTTTCAGAACTCGGTATGATCATAATGAATTTATGGTTATGCCTTTTGGCTTAACGAATGCTCCTACAGCCTTTATGGATTTGATGAACCTGTGTTCAAACAGTATCTAGATATGTTTGTGATTGTTTTCATTAATAATATTCTTATCTATTCTCGGAGTAAGGAGGAGCATGTGGGCTATTTGAGAGTTGTGTTGCAAACTCTCAAGGATCGATAGTTATTTGCTAAGTTTAGCAAGTGTGAGTTCTGGATGCAGTTTGTTGCTTTTTTGGGTCACATTGTGACTAGAGATGGTATTCGAGTTGATTCTCAAAAGATTAAGGCAGTAAAGAACTAGCCTAGATCCACTTCCCCATCCGATATTAGGAGCTTTTTGGGTTTGGCCGATTACTACAAGAGATTTGTGGAGTGGTTTTCTTCCATTGCTGCCCCTTTGACTCGATTGACTCAGAAGAAGGTGAAATTTAAGTGGTCTGATCTTTGTGAGAAGTACTTCTAGGAATTGAATACTAGGTTGACCACAGCTCCAGTGTTGACCCTACTCGAGGGTTTGGATGACTTTATTGTGTATTGTGATGCTTCCAGAATTGGCTTGGGTTATGTTTTCTTGCAGCGTGGTAAGGTGATTGCTTATGCTTCTAGACAACTTAAGATCCATAAGAAGAACTACCCTACTCATGATCTTGAGTTAGCAGTCGTGGTCTTTGCTTTGAAGATTTGGAGACATTACTTGTATGGTGTGCACGTGAATGTATTCACCAATCATAAGAGTCTTCAGTATGTGTTCACTCAAAAGGAATTAAATCTTCATCAAAGGAGATGGCTTGAGATCCTTAAGGATTATGACATGAGTGTACTTTACCATTCGGGTAAGGCCAATGTAGTGGCGGATGCACTTAGTAGATTGTCCATGGGTAGTGTGTCTTCGATTGAGGACGGAAAGAAGGAATTAGTTAAGGAGGTTCATAGGCTTGCTCGGTTAGTAGTTCGCCTGATGGACTCGATAGAAGGTGGTGTTATTGTTCAGAATGGTTCCGAATCATCTTTGGTAGCTGAAGTGAAGGCAAAGCAAGACAGTGATCCTATTTTGCTTCAGCTAAAGGGTGCAGTCCATCAGTAAGGAGTTGAGGTTTTCTCCCAAGGGGGAGATGATGTGCTTCGTTATCAGGGTCGATTGTGTGTGCCAGATGTAGGTGGGTTGAGACAGCAGATTTTGACTGAGGCTCATAGTTCTAGATATTCTATTCACTCTGGTGCCACAAAGATGTACCGTGATCTATGGAAAGTCTATTGGTGGAATGGTATAAAGAGGGACATAACCAGTTTTGTGGCTAAGTGTTCCAACTGTCAGCAAGTGAAGGTAGAGCATCAGCGACCAAGTGGTATGACTCAGGATATTGACCTTCCTACTTGGAAGTAGGAAGCGATAAATATGGACTTCATTACAGTTTTGCCTCATACTCTAAGGCAACATGATTCTATTTGGGTGATTATCGACAGGATGACCAAATCAGCCCACTTTTGGCTGTCAAGACTACTGATTTAGCTGATCCATGAGATAGTCCGATTGCATGGTGTTCCATTGTCCATCATTTCAGATAGAAGTACTCAGTTTACATTCCAGTTTTAGAGATCATTTCAGAGAGGTCTTGGTACCTAGGTGAAGCTTAGCACAGTTTTTCACCCACAGACGGATGGCCAGGCAGAGTGTACTATTCAGACTTTGGAGGATATGTTGAGAGCTTATGTGATTGATTTCAAGGGTAGTTGGGATGATTACTTACCTCTTATTGAGTTTGTCTACAACAACAGCTTTCACTCTAGCATCCAGATGGCTCCTTATGAGGCACTTTATGGGCAGAGGTGTAGATCTCCTATTGGTTGGTTTGAGGTAGGTGAGGCAGTTTTGATTGGTCCAGATTAGGTTCATGATACTATGGAAAAGGTTCAGATCATTAGGGAGAGGCTGAAGACCGCTCAGAGTCGATAGAAATCATATGCAGATGTGAGGAGAAGAGAGTTGGTGTTTGAGGTTGATGATTGGGTATTCCTGAAGGTGTCACCCATGAAGGGTGTGATGAGATATGGCAAGAAAGGAAAACTTAGTCCCCGCTATTTAGGTCCCTATCGAATCTTGAGGAGAGTTGGTAATATTGCTTATGAGTTGGATTTGCCATCAGCTTTAGAAGCAGTTCATCCGATTTTCCATGTTTTCTTGTTGAAGAAGTGTGTTGGTGATCTGACCTTGATTATTCCCTTGGATGATGTAGGTGTGAAGGATAGCCTTACTTATGAGGAAGTTCATGTGGAGATTTTTGATTGTCAGATTCGTAGGTTGAGGAATAAAGAAGTTGCTTCGATAAAGGTCCTTTGGAGAAATCAACTAGTTGAGAGAGCTACTTGGGAAACAGAAGCATCCATGAAAGCCAAGTACCCTCATCTCTTTCCTTCCGATCCAGTTTCAGCTTGAGGTATTAGTTTCCTCCTTAGTATATCCCTCCGATTCTATTCCATCAGTTTCCCTCATGATCCTAGCATGCATTCATATTTTCCGAAGTTAGTTCAGTTATGTTCTATGATAAAAGCTCAGTTTTCATATTTATCCTTGAGTTGCATGTCTTGTTGTTTGGTTAGGCTGTTTTCTCTCCAGTTTTTCTTGCTTAGCCTTCATTCAAGGACGAATTATCCCAAGGTAGATATATTGTAACACCCCGAAACTCAAATAAGCTATCTAACTCGAAATCCTGAAATTTTGCTGCTTCAATTATTGATCACCGCGGGCGTAGTAGCTCAGATGACTCGTAGGATTCCCTGTGGTAAACGACCAGTGGCTCTAAAGCCAGTTTTCTCCCAGCCAACGGGCGGTCACGAAGGGCATCGCAGATATGATGGCTCATGAAAATCCATCGTCGAAACTCCCCAGTTGGTTTTTCCAATTATCCCAGTGCTCCGATGGGCAAACCCCACGGGCGTCGCAGTTGCGATGGGCCATGGAAATCCGCCATCAGAACCTTCCAGCAGCCATTGCCTCGGCTGATCTTACACGATGCCTTGGCCAATGGGCCGTCGTGGGCATGACGCTCATCGGGCAGCCCGTGAGGCAAAGAAATTCTTGCAGCTTTATATTTTTAAGTCGGGGGTAAATTGATCTTTTATCTATTCTTTAAATCCTAAGTGAGGTCATTTTGACCATTTTTAGTAGGATTTTATCCCCCTAATAGCCTAATCCCTTCTCATTCTAAGTCATTCTATTCCAAAAGAAGAAAGAGTTCCTCTTCTCCAAGTTCAAGCCTCCTTTTCTTTTCAATTTCAGTTGGGTTAGCTTCAATAAGGTATGTGGATATTCAATAAGGGAATCCCTTCACCCTTATGCCCAAAATCCCAATCTTCTAAATTGAATTTATGGATTTCTAAATTAGGGTTCTTACCCAAATTGGAAAAAAATGATGGGCTTTGTTTTAAAGTATTAATTCATGACTTCTTATTCATTATCCATGTTTTAATTGAGGTTCCTTAAGTGTTTACAAAATCTCATATGTTGATGATGAATTCTAGCATGATTTCATTGAATTGCATGTTTTCAAGTAAAATTGGTATATTTAGATAACATGACCTCTATTTTCATGAAATTGCATGCCTAATTCTTCAAACTATGATTTTAGAGAGGAAAGTATATTTTGAATGATGGTTATGCAAAGCTTTAAGACTCATGATTTGTGAATTGCATGACATTAGATATGTCCTCATGCTTTTCCCAACAGTTTTGGATATTAGATATGTCCCTGTGTTTTATGAAAGGTTTGGCATCCAGATATGTCTACCTAAGTTATGAACAGTTTTGACATTAGATATGTCACAAGTATTATGAGTTATACGTATATGTTTTGGGAGTAGTATTTAGCACCGAGCGACGAGGGTTCGATTACCCAAGTCCAAAAACTATGTTGCCAGGGTAGGTTATGTATCGCCCGATGGGCTTATGAAAGTGGTTCCACTCTTTATTATCATGGTGCCCTTGCCTTAGCGGGGCATCGGGCAGCTTTGCCAATTAGGATGATATAGTTGGATTATGGTGTTCTTTACCTTGGCAGGGTTTGGAAAGCTTTGCTAACTAGGGTTATATAGTTAGATTTCATGTAGCTCACATGGTCTATTGTCGGTTATAAGAAACTCCCGTATGAAAGCTTTTCAGTTTAAGTTATATGATACTCTACTTTTGAAAGTTGATCTTCTATTTTCATGTCTTATGTTTAACTATGATTTTACTCATGAATTCTCTTGTTATGTATGGTTTCAGTCTTTCAAGCATGATTCAAGCACATTTACATTTATTGTTGCATAGACTCATATATTCAGTACATCCTATAGTACTGACGCATTTGGTGCTGCATCATTTTATGATGCAAATTCGGGCGCCTGCCCTCAGACTCGTGGCTAGACTACGCCAGACATTCAACTGATTATTGGTGAGTCCTCATTATTCGAGGACTAGAGTTAAGGCATCCATCTAATTTATGCTTTCATTTCAGATTTCGAGTTAGCTGGGGGTTTGTCTCAGCAACTCTTTATGACAGTTAGAGGCTTTTCAGACATAGACAGTATGCGAGTCTCCTTTTGGATTTGTATTCCTATTTGACTTGATTATCTATACATTTGATTTCGGATCTTCCTATTATGCTTCCGCTTGTCTACTTGATTTATCTGAGTTATGCTATGATCAAGGGTTAGCTTGGAGCACTTGTGGTCTCAGGTCCCGTGTTACGTCAAGGGGGTAGCCTCGGGGCATGACAATATTAATCATCAATAGGGCATCTAGTTTCATAAAAGGTATCTTTTTTTAAGATCGCACATTTATTCTTAGTTTGACCTTCAATCTGATCAGTTGAGCTTTTTTCTTTATATTTAAATAGGAAGAAAGCATTTGTGAAAAATAAAGCAATATTTCATATACAACGTACATATTAAATAACTTTTTTTGTTTATTATAATAGAGATAAACATCCACCCGAGCTAAAAGAAAAAAGTTATACCAACAAGCAATTTTCTGCAAAGTGAGAGTTATGTCTCCAAGCCAAACCTTGAATGCAATTGCATCACCACAGGACATAAAATAATATTCAATACATGGTTTATAATTTGTATTTGCGAAAAGAAATACATTTTCTCAAATTAATAAAGTTAAATTAATACATATTATGGACGCTTAGCCATAAAGTGTCGTTTAAGCAAAAGTGTTAATTGGAATACCTAAGGACAACTATTAATGAAAACTCATCCATTATAAAAGGTTGTTTATCCAACTAAATGAAAATACACAGTATGTGAGGATTTCACCCAAACTTTGACCCTGTTCCTTAAAAGGACTTTTAAGGAGGATAGAGTACTCTATAACTTATAACTACCTGTTATACATTTCATTTTGATCCATTTACAAACATTTAAACATAAGTAAAAATTCAAAACCATAAAGATGTTTTAAGTGAAGTAACAGTAAGCAACGTCTAAGAAGAACACAAACCTCCAAATGATCAAGTCTGGGCTGGCCAAGTTGCTTCAACCTCGACTACAACTCTATTTAAGTATCTACAACCGCTAAAGTACAAGGAATAATAGAAATATTAGCATATAGAAGAACGTTTTTTCTTGCATAGTACAATTATATAAGCCCAAAAACAGTTTCCACTCTTTCTTCCTCAAACTTACTTAACAATCTATTCATTCTTGGACATATTAAAAATGACAATTGTACAACAAAATAAATATTTAAAGCAGTAATTTGAGAAATAACTCTTGATCAACACATATCTACATATGATATTGGAAGGGGAAGATTAGTACAAGGCATTTATACTAACTACAGAAGAGATTATCTAGGGAAGTCCAAAAGAAGGAAACTCTATTTTGATTTAACAAGAAATTGTTATGAAATATATATATATTGTTACGTGTTACCTCAACACACCAAACAATAACCAAATATTTGCTCCTCTAAGTGCTGCAATATGTAGTGTCACATCGCATAAAAGAGAAACAAGAATCATGCTCAACTTATGAAAGTACATGGGAATCACATAAGATTCATTATCAGATGTCATTGCTAGTGTACTTTTCTTGCTTTAACCGGTTAAAACCACCTTATGTATCAGGTTGAATGTCATTATTTAAAGGAAATAATATTTTTGATCTTTACGTGTCCAAAGTGCCTATATACTTCTAACACAATAATGATATTTTTTTGCAATCATTAACATGTTGTTCGATCCTTTTACTATCCTTGAATCAAACAACATTTAAAACTAATATTTAGCTCTAATTTAGCCTTTACATAAATGGGGAGATATAAGGAGGTTGACCAGATATAATTCATAATATACTTGCCATAGCATTTTCCAGAGAATTCAAGGATGACCCTGAAAGGTTTAAATCATATCTAGAGGTATAAATGTCCCTTACTTTTTTTTTCAGTCAATAAATACAGACGAAAAAGCTAAAACTTTGAAGAATACTTAGACGGAAGATTATCATGAAAATAGCACAGAATTAAAAATTAAATAGTGAGAAAGAATTTAGGGGAAGAGAGAAAAGATAAAAAAAATTATCAAACAATTTCCAATAAAAGTTATCTATGCTACATTGAGAGCTATATCTTGGTAATTCACTCAAGTGGAAAGACATAATAGATTATAGATGAACAAAGGAGTTGAGAAGAAACCTAGTGTCAGGCCCCGAGGCTACCCCTGGACGTAACACGGGACCCGAGATCACGAGTGTCCCAAGTTAACTCTTGGTCATAGCATACTCAGTCATTCATAAGAAAGCATAGTGGAAGCATAGATAGAATAATAGGCAACCCAAATCCATAAATGATAAGTCAATACGAAACATAGTTTTAAAAGAGTGACTTGAACACTGACTATGTCTGAAAATCCTCTACACATGACATAAGGAGTTCCTAGGACAAGACCCTAGCTAACTCAAGGTACGAAAATAAATAGTCAAAAGCTAACTAGAATCATAACTAGCCCTCGAACCATGAGGACTCACCGATACTGACTGGAAATGGCGTGCGATCTCTAGCCACGTGCCTGAGGAAGGGAACCTGAATCTGCATCATCAAGAGGATGCAGCGCAAAATATGCGTCAGTACTATAGGATGTACCGAGCATGTGACATATGCATGATCATGATAAAACATACTTAAAACATGCTTAAAATGAGCTCTTTCGAAATAAGAGATGGCATAAGAAGTTATCAAGATATAAGACATAAACATGAAGTAAAGTCAAGGTTCAAAGTAAAGTATCATATAATTAACTTCATAGCTTGAAAATAATCATGTGGGAGTTTCTCTTAACCGACATAAACCATGATGAGCTACATGGAGTCCAGTGTCATGCACCCACACTGAAAAAGGTTGTCCTAACTGGCCAAAGTTAGAACCATGTTCATAAGGATCCTTTTATAAGACACGGAGGGCAACCTACGGTGGCAACGTAGTTTTGGATTTGGGTTATCTAGAACTCCCATCACTCGGTGCTAAATACTACTCCTAAAATATATAAGATGAGGCTCACATACATGTGACATATCTAGATGTCAAGCTTGTTCATAAACATGTTCATAACCCGGATCTTCATACTACTCACAAATCTTGATTTTGAAAATGATTCATGAGCATTAATGGCACATCGGATTTTGCATTGCATAATAATTCATAACTTGAAAACTTGCATGACACTAGTTCAATTTCATAATAACATATACTTTCATAAAACATAGGAACTAGGCATGCACTTGCTTGAAATTCATGAAAACATGCTATCAAATACCCAATTTACTTGAATCAATTTATGCATGTAGAATTTGCCATGATTAACCTTCAATTTTGAAATAGGAGTTCATGTGTAAAAACCCATGCAAAATCATGCAATTTAGTAGTAATTTCATAATAAAATCATAAAAAGACAATCTATAGCAAAACCCATACAAATTGGGTAAGAACCCTAATTTGAAAGTTCATGAAATCAAAATAAAGATTTGGGGTTTGGGGCACAAGGGTGAAAGGAACCCATTGTTGAATACCCACATACCTTGATTAAAGCTAACCCACTTGAAATTGAAAAGAAAGGAGACTTGATCTTGGAGCTTGAAGAAGTTCTTTTCCTTTTTGGGAGATGAATGAAGATTTGAGAAGAGACATAGGCTAATAAGAGTGAAAACCCTTCTAGAAATAGTGAAAACGACCTCATTTAGGAGTTAAAAGGATGGGTAATGACTAAAATACCCCTGAGACATAATTAGGAAAAAGTTATTTTAAAACTCGACTTCAGGTTCCACGGACCGTAGAATTCTTCATGGCTCGTGGACTTGAGTCGTGGTTCCTGAGCCAAAATTTCAGGCTGCGGATAACTTTTCACGGACTGTCGCGCCCTATTTTGAACTGGCCAAAATATGCTTGCAACATCCGGCTCTTTCTGCCTTTGTTTTGGAAAAGGGTTTAGAGTCGCCACCTAAATTTTAGGAAACTTAGGAAAACCATTTTTTAATGTAAAACTCTGTTTTTAGTCTGCGAAAACGTTTGAGATTCTGAGTAAGAGTTTTGGTTACTCGAAGGGAAGGTGTTAGGCACCCTTCAGAGCCTATCCGAAGATAGTCCTTAAACTCAGTTTAGAAACAATATTTGGGAAAAGTTATTTGCTCATTATTTGCTAGAAAAGGGTGACAAAAACATATTTTTATTAATTTAAGAAAACTCAAAGTATATGACACATGCCACTACAATAGGCAAAAATATGAAATATGTTTGTGGTAAAAAAAAAGATGAAACATATGTACGTACATGTCAAAACATATGAAAAGTTTAATAACAATACTTTTATCGTAATTATAATTAAAGTATGTAAAACTTTATGATTTATAAGAAATATATACTTAAAAGCTATGTAAAAAGATGAAGATATTATTTATAATAAATATGCCTTTGTAAAATAAAATATATGTAGTTCTTAAAGTTTGAGAAAGTTTATGACATGTTTATTAAAAGGAAAGTAAAGATGACGTATGTATATTTAAAATATAGGAAATCATGTGAAAAGTTTATTATTTCAAAAGATTTGGATAAGTAAAAGTATGTAAGAAATATATTGGTAATAGAGAAAAGATATTAGAGAAAATCATATTTTTGTTTTGTAAATATATTTCATGTAAAAGAACAATTTTGAAAACTGAGCAGAGAACGAGATTTATTTGTTTTCATGTAAGGGAGACTTTTATTCGTAAGGTAAAAATGAACATGCATTGAATATGAAAGAAAGTATTATGTACGTAAATGTAATTGTGATAAAATAATATATGTATAATTAAGTAGGAAGAAGGATAAGTAAAAATATAAATATATATACCTTGTGGTAGATAACATATGACATATATACCTTGCATTGTTAGGCTTAAAAAATCTGAAAGTCTCAAAATATATATATAGAGTATAGCAAATATTTGTAAAATATTGGGGTTAGAATAAGAGAATCCGTAAGTTAAATATAATGGAGGCTCGCCTAAATTAGATAAAGCATTCTATAGTTTAAAGCCTAAGAATGACTAAATATTGTTTGAAATATATTGAATCGCTAATTAATATTTTTGAAAATCTACCGCGAGTTATTTGGAACAAAGTCCTTCTTGAAACAAAGCCTAAGTTAGTTAATAAAAAATTTGCACTATTCACCATTTATCACTACTATTTTTGAAAGTGTTTAAACACTAATTTTAAAGGATTTAAAAGGGAATTTAGAAATATTTGCCTAAGCTAAAGGAATGAAGGAAAACTCTTTCAAAATTTCAAACTAAATATCCTAATCAAACCAAATGGTAAGCCGAAGGATAAATGTTAATCGAAGTCACAAAGAAAAACACATATCCAAATAATACAAGGTTAGTTAAACAAATTCAAATAATAAGAAAAACATATAGAAAATAAAGGGCTAAGTATATTAAGTTCCTTTGAAGGAATTAATCTCCTAGTGAGTGACTCCGAAACACCGCGATGGTTCCTAATAGTTGTTCGACCCAAAACATATTTGGGCCGAGATTGAGTTTCGAATGAGAACTTCAACTCTCCGGGGTGTACATGAAACAGAGAAAGGTGATAAGGATTAGTAACTTGCATAACAAAGTTTACAAAAATATAGAAATATGCCAAACTTAACAATAAAGTGATAAAGAAAACAAACATGCTATTTGGTAAATACACAAGAATATATGAAAGACGACATGTAACCATATTTGCTTCATTTTTAGCAAATGATCGAATTTATTTGACTAGAGCACAAACGAACTAATATGAGATGATTATCCGAAAAGAACTTAGGCAAAACGAACATTTTCAACACTAGTCGATTATTGGAAAACAAAGTACACAACAAGTAGCAATATAAAACTTTATTATTATTTATTTCAAGTAAAGAAAGTAGTTATGAAACAAATCACTTCAAAAAGATAACACTAATAACCGGGAGATTAAAGGAGAACTAAACTACTACGTTGGCTTATAATGAGATCCTTAAGCTAGTATTCCCGAAATTGATCCCGAGTTAAAACCAAAACAATGAAAATACGGGCAGCCCTCTTCTTCTAACAAATGCACACTAAATCAACCACTTTTTACTAGGATTAAGGTGTTTTGAAGAAAAGTTAGATTACAAGCAAGACCACGATATTTTACAAACGCCGAAAAATATAAACATGATATATACATTCCTATCCTAAACAACATTTTTGGGACTAAAAAAAATGACAAAACTTATTGCAAACTTTTCTATCTTAAGAGATTGAACTACAAGAAATGCAAGCATAACAACATATACTTTTCGGGTTTACACGAAATTAATCAACTAACCAAAAATGAAGACAAACCAATTAACGAATTGGTCCGCCAACTTCACTATGACACAAATTTAAATGAAGAAAAGCGAGAGTCACGACTCAAATTTCAACTTTGCAAATTAAGTGGTACTCTTGATACTTAGGCAAATGTATGTCAACAAAACACATAAGGAGAACATTCAAACCAACTATGGCTACTGCAATAGTAAAGTTCCATGCTTGTTCAATCATATATAAGGTTCAAAGTCACCACTTCCGCACCCACATCTTGAAACAAATAGCACAAAAGGTCTACAAACAAACGGTTAACCATGTTGAGGGCTTGAAACTCGTAGTCTTATCATCCTAATCTAAAATTTTAAGACTTTAAATCCCTTTTACGCTAAACGAAAGCTGCCAACACCTTGCGGGAACGAAAAAATTATAAAAGACGAACTAAACAATTATCATAGTCATCAAGTGATCACAACAATATCCTTAAACATTCAGCGGTATAAACTCGGCAAAACTCGAAGCCTCTTGAGGTTCATTTCAAGCTAATTCAAAGTTGTAAATGTTCTTCCAATACACCATCAACTATAAATACAACCGAACAATCCGACCACCACTTACTTCAAATCTTATCCCATAATTCGTACCAATCAGCCAACCATTTACAACAATTAAACCAAGCCTTGAATTGTAAATACTTCACAATCACATAAGCTAAACCAAACGGCCAGAAACTGATTTTGTTTCACATTTTTATGCCTAAAATCAGCCAATTAACACCCCGAGTAACCACATAATAAATGATTAACAAAATATAAGCGCAACATAATTAAGACGGGATAGGATTTACCTTGTGTTGTGCAGCGATTGAGGCCGTCAAGTGTCGAGTTCCAAACTAGCGAATTCCGACTCCGGTTTTCCGAGTAGAGCGAACGAAACAGAGGGAGCGAAACGAGTAGTGAGTAAAAGCAAATTGATAGTGAACAATGGGAGAACAATTGTTGTGAGCTGTTTTTTTTTTAATTTTTTCTGATCTTTGTCTGATAAAAAAAATCCGCCCGTCTGTCTGTGTGTGTGTGTGTTCGTCTTCTTTGTGTCTGTGTGTGATAAAAAAAAATGGGGGGTCCTAAATCTGTTCTTTTTTCGTCCTTTTATAGCCGAAATTTTGGGGCTCCAACGGTTCCTTTCCAAGAATTCAAAATTTGAATTCTTGGAAAGCCAAGTTGCAAAAGAAAAATGATGAAATCTGAAGAAAAGGTGAGATGAGATGTCTACCTTTTCAGGCGGATTTGAAAGATGATGGTGACGGGTCGGCGGTGTGGGGCTCGGACGGTCAGTGAACAGCTGGGTTTCCCTCTTTTCCGAGGTCTGCCACCGGCGGTGACGACCTTTTCGAGGCTACAAAAAGCCTCCGAAAAGGGGAAGGGACGCTGTGAGGTGACGGGAGAGGGTGTTGACGCCGTTTGCCCGCAAAATCCGGCGGGTCTTGGGGGTTTGGGCGGCGGCAGCAGGTGGACGAAGTGGGGTTTGTCGGTTGATTTTGGGATGGGAGGGGTCTGCTGGTTTGTGTTGAGAGTGGAGTGAGAGAGTGGAGAGAAAGAGATTAGGGGTGTGTTTAGTGGTGAGGTTGGGCCGGGTCAGGGGTGTTTTTTTTGGGCTGGGAATTTACAGATTTGGGCTAGGGAGTTTTGGGTAGAAAGGGGTATAAAATTGGCCCAAACAAATAAATGAATTAATTTGTAGAAAGAGTGTAATTTTCCCTAATCGTTTTTCCACTTAATTAATTTAACGATGCTTTTCTTCCATCCCGATTAATTTCAAATACGTACATAGTTGATTAAGAAATAATTTTGATACGCGTAATCGCAATCCTCAATTGATAGAACAATATTTAGGAAATGTTATAGCGATACGATAAAATTTTATTTAGAATGAGAGTTACTATACCAATATCTTGTTAAAAAGAAAGAATTATAAAATATTTTTGGGGTGATTTTATAAGATACAATATTTTTAGTAATTATTATTATAAAAAGTAAAGGAAATCATTTTAAAAATGATTATTGGTGCCAAAATTTATAAAATATTAATATAGAAATAAGAAAATTATTTTGGAAAAGTCCTCGGGACTAAGAAGCATCTAAAAATTAATTATGGGAAAAGGAGGGCCAAAATTGGGTGTCAACAACTTGCCCCTCTTCGAACAAAGATGATGAAAGAGTCTTTGGGCGAAGATGTTGACGCAAAGCCAATTTTGTCTCGACTGGAAAAAATCAAATTTTTGGAAAGGTTGTACCCAGAAAGAGAAAGGTTATTGTCATTATGAATTCGACCGAACTCTGGTCTCTGAGTTGCCTACATATCTCGGGTTTCACGAGAATCAGGCCAATGTAGTTCAAAAAATTTTGAGAGGTCCTCAAAATTTTGCCCCAGTGTTGGTTTTATGTCGACATTGGTATTTTTTGCAGTAAAGGGGAAGATGACTTTGGCACGAATGGAGTGGGTGTGGCCATGATTCGAAATTGAGCTGCCTACGTATCCCTAAGGAAATGGGAATTAGGGCGGTTGCAGTCCTGAATAGAGGATTATGGTAAATTTTGAGGCAGTCCTCAAAATTTGCCCCAGTGTACGATTTATGGTTGACACTGGTCTCTTAGTTGAGCTTGGAAAGAGTTTTTTATGGAATTGACGATAGGTTATTTCCTATATGACAATAATCTTTTCAAAATGGGTGCACTTTCACAGTCTCCCGATTATAAATGTGGTGCACAACACACCCATAAACGAGACTCTACTAGGTGCATTTCGCATCTTCATAAGATCACATCGAATTGCTGGATGGAGGTAGTCCCTTTAATATCCTCTAGTGGGAACTCTAGGAGATAAAGAAAGGGGTGTCGATGCTCGTGAGAGCAGGTGTACTCTGATTTAGAAATATGGACAACTGATTGTAGGAATTGGAGTCGGAGTGCTAGTCTTGAAACTCTGGCTTGTGAGTTTGGTATTCCTCATCAAGCATTGCCTCAATCGCTGCTTAGAGGTAGTTCCACGTTGTAGTGTGTCATCCTGCAAAACAGGTAAAAGGGGTTACAAAGTACCTGTTGAGGCTCAAAATTGCAAATTAAAATTGTAATGTAAAGAGCAGAGTGTAGATATCCAAACGATTGTTGACGTCTTCATTTTGCGGAGTGAATGTACTGTAGGTGAAATAACCTTGGGAAGTAAAGCCTCCGGCTGGCGGGGCAACACTTAAAAGCAAAGCCTCTCGCCTGGCGGGGCAACACTTGTAAAGTAAAGTCTCTCGACTGGCGGGGCAACACTTGTAAAGTAAAGCCTCTCGACTGGCGGGGCAACACTTGTAAAATAAAGCCTCTCGACTGGCGGGGCAACACTGTGAAGTAAAGTCTCTCGACTGGCGGGGCAATACTGTAAAATAAAGCCTCTCGACTGGCGGGGCAACACTTGTAAAGTAAAGCCTCTCGACTGGCGGGGCAATACTGTAAAATAAAGCCTCTCGACTGGCGGGGCAACACTTGTAAAGTAAAGCCTCTCGACTGGCGGGGCAATACTGTAAAATAAAGCCTTCATTGGGTGAATCAGCCGTGACATCTCCATTTGGTGGAGCGATCTTTAATGCAAAATGAGGATGTTAATGGCATGCATGCTTATGATTGATGGAGTTATGATGATGCTTGCTATGATGCAGCCTCCGATTGGCGGAGTATGTTTTGCTGGCTAATATACATTTCTCTGATTTGGCAGAGCGTCACTTGCTTGTTTACGTACAGGCTCCAATCGTCAGAGCGTCATTTTGTTTGCTTATGTACAAACTCCAATCGGCGGAGCGTCGTTTTGTTTGCTTATATGCAAGCTCCAATCGACAGAGCATCGTTTTGTTTGCCTATGTACAAACTCCAATCGGCAGCGTCATTTTGTTTGCCTATGTACAAACTCCAATCGGCAGAGTTTGATGAAGTCAGTCCGCGTTCTCCGATCGGCGGAGTTATTTGACGCAATTAGATGGCAATCTCCGATTGGCGGAGTTATTTGGAAAGAGATAAACTATCCTATTTTCCTATGAGAGCTCTCTATCTTCGATACTCGATCCGGATCTCGGACGTACCTGCAAAACATAAATGAAACCCTTTAAGAATTGGAAGAATTGGGACAAAATATTTTAAAGTAGAGTAGGGGAAGAATATTCGGCTTATGGTGTCGCGATAGTCAAAAGATTTCTCCAATCATGTCCCTGAACTTGACTTGACATAATCCTGTCTTGATTCCTGTTTCCCTGCGCTCAAAGAAAAATTCTTAGTTTTGGGAGGGGTGTTGATTTGTGTCGACTTGCGGACCCTGGCCTTGCCATTGGACTTCTTCAAAACCTCATTAGCCGCTCGGGATTTCCTATTCCAAAGACTCGGTATGGTGGATCTCTTCAAAACCTCCTTGGTTGCTCGCGACTTCCTATTTCGAAGGCTCGGTAGGTGGAAAGGCAGTAAAATATTTTGAAAAATATGTATATATATTTTTAGAAAATAAGTATATTTTGTGTATACTAGGCGCATATATATAGTGATTATTCATCGTTCCTTAGATTATGACATGTTCCGAAATCCAATCGAGTTTTCCCATTTGTTGAGGACGTCCAAATGTACTCTTCTCATGGCTCCGGCTTCTGGTGACGCTTTTCTATTTCTCTGTAGATGTTGTGATCACTCTGAAGGTATAAATAAGAGGGGGGGGAGGTTTATCCTAAGGGTATGACCGAACCTTTTATGTTGCCTACGTATCCCCGAATGGGAATCAGGTCTGTACGTAGTTCGGGGTATCAAAGAAAGATGAAAAATATGTAATGCATTGACCGAGCCTGACTCAGGCTGCCTACGTATCCAAACGGAATCAGGTCAGAACGTAGTTCAAATACATTGGGAAAAATAAAGACATGTGATGCAATGACCGAGCCTGACTCAGGCTGCCTACGTATCCAAAATGGAATCAGGTCAGAACGTAGTTCAAATACATTAGGAAATGGAAAATATGAAGGGACCGAATCCGACGAGGATTGCCTACGTATCCCACCGAGGGAAGTCAGGTCAATCGTAGTTCCAAATACATAAAAGATGATGTTTTTGGTTTTTCTAAGGGAAACCGGACCCGATATGGGTTGCCTACGTATCCCGCCGTGGGAAGTCAGGCTAATACGTAGTTCTGTTTACATTAGAGAAAAATGCAAAAAGTACAAGGAAACAACAACTAGTCCCTCTGTCTTCGAATGTAGTACTTCTTGATAGCGTCTGAATTGATCGGCTTTGTGCTCACGACGCCATCCATTTCTGCGAGGATTACCGCTACTCCTGAGAGCACTTGGTGAACCATGTAAGGGCCTTGCCAGTTTGGCGCTACAGGCGGGCAAGAAGGATCAGTCGGCAGCTTGTGTGAGACGATATCGGTGCTTAATCCTGGCATGTCATCGTGGGACCAAGCAAACACATCAACATATTGTTTGATCAATTCAATCAATTCTTGCTTTCTTTCGCCTTCCAAGTGTATGCTGACTCGTACTTCTTTCACCATTTCTTCATTGCCCAAGTTGACAACCTCGATTTCCTCCATGTTGGGCTTTTTCTGACTTTCAAGTTGTTCGATCTCCTGAGGTAGATTTTCAGGCATCATGCTTTCATCGTATTCTTCATAGTCCTGCTCATGACTCGCACTTTGCTCAATGGATTCGTTACATGTCATAACCGTTGTACGATGATTTTTACTAATATTAGCGCTGAAAAGTATGAAAGGTGAGTGAAAATAAATAGTTATTTTAAACAATCAAAAGATAGATTTTAAGAAAAATGAAGATTTTTTATTTAAAAAGCAATCTAGCTTTTCAGAAGAGGCAAGTAACAAAAAGTGCTTAGGCATGATTCAAGCCTCAATTGATCATGCAAAACATTTTGAAATAAAACTACATTTCCACACTACCAGGACTCCTGTCGAAACAGGGATGGGCTGATGGTCCAGTTCTGCAAGACTTCTCCAGGCTCGGCATCACGGATGGTCAGTTTCTTGATATCTTCCTCCAGTCCATCGTTGGTCATGGCCACAAATAGATTTCCTATTCCCTCAATAACGTCTTCATCAACTGCTTCATCTGGGATTAGGACTTGTCCTGGCACGAACGCTACTGCCCCAAACTTTGTACTGTGGACTCCTCCTGCAGCAGGCTTATATCCCAGCCCGGCGGTACCTTTCTGCTGTTTTAGCTGGATTGGTTCAATTATGCCGTCAGCCTTAGGTCCGAGCCCTGTCTTTGGTTGATACCCATATTTCAACATTTCTGACGCAACCATCTTCGCTGCTCTCGACATCTCCATCTTTACAGGCTCTATTTTCTCATCAATTCTTATAGCTTGCATGATCTCCAGAGCATGAAAAACGGCTCCATCTAGTTCTCCGGTGACTGGAACAGAATTCACAGAATAGATGGGGTGACTGAGCTCTCCGTGAATGGTAACTTCGGTGCGACCCCACTCGAACTTCACACACTGATGGAGCGTGGAGGGAACTGCTCTTGCCATATGGACCCATGGCCTTCCTAGTAACAAGTTGTAGTTGGACGACACATCCATCACTTGAAATAAGATGGGGAATTCAGCTGGACCTACTTGCAAAGTGAGATAGATTTCTCCAATGACGCTTCTCTGCGCGCCGTCAAAAGCTCTCACCTTCACACGACTTTCCCTTACCTCTCCCATATTCACACCTAAATCTCTCAATGTGGTGAAAGGACAGATGTTGCATCCGGAACCGCCGTCGATCAAAACTCTAGTTACGATCTTATCACAGCACTTGACCGCGATGTGAAGTGCTTTGTTGTGGCCAACCCCTTCTGCTGGTAGTTCATCATCATGGAAAGAGATTTTGTTCACTTCCACCATTTTTCCAATTGTTGCAGCCAATGTATCACTTGTAGTTTCTTTTGGTACGCTAACTCCGCTCAGAACTTGTACCAAAGCGTTCCTATGGGCCTCAGAACTCATTAGCAAGGACATAATGGAAATATGGGCTGGTGTCTTCATTAGTTGTTCCTCGATTGAGTAATCTTTAGGCTGCATCTTCTTCCAAAATTCTGTGGCTTCTGCATCAGTAACATTCTTCTTTGGATTTTGTCCTTTCCCGGGAGCCCCTCGATTCCGATCCTCCGGGATATAACACCTTCCCGACCTGGTCATTCCGTGAGCCACAGCAGCGTCTATCATTTTGCCTTTGGCTCCCGTCCAATAGTCCCACGGGACTGCTTTAGTGTCATAGTCGGGTTTTCCAGTGGCTATAGTGGTTACCACAACCCTCGGCAGGTAGGTTTGAATAGTCAACGGTTCTCTCAACTGAACTGTGATAAAAGGTTGCGCTGGAGATGTGGCGGCAACTTCTTCTGTGCCCCAGATAGGTACGATATTCCTTTCCAGGTCATACTCTTCCTCTAGGGTAATCATGTTGACTCCTCGATTCTCATGATCTGGTAGAGGATTGTTGCTCACATTTGGAGGAGTATCGGTGCATTTGATTACTCCCTTCCTGATAAGAGACTCGATCTGGTTCTTCAACCCAAAACACTCCTCCGTGTCATGTCCTTGGATTCCTGAGTGGTATGCACATCGCTTATTTCCATCAAAGCTTCGTGGTATTGGATCAGGGATTCTTCCCTCAATCGGCTGCAACAAACCTGCTACCCTTAACCTTTCAAACAATTGAGCCAAAGGCTCGGCAATAGGAGTGTAGGTGCGGGTATTTCTGGCTTCAAGATTAGGACGTGGTCTTGGTGCATATGTTAGTCTATTTTGGTGAACCGGAGCTTGGACAGGGGCATACGGCTTTGGTGGATTTTGGTATGCTGGCGCTCGAGGTGGGTTATATTGTGGCTGGGTACTATATACTGGAACATGTGCGAGAATTTGGGAGTTGTTAGGGTATCGGTGGGATGGTCCTCCGTGCTGGTAGTAAGGTGTGACGGCTGAGACGTCTTCCTTCTTCTTCTTGATACTACCAATGGAACCCGACTGTATGGCCTTGCTTGCGGCTTGCAGTGCGACCATAGACTGAATTTTTCCGGACTTAATACCTTCCTCAATAAAGTCTCCCATCTTGACCAAGTCAGCGAACTTCTGGCCCATCATTGACATCATCTTGTCGAAGTAGACGCCTTCCTGAGCTCGGATAAAGTACTTAGAGAGTTCATTTTCGTCAAGTGGGGGCTGGATCCGAGCAGCCTCAGTCCTCCATCTCCATGAATATTCTTGAAATGATTCAGATGGCTTCTTTTGTATGTTAGCAAGTGAGAATCTGTCCGGAGTGATTTCGGTATTAAACCTGAAGCGACTCATGAAATCTTCGGCCATTTCTTGCCAATCACGCCATTTGCGAGGGTCTTGGCGAGTGTACCAAGTTAGAGCTTCTCCTGACAGACTTCGAATGAATAGTTTCATCCTCAATTTCTCGTTCCTTCCTACGCCGACCAGCTTGTCGCAATAGGCTCTTAGGTGTGCGTGGGGATCGCCCATCAAATCCATTGGGTGGTTTGTACCCAACCGGCATATCGATGTCTGGGTGGATGCACAGGTCTTCATAGTCCAGACTTTCGGTTCCCCTGGTGACTTGCATGCTTTTAAAAGCCCTTTTCAAACTTTCAAGTTGAGCTGCTATCGACCTCTCTTCATTTGACCGGACATCCCTCTCCAATCCTACGTACTGATCGACCTCGTATGGTACTTTGACAGCCGTGGGTGTTGCGAAAGTAGGAGCTTCAGTAGCATATACCGGTGGAACAGGCATTTCACAAGCGACATGTGCCTCCAGTATGTGCTGCATTGTTGGGTGAATTGGAACAGTGAAGTTCTGCGTAGGCGAGGAAAGATTAGGTGCAGCCCTAGCAGCGGGCGGACGAGCAAGTAGATCTTGAGCATAAGTGGGAACAGGTGGTGTTTGCTTAGGCGCGTTTGTTAAGTCAGCGGGAGTGACCGGCCGCAACTCGGCACTTGGAAATTGGAATTGAGCGGGGAAGGTAGCAGTTGTAAGCTTAGTCAAATCCCGCACTTGGCGTAGTTCTTCTTTCAAGATCTCCATCTCTTGTGCCATGTTGGCCATTTGTTCGTCGTTTTGAGTGTCTCGGTTTTCGAGAACTTTCGGCGCCATCTACTGGTACCATCGAGGCGTTGTTAGATTCTTCGCTCATTTTTCCTTTAGATCGGAGATTGTATTGTGATTCCGCCAGTTTGCAAATCGACACAAATCAACTTTCTTGGGGGTTTGATAATAAACATAAAGAAAAGAAAAGAAAGAAAAAGGAAACTATGTTAGTTTGGGAAATGTTGGAATATAAAACAAATATATACGCCAAGTTGGCGATATTCACACAAAATGCGTCCTAATATGGAGCCTCGTTTTGCCAGAGGTAGGCCTACGCTGCATACAATTTGATAATAAATGATCCATTTTGAACACATTTAGGATTTGAGATAAACATGACTTTTCATTAAGCAAAATGTGGCTTTGAAAGTTTACAATAGATAGGCTGATGGGAGCCTGAAAATGAAAGACATGGGATGGCCACTAGGGCGTACAAAGGGATGGGCCATGAGGCACCTTTAGGGAATATGAAAGGGGTACAATGGGAAAGGATAACCTAGGGCCACGTAGGACCGTCATCACTATCGTCTTGCGGTGCCGGATGATACTCTGGAGATCCAACGGAATGGTGATACCTAGGCTCTGAGTCTGTGTCTATCATCCCCCCATCATTAGGATCATAAAAGTTGGAACCGGTCTCAGAAGCCTCCTCGGGATCCTCTTCCTGATCCTCTTCCTCAGGGTCTTCTTCCGGATCCTCTTCCAAGTCTTCCCCCATTTCTTCCTCTGGATCTTCTTCTAGATCCTCGGGGTCTTCTTCTGGCTCCTCCTCCGGATCTTCTTCTGGATCCTCGGGATCTTCCTCTATCTTTGTTATCAAGTAGTTGGCGGAGTCTGGGACAATCTGGTTGTACATTGGCGTTGTGATCTCCATTCGGGGAAGCACCTCTTCCCTAACCCATCTGACCCACTGGATATCTGCCAAATCCCTGAATCCTTCTGCACTCGGTTGGGCCAAGTGGCTCACGGTCGTTCGCCAAGCGTAGTATTCCGGCGTACACCATTTGTCTCCTCCCATGTGCAATATGATCATATGATCCCACTCAGCCTGCAAGTTCATCATTTGTACCGCCGATATCGCGGCACCATAACTGTCCTCATATAACGCCATGTTTGACCACAAAGGTATGTTCTGGACCAAGCCGAACTGTCTTAAAACACGGAGAGGCGCATATGGCTGGATACCTCCCAGTCCTATCAACTCGATGAAATATAAGTATCGAGCTCTAATGAAGGCCAATCCTGTCATCCAGGGATATCTCCACTGAATGAAATCTCCGGTAAGACTGGTCAGAAATGTGCGCCATTCTTCTTCTCCGGTGGGTGCATATGTCCAATATCTCATACGCTCCTTGTGAGTCTGAATCCTGTTACGGGCATCGATACAGTAGTCCATTTGTGGGTGGCGGCGATAGAAGTGTTCTACAGCCCAAATTTCCAATAACAAATTGCAGCCTCCAAAGAAGTTGTGTCCCCGGGTGCATGCGGACAACGATCGAAACATCTCAGCAAGGATCATGTGTATCAAGGTAAGTCTTTGCGGCTCTGCAAAGACATTCATCACTATTGGCAGGATATTGAGGTCGATGCAATGAAACCTCATCGGGAAGATCATAGTTCCCAAAAAAGCCAACACAAAGACCCTCGGTCGCATGTATACCCACTGTCTGCGGGTACAGGCGAATTCACCTCGGTGTTCGTCAAAACTCTCGAGACGACCGTATCTTTCGAAGAGGTAATCCAACTTCACCTTTCCTCCTTCCACATTTCTCAGTGATGGAAAAATGTGTAATCCTAACAGGCTCAGAAAGTCTGCCTTCTTTATGGGTGATGGGAGTACCGGCACTCGTCCCCTTAGTGGTAGTTCAGCGAAGTTACTAATCTCCTCCAAGGTAGGAGTGATCTCAAAATCCAGAAATTTGAAGGTCACAGTGGTTGGGTCCCAAAATTCCATTAATAAAGTGGTGAGGGTTTTGTCAGCTTGGATCCCCATAAGTGACAGCAAAGCCCCCAGCTGCTCCCGCACCTCATTCCCGTGCGCTACTCGGATGTTTCGCCACCACTTTTTTAGGTTGTCAGGTGCTGAGATAACCATCTGGATGTTTGGTAAGTTTTGGTTGATATTCATCTGAAAGAAAAGGTAAAGGGTATGATAAGTTTGTTTATCCCAAATCCATTATGTGTTTTAGTTTGTATCATTTACATCAATCACACACAAAGTATATGTCGTTGGGTTTTATGAAAAACCCGTTGACAATAAGGGTGGTTCCCTAAATGCAGTGTCAATCCCCGGGATCGTCCTGCCTAAGGCTATGCAACATGACTTATTTCTAGAATAAGAGTATTTTCCTAGATTTAAGAGTGGACTGAATAACTGCGAGACGGCACACTAACCTAAATGCACCGATCCTGAAACTAAGGAATCCAAAAGAAGGTTTGGGAGGGCATAAAAACCCTCCGCGTGTACCACAGTGTGTGAAATGTGTACGGCCAAAGACTCGATAGAAGAATGCAAGTGAGAAAGCAGTAACAAGTAGTGTTTATCAAACAAATAAGGAACACAAGTTTGGATTTGACTTGCGTCCTTTCAAACAAATATAAACATAAATAAAGCAAATAATGTACTGCAAATAAACAAATACCCAAATAATATTCATAAACTAAGCATACTAAGGTAAAACATAAGTTATCCCCAGCGGAGTCGCCACGCTGTCGCGCCCTTATTTTCGGACTGGCCAAAATATGCTTGCAACATCCGGCTCTTTCTGCCTTTGTTTTGGAAAAGGGTTTAGAGTCGCCACCTAAATTTTAGGAAACTTAGGAAAACCATTTTTTAATGTAAAACTCTGTTTTTAGTCTGCGAAAACGTTTGAGATTCTGAGTAAGAGTTTTGGTTACTCGAAGGGAAGGTGTTAGGCACCCTTCAGAGCCTATCCGAAGATAGTCCTTAAACTCAGTTTAGAAACAATATTTGGGAAAAAGTTATTTGCTCATTATTTGCTAGAAAAGGGTGACAAAAACATATTTTTATTAATTTAAGAAAACTCAAAGTATATGACACATGCCACTACAATAGGCAAAAATATGAAATATGTTTGTGGTAAAAAAAAAAAGATGAAACATATGTACGTACATGTCAAAACATATGAAAAGTTTAATAACAATACTTTTATCGTAATTATAATTAAAGTATGTAAAACTTTATGATTTATAAGAAATATATACTTAAAAGCTATGTAAAAAGATGAAGATATTATTTATAATAAATATGCCTTTGTAAAATAAAATATATGTAGTTCTTAAAGTTTGAGAAAGTTTATGACATGTTTATTAAAAGGAAAGTAAAGATGACGTATGTATATTTAAAATATAGGAAATCATGTGAAAAGTTTATTATTTCAAAAGATTTGGATAAGTAAAAGTATGTAAGAAATATATTGGTAATAGAGAAAAGATATTAGAGAAAATCATATTTTTGTTTTGTAAATATATTTCATGTAAAAGAACAATTTTGAAAACTGAGCAGAGAACGAGATTTATTTGTTTTCATGTAAAGGAGACTTTTATTCGTAAGGTAAAAATGAACATGCATTGAATATGAAAGAAAGTATTATGTACGTAAATGTAATTGTGATAAAATAATATATGTATAATTAAGTAGGAAGAAGGATAAGTAAAAATATAAATATATATACCTTGTGGTAGATAACATATGACATATATACCTTGCATTGTTAGGCTTCAAAAATCTGAAAGTCTCAAAATATATATATAGAGTATAGCAAATATTTGTAAAATATTGGGGTTAGAATAAGAGAATCCGCAAGTTAAATATAATGGAGGCTCGCCTAAATTAGATAAAGCATTCTATAGTTTAAAGCCTAAGAATGACTAAATATTGTTTGAAATATATTGAATCGCTAATTAATATTTTTGAAAATCTACCGCGAGTTATTTGGAACAAAGTCCTTCTTGAAACAAAGCCTAAGTTAGTTAATAAAAAATCTGCACTATTCACCATTTATCACTACTATTTTTGAAAGTGTTTAAACACTAATTTTAAAGGATTTAAAAGGGAATTTAGAAATATTTGCCTAAGCTAAAGGAATGAAGGAAAACTCTTTCAAAATTTCAAACTAAATATCCTAATCAAACCAAATGGTAAGCCGAAGGATAAATGTTAATCGAAGTCACAAAGAAAAACACATATCCAAATAATACAAGGTTAGTTAAACAAATTCAAATAATAAGAAAAACATATAGAAAATAAAGGGCTAAGTATATTAAGTTCCTTTGAAGGAATTAATCTCCTAGTGAGTGACTCCGAAACACCGTGATGGTTCCTAATAGTTGTTCGACCCAAAACATATTTGGGCCGAGATTGAGTTTCGAATGAGAACTCCAACTCTCCGGGGTGTACATGAAACAGAGAAAGGTGATAAGGATTAGTAACTTGCATAACAAAGTTTACAAAAATATAGAAATATGCCAAACTTAACAATAAAGTGATAAAGAAAACAAACATGCTATTTGGTAAATACACAAGAATATATGAAAGACGACATGTAACCATATTTGCTTCATTTTTAGCAAATGATCGAATTTATTTGACTAGAGCACAAACGAACTAACATGAGATGATTATCCGAAAAGAACTTAGGCAAAACGAACATTTTCAACACTAGTCGATTATTGGAAAACAAAGTACACAACAAGTAGCAATATAAAACTTTATTATTATTTATTTCAAGTAAAGAAAGTAGTTATGAAACAAATCACTTCAAAAAGATAACACTAATAACCGGGAGATTAAAGGAGAACTAAACTACTACGTTGGCTTATAATGAGTTCCTTAAGCTAGTATTCCCGAAATTGATCCCGAGTTAAAACCAAAACAATGAAAATACGGGCAGCCCTCTTCTTCTAACAAATGCACACTAAATCAACCACTTTTTACTAGGATTAAGGTGTTTTGAAGAAAAGTTAGATTACAAGCAAGACCACGATATTTTACAAACGCCGAAAAATATAAACATGATATATACATTCCTATCCTAAACAACATTTTTGGGACTAAAAAAAATGACAAAACTTATTGCAAACTTTTCTATCTTAAGAGATTGAACTACAAGAAATGCAAGCATAACAACATATACTTTTCGGGTTTACACGAAATTAATCAACTAACCAAAAATGAAGACAAACCAATTAACGAATTGGTCCGCCAACTTCACTATGACACAAATTTAAATGAAGAAAAGCGAGAGTCACGACTCAAATTTCAACTTTGCAAATTAAGTGGTACTCTTGATACTTAGGCAAATGTATGTCAACAAAAACACATAAGGAGAACATTCAAACCAACTATGGCTACTGCAATAGTAAAGTTCCATGCTTGTTCAATCATATATAAGGTTCAAAGTCACCACTTCCGCACCCACATCTTGAAACAAATAGCACAAAAGGTCTACAAACAAACGGTTAACCATGTTGAGGGCTTGAAACTCGTAGTCTTATCATCCTAATCTAAAATTTTAAGACTTTAAATCCCTTTTACGCTAAACGAAAGCTGCCAACACCTTGCGGGAACGAAAAAATTATAAAAGACGAACTAAACAATTATCATAGTCATCAAGTGATCACAACAATATCCTTAAACATTCAGCGGTATAAACTCGGCAAAACTCGAAGCCTCTTGAGGTTCATTTCAAGCTAATTCAAAGTTGTAAATGTTCTTCCAATACACCATCAACTATAAATACAACCGAACAATCCGACCACCACTTACTTCAAATCTTATCCCATAATTCGTACCAATCAGCCAACCATTTACAACAATTAAACCAAGCCTTGAATTGTAAATACTTCACAATCACATAAGCTAAACCAAACGGCCAGAAACTGATTTTGTTTCACATTTTTATGCCTAAAATCAGCCAATTAACACCCCGAGTAACCACATAATAAATGATTAACAAAATATAAGCGCAACATAATTAAGACGGGATAGGATTTACCTTGTGTTGTGCAGCGATTGAGGCCGTCAAGTGTCGAGTTCCAAACTAGCGAATTCCGACTCCGGTTTTCCGAGTAGAGCGAACGAAACAGAGGGAGCGAAACGAGTAGTGAGTAAAAGCAAATTGATAGTGAACAATGGGAGAACAATTGTTGTGAGCTGTTTTTTTTTTAATTTTTTCTGATCTTTGTCTGATAAAAAAAATCCGCCCGTCTGTCTGTGTGTGTGTGTTCGTCTTCTTTGTGTCTGTGTGTGATAAAAAAAAATGGGGGGTCCTAAATCTGTTCTTTTTTCGTCCTTTTATAGCCGAAATTTTGGGGCTCCAACGGTTCCTTTCCAAGAATTCAAAATTTGAATTCTTGGAAAGCCAAGTTGCAAAAGAAAAATGATGAAATCTGAAGAAAAGGTGAGATGAGATGTCTACCTTTTCAGGCGGATTTGAAAGATGATGGTGACGGGTCGGCGGTGTGGGGCTCGGACGGTCAGTGAACAGCTGGGTTTCCCTCTTTTCCGAGGTCTGCCACCGGCGGTGACGACCTTTTCGAGGCTACAAAAAGCCTCCGAAAAGGGGAAGGGACGCTGTGAGGTGACGGGAGAGGGTGTTGACGCCGTTTGCCCGCAAAATCCGGCGGGTCTTGGGGGTTTGGGCGGCGGCAGCAGGTGGACGAAGTGGGGTTTGTCGGTTGATTTTGGGATGGGAGGGGTCTGCTGGTTTGTGTTGAGAGTGGAGTGAGAGAGTGGAGAGAAAGAGATTAGGGGTGTGTTTAGTGGTGAGGTTGGGCCGGGTCAGGGGTGTTTTTTTTGGGCTGGGAATTTACAGATTTGGGCTAGGGAGTTTTGGGTAGAAAGGGGTATAAAATTGGCCCAAACAAATAAATGAATTAATTTGTAGAAAGAGTGTAATTTTCCCTAATCGTTTTTCCACTTAATTAATTTAACGATGCTTTTCTTCCATCCCGATTAATTTCAAATACGTACATAGTTGATTAAGAAATAATTTTGATACGCGTAATCGCAATCCTCAATTGATAGAACAATATTTAGGAAATGTTATAGCGATACGATAAAATTTTATTTAGAATGAGAGTTACTATACCAATATCTTGTTAAAAAGAAAGAATTATAAAATATTTTTGGGGTGATTTTATAAGATACAATATTTTTAGTAATTATTATTATAAAAAGTAAAGGAAATCATTTTAAAAATGATTATTGGTGCCAAAATTTATAAAATATTAATATAGAAATAAGAAAATTATTTTGGAAAAGTCCTCGGGACTAAGAAGCATCTAAAAATTAATTATGGGAAAAGGAGGGCCAAAATTGGGTGTCAACACGGACTAATAGGACGACCCGTAGAAACTTCTATGAGTCGTGGAACAAATTCGTGATTTCAGGGAAAATGACCACTCTCTGTCTGAGTTCCACGGGTTGGTTCCACGACCCGTGGAAGCTTTTACGAACCGTGAGACTGACTCGTGGTTCTCAGACATGCTTAAAATGAGCTCTTTCGAAATAAGAGATGGCATAAGAAGTTATCAAGATATAAGACATAAACATGAAGTAAAGTCAAGGTTCAAAGTAAAGTATCATATAATTAACTTCATAGCTTGAAAAGAATCATGTCGGAGTTTCTCTTAACCGACATAAACCATGATGAGCTACATGGAGTCCAGTGTCATGCACCCACACTGAAAAAAGGTTGTCCTAACTGGCCAAGGTTAGAACCATGTTCATAAGGATCCTTTCATAAGCCACGGAGGGCAACCTACGGTGACAACGTAGTTTTGGATTTGGGTTATCTAGAACCCCCATCACTCGGTGCTAAATACTACTCCTAAAATATATAACATGAGGCTCACATACATGTGACATATCTAGATGTCAAGCTTGTTCATAAAATGGGTAATGACTAAAATACCCCTGGGACATAATTAGAAAAAAGCTGTTTTAAAACTCGACTTCAGGTTCCACGGGTCCCTTCCACGGACCGTAGACCTCTTCATGGCTCGTGGACTTGAGTCGTGGTTCCTGAGCCAAAATTTCAGGCTGCGGATAACTTTTCACGGACTAATAGGATGACCCGTAGAAACTTCTATGAGTCGTGGAACAAATTCGTGATTTCAGGGAAAATGACCACTCTCTGTCTGAGTTCCACGGGTTGGTTCCACGACCCGTGGAAGCTTTTACGAACCGTGAGACTGACTCGTGGTTCTCAGACATGCTTAAAATGAGCTCTTTCGAAATAAGAGATGGCATAAGAAGTTATCAAGATATAAGACATAAACATGAAGTAAAGTCAAGGTTCAAAGTAAAGTATCATATAATTAACTTCATAGCTTGAAAAGAATCATGTCGGAGTTTCTCTTAACCGACATAAACCATGATGAGCTACATGGAGTCCAGTGTCATGCACCCACACTGAAAAAGGTTGTCCTAACTGGCCAAGGTTAGAACCATGTTCATAAGGATCCTTTCATAAGCCACGGAGGGCAACCTACGGTGACAACGTAGTTTTGGATTTGGGTTATCTAGAACCCCCATCACTCGGTGCTAAATACTACTCCTAAAATATATAACATGAGGCTCACATACATGTGACATATCTAGATGTCAAGCTTGTTCATAAAATGGGTAATGACTAAAATACCCCTGGGACATAATTAGAAAAAAGCTGTTTTAAAACTCGACTTCAGGTTCCACGGGTCCCTTCCACGGATCGTAGACCTCTTCATGGCTCGTGGACTTGAGTCGTGGTTCCTGAGCCAAAATTTCAGGCTGCGGATAACTTTTCACGGACTAATAGGACGACCCGTAGAAACTTCTATGAGTCGTGGAACAAATTCGTGATTTCAGGGAAAATGACCACTCTCTGTCTGAGTTCCACGGGTTAGTTCCACGACCCGTGGAAGCTTTTACGAACCGTGAGACTGACTCGTGGTTCTCAGACATGCTTAAAATGAGCTCTTTCGAAATAAGAGATGGCATAAGAAGTTATCAAGATATAAGACATAAACATGAAGTAAAGTCAAGGTTCAAAGTAAAGTATCATATAATTAACTTCATAGCTTGAAAATAATCATGTGGGAGTTTCTCTTAACCGACATAAACCATGATGAGCTACATGGAGTCCAGTGTCATGCACCCACACTGAAAAAGGTTGTCCTAACTGGCCAAGGTTAGAACCATGTTCATAAGGATCCTTTCATAAGCCACGGAGGGCAACCTACGGTGATAACGTAGTTTTGGATTTGGGTTATCTGGAACCCCCATCACTCGGTGCTAAATACTACTCCTAAAATATATAACATGAGGCTCATATACATGTGACATATCTAGATGTCAAGCTTGTTCATAAAATGGGTAATGACTAAAATACCCCTGGGACATAATTAGAAAAAAGTTATTTTAAAACTCGACTTCAGGTTCCACGGGTCCCTTCCACGGACCGTAGAACTCTTCATGGCTCGTGGACTTGAGTCGTGGTTCCTGAGCCAAAATTTCAGGCTGCGGATAACTTTTCACGGACTAATAGGACGACCCGTAGAAACTTCTATGAGTCGTGGAACAAATTCGTGATTTCAGGGAAAATGACCACTCTCTGTCTGAGTTCCACGAGTTGGTTCCACGACTCGTGGAAGCTTCCACGAACCGTGAGACTGACTCGTGGTTCTCAGACCTGAGGGTGGTCTGCAGGACTGGAATCATGAGTCTCTTTCACGACTCGTGAAACTTTTCACGGCTCGTGAACTTGACTCGTGATCCCTGAAATTTTAAGATTCTGCAAGTTCTGAGTTTAAAAGCTGAATCAATTTCCGAGGTGTTACACCTAGGGTTTTCAAGCACAAGAAGTAGAAAGAAGGAGGAAAAAAACTAACACAAGAAGTAGAAAGAAGGAGGGAAAAAACTAACACAAGAAGTAGAAAGAAGTGTTTGCCTAGAAGTTTCTACAACTATCTCTGAGAAAAATGAGATAAGAAGACCATTTATATATGCATCTCTTGGAATAGAAACTCCTATGATAAAATTAAGCTACAAAGTTAATTGGTAAATGGTCGTCCTTCCCTTCACATTTCTATATAATAGAAATTTATTTGCAATGCTAATTTCTTGTCTTTTGGACAAGGATTAAAGTAGAAGATTGATAGGTATTAGAACGTTGTCTCGCTCATTTTTTCTGTAATTTTTTGTCTTTCGATTTTTGTTAGTATTTGTTATTTTCTGTCCTTTCTACAGAATATTTTGTCTTGGTTTCTATAGTATCTTGCCATAATTTCTTCATTTTGTCATTTTCTTTTTTGATATATTTTTTTCTTGAGCCGGGGGTCTATTGAAAATAACCTCTCTATCATGGTAGGAGTTAGGTCCCGCATATACTTTATCCTTTCTAGACTTTATTTTAGGGACTACATTGAGTGTGTTGTTGTTATTGTATATTTAGAGGTATTGAAAAGAACTTTGCAACATGTAATTTCGCTAATGTGACCTATTTTTGAAACATGGAATTGGAATAGAGTGGAGAAATTGATTCAGAATTGTATGTTAAGGCTTTTGTGGTTCATGTAGTATGAGAATGAGTTTAACTAATATACTCTGTTAGTGAAAATATTTTTTTACACGAGCATGTATTTTAAAGTCTTATTATAGGTAAGTTTTAATTTTCTATTTTTTAGTATTATAATTATTGTAGAAGGCAACTTGAACTATAAAATTACTCTACCAAAATCTTTTAGCATTATCAGCTTGTTATCAAAAAAATAGCACGTACACCACTGTGTTCTTTGTTTTCATTGATGCTAACCTTTTACTTTAACGTTATTCAACGCCGCTGAAATAATTAGTAGCATCAACATTCGCATCAATCAGCAGAATAAGCCTTTTAAAACTATTACTGTCATCATTCTATAATTTATTAGAATTTTTTAACACCAATTCAAAACCACTTCTTTTTTAGTTGAAAATGGGTGGCATATTATAATTATAACAAAATGGTCCCTAATTGGGCATTAGAAGTTGCATTGTTATAAGCCTGGGCCAATGTATGGCCATCATGATAGTATAAACTTTCCTAGAATACAAAGTTCCTAATGTGTCTGCCCGGCACATTTCTTCCACAAACACAGGAGGAACTAGGAAGATAGATGGTGTCTCAAAAGTGCTGCACTTGATGCCTTTCTTGGTCAAAGCATCCGCCACCCTAATTTGCTCCCTAAATGTGTGCGTGAGGCTCCTGACTCCTAGTTCCTCCATCAGCAATCTGCACTCAAAAATTAGATTATCATATGGAGGGTAATCATTTTTAAATATGTTAATAACCATTACAGAATCTAAGTTAACCACCAGGGGCCTGATGAAGGGCATATGTAGCTTTAAGATATGTGGTTCATGTGAATCTTATACTTTCAACGTGGAATATAAATTTATGTGTAAAAAATTATTAAAATTATAGTAATAAACAATAAATATAAACACACAATTTTAAAAATATAATCACTTCAATGCTATAAAACTTAGAGATTAAACCCAAAAATATTAAATTTTGAATTCGCTTTTAATTAAAAGTGCATTTATTCATCTTCCAAAAAAATACAAGATGATTAGGAGAGTAAATTGTCATTCCCACCACCGTGTTCTTAAAGTTTTTTGGGGTAGAGATGGATACAATAATTATTTTTTGATAAATACTTATCCACACCGAGTGTATACATCAAATTATGCAACTTACCATGGTTAAATGATTTAATGAAGTAATTATATATATTAATTAATTATGATCAAATAATAATTATATATACTCAAATACATGTCATACATTTATTGATTTGATGTATACACCCAGTGTAGGTAAGTTTTTACCCTATTTTTTGGGATTGAAATGAAAAGCTTAAAGGAGAAAGAACCAGAATAGTAGGAAGATAGAAAGTCTGATGATTAAGGAGCGGAAAGAATAAAAAGTAATCAAGCGAATGATTTTAAGAAAATAAAAAATAATACACTAATGACTAATGTGGTAATTACTGGCCATTACCTGTTAAAATTACTTGCTTGTGTAAAAAAATATTTTCAATAATTGAGTATTTTAGTTAAACTCTATGAGAATCTACTCGCTTGTAAAAATCTTGTGTATTTGAAACTTAGATTCAGATAGTTTCGAGAAAATATTATTATTTGGGACTTGTTTGGCTATAAAAAGTGCAAATAATTTGTGAAAAAAATCTTGGCAAAATTTGCTTGCATAAAATTTATTAATTTTTGACAAAAATTTCAAGAATTCAAAAACTAGAAAAAAGCTATTTATGGGCAAAAATCTAATTTTTGAATTCTTTTAAAATTTTAGAACTTACCTCAAACTTTTATATTCTATAAAAAGCCCATCAATTATGACTCCAACTATAATTCAGTCTACTCAATTCCTTGTTAAAACACATTCTTAATAAAGAAATTATTTGCAAAATATGAGAAGATTATATTAATAAATAGCTAGTTACTATCATTGTTGTTATTTATTTATTTGCATTGGTGGATCTTTGTAACTAATTGTAATTTGATAAATTGTAGTAGCTGGTAATTATATTGTTAGTAATTTTATTAAAATATGGGAAAATGATCCAAAACACACCTAAACTATGGCCAAAATTGCTATAATACACTCCAACTTTGTGGGGGTCCTATGACCCCCCCTGGACTATTTAGTAATGTATATTTGTGACCTTTATTTGCTTAGTTGGATCATTAAGTGAATACACGCGCACTGAGCGCGTATGTATATTCTACCTCACCATCTTCATACAGGAGCTGCTGTAAAATGATGAAAAATTACTCAAAAATTGTCCAAATCATTTCAAATTTTAGATATGATCTCGTCTCGATGTTTTGATTCTTTTGATATATTATCCACTTAAAACGGAACTCGTTTGCGATAACCTAAAATCTGAAACTTGAACTTCAAAGAAGCTTTAATGGAGTTTTTAATTTCCCTATGGGTTTTATCGATGAAAATAAGCCTTCAAGCACGCAACAAACAACAACTAATATCATATTTGCTTAGATTTGAAATCGAAAGAATCAACAATGGAGGTCTAAAATTAAAACTCAAATTGAAGGTCCATCGGCCAACAATGACGAATTTAAATATGTCCTTATTACAATTAAACAGTATAGTTCTTAAGATCTACAATGATGCTAATGAATTTTACAGCCATAATTTTACGAACAAGATAGAGGTCACAAAATTTTCAGATTTGCAGCAATAATCATATTTTGCAGAAATAGTCTCTAATTTGCTATTTTGCAGAATTTACAGAAAGTGAGAATTCAAATAGATTAATTAAGATAATAAATTTATTTATTTATTTAATTAGCGCGTGTGAAGCACTCTCTTTGGATTGACTGAGTTAGTGCTCTAGCTAAACAAATAAAGGTCACAAAAATACATTATTAAATAGTCCAGAGAGGTTATAGGACCCCCACAAAGTTTGGACGTGTTACAACAAATTTCGTCAAAGTTTACATATGTTTTGAACCATTTTCCCTTAAAATATCGTGTTTGGATAATTTATTATCTGGTTCATTATAAAAATGATAATCCTGTATCAAACTTATGAATATTTTAAATAGTTTTAAGAGTTTATGGGTATAAATCATGTTTCATGATTTTTCTTAAAAAAATGAAATATATTTCTCAAAAACTATGCCAAACATATGTTGAAACTTCACCCAAATTTAATTTTTCAAAAATATTTGAGAATCTATAACCAAACACTAGCTTAGTATAAGAAACTACAAACAAACTGCTCTTGGATGACATGTCCGCTAATAGCCTCAAGGATATTTGCGATATTTTGCATTACTGGCACTTCAAAGATATTGTACAATATTGCTTTTATAAATGTACTTTTGCAATTTTAGACAAAAAGACCAGCCTATCTCCTATTTATTACCTAGGTCAATCGAAATGTTACTGCCACACACTATTTTATTATTCTTGTATTATTTTTTTTGGAAAAAGGGTCAAAAATAGTCCTCTACTTTGATTAATTGACTAAATTTACCTTTTGTTATATTATGTGGTTATTTATATCCTCGTCGTCACGAAACTTATCATATATACCCTCCAAATTAACGATTTTCCCCAAATTAATCAAAATTATCTGATTCCATTTTTAACCCGATCCAACTCATAACCCGTCAACCTAACACATCCAATCTAACCCTTTTCCGTTACAATTCTTTCTCTTTTCCCTCTTTTTCATCTCCTCCATCCTTCCAAGTTTCAAATGAACCTTCCATGGCAATACAAAAAAAAAAAACAGAGCAAATTGCTAGTATTGTTGCTATATTTTTCATCACAATTTTTCTCTCCTTTGTACGTAAAATTGCTACACTTGAATCGAGGATTTTTCAAAAATAATCTCTCTACCTCTACGAAATAGTGGTAAGGTCTGCGTGCACTCTAGCTTTCCCAGACTTCACTTGTGAAATTTCACTGAGTGTGTTATTGTTGTTGTTGATTTCTCCTAATTAAAATAATATTACAAATCTGTATTTTCCATGTTAGCTGATTGAAATTATATATCGTTAAAGATATTCTTGAAAATCTTTCTGTTTTAATTTATTTGTCTTACTTTTCTTTTTAATCTGTTATACATTAACAATTACGTAAAAATATTATAAATCTCAAAATTTGGTTAACTCTCAAAATTTTATTTGTGTCACATAAATTTGGGATATATTATATTGGTTGACACTCGAAATTTCATTCGTACCACATAAATTGGGATATATTATGATAGTTAACTCTCAAAATTTTATATGTGCCACATAAATTGAGATATATTACATTATTAGTTAACTCTCAAAATTTTATCTGTGACACATAAATTAGGATATATTACGTTGGTTGACTCTCAAAATTCTATATGTACCACACAAATTGAGACATATTAAGTGAAAATTACGTAAAAAGTACTATGAATCACAACAATGAACAAATTAATTTTTTTTTTTTAAAGAAATATACAAATTTGGTTGACTCCAAATTCCAGTGTCTCATAAATGAGATAAAAAAAATAACATATATTGAGCCCGTACTTACACGAACTCCTTTATCTAGTATATATATATATATATATTACTTTAAATGCAACGATTATTTATTTCAATTACCAAATAAAAATAAATTTAGGCAATTCACCAAATTTTATGAAATAAAAACAAGTTTAGTCAATATTTTCTACCAAATAAAAACGGTTTAAACCAAAATAATTGAGTGCAACTATGTATTCTTATTTCTTCTTTAAAAAAATACATTAACGATATATTTTGTTCTTTCTTGGGCAAGTAAGAAATTATGCTGAAACATCATAATTTAGCACAATTAAGAAATTTAGTAAAATATGGAAAAAAAAAATTGTTTTGATGATGGTGGTATTTAGATCAGTTTTTGTGCATATTGACTAATTTCATGGGATACCTGTCATCTTCATCAGCAACATATTTCAGATAACTCTGTCTACTAAAGCTAGAACAGATGGAAAGAATCACCTAATATATTTTGACTCCGCTAAAAAAATATGAAGTTCAATTCTGTACACCCGCCGTTTCTAAATACTTGTTATATTTTTTAGGTACCTCTTAAGAAAACATTAAATAGAGGGTAAATTCACTAAATTATTGTTATTTATTACTCCTATTAATTTATTATTTTTTTCGCACCATATTAATATCTCTCCATATTTATGACTAAAGGTAAAATAAAAATATTCCCTCTATTTCTAAATATTTATCATCCTTACTAAAAATAAATGATCCATAATACTTATAATTTTAAAAAATAAGATATAATTAGTTGTTTATTTTCACTTTTACCCTTAGTCATATATATTGAGAGGTATTAATATAGTTAAAAGAAAAAAATATTAAATAGAGAGAAATAATAAATAGAGGTAATTTAATCAAATATCTTTTTTCAGATACATATAAATAAAAAATGTGACAAGTATTTAGGAATGGGGGAGTATTTGTTACTCCGTATATTCCTTTTTAGTAGGGGTTCGATTTGATTTTGTATATTATCGATTCAGTTTATCGATTTTTGATTTGTCAACATGCAAAATCGATAACCAAACCAATAAGATATTCGTTATCGATTTTCGGTTAATCGATTTTGGTCCTTAACAGTTCGATTTTTGATTTAACCGATAAAAAACTGCTTCTATAATTTTTTTTGCTTTCTCTTATTTTCATCTACATATATACATTACCTTCATGCATAAAAGTCCATACAAATTACAAGCATAAGCAAATTCAAATATGTTATTATTAAAACAAACTTATTTTCGTTCTTGTTAACTAGCAAACTTGAATGCAGTAGCAACACTAGCAATCTCTCAAAAAGAAAAATAATATTGATAGGTAGAACCCCACCAAACCAACGTCTTTAGAAAGAAAAAAACAACACTAAGAGTGTGTTTGGTATGAAGGAAAATATTTTCTGGAAAATGTTTTTCAATTTTCTTGTGTTTGGTTGGTCAAAAAATTTGGAAAATATTTTTCTCCAAAATAAGGAAAATGATTTCTCTAATGAGAGTAGGGAAAACAAGTCCTCACCTTCATAACACCCCAATCCCATCCACTCCACCCTCCTAATCTCACCCCTACCTCCACCCCTACCTCTACCTCACACAATTTTTTAAAAATATTTTTTCTATTTCACCCCACCCTCACCTCCACTCCACATCAATTTTTTTTTAATATCTTATTTAAAAAATAAAATTAACTTTTTTAAAAAAAAGTAATTTTTTTTTGTATCCCGCCTCTCCACCCACCCCACTTTAACACTCTCCCCTTCCCTCTCCCCCTTCCCTCTCCCCTCCCCACCCCCCACCACCACTACCACCTTCACCCACTCAAACTCAATTTTTTAAATTTTTTTTTCAAAAAAATAATAATATTTTTTTAAAAAAAGTAATATTTTTGTACCCCAACCCCCACCCCATCCCACTCAACCTCCACCCTATGCCCCCAGCCCATGCCCCTCACCTCCACCCCCTCCTCTCCCACCTCTACCGCACTCAAAATTTATTTTTATTTTTTTTTAAAATTACTTTAAAAAAAAATAATATATTTTTGGTACTCCAACCTCTACCCCCACTACCCTCACCCCATCAGCCCACCCTACCACCTCTACCCCACTCAAAATTTTATTTTTAATTTTTTTAAAAAAATTACTTATTTTTTAAAAAAAATACATTTTTGGATACTCCGCCCCACCCCACCCCCACCTCCACGCCCACCCCAACCCAAAATTCAATTTTATTTTTTTTTAAAAAAAATTACTTATATTTTTAAAAGAGTTACTTATATATTTAAAAGAGTAATATTTTTGGTCCCCTCCCCCACCTCTCCCCCCCCTCCACCCCCACCCCACCCCACCCAGTGCCCCCCCCCCCCCCCAAAAAAAAAGTTAGTGTTTAAATTTTTTTTTTAAAAAAGTTTTTTTAAAAAAAATATTTTTTTTAGTTACACGCCCCCCACTCACCCACCCAACCCCACCTTCAACCACCACACCCCAACCCCGACCTACTCCCTAGAAAATATTTTCTACTCTCTAATCAAAAATAAAAAAATATTTTTTAAAAAATGTGTTTTTGCTCATTAATCAAACAATAGAAAATATTTTTCAAACAATATTTTCCACTCACCAACCAAACATGAGAAAATAAGTAAGAAATCACTTGTTTTCCATAAAACATTTTCCATGGAAAATATTTTCCTTCATACCAAACACACCCCAAGACAACAACTATAAAATGCAAAAAAATTAATATGATATATATTTAAAATCTAAAGTCACTATTATAATTATGGATAAAAATATAGTTTTAATATAATCTATTGAGTTATCGGTTTAACCATTAACAAAAACTTAAAATCGAAACCGAATCGATAGCCCAATAATTTTTTTTACAAAACTGTTAATCCAATATTCCGATACCAATAAACCAATACTCCCTCCGTCCCATTTTATGTGGCATACTTTAACTTGGCACGGTGTTTAAGAAAAAAAAAAAGACTTTTAAAACTTGTGGTTTAAACTAATAGCTGAATATTTGTGTGGTTATAAATCATTTCATTAAGGGTAAAAGGGGAATTTTAAAGTTAAAATTATTCTAATTATAGAAAAGTGACATTCTTTTTGGGACAGACTAAAAAGGAAAGTATGTCACATAAAATAAGACGGAGAGAATAACATTTTTATAGGTTGAATTTATTGGTTAAGTCGGTTTTTGCACCCCGTACTTTTTAGTAAGTATACAATGACAATTTATTTAAAGATAAATTGATCTGTCATAATTAGCCAAATACAGTAATATTTTTAGCCTAATCGATTTTTCAGGTGCTACTAAGCAGTCCCTCTTCCCAAAAGGACCCCCCTCCCTCCCCACACACTCAAGTTGACGGACACCGCCGGTATAGTAAGGGATTTCTCTGCAACTGTTCATCGATGGCGGACTTGAGCCTAGGTTTTCTCTCCCTCGTCCTCCTCTTCCTCTCTCTATCCCTCCTTGTTTTCCTCGCCTTCATCGTCCGACCACGTCCCGTCAAAGTACCAATTAAGAATCGCCACGTGTTTATCACCGGCGGATCAAGCGGCATCGGCTTAGCCATAGCTCAACAGGCTGCTTCAGAGGGTGCAAAAGTCTCAATACTAGCTCGTAACACTGGTAGGCTCGAAGATGCTAAGGAGTCAATTCGGCTTTCCACTGGCCGTGACGTTGCCATTTTCAGCGCTGATGTGAGAGACTACGAGGCTGTCAAGAAGGCTATTGAAGCGGCTGGACCGATCGATGTGTTAGTGTGCAATCAGGGAGTATTTGTACCTCAGGAATTGGAGAACCAAGATATGGAGGAGATCAAGTTCATGATTGATGTGAATTTGACCGGGACTTTTCATCTGATTAAAGCTGCTTTGCCTGGAATGAAAAACAGGGCCGACCGTGGACCTGGATCCATCGCTATCATGTCTTCACAAGCTGGCCAGGTTTGATCTACATCTGATTCAAGTTTCAATTTCAATGATCTAAGGAAGTTCTAAGCTTATAGATATGTGGTTTTGAAGGTTAAACTTCACTTTAGGGGGGTTAGAAAGGGAGAAAAATGTTTTCTGTAATGAATATTCTACCTTTGGAATATGCTTAATTATTAAGTATATAAAAGTAAGTGACATTACCAGTGGACTGTGGTACTGGGAGTATCATGACGTATAAGGAAAATGAGTCACTGATACCAAATTGTTGGTATTGAAGAACAGAGAAGAGATAGAAGAGATGACTGAGTGAAAAGAGTATAGATGAGAAGTTTAGGGAGAAATTCAATATAGTAATGACAAGTTGCTTCATAGAGATAACTACTTATTACTTTAAGCCCGAGCAACTTTGGATCTCCATATTTTAAGGAAGTTTACCTATAAATATTCTTTAGATGACCTCATGGTGTAAAAAATTACTTACACTGACGCTGTATAAAACTTTACTCTATTATTAATACTACAAGCGCGAAAACTGTGAGTTGATAGGGAAGTCAGAAACAGGAATCGGAGCACTTGATGATGATTTCTTTTTGTTCTTTTCAGCTAATTTCTCTGATGATTTTGACTTGACATTACAAGCATCATCACACACTCTTGAAGGAAAAGTATGTTATGTACTTAGATCGAAATCAGAGAATTTGGGCGGAAATGGGAATTTTATTACTCGTGAAAATCAATACAACAATAACTACATTGAATGAGCAAAAAGAAAGAGGAAAGATTCGAAGCTAAGACTCCATTAATGAGCTTGAACTCCTGTGTGATTCCCTGAAAGAATTAGGAAGAAGAAGAAGATGAGAAAAAATCAAGATCGAGAGAGAGAGAGAGAGAGAGAGAGAGGAAAAGTAGAGAGAAGATATTTTGTGTAGTTGGAATTTTACCAGGTTTTGCATAGCCCCCTTGAGCCAAGTTCGTGTGAGTATATATGAGAGTGAAGTGAGTTAGCACTTAAAAATCACGTGCTTCTCATGTGACCCCCAGTTATATTTGTATTCATGACTATCTTTTCCGCTTGAAATCAACCTTGTCCTCAAGGTTGTTAATGAAGGATGAGACTCGTGAATTGCTGCAGTCATTGATCTCAAAAGAGAATGTGCTTTCGCCTGATCTAAGAAGCTCACTGTGGATTTGGCAATTAGTAGCAACTGGTCCAAATTCCATCCTCCCGGATCAAAAATAAAAATTGTTCTGTCATCTCCCTTGCCTAAATGATTTCCACCTTCATTCCAACTATATCCAGGTGGAATTGCAGCTAGCACAACAGCTGAGTCCAGAACAAGGTTGCAATACAAAACGATATTGCTTGAGATATATTTAATACCAAGATCAGTCAACCTTATCTCAAGATATAGCCTTAAGGCATCTGCACTTAATAGCTTTACAACAATCATAACAAGGGAAACTTCTCTGTTAATGTATGCTAGAGTATCTTCTGAAGCTCCCGAATCAAGGAGTAGACTTGCTTTAACATCCTTCTTTCTAATTTCATCCGGATGGATGGGGATTGCAGTAGCTAAACCCAAGAAGCAAGGAAACTCACTTAACTTTGCGATTGCAGCAACAGAAAAGTTACCATAAGGACTCCCGAACTCGCAATATTTCAGGTATGCCACACAGTTGTGTGAAGCATATAAATTTACCGCAAAAGTCTGCAATATCACCAAGCCAAACCCAATGCTCCAACCATTGAAAATTTTAAATGCAAACTTTCCCTTACTACAAACATCCAAAATGATAATGTTGTTGATGTTAGTTCTAAGCTAAGCAAACCTAGAACTCGTCGCACCATATGAAAATCAGTGTGCTTGACCTCACTGTATTCCACATTCATTACCCATGATACCAAGAGAGTGGCTACCACCAAATTATCAAACTCAATAGCTACAAAGTCCAAGAATGCCTCCCAACATATCTCCTGATTTAGCACTTTTTCAAAAAATTTGCTGCAAGCTAATTTGTCATTTGTAATTGGAACAATATGCTTCAGATGTTTTGAAATTGGCAGTTTCATCTTCATGATTATTGTTGCAACAGTAAATTTAATTTGAGTTGTTTATGACCCGGGGCTTAACAGGTTGATCCTTAATTTATCACCAATCAATTGAACCTCAAGATATTTACCAATGCCAAATGCACTGCCATGACCTTCAACAAAGAGGATCTCTCTATCATTGTGTTGTATAGAAAGCAAACTCATATCAGCTCTTCTAACATGGCAATCAAAAGGGACACAATCATCAATCTTGACTCCTACCTTAGCTTGTATTTTCAAAGTCAATAAAACTGTCACATGAAGACTCTTATCAGTAGTGATACTGGAATTATGAACCACTTCTATTTCTTGGTCAAACTGAAGATGAAGAAGAAAGAAGAACATGGACATTTTTGAAAAGAAACAGACTTCATTTGGTATATCTTTTCCCAAAATCATCAAGAAGGCATCCCATAAACCAAGACTCAGTACAATTTCTAGCAAGTGTATCGAAAACTCCTCCCATAATGCTGACTTGATTTTTTTTTCAACATACCCATGAGCAATAACTTGGAGGTATGGAGTTCGAGTTGGAAATACAACATACTCATGAAGAAAATTAGAAAGGGAGTACCATTTAACCATTCTAGATTTGCTTATATCACCATGACACTCAATACCAAGGTTGCTTACACATTTTTCTGGCGGACCCCTCTCCATTGGAAGAGAACAAACTTGAATTACATGTAAAATATGGCGTACATAACAGAACATATGAATTTCGAAATATCTACCACATGAATTGTTCTGGAGTTTCTTCTTTGACATTTTGTCGAACACCTTTCGCCCATCTGATTGCCTGCTCATGTGGAAGTCAATAGTTTCATTTATCTCAATAGTCATCATATTGGAATTGTCCGTCTTCGACTCGAATGTCGTATAAGAGCTGTTAGCACTGCCCATTTCACAAGAAGGTGCTTCAGCCAACTCCTGGTGTGCTCCAAGAGTAATCGGCCCTCGGTTAAGATCTCCTCTGTACATGAGTAGATTCTTCAACATCACCTAATTGAATCGGTCCTTCTACAGGATCAGATTCTTCACCGTCACTTGATTGACTTACTGAAGCTTCTTCAGCCTCATTTGACTCGGCATCCGATGTTTCTGAAACGGTTGGTCTTGCTGTACTTTTCTTGACCTTCTTTAAGAACATGATAATCAGTTCCCTTATCTTCCAGGCTGATTCCAAACAATCTCTAATAATTTGTCCAGTTGCCAGTTCATTTTATCCAGTTTTGCACCCATCTGAACACTAGCCGACTGAATTCTCATTGCAAAATCCTCATATACAGTTTCTTCATCCATGGCTGTCAAACTCTTCAAAGGTGCCAAGATTAGGCTCGGAAACCATCTGTCATGTACTTAGATCGAAATCGGAGAATTTGGGCGGAAATGGGAATTTTATTACTCGTAAAAATCAATACAACAATAACTACATTGAATGAGCAAAAGAAAGAGGAAAGATTTGAAGCTAAGACTCCATTAATGAGCTTGAACTCCTCTGTGATTCCCTGAAAGAATTAGGAAGAAGAAGAAGATGAGAAAAGATCGAGATCGAGAGAGAGAGAGAGAGAGAGGAAAGAGTAGAGAGAAGATATTTTGGGTAGTTGGAATTTTACCAGATTTGCATAACCCCCTTGAGCCAAGTTCGTGTGTGTATATATGAGAGTGAAGTGAGTTAGCACTTAAAACTCACGTGCTTCTCATGTGACCCCCAGTTATATTTGTATTCATGACGCTACTGCTACTGAAACAGCTGAACAACCCTGAAAACGAAGCCATATTATGAATGTTTCTCTTCATAGGGGAATGTGTCTTGGCTTTTTTGATAAGCTTGCTAACCAAGTAAATTAAAGAATATACTTATTAATGAGGTTCATGTTTTTTCAGTTGCTACTCATCATAAGTGCCCCAAATCATATGTACCCGACTCATGTAAAGTTTGGAACTCATTATTCTTTGAGGATGGTATTTTAAGAAAGTGTGGACAATCTTATGATTTTGCAGTACTCTCGTTAGTACATAATTCGTGAAGCCTGAATTTTGCAAGGAGACACTTTCAGCAGTAGCTTTTTTCATCTTCTGTTCTGATTGATATCTAATCTCTATTGCAATTTTATTTGTTATTTCATCTTGGAGTTTTTGGGGAAAAAAAGAAAAATAAGTTCGAGGTGATCATCACAATTGTCCAATTTAACTAATTTTGTTTCCCTCAGCGCATTTACATTTACATGTATTCATCATAAAAAATTTCAACTGAAAGACCCACGCTTGGTCTGTGATGCTAAAATATGGTAGAATCACTGGAAATTCTTTTCCCAGACAATTGCTTTAATGAACTTTAAGCATGTTTCTGTCGCTTCCTGGCTGATTTAGTTTATTTGGTATTTCTTGTCTTAGGTTGGCATATATGGTTATACAGCTTATTCAGCCAGTAAGTTTGGCCTCAAAGGACTAGCAGAAGCATTGCAGCAGGAAGTTATTGGTGAAAATATTCATGTATCACTAATATTTCCCCCAGATACTGAAACTCCTGGATTTGCTGAAGGTTGGACCTGAAAATAGATACTACACGGTTTCTTCTGGTTGTTATCTGCATGTCATAAACTAGATGCTATGCTATATGTTTAAAATATTAAATTGTAGGCTATTGGTTGTTTAATTGAGTTACAAATATAAGGCTTTCCATTGGGATTTCTTTCCCTTCAAAGTAAACAAGTCTGGGTTATTTTAGTTCTGTTTCCAATAGAGGCAGATCTAGCCCTTCAGTTTTTTTTTTGGGGTTTTGGGGGGGGAGGGGGGGGGGGGGTTTCCAAGAACACTACTTTCTGCTTGCATCATGTTTATCTATGTAAACAAGATAAAAATAGTGATATCACCATACCCACTCTGAACCTACTAACTCTAAATGCTAGGATCTACCTCTGTATCTAAAGTTGATATATTAGTTGTATATCCTTTTCTTTATCTGGATCAAGCATGTTGAGAATGAAAGTGATGATAGCTCTGGTCTTTTAACCAATTATTGAGAACTGTTAGTTGTAAACATGGTAGCACAAAATATTTAGCCAATTTGTTCTATATGTTTGGACTTAAGAGGAGCAGAACCAGAAAATATTTGTTCCTTGATTATGAAATAGCTCATGATGTACCCACATATTAAATATCCTTTATGGTAAGTAAATGAGCAATGTAAAATCTGTTTCTGCCTTTTATCTCCTTGAAATGGAATGATGATTCCCCAGAACCTGACAGGATGTTAAATGCCACATTTTTGGTCTATTTAGATAGTAAAGGTCTAGAACAGTTCGAATCTTAATATGTATGATCTCTGCTTGTTTTAGTATAAAAGAATGTGGCCAAGGGGTTGACATGCTTATACGAGTTCTAGAGTTCCATTTTTCTGATATTTAGGCTGTGATATTTTTTTCTGTTTTATATTGTATATTCAAGTTCCGTTGTCTCTTTTCTCATTTAATCCTTGATAACATGTAGCTGCACCTGCTTTTTCAGTGTGAACCTGCTCTGTGCTTTCTTTATTTAATTTAGTAGTGCACTATTTACCATTCTCGTCCTGCATATCATATATTGGTAGATCCTTATCTGAGTAATATTTCCTGAAACCTGATGGTGAGATTGTGGAACATAAGCTCTAAGTTTTAGATACTCGTTATTACTTTTAAACTCAGGAGCTTGGCTACCAAAGGATTCTTATAAGTACGTGGAAATGAAGTGTTGGTTCTCTAGGAATGATCGTCTATATCTGATACAAAAAGAACTGTCTTTCCTCTTTATATTCCGTTCTCGTCCTGCATGAGAACCATTAGCTCTTTTCTTTAACGCTATCAGAAAATAAGCTTTTTTAACACTTCATTTAGGTAAAAAAAAAATTTAACACTTCATTTAGGTAAGTTTTTTTTAACACTTTATTTAGGTAAGTTTTTTTAAACACATATTTTACCTTGGTAAGGCTTAATCTTGCATTTTATCTGCACCTCATCCAACTGCCTGCAAAATGTAAAGCATTTGAAAATCAAAGTTACTAAATAAGAAGTCTTGTATAGCTGCTAGTGCTAATAAATTTACCGGTTTATCACCTCCTTAATGGAAAACCTACCCAATCTAGAATAGAATTGGAGATATCTGTTTACTCACTGGTGTGATTTCCCATACATTGTCAACTATGTAAGCTTATTCTTCAATAGCACAGTATGATATTGAATCTTTAGACGACTTACTGGAAAAAAAATGTATATACATATTTAGTGTATGTGTGCATGTACATACATATGTAGAAGGATATTTAGTGGTTAGCATCACACCCCTTGGAGTGGGGCCCTTCCCCGGACCCTGCTAATGCGAGATGCTTTGTGCACCGGGCTGCCTTTTTGGGGTTAGGTCTATCATCCTTCTGTAAGTTTTTATTACCCTCAAAGGCTTGACAGACAAACTTACTCAACGTGACTAATACAGTTTATCAACCAGATCACCCTTTTCTTTGAGATTTGGAGTTTCCAAAATAGAAAATAAAACATCATATAAATGAGGACTAGGATGTTCACCGGTCACTCCTTGGAGTTAATCCAATAGTGGGAAAGGGTAGTAGGAAACTCTCCCCAACTAGCAGCTGGTCTGAAATTGCTGAAGGCAGAGACTACTGCCTGAGTACACTGGGTGATAAAGCTTGGAGTTTGAAGTACAAGATGTCCCTCTCCGTGCAATCATGATTTTAGAAACACTCTCTGCTAGCTTGATGCAAAGCTCATTACCAAGGACATGGCCTTAGATAGGAGAGTTTGGAGGTCGCGTATTAGGGTAGAAGGTTAGTTGGTAGTTGAGTGTCCTCTCGCTTCCCTGCGGGATATGCTTTCACTGGTGCTTTACCCACTATGCTTGTAGTTTCTTGATCTTCGATTTCGGCTTCCACTGGTATTTATTGTGTGCCGATTATTGTGTTATTTCGTTTTTGTTACTGTTCTTTCTCCCGTTTGTTGTGTAAAACTTTCCATGTCGCATTAATTTGTTGTTGTGATTGCTCTCATATTTGTATCCCTTTTTTTTCAAACTGTTTGGCAGTTTTTTTTAAAGGTGAGGGTCTTTCGGAAACAACCTCTCTATCTTTACGAGGTAGAGGTAGGGTTTGCGTACACTCTACCCTCCCCAGGCCCCACTTGTGGGATTACACTGGGTATGTTGTTGTTACTATTTACCAATCTAAAAGAATATAAAAGAAGAAAAAATGTGAAGAATGAGCATGGAGATATGCATGCACTAATATTGAACCTTGGGAGACATCAGCATCATTGTGTGAGTTGTACCCAATAATTCAAAGCACTTGAAATGTAATCTTAGAACTCCTAGTTGTCTTGCTTCGGAGGCATGTGCACAATGTCTAGTGTACCTGATCGGTGCTTGAACTTACCTGATTGATAATCAGTTTACATTTGCAATAATTTTGTTAATAATCTTTGACCCTTTTTCTCCTCCTGTATTTCACCTGTTTGAACGGCAATTATGAAAGTTTAATCCTTATTGCAGAGAACAAGAGGAGGCCACAGTTGACTAGTATACTAGCAGCTTCTTCTGGTTCCATGAAAGCTGATGAAGTTGCAAAGAAAGCTTTGAATGGCCTTAAATCAGGAAACTTCATTGTCCCCTGCAACTTTGAGGGATTCTTTCTTTCCATAGCAACTGCTGGTCTATCTCCTCAGAGATCATTTCTGATGGCATTTGTAGAAGTCATAGCTGCTGGAATATTACGTGTTGTTGGTCTATGTTTCCAGTGGAACTGGTATGGGTGCATTGAGAAATTCCTTGGAGAAAGGAAATAGGGAGTCACTACCAAGTGCAGTCTAACAAATAAATTTTGGCACTTCCGTCAAGAATTGGTAGTATGATTGAACAAATTGATTTCCACATGATAGTTATCACAGACATTCAACTTTTTCACGATTCTTATGTACCCCTTAGGTTGTCCAATTTTCAATTGCTTTTGTGATAGTGAACTAGATCTATGTAGTCCTCGTTCCTAATTGATTCTGTCCATTACCAAGTGTTGCTGGCTAATTTGTCCACTTAGTTGAGAAGTTTTTCTATCTACTGTGCTTGGAGGTCATAGATTTCTTTGTTAACTGATAAAACTGTATGTTCTCTATCAACTGTTATTAGCTTTGCTTTTGTTAATCTTAATATTTTCGAGTTGTCAAGCGCGTTCCTGTGTTTATGGTTAGCCTGCATAAGCTGTATGAGTAAAATGGTTGAAATTAAGCCATGATGCTTCTTCTATGATTTGATGGGGGCTTGTTGATGTACCAGTACCTGTTGTGAACAGGCCACAGTAGAGCACCCGTTGGGGAGTTTGGCAAATTACGTTTGGGACCCTGGTTAAAAAGAGCATGTGAGATGGCTATAAATAGAAGCTGAGATATTCCATTAGAGTTATGCTAAGAGTTATGTTATTTTCTTTTTATTAGCTATTTTGTAATAGCAGTCTGGTATCTCCCTTTTCTATTTTCCTTTTCTTCTTTGATCTGCTTGTAAGTTTACGGTCAATCCAAAGCTTACTTTGTTACATTGGTGCTTTCATTGACCTTCCCTCCAAACGGGTGATATTTTCCATTCTTCTACAATGTTCAATGGTAGACTGAACGATAACTTGAAGTGGTGATGACATTGCAAGGACAACTAATTGTTCCGATATTTACGAGACGCTAATTGATCTGAAATTTGAGAATTTATGGGATACTGATATGCATCAGCTGTGTTCTATTTTGGAGGGGTTCCATTTACGCAATGCAACTTGTACCTGCCATTCCTTTGTTGCTGATTCACGATTATGCATGTATTTCTCTTGATCGTGCAGTTTGCTCATCTTTATGAGAAGAATTAAAGTTCTTAGATCATCTTATTGATCAAGTTCGTGGATCACAGCTTGCCAAGGTGGAGTTTTCTAAGAGGATCAATACATATGACATGCTGATAAAGCTAATTGTTGGATGTATACTGACAAAGTTCGTTACCGCGTTTAAGGAGCTTGTTAAGGTTTGGTTTGATAGTCTGCCGGTAACCTGGTTTGGTTTCTTTTATCTGGATCTTATTATTCACAATATGGTAATTGGTGTATGTCCTACGTGGTTGGTTGAACCACAGAAAAGGTTCTTCAGTGCACTGATTGTGCATAAAATTATTGCAGCATTAGCACGGGCACTCATAGTTAATGATTTTGCAGTACATACTTTTGGAAATGATAGTTGGAGCCTGTCTATGATTGAAAGTGAGATTTCATTTTTTGCTACATAAATTGGTTCTGCCTTGTATGTTGTCCTTGGGTTTAGCTAGGCATTCTCTTGAATTCGAAACAAGAGCTAATATGGAGAGTTATGCTTTTATGTTGCATGTTGTCAGCAGCAAATCATCTTTCTTTCCAACTTATGAGTTCAGTTTCTTCGTTATTATTATAATACCGATAACTCTTGGATTTTTTAATGGCGAAGCAAGCTCCAGTACTTGCTGGATTAATTGGTTCAGGTTTCAACCAACAGTTATTAGTGCAAGCTTTCAGCCAATCCATTTTGCATTTGCGACGGAAGAGATAGCTTTTTACACTATAAAGCGTGATTTAGCTGATCCTAATGTTGAGTGTGGCAGTGAGTGCGAGAAGCAGCGAACACTTGTCAAAAACTTCAAGGGAGCTTCCCAGGCACTCCAACAAAATCAGCTCACTCCATATTCTCTAAGATGGTATTGTCCTGACTCCTGAGGCATTTATTTTGCACATGCGAAGCAATCTGCTAATGTTACTTCATGTCAGGGTACTTTCTGCCGGAGCTATGTGAATTCCCAATAGTGCTGGGACTAATATTTAATGGTTATACACAATGTGAAGCATCTGGAGCATTCCGACGTGGACAAAATAATGGAGTTTGATGGAAGGGAACTAAGGATTGCAGTACCTATTCTACAGGCTTTAAATGACAACAAAAACAGATGTGATCGTTACCCTCTGGTGACGGAGAGTGGCTGTTTTGGTGATCCAGGATGCCAATGATATTGTTGTTCTGCACATTTTGGTTGCCCTTGTCCCAAAAGGTGAGCTTGAAGGTGAAGTGGGTAATGCCTCATGTTAGTCCAAAGCTATCAACTCTTAGGGGATTTGGTGGGCCAAGTGAAGTTACTGGTACAAGAAATGCTTTGGTACAGTCCCTTGCTGCAAACTTGTTCCATTGGTTAGTAGATCAAATGCACTGAGACCTTGATTTGGTTATTAAAACTTCTGGACAGAACTTCATTTGGGATGCTAACACAGGCAGAGACGAACAGGACAAAACTATGATCTTTGTGCTTCTCTACTCGAACCTTGAGGACAAGGTTCTTTTTGAGGGGGGGAATATTGTTATGAACGTGGCCACGGTAGAGGACCTATTAGGGAATTTGGCAAATCACGTTTGGGACCCTAGTTAAAAAGAGCAGGTGAGATGGCTATAAATAGAAGATGACATATTCCATTAGAGTTGTCTTAAGAGTTATGTTATTTTCTTTTCATGAGCTATTTTGTAATAACAGTCATGAATCTCCCTTTTCTATTTTCTTTTTGTTCTTTGATCTGCTTGTAAGTTTATGGTCAATCCAAAGCTTGGTTTGTTACGGTACCACTATCAGTTTATTATTTACTTTAGTGCAGATTAGTAGATAAGCTGCTTTTCTACAGACAGATGAACATTCTACTTCTCCTAAATAGCTTGTTCATTTATGGGTTTTCTCTGACCTGTACAATACTACTCCATATCACTATGCCACAGATTAGTCCCCAGTTCTATGAGGTTTTGCAAAAGTTGTCGTACTACCTGGAGACTGTTGGATAGGGGAGTAAGAATCTTTTGGTGAAGTTAGGAACATGGATGAATAACACGAACATAGTAATGGAGAAGGTAATAACCGAAATAGGATTCCTTTTGGCTAGAGCTTCTTCTGCCCAAATGGAAAAATTACAATTAGTGTTGACGAAGGAGGAACAACTAATCATGATAAGTTGATATGATTTGATGTAAACAGTCTATTCGATAAAGATAAGCTTTTACCGTTCAAAGATGCCCCAAATGTTGCTGAGGAAGAGACATCTGAAACTGAACTGGGTAGACAAAGTGAGCAACACAAAGCGGTCAAAGAGCCCCGTGGCGGATCCACATGCAATGAACAGAACTCAATTGAAGTCCTTTCGTTGAAAAGTTATATTACTATGCAGTTAATAGGATGAACATAATTATTTTTAAACATACATATAGAAAAATTAATCCCCTCAACATGAGAGAATATGTTCAATTCCAGGGTGTGGCATTTTTTGGATTTTTTTTTAATTCTCTTATCAGAATTCTTGATTTTGCTGCTGAAAGAGCCACAACATTACTACAAAGGAGCAACGTCATGTTGAATTTCTTCAAATACCAGAGTCCAGAGGCCTCTATCATTAAATTAAACTGCAATAGAATTGACTTTTACTGGTCAATCAATAATGTAACTCGTTATGCACGACACTATGAGAGAGTATATAGTAAGCAACACTGTCACTTCGTCTTCTTTAATAGTTAGCATTCTGTAACCTATCAAAAGTGTACGTTCTCGGTATTTTATTCTCAAGAATGAAAGAAACTAAGGTTCTACATATATGTTCTAGACATAATGTATAAAATCGACACTCAAACACGGTAAACACTCCAACTTTGAGAGTGCACTTCCAGACACCTCAACTTGGTCTCAACTAACAACTAAACACTCCAACTTGTCCCACTGTGTCTTGTGGGCACCCGACGTTGACGTGACATATAAACTTTGAAGTTGTCTAGATGATTATTTTGTAAGTTGGAGTGTTCAACTGACACAATGGAGACGAGTTGAGGTATCTAGATGTGCATACTTGACAGTTGGGGCTAAATTTGAGTGTATTATGCCTATCATTTTGATAGGAAGAGATATTGATAATTATCCTAAGAAGGCTTACTACTCAGCTGATAGATCAGGTGAGCCAGCCATGATCACTAAACTCACCGTTTGAGCTAGTTTTCTAATCAACTTCAGGACAGTGTGTTCTGAATTTCCACTTTCACAGATTAAACATTAGAACAGAGTGACCTGAAGTTTGAATGGTTGAGTTCAAGTTTCAGTACACTAATCTGAAATTCCAACTTCACAAAGGGCACATAATCTTGTAAAATTAGCAGCAGAACTCTTTTGACTTAAAGAAATTAAAGTAAAACATTCAGAAAAAGTAACAAGAAATTACTGTAAATAGCTTCTCACAGATGGAATAAATTTTAAAAAAAGTAAATGCGCCCGTGACTAGTACTACTAGTACTTTATAAGCACTAATGTTAACAAATTCTCTTAACACTTGATGAAATACTTCAGTAATGTTGAACAGAGACATTGTATTCCACAATAGCATCTCCACTCTTGGCATCAAACCAATAAGTATGGGCCAATGCATAACCTCTAGCAAACCTAAACAGTCCAGTGCCACCCACAATAGGCATCTCCCTAACATCTCTCATAGCTGGATTTCTCCCAAGAATGCTTATGCTGCTCCCATTGTACTTGCCTTGTGTGAACTCATAAACCATAGTCATAAGCAACGCAAGTTCTCTCTGTGAAGCGATCGCGTAAATCCCTTGTGCCCTTCCTATAACCTCACTTGATGCATTAGGCCCTATGGTTAATGCATCATCACACATGAAAGTGTTGCCAAAACCATAGATACCACCACCACCTGGTGAAATGATTTTGATTGAAGAAGGGTTTTTTCCACTTAGGATGTCATGGAAGTAGAAATGGAGGTGGCTTGTTTTTTGTCTTCGTAAATTTATGGCTAGGATATCAGAGATTTCTTCAAGAAAAACTCCATTGGAAAAAGAGGACAAGAGGATTGACAAGATTATGAAATAAAGAATGGAAAGAGTGGACATATGGAAAGAAGCCATTTCTTAAGTAGGAAGTTTGGTGCGATAATAGAGCAAGAGATGGAGATATTTATAGGGTACTAGTAGGCTAATGACGGACCCAAAATTTTCACTATAAACGCACGAACAAGTCAAAGAAGGTTCAACATATATTATGTGAACAAAAAATAATTTGAATCACGTATAAATAGTATAATTTTTTACCGCTACCTGGTAGAGCTAGCATGTTGATTATTATTTCTTGGTGAAGATGTTGATGTTATTTCTCTTATTGTTGTTCTTACATAGTGGAGTGCACGTGGATCATTGGAAATTAAGTTAGCTTGATGTGAAAGAATTGAAGGATCATATAATATATATAAGTATGTTGTTCTGATCGAGTTGAAGTAAGTTCTACTCTTTTGGGCGTGCCTTTGGCTTTTGCTACTAATAATAATCGCATGTGTGTTTCGCTTGAAGTGGATGTGGTCCACCATGCTCTTATGATACTTCCTCAGTCCCATTTTATGTAGAACATTTTGACTTGATACGATATTTAAGAAAAAAATGAAGACTTTGAAAACTTGTGATTCAAAATAATTCTTGAATATTTGTGTGGTTGTAAATCATTTTATTAAGGGTAAAAAGAAAATTTCAAAGTTAAATTTTTTCTAATTATAGAAAGATGATATTCTTTTCGGGACGGACTAAAAAAAGTGTGCTACATAAAATGAGACGGAGGAAGTACTTAGGATATAATGAAAACTACTCCTTGCGGGTATTTTAAGTGAATTATTGAGTAGAAAGAGAGATGATATTAAGCCCTCACAACAAATTTTTTAATGCTCAACTCTTGAAAGTTCATGTTCTTGTCATCATTGATGTTGCACGAGTTCAAACTTAATACTCCCTCCATCTTAATTTATATGACATGCATAATTTGAATTTCGAGAGTTAAATTTTTTTATTTTGATCGTGCATTCGAACATATAATCTTTAATGTTTTTGATACATATTTAAAAACTACAAAAAAGGCATATAATCACAAGAATTAACAATTTAAAATCTTTAAAGGGCATACAAATAAATCATGATCAATTTTTTTTGTTTGACTCGCAAAATCTGAACCGTGTCATATAAGTGGGATAGATGGAGGAACATCGTTTATTTTTCAAATTTGAATTTTCGTTATCTAGGTTTCAATCTTTAATCGTGTTAATTTTTTTTATTTTTTACAACCATTTAATACATTTAAATAGAATTGAATGATTAAGATCTATAACAAGGTGAACTTATATGTTTTTATTAAGATTATGAGGCTCGAATCTGAATACACATCTAAATATAAAATAGTAATTTAGATTGTTTGTTTTCTCAACATTAGAATGTATACAACTAATATTTATTTAAATAATAATACGAATAAGAAAAACATATAAGATTTTTAAAAAAGTACTAAACTAATTTAATACTAAACCAAAAAATATTTTAAAAATTATATGACAGTTGGTTGGAGTGGTGGATAGCACTAGTGGTTGCGCGGTTGCGGGTGTCGATGGAGTATGATGTTGCCTGATAGCGATGCAGGTAGTAGCTAATGGTGCTAACAGTAATGGTTAACAATAATTGTTAATGGTGATAGCGGATAATTGTGATGGATGATAGTGATAGTAATAATGACGTTGGTTTTATATATCTATAGAGTTTAACTAAAATCTTTCGCCGGTGTATATCTATTTTACATGGTCAACACCTATTACAGGTAAACTTTCAAGTGTTTTTACCCTTTTAATATTTAAATTATAAAAATTATAAATAAGACAAATAATAACATAAGGTAACTTAGGACTCTACGCTCATTCTATCCGAATAAATGACTCTTTTTTACCAAAATTATAAAGGATTCCATTGTCTTCTTCGTTTCCATCCATCAAGTTTGCATATATGAATGTTTACAACTTTCTCTTGCAATAGAAAAAAAGATTACACTATAATCTTATTATCTTGTTGATCATGCAAAATTTTTAATAGCCATTAAATTGTATTTATAGTTCAATCTTCAAATGAAACATTTAAAAAAAATTAAAATTGCAGATTTATGATTCTTTTCCGTGAAAACAGTGAAAGGAAACAATTTTGGAGAAGGTTTAACATAATTTCTCCAAAATCAAGTGCAATAATCCTCCACTTGCGAAAATAGCGATAAATCTTGAGATTCAAAGTACTAAGAACAGATTGATATTTGAATATTTATAGGGTTACAGGAAGATGAAAGAGTTTGTCGAGATGTGTGTGTCGGGGGTGGGGGAGGGGTGGGGTGGGAGAGGGAGACCAGGGAGTTGAGAGTTTAAAATTAAAAAAAGAAAATGAAAAATTGAAAATAAGGATGGTAACAGGTTGGTAACTGGCTATTGCGTTGTTATATGGTAATGGTGGTTGGTGGTGATTATGGTAAATGAAGACTAGTGATGGTGATGACTGACCATGATAATTGACGATAATGATGGTTATGACCAAAGAAAATAATTGTGATGGTAATAATTAATAATGGTGGATAGCAATGCCATATTAGCGCGCGGTGAAAATGGATAGAGTGGTGGTGAACTGCCACTATTTTGTGATGGTATTGGCAAGAGGTAGAAATATGAAGGTATACATATTCATAATCATAACTATTGAAATATATTTTTGTACAAATTATTTCCAAATTTTTAATTTTAATAATTATTGTTAGATGATAATATTACGTTTTGCCTTGGCTTTCCCTCTCCCACCTCTTCCACTCCTCAGAGTCCCCAATTCTCTCACAAAATCCCGAATTCGTTATCAATGAGGTAAAATTTCCGCTTCTTCTTCGTTATCTTTTTCCTTTTCAACTTTTTTGTTACCTTGATCACTATTCAAAAAGTAAATATGTGAATTGTGCTGCTGAAATTTGGCCTTAAGTGTTTTTTTTTCGAAATGAAGGTTTCCTTTGTGGCTAATTATGGTGCTTCAAAGGAAAGTAAGAGATTTTGATTTAGCTAATATAGCTTAATGTTGTTCCTTATCCCTTTTTAGAAGGGGTGGGGTGGGGGGTGATGCAGGTTTATGACTAACTTATACTGGCGACTTTGCTTGTTAAGGACCGAAATTGAGTTTAATTGTTGCATCAACATTACCTAGTTAAATTTAGATTGCGTTTGATATAGTTGAGAATGATTTGTAAGAGAACGTTTTTCTTGACCAAATCAATTTCTAGTATTTGGTTACATAGAATTGTTGAAATGTCATTTTATTTCAATCTTCCAAACATAACCAAAGAAGGGAAAAGATTCTTCAAGTGTCTCCGGTCCCAAAAGTGCATGATAATGCTGCCGTTTTTTTTATTTGCATTCACGCCTTTTGGAAATAGCTGCTAAATTAAGTTCTAGTTTAGGTCAAGGGAGTTCATCATACAATCAAAAAAATTGATCTTGTTAAGAAATCGATGTCTTACTCCATAACTTTGAGGGAACCATAGCGTGACAAGGGGTTCGGTCCAATTTGGACGCCCATTTAGGAGGTGCCAAACAGACCCTAGAAAGGAAATATTTTTTCACTAAAGGGGATTGACTTCCATCACATATGAACAGATATTTTTTGCCCTTCAAAATATCACTTGTTTCAGTTAACAATAGGATGTTGTTGACAATTTTTAGCATCAAAAGTATCACCAAATACTCTCCTCATACTCTATATTCTACCTTGTACAATCATCATATGTCACTTACTTTTTTACCCAACAAAGTATGGGAAATGATCCAAAAATGATTTAAGACAAAATTTAAAGAAAAAATTTCCCAATGCCAAGTACATTAGTTAATTTTTTCCTGCTAAATGACTTTGTGAGTTCTATGTCAAGGATCCTGGTTTCTTGCTTTAAGAAATTTCAGTTGGTACAATCTGAGAATTGACGATTTTAAGAATCAACAGGCTCATGTTTGGGGAGCTTGAAGAAGAACTGGATCTTTTAAAGAGTCTCTCTCATTCCAACATAGTCGTGACCACGGTTCAATTTTGTCGCAAATTAGGTAAGGTGTGAGATGAAGGTTGTTTTACTGTTCTATTGCTCTTTGCTTCTCAGAGATCCCGTCATTTCGACCTGCTTTGAAATGTTTTTCCTTGAGCCGAGGGTCTATCAGAAACAACCTCTCTACCTCCCCAGGTAGAGGTAAGGTATGCGTACACTCTACCCTCCCCGAACCCCACCTGTGGGATTACACCTCATAAAATTAGTGAATGTCAACACCTTTCTGTTGTCTTTTGCTTGCCATTTGTACCATTATCTGTTTATTGCCATATGCCTTAACCTGATATAACTGGAACTAGCATATGCTTATTAGACCACAGTGTTGGCTTTAAAATTCCTGAAATCTTCTTGTTCTATCTTTTGTTTGCTAATCTGGTTGTAAGAATGTAGACCATGCAATTATTATTAGGGCTAGACTACTTACACAAGAATGGAATTATGCACAGACTACGTTAATTCTTTCATTCAATATTGTTAGATATTGGATATTTTTAACTTGCTTTACTCCATACATGGGTGTCCATTCCATACTGAATCCAATGAGATGTGTGTTTCAATTCATCTAGGTAGCATACGTACTAGTTCAGATTAAAGGCTGCATCAAAATATCTCTGATTTTGGTGTATGAAAGAAGGTTGTTGAATGGGTATGGGCATTTCAGTCTTTGCTGCCTTATTCATTTTGTTTTTGCTTTTTGAGATATTTATTGACAACTGAATTGTCAAACTGCTTCAGGCTTGCTATTATGACTGGTACAAAGCCAATGAAGGGTACACCATACAGAATAACTCAAAGGAACCAGGAGGTATATGGCAAAATTGGAACTCAAAGGAACGATTCTCTTCTGGAACTGGGGAAGTTGAATCAGTTAGCTGAACTCAGAACTCTTTCTCCAGAAAAGAAAATCTGGACTTTGAACCTGAAACTAGAGCTTTAGCAAATTGCAACTACAGAAGAGATCTCATGGAGATAAAAATCAAGATGCTTATGGTTAAAGGAGGGGGATAAGAACACAAAGTTTTTTCAAAGAATGGCCAATTCACATAGAAGGGGCAACTCCATTGACAGACTTGAGAATAGGGGATGAAATAATTGAAGATAAAGGAAGGATCAAGGATAGCATATTGGAGTATTATCAACAAATCTACAAAGAGGCAGAATCTTGGAGACCCTCAGCTGTTTTTGAGGGCCTATCCACTCTCAGTGCAGCTGATAAAGAGGGGCTTGAACTTCCTTTCACTGAATTGGAAATCTCAGAAGCTCTTATGGCTTGTGCCCCCAACAAAGCTCCAGGCCCTGAAGGCTATACCACGGCTTTCTTTCAGAAATCATGGAGCTTCATTAAAATTGATCTACTAGCCGTTCAATTTCTTCCACCAGAACGGCCAAAATGGTAAGGTCATGCAATGCTTCTTTCATAGCTCTTATCCAAAAGAAGAAAGATGTTGAAGAACTTAGAGACTATATATAGGATTATAAGTCTTATAGGCAGCGTCTACAATTTGTTAGCTAAATCCTAGCTGAGAGGATGAAAAGAGTGATGGACTCTTCAGTTTCTGGGCAGCAAAAATGGATTCCTAACGAACAGGTAGATAACTGATGCATCCATGATTGTCAATGAATTGCTAGATTGGAAAATTAGAAGTGATGAACCTGGAATTAGGGGTGCTTATCGGTCGGTTCGGTTCAGTTTTGTGCTAACCTGGAACAAGCTTGTTTTTTTATTTTTTGGCAAACAACAACAAAGTGGAGTTTGGGGAGGGTAGAGTGTACGCAGTCCGTACCACTACCTCAGAAGTGAGGTAGAGAGGCTGTTTTCGAAAGACCCCTGGCTCAAGATAAAAACAGTCTAGAAAAGGACATAATATAAGAACAGGAAACAATAGGTAATAACAAACAACAGATAGTAATAGAAACAAGACTACCACAAAACAATACTACAAACCATCTATCCGGAACACCAAACATTACCAAAACTCCAAGAACCAGAAACTACACGCGTAGCACTACGACTACTAGCACGGATCCCAAAACAAAGCACACCTACCTACTAGCAAGGGCACATCCCTTCGTACTAACCTTCTACCCTACTCCGTGTTCTCCACACCTTCCTATCTAGGGTCATGTCTAACTGCGCCATGTCATGTCTAATCACCTTCCTCCAATACTTCTTCGGTCTACCTCTACCTCACCTGAATCCATCCATAGCCAACCTCTCACACCAACGCATAGGGGCCTCCGTGCATCTCTTCATCACATGTCCAAACCATCTCAGCCCCTCCTTCTCCCTTCTAAACAAACTCCGGCCAAGGGCTCACACCACTACGACCACAATCTTTAAATTCGGCCAGCCCCATAAATTTTCGTTGAAGCCTGTTTTAAAGTTTTCGTTGAAGTGAAGACTGTGAATTGTTTGTATACATGGGAGTCATCTTTGTTTATTTATATAGTGTGTACACCTCAATCATTTGTCTTCACATTCTGTTACCTGTTTGGATAACTTTTGATTTGATGCATTTATGTTTGGTGATGCATTTTAGTCATATGGTGTTTTTGAAGAGAAAGCTACCTGGAATATTTTAATTAGATGTTTGACAGGTTGTGTAAGCCCTACAACTTCAGCAATTGTTGGCACAACTAAGTATTTCTCACTTTGTTGACCCAACTCTGTAAATAGCATAAGAAATATTGTTATTATTCTCACTTTGTTGACCCAATTCTTCTTCTCTCTGATCTGATTCATTCTCTCCTTTCTTTTTCTGCAGATCCAGAAATCAGCTATGGAGCTTTATCCATTTTAGTTTCCCATTTCCCATTTCATTAGTTTTGTAATCAATTTCTGTTTTCAATTCAATATTAGCCCTGAAATTGTTGACTTTCATTTCGAATTTCATTTAAATTCTGATTTAATTTGTCAGATCATTAGAAAAGCTTTTCTTTTTTCTCAAAACAGACGAGCAAACAACTGTCCGTTGATGGCGGACTTGAGCATAGCTTTTTTCTCCCTCGTCCTCCTCTTCCTCTCTCTATCCTTCCTTGTTTTCCTCGCCTTCATCGTCCGACCACGCCCCGTCAAAGTCCCAATTAAAAATCGCCATGTGTTCATCACTGGCGGCTCAAGCGGCATCGGCTTAGCTCTAGCTCAACAGGCTGCTTCAGAGGGTGCAAAAGTCTCAATACTCGCTCGTAACACTAGTAGGCTTGAAGATGCGAAGGAGTCAATTCGGCTTTCTACTGGCTGTGATGTTGCCATTTTCAGCGCTGACGTGAGAGACTACGAGGCAGTCAAGAAGGCTATTGAAGAGGCTGGACCGATCGATGTGTTGGTGTGCAATCAGGGCGTATATGTTACCTCAGGAATTGGAGAACCAAGATGTTGACGTGATCAAGTTCATGATTGATGTGAATTTGACCGGGACTTTTCACCTGATTAAAGCTGCTTTGCCTGGAATGAAGAACAGGGCGGGACGTGGACCTGGATCCATCGCTATCATGTCGTCACAAGGTGGCCAGGTTTGTTCTACCTTCAGTTCAAATCTCAATTCAATGGTCTAGCAAAGATCTAATCTTATAGTCGTCTGATTTAAAGGTTAAACTTAGTTTTAGCGTTGTTAGAGATAGAAGAAAATGTTTTCCGTCAATTATTTTTGACATTACCAGTAGACAGTGGTAAAGATGTTGCAGAATGGAATTTGAGAGGAAAACAAGCTATAAACTAGGCTAAGCTAAAGCTATTCTAGATAGAGCTAAAAGGTGATTTTCATTGATGATCCCAAAAATAGTTTATAAACAGAATATATACTAAGGAACTAATGGGTCTAAAAGAAACTATTATTGGGGTAAAATTCATAATTGAAAGAACTAATTTAAGGGTCTGAATATAACTAATGAAACTTGTGTCCTCCTGAAAATCAAGTTTCCAATAGCTGTGTACTGCACCAATTGCACCCGGTACAACCACCCCAAACATTAGCTCATCTTGCATAATATAGCTCCCGAATTCATGTTGCATAACAAGGAGTATCATGACTTATAAGGGAAATGAGTCACCTATACCAAATTGTTTGTATAGAAGAACAGAGAATAGATAGAAGAGATGAATGAGAGAACAGAGTATAAATGAGAAGAGAAGTTCAGGGAGAAATTCAATATAGTAGCAACAAATTTCTCCGGAGAGATGACTAGTTATTGCTTTAAGCCCGAGCACCTTCGGATCTCCATATCTTAAGGAAGTTTACCTATAAATATTCTTTAGATGACCTGATGGTGTAAAAAATTACTTATACTGACGGTGTATAAAACCTTCTATTATTAATACTACAAGCGCGAAAACTGAGTTAATAGGGAAGTAAGAAACAGGAATCGGAGCACTTGATGATGTTTTCTTTTTGGTCTTTTAAGATAATTTCTCTGATGATTTTGACTTGACATTACAAGCATCATCACAAACCCTTGAAGGAACAGTACTGCTACTGAAACAGCTGAACAACCTTGAAAACAAAGCCATATTATGGATGTTTCTCTTTACTGTTGAGAGCTGATAGTAAACCATACAAGAAGTATTTATAGGGAAAGATGGCTTAGTTTGTTTGATAAGTTTGGTGACCAAGTAAATTAAAGAATACACTTATCATGAGGTCCATGTTTTTTCAGTTGCTACTCATCAAAAGTGCCCCAAATCATATGTACCCGACTCACTTAAAGTTTGGAACCCATTATTCTTTGAGGATGGTATTTTATGAAAATGTGGGCAATCTTATATTTTGCACTACTCTCGTTAGTGCAGAATTCGTGGAGACTGAATTTTCCAAGGAGACACACTTTCAGCCGGATCTTTTTTTATCTTGTGTTGTGATTGATATCTAATCTCAATTGCAATTTTATTTGTTATTTCATCTAGGAGTTTTTGGGGGAAAAAAGAAAAATAAGTTAGAGATGATCATCACAATTGTCCAATTTAAATAATTTGGTTTTCCTCAACACATTTACATTTATGTGTAACTGAAAGACCACCACAACAAGTTCTTTATTAAATAGTAGTTTAACCTGAAGGACTGGAACTTGGTCTGATGCTAAATTATGGTAGAATCAATGGAAATTCTTTTGCCAGACATTTGCATTAATGAACTTTAACCATGTTTCTATTGCTTCCTGGCTTCTTTAGTTTATTTGGTACTTATTTTGTCTTAGGTTGGCATATATGGTTATGCAGCTTATTCAGCCAGTAAGTTTGGCCTCAAATGACTGGGAAGCATTGCAGCAGGAAGTTATTGGTGAAAATATTCACGTATCACTAATATTTCCCCCAGACACTGAAACTCCTGGATTTGCTGAAGGTTAGACCCAAAAATAGATCCTACTCTGTTTCTTCTGGTTGCTATTATTGCATGTCACAACTAGATGCTATGCTACATGTTTAAAATATTAAAACTGGTTGGTTTTATCTTAGTTTAATTGAGTTACAAATATAAGGCTTTCCGGTGGGATTTCTTTCCATTCAAAGTAAACAAGTCTAGGTTATTTAAGTTCTGTTTCTAATAGAGGCAGATCTAGCCCTTCAGTTGGGGTTGGGGGGTGACCAAACACACTACTTTCTGCTCAAGATAAAAAACGTAATATCACTACTCCCACTCCAAACCCACTAACTCTAAATGCTAAAGTTGATATATTAGTTATATATCCTTTTCTTTAGTCTCTTTTTTCTTTGTCTTCCTTCAGAGAGCACAGAAAAGTCTGGATCAAGCAAGTTGAGAATGAAAATGATGATAGCACTGGTCTTTTAACCAATTATTGGGAACTGTTAGTTGTAAGCATGGTAGCACAAAATGTATAGTCAATTTTTTCTATATGTTTGGACTTTGGAGGAGCAGAACCAGAAAGAGACACGTACGATCAATTGGAGGCAGAGTTTGGAGACAGAAGAAATGGTGAAAGAGTAGAAGAGGGAGTAATAGAGAAAAGCCTAAACAAAGAAATTGTAAATTGGGAGGTGGAGGAGGTGGAACCTATTGTGACGCACGAACAATTAGCAATTCAAGGGCAAAAAAAGGAGACCTCTGTATGGGTACAGCAGAACCTGATCAAGCTGGGAAAATTGTTTGGAGTAGACTTCCATGGACATGAAGAGGAGGCCACAGAATTGTTACTTCAAATTGATAGCTGCAGACATGCAAGGAGAATGGAGCAGGATTTTATAAGCAAAAAATCAAAGAACAAGGGCGCACTGGAACTAAAAAGTCTTGTATCTTTTGATGTTATATTTAAAAGCTCTAGGAATAGGAAGAAGGGGAGAATCACTAGCACTTCTTAATGAAGTTCAAGCTGGTGTCATGGAATGTTAGGGGGCTTAATGACAGGGAGAAGAGAAGAGTGGTGAACAGTCTAGTAAGGGAATGGAGGGAAGATATTATAAGCCTGCAAGAAACAAAATTAGAAGGAGATATCACAGAAATGACGCAACAAATATGGGGAGGGAGATGGATCAGACATGCTGCCCTGGAAGCAAGTGGAACAAGAGGAGGTATTATGTTCTTATGGGATGAGAGGATGTGGAAGGGGTAGATACTTGGAAACAGGGACTTACTCTATCTCTTGTTAGTTTGTTTCCCAACTGCAGCACTACTCTTGTCATATCACATGAGTTTATGCTCCTAATTGTTACAAAGAAAGGAGACTGGTATGGGAAGAGATAGGTTCTGTGAGAGGACTGATTGAGGGACCTTGGGCCTTGTGGGGACTTTAATGTAACAAGGTACATCTCAGAAAAGAAGAACTGTAACAGAAGAACAAAGGGGATGAAGGATTTTTCAGATTTTATTGAAGATACGAAGTTAGTTGATCTTCAATTGGAGGATGCTACTTACACCTGGTTCAAAGGAGATCAACATGAAGTACAGGATCCTGATATCAGAAGAATGGGACGGTGATTTTAGTAATTTGAAACAGTTACCCCTACAAAGAATGAGCTCGGATCACATTCCAATAGCTTTGCAGGGTGGGTCCTGGGAGAAGAACAAGAATTACTTAAAATTAGTGGCTAGAAACTGCAGGATTCATAGACAGAGTCAAAGAGTGGTGGGAATCTTTCAACTTCACAGGAAGACCTGACCATGTTTTAGCATGTAACCTCAAAGCTCTAAAATCCAAACTCAAAGAATGGAGAAAAGGGGACGCTGGATTTCTGGAGATTCAGAGGAAAAGGCTCCTTGAGCAGATGGCAGAACTGGAAGCAGAAAGGGAAGACAAAATGCTAACTGAAGAAGAGACAACAAAGAAGAGTGAGATCCTTATGGAGTATAAGGAGTTGACCCAAACAGAATTGAAGAAGAAATCATTGAGTACTACAAAAATTTGTACACTGAAACTGTACAATGAAGACCAACCTTTCAATACAATCAATGCCCAGTTATACCAGGAGAAGAAAGGGAGATGCTACAAGGCTATTTTGAAGAGGTTGAAATGTTGAGGTGTCTAAAAATATGTGGAGCTGATAAAGCCCTTGGCCCAGATGGTTTTACCATGGGTTTCTTTATCAAGTATTGGGATGTTGTGAAGCAGGACATAATGAACACTTTTCATAACTTCCATGAACAAGGAGTTTCTGAAAAAAGCTTCAATGCAACCTTTATTGCTCTCATACCAAAGAAGAAAGTAGCTAAGGAGTTGAGGGATTTCAGGCCTATAAGCTTGATAAGAAGCATATACAAGATGTTCTCTAAGGTCTTGACCGAAAGACTGAAAGGTGTGATGGGTAAATTGGTAGACTCTCAGCAAATGGCTTTTATAAAAGGGAGACAGATCATGGAGGATGTTCTAATTGCCAATGAGGTTGTAGACTCCAGGTTTAAACAAAAGAAACCTGGTATCCTCTGCAAGTTGGATATTGAAAAAGCTTATGACCATATTAATTGGAGATATTTACTGAAGCTTCAGGAAATAATGGGTTTTGGACGGAAATGGTTGTGCTGGATTAAATTCTGCATTTCAACTGTTAGCTTCTCAGTTCTTATTAATGGATCTCCTGCAGGTTTTTTCAAAACTCAGAGAGGCCTTAGACAAGGTGACCTTCTCCACCTTTTCTGTTTCTGATCATAATGGAGGGATTGAATAGTATGATTAAAACAACAAATAGCAGAAGGTGGCTGAGAGGTTTTGAGGTGGCCAAAGATGGTGGAGACAGTTTGGAGGTAACACATCTGCAATATGCAGATGACACTCTAATTTTCTGTTATGCTGAGGAAGAACAATTAAAGCACTTAAGGGTGATACTGCTCTTGTTTCAAGGGGTGTCTGGATTGCATATTAATTGGAGAAAAAGCTTAGTTTATCCAATTAATGAGGTCACCAACATGAACTGTTTGGCTACTATTCTTCATGGAGAAGTTGGTGCCCTACCAACAATGTACCTGGGTATGCCTCTGAGAGCTAAATCCAAATCTGTTGACATATGGGACAATGTGGTGGAGAAGTGTGAGAAGAAATTGGCTAGGTGGAAAACCCAATATTTGTCTTTGGGAGGGAGATTGACTCTCATCAATTCAGTACTTGATGCACTTTCAACATACATGATGACTTTATTCCCAGTACCAGCAGGAGTCATCAGCAGGTTGGATAGCACCAGGAGGAAATTCCTATGGCAAGGCAACAAAGAGAAAAAGGGCTTTCATTTGGTGAAATGGAAAGCAGTGATAACTAGCAAGAAAAATGGGGGAATGGAGATAAAGAATCTATCGGTACAAAGCAAAGCTTTGAGAATGAAATGGTTGTGGAAATATGCTCATGAAAATCTGATGCTCTGGAAAAGTGTTATCAGTGCAAAATATGAACATGAAGATATCTGGTTGTCTAAAGAGGTGATCACACCTTATGGGGTTAGTCTTTGGAGATCAATAAGAGCTTTATGGTAGGGCAATGAAGAGCAACTCCAAGATCAAAGTAATGAATGGTGCTAAGACAAAATTCTGGAAGGATGAGTGGCATGAAGAAGGTATAATGGAGAGCTTATTCCCGGATATTTATAATCTTGTGATTGGGCAACAGAATACAATTGCAGAGTTGTGGACTCCACAGGGTTGGAGGTTCACGTTCAGGAGACAATTCAATGATTGGGAGATAGGAAGAGTGGCTGTATTCTTCAGTACTGTGGAAACTTTTAATGGATTACAAGCAGGAGAGGATATCCTATGATGGAAGGTCAACTGCAGAGATGAGTTCAAAGTCACTACAACATATGGGGTGATGGATCAGTTGAACCAGCAGGCAAGCATTTGGCCTTGGAAGCAAATCTGGAAAAGCAGGATCCCTCATAAAGTATCCTGCTTTATCTGGTTACTAGCTAAAGAAGCTTCCCTAACTCAGGACAATCTGATGAAAAGAGGGATAACCTTATGCTTTAGGTGCTTTTTATGTGGGGAAACACCAGAGACAGTTAACCATTTGTTTCTACATTGCAAATATACTCAACAACCGTGGAGAATTTTTTTGAACCTAAAAGGCATTTCCTGAACCATGCCTAGGAAGGTTACTGAAGCTTTAAAAAGCTGGGAGGAAGCAGGTGAAAATGCAAAAGACAGAAATAGATGGAGAATTATCCCTGCAAGTATTTGGTGGACAATCTGGAAAGAAAGGTGTTTTGAGAGCATAGAGAATAGAAAGGAATTCTAGGTGTTTTGAGAGCATAGAGAATAGTGCACAACAGGTCAAGCTGAACTGCATTCTATTGTTATGTTTTTAGGGTAACCAACTATACTCTAATGACACTGTATCTATAACTGATGTTTTAGACTCAATATAGACATAGATCAGTGTATAAGAGCATATCTGTATATAAGGTCTCAGTACGACCCATGTACTGTTGTGATATAATGCAAAGTTACCATTATCAAAAAAAAAAATTATCCTTATTTCTGATTTCTCTAATGCACTGCCAGGCTGATGTGTAAGAATATTGGCCATACTGATTAGGATTCCAGATTGCCAGGTCACCTAGTTCTTCTTCCCCAATGGATATATTGCTGATCTGTTGTACCATGTGTTGAGGAGAATATCACTCAGTTTGCTTATATTCCATTTTCCATGCTCCACGTAGATGACTTTAGCTTTGTTATTGACAATATTGGTAGGATATAGGACTGCCAGTGCCCCCTTTTCACTCCAGTTATCCCACCACATACTGCTGTTTCCACTATTAATCTTCCAAAGTATTGTTTTCAGCACACTCTCTAGCTTTAACCATGAACTTCCAAGCCTATGAGTTGTCAGAGACCCAAGCTCTAGTAACAGGATGTGCTCTATTGCAAATACTTAGCCATCAAAGAAATCATCCCATAAGGATCGTTAAGTCCTAAATCTCCACCATCTTTTATATAGCCAGAGTTTTAGCAATGTCATGCATATTTCTGATGCCTATGCTCTTCCTTTGGAATACATAGATTGTTCCATGATCTCCAGTGTGGTACTTTGATTTGTTCTCATTGAAGGCCCAGAAAAATCTAGCGAAGTGTTTTTCCAATAGATTTAAATTAATAACAGGAGGATTTATAGCAGTGAGGGTGTAAATAGGAAGGGATTGAAACACACTTTTGATCATCACAACTTTACCACCATAAGTGAGCATCTTACCTTGCCAGCCATTAGTCTTTTACTACTTTCGTAACCATATCATCAAAAAAGCAAATCTTTACCTTCCAATGTTAATTGGACAACTCAAACAAGTGAAGGGAGAATTCTTTATCTTTGAAACCAGTACAACTTCTCATTCTATTAATCCTGTAAGCACTAGCCTTGGGTTCTGTCAAAAAGGAACTCTTATATTTATTGATTTTTTGCCCAAAGACTCTTTCATAGTTTCTAACTTGTTTCATGATAAGTACAGATTATTATTGCCACTACTGAAGATAACAGTATCATCAGCATAGGACAAATGGTTAATCCGGGGGCCTCTTTGGTGCATACAAAAGGGAATAAAATCATTGGTATAGAGCAGGTTATTCAAGTTTCTAGAGAGCACCTCTGCACCTAAAATAAAGATGGAAGGAGAGAGAGAGGGGGTCCCCCTGTTTAAGACTTGAGAAGAAGAGGAAAAACCATTTCTTGAAGTTGAACCAGTAATCAGTATAGAATACCAAACATTAGAAATTGAGATTCCAAACCAGATTGATCCAAATATCAGAAAACCCAAATCTTTTTAGAACCTCAATAAGCAAAGGTCAGGCCATTCTATCATATGCCTTGGCCATATCCAGCTTAAGGACAATATTACCTCCACCATTAGGTTTAGACATACCGTGGACAATTTCCTGAACAAGCATGACATTCTCTGTGATCAATCTACCAGTAATGAATCCATTTTGGTTAGTAGAGATAAGTTATGAAGTAGAGGATTCAACCTTCTGGATATAATTTTTGAAACAATTTTGTTGTGGTGAAATTGCTAAGACTGATGGTTTCTAATTCCGCGAAACTCGATGGTGATTCAACTTTAGGAATCAAGGCCAAACAAGTGTGAGTAAAATATTATGCAAGTTTTTTCCAGAAACAAACTCATGGACAAACTCAGATACATCAATTTTGATAATATCCCAACAAGTGTGAAAGAACTTACAATTGAAACTATCGGGGCCTGCACTACTTTCTGCACTCACACTAAAGATGTCATCTTTAATTTCCTCCGCATCAGGCAATCTTTGACGATGATCAGTCGACATTCCTCCACCATGATGCCGTAATAGTCTTTTGCCTTGAATATGACTGCTGGCATCCCATTGTGGGTAGTGATTATTGCAATTACAGATTCTCTGGGATGTCGGATAGCATTTGTTTGTGTTTGCAGTGGTTACGGTGGTAGCACAAGATTGTTTCCCTTGAATTCCATCTGTTGGTAGCGTCGCCCTAGCATTTCGAGTATTTTGGGTTATGCTAGACCACCAGCGGAGCTGTGTCTGGTGGCTCCATAGGTGGAGCATGGCTGTTAACCCCTAGAAGATGACTGTTATGTTACAACGTATAGAAGTGTACGGAGAGAGAACACAGAGAAATTTTTTCGCTTACATAAATGGCAAGAAGTTCTTCTATGGATATGCATGCACTAATATTGAACCTCGGGAGACATCTCCATCATTGTGTGAGTTGTACGCAGTAATTCAAAGCACTTGAAATGTAATCTCAGAAACTCCTAGCTCTCTTGCTTCGGAGGCATGTGCACAATGTCTAGTGTACCCGATAGGTGTTTGAACTTACCTGATTGATAATCAGTATACATTTGCAATAATTTTGTTGTACTCTTTGACCATTTTTCTCCTACTGTATTCCACCTGTTTGAACAATAATTATGGAAGTTTAATCCTTATTGCAGAGAACAAGAGGAGGCCACAGGTGACTCGTATACTAGCAGCTTCTTCTGGTTCCATGAAAGCTGATGAAGTTGCAAAGAAAGCTTTGAATGGCCTTAAATCAGGAAACTTCACTGTCCCCTGCAACTTTGAGGGATTCTTTCTTTCCATAGCAACTGCGGGTCTATCTCCTCAGAGATCATTCCTGATGGCATTTGTCGAAGTCATAGCTGCTGGAATATTACGTGTTGTTGCTCTATGTTTTCAGTGGAACTGGTATGGGAGCATTGAGAAATTCGTTGGAGAAAAGAAATAGGGAGTAACTACTAAGCACAGTAACAAATAATTTTTGGCACTTCTGTCAACAATTGGTAGGAACTTGCCATTTACGTAAGCGAAATTTTTTCTCTGAAATGGCAAATGATATATTTATTGTTGACGAGGAAGAAAAACTAACCACTTAAGAAGCAAGAAATGAGCAACTAGTCTTGATATTGTTTGAAGTAAACACTCGATAAAGATAAGTTTTTACTGCTAGAAAGATGCCCCAGACGTTGGTGATGAAGAGACATTTGAAACTGAATCGGATAGACAAACAAAGTGGTCAAAGAGCCCCGTGGTGGAGCGAAACTCATTCGTTGAACAATTATACTATGTAAATTTCATTCTTCCAACAATTCTACTAGGTAATTAGTAAGATGAAAACAGAACTTTTAAACATGTATAAAAAATTTTAATCCCCTGAATATAAGAGAAATATATGTTCAATTTCAAAATGTAGCATTTTCGTTTTCTTAATCCTATCTTGTCAGAATTCTTGGTTCAGCTACTAAAAGAGCCCCAGCATTATTACAAAAAAGCAATGCCATGTTGGTGAATTCAATGGCAGAGCAATTATCCTCACAGATGTGGAAAAATTGAGTAGAAGCCACTTTGAGGGTTGATTATTTGCTTCTTCTCTACACTTGAACATGTGGTTTGTTTATGCAGGACCAGTGGCCTACCTACATGTGGTAAGTATCAATGCAACACCGTGGACTAAAAAAAAGTAAGACAAACAAATTGAAATAAAAAGAGTATTATTTATTAACGTCATACTTTGTTCATAAATACATACATATAAGGTGACTTTCGTCTTCTTTAATAGTTGCATTCTGCAGCATATCAAAATTGTACGTTCTCGGTATTTTATTCTCAAGAATAAAAGAAATTAAGGTTCTACATATATGTTCTAAGTTACAACTTTTGAGCTGTGTTCTGAATTTCCAATTTCACAGATTAAACATTAGAATAGAGTGCCCTGAAGTTTGAACTGTGGAGTTCAAGTTTCAGTATAACTTTTCTGAAGTTCCAACTTTACAAATTGAACAAGAATGTGTCCTGAAGTTGGAACTTCAAGCCTGTGCTCTCTTCCAAAGGGCACATAATCTTGTAAAATTAGCAGCAAAACTCTGAGACTTAAAGAAGACATTAATTTATAACATTCAGAAAAGTTAAAAGTAAAAAGAAAGAACTGTAATAGCTTGCCACAGATGGAATAATTAAAAAAAAAAGTGATTGTGCCTGTGACCAGTACTATTAGAGGAGATTTTAGTAGCTGGTTGGCTACTTGAACTTTTACTTTGTTGGTGAGGGTTCGATTTTCTACGTTGTAATCCCCTCCTTCATTCCCCCTTCCTTACCCTCCGATGTAATAAAAAGATAAATTAAAAAAGACTAGTACTACTAGTACTCTTTATAAGCACTAATGGTAACACATTCTCTCAACTATAGAGCTAATAATCAACCACAAACACTTGATGAAATACTTCAATAGTGTTGAACAAAGACATTGTATTCCACAATAGCATCTCCACTCTTGACATCAAACCAATAAGTATGGGCCAATGCATAACCTCTAGCAAACCTAAACAGCCCAGTGCCTCCTACAATAGGCATCTCCCTAACATCTCTCATAACTGGATTTCTCCCAAGAATGCTTATGCCGCTACCATTGTACTTGCCTTTTGTGAACTCAAAATTCATAGTCATAAGCAACGCAAGTTCTCTCTGTGAAGCGATCGCGTAAATCCCTTGTGCCCTTCCTACAACCTCAGTTGATGCATTAGGCCCTATGGTTAATGCATCATCACATATGAAAGTTTTGCCAAAACCATAGATTCCTTTACCACCTGGTGAAATGATTTTGATTGAAGAAGGATTTTTTCCACTTAGGATGTCATGGTAGTAGAAATGGAGGTGGCTTGTTTTTTGACTTCGTACTTTTATGGCTAGGATTTCTTCAAGAAAAACTCCATTGGAAAAAGAGGACAAGAGGATTGACAAGATTATGAAATAGGGAATGGAAAGAGTGGACATATGAAAAGAAGCCATTTTTTAAGTAGGAAGTTTGGTTCGATAATAGAGCAAGAGAGGGAGATTTTTATAGGGGTAGTAACAGAGTCAGCGGCGGAGCAAAAATTTTCACTAAAGAGATACACAATATGAAGAAATAAACACGCGAAGAAGTCAAACGGGATTCAATATCTATTAAATAAACAAAAAAATAATTTGAATCACATATAAACAATATAATTTTTTAACCGCTACCTGGTAGAGCTAGCATGGTGATTATTATTTCTTGGTGAAGATGTTGATGTTGTATCTCTTATTGTTGTTATTACATAGTGGAGTACATGTGGACCTTTGGAAATTAAGTTTGTGAAACAATATATTTTGTTCTAAGTTGAAGTAAATTCTACTCTTTTGGGCGTGCCTTTGGCTTTTGCTACCAATAACAATGCAGATGTGTGTTTCGCTTGAAGTGGATGTGGTCCACCATGGTCTTGTGATACTTGGGATACAATGAAAACTACTCCTACTTGTCTTTGGGTATTTTAAGTGAATTATTGAGTAGAGAGAGATATGCTATTAATATAACCCCTCACAACAATATTTTTTTTTTGGGTGAAAACCATTTAGGGAAGGATCACCAAAAACTTGTTTTGTCTTCATTAGGAACTTGAGTAAGAAATAGATCTTTTTATTTTGGGATTTCTTGAATTTGAATTGAGAACTCCTTCCCTTATTTGGTGTACCTACTTGAGTCGGATGAAAGAAACTTTCTAAATCGATTTTCTTCCCTATGAGTAAAAGTCTCAATAAGAATGCTAGTTCTTATTGTTCATTATGGTATGAATATACCAGATGAAGTAGAAACTAGAGAGAGATTGCACTCTGAAAACAAAGTTGAAAATAAGTGTTAATTTAGCCAAAAGAAGCATGACCAAATCTTCGATGCCACATCCATATTTGGTGTTGTTTAGGCAGAAAAGAAACCTTGACTGGTTAGAGCAATACCATGGCACACATCATCCACATAATAAAGCCCCCCTCCTTTAGTACCACGCCCAATAATCTCCTTGATGTTGAGGTCCTGAAAGATGCAGAAATGAGTATACATTAATACTAGACAATTTAATTGTTGAGTTACTTGAGACACAGATAAAAGATTATTGTATAGTGAAGGAACAAATATGCTCTAAAGACAAGGGGGAGTCAACACAACAGTTCCAGCATTAGTAACCGGAGATGATACACCATTTGCATTGGACACATGTGAACGATGTGGTTTATTAGGAGCCTACAGAAGCGACTGATCAAGGTCATGTGATCAGTGGCTCCAGAGGCAATAACCCATTTCGTGTCTTTATCAGAGTCTTTATTAATGAGAGCTGATCCAATATTACCTGATGAGTGACTAAGTATTTATAAATCAGAATCACCAATTTCAGTTGAAATCAAAGGCGTTTCGGCAATTTGGCGGTGATGTGCTAGATGAAATCATAACAGCAACTTTCCCATCATTTTTGTCACCATCCTTTCGATTTCGTCCTTCCCTAGACTTCTTTTCATTTAAACTATTCCACCAATATGGATAGCTATGCAATTTAATACAATTTTTAACTACATGTTTGAGATTGCCGTAATGAGTACAAGCCTTTTCACCAATACTACGAGCTTTAGAATGGTACTTTTGGATCAAGGAAGCCTTTGTTGTTATAGCCATGCTGGGATCTGTGTTATTATTTAACATTGTGTTCCTTCATTGTTCTTCACTTCGAACCATAACAAAAGCTGATTCCGAATTGGGAAAAGGATTTGCACGAAAAATATCACTTCGAACACGATCATAATTATCATCCAGACCAGTCAGGAAGATATACACACGTTCTTCTTCAATTTACTTTTTTTCGTGCCTGAATGACATCAGGTTGTGTGAAAGAGATGGGCTTATGATGATTCAGTTCCTTCCATACTTTGCGCAAATTTGCAAAGTATAAGGAAACTGTTTTCCCTCTTGTTTCATATGCATTGCTTGACAAGAGAGGTCATAAATAACTGATCTATCAGCCACTCCATAATATGTTTGAGACATGGAGTCCCAAATACTCTTGGTCGTCGAAAGACGAACAAATAAACTCATAATGGCGGATTCCATGGCACCGACGAGCCAACTTTTAACAATAGCATTATCTATACTCCACTTTTCATATGTGGCGTCACTGGCGGGAGACTCTTTAATTGTCCCCGACAGATACCACATTTTTCCATGACTTGCAACAAACATCTCAACAACTTGAGACCAAAGAAAAAAGTTTTTGCCATTGAGTTTTACACCAAAAGGAATGACTATAAGTTCTGGAACAATGCTTGTAGTTTTAGAGGATTCACCCATGGTAGAATAGATTTAGGATAAAGAAGAGATAATAATCAGAGGAGTAACCGTATGCTCTGATACCAACTCAAAATGGGTGAATTTTTTTTCCATTATGCATCAGTAGAGGCGGATCTAGGATTTGAAGTTTGTGGGTTCTCACTCGTCTCAAATTAGAAAATAAAAAAGAGACAAAATAAAGGCCTACATGGTGACCAAGGGATTCGAACCTTTGACACCAAGAGGGCACAAAACTTTCAAAGTTCCTTTTCTACCACTAGACTAACAACACACTACACTTATTGGTTCCCAAATTATTTTTCTTATATATTAATTGGATTTTTTAATACAAATACAGGATCCACGCAAAAGTTACTGGGTTTCCGGGGACCCCCATCATATATGCTAAATCCGCCCCTGTGCATCAGCTATACAATATATAAGATTACAAAAATATGAGAAAATATTTACAATCTCAAAGAATCTATTACAATCTCAAATAATAAGCTACTACAATCCTACAAAATATTCTAATTGATTTACAATAATTGAAACAAATCTACTCATTAAAGGATGTCCAACTAATTCCCTAGCTCATGCTAACAATTAGTGTATAGTTTCCCTTTGTCTCTGTAGAGACAGGGGCGGCTGAACTTCATTGGCAAAAAGGCAATGGCCTTAGGCCCCTAATTTTAGGAGGCCCCATTTTTTAGTAGTTATTGTATTGGTAAAAAAAATTTTAAAAATATTACTTTACAAAAAGTAACTTTTTATGTAAAAGGAAGTAACTTTTTTACTTTTTAGATAAAACTAGCTTAAAAGTAGGACTAGATTTAAAAAAAAAGTAGAAAAGTGCAACGTTTTTTTTTTATTTGATCATTGAATGACCAATCACTTTTTACCTTTCTCATAAAAATATGTGGCCCCTTATTTTAGCTTTCCAAGTAAGTTTTTTACTTTTTTTTTACCTTACTCTTTATTAATTATCAGATTTTTATTCTCAAATCTCACTCCCCCCCCCCTCTCTCTCTCTCTTTTTATTCTTTCTTACTCTCTTTCTCTAAGTTCAAGAGTTCTTGGTTGAACAATTCAAAATCAAAGTTCAAGAATTTTGATAATTTTAACTTGAAGAGAGCATAGTTCATGTTTTGTAAAAATATTTTGAAGCATCCAAAAAATATTTTGGAATCAAGTCTTCATATTTCTTGAATCGGGTAATATTATTCTAACTTTCTAATATTATTTTTGTGTTTTATATTTTTTTTTAATTTGATATAGTAGATAGTGTTTAAAATATTTGTTAGAATTTTAATATGTCAACTAGAAAATATGAATCCGGTAATTCAAAACTTAAAAGAAAAAGAAAATTGATAATTTGATAAAATCTCAAGAAGGAGCTCTTGATAAATTTTTGACAAATAATACCAAAATTAAATCAAAAAATGTAGGGGAATGTTCTTTAGATGAACAAGTCGCTAACTTAGTTGAGTTAGATAATGATATCATCCAAATAGAAGAAGAAAGAAAAGAAATTAGTGAAACATCGGATGTAGATTTTCATGAAAATCAAGAATTTATAAATGAATCAAATAATTATACTCCAAAAAACATATATAATCCTAGTCAATGGAATAATGTTGATACAAAGTTAAGAGATCTATTCGTAGAAAAAGGACCAATTAAAATTATTGACATAGATTTTTCAAAAGATAAATTTTTAAGGCATTTTTCTATTACATATTATTTTCAAAAATTGGCAAATGGAGAAAGACATGAAAGAAGATGGTTAATTTATTCCAAAGATGTGAACAAAGTATTTTGTTTTTATTGCAAGTTATTTAATAATACTTTTAATGCTAAGAACAATAAATTAGCTAATGAGGGTAGTAGAGATTGAAAAAATCTTAGTACGAAACTTAGAACTCATGAAACAACCAACCAACATATTATTAATATGAGCTCATGGATTGATTTAGAAGTTAGATTACGCAATAATAAAACAATTGATAAAAATGTTCAAGACCAAATTAATAGAGATAAAGAACATTGGAAAAATGTATTGTCAAGAATTATTTCCGTCATAAAAACCCTTGGAAAAAATAATTTAGCATTTAGGGGAAAAAATGAAAAGATTTATCAAGAAAATAATGGAAACTTCTTAAGTCTTATTGAAATGATTGCAGAATTTGATCCAATCATGCAAGAACATATTCGGCGAATCAAACATGATGAAATTCATAATCATTATCTTGGGCATAATATACAAAATGAGTTAATAAGTTTGTTGGCAAGTGAAATTAAGAATAAAATTATTGAAAAAGTTATAGAAACAAAGTATTTCTCTATTATATTTGATTGCACCCCCAATACAAGTCATCAAGAGCAAATGTCTTTTGTATTACGAAGTGTGGATATTTCATCAACTCCAATAAAAATTACCGAATATTTTTTAGAATTCTTAAAAGTGGATAATACAAGTGGAAAAGGTCTTTTTGAAGTTATTTTAGATGAAATAAAATGTATTGGACTTGATATTGATAACTTAAGAAGACAAGGATACGATACCAGATCTAATATGAAGGGAAAACACCAAGGAGTGCAAAAAAGATTTCTTGATATGAATCCTAGATCATTTTATACACCATGTGATTTTCATAATCTAAATTTGGTAGTATGTGATATGGCTAATTCTTGTACAAAAGCTATATCATTCTTTGGAGTGATACAACACATATATTTATTATTTTCTTCTTCTACTAAGCGATGGAAAATTTTAAAAGATAATGTACCCAGTTTAACTCTTAAATCATTGTCACAAACACGTTGGGAAAGTCGAATTGAAAGTATTAAAGCAATAAGATTTCAAACTCCACATATAAGAAATGCTTTATTGGAATTAGTAGAAGTTAGTGATGATCCAAAAACTAAAAGTGAAGCTAATTGTTTAGCAATTTATGAGCTTGAAAATTTTGAATTTTTATTGGGTATGACTATTTGGTATGATGTATTATTTGTTGTTAATTCAATTAGCAAAAGTTTACAATCAAAAGATATGCATATTGATGTTGCTATAGATCAATTAAGAGGTCTAGTTTCTTTTTTTTTTTTTAAATATAGAGAAGAAGGATTTACAAGTGCTATGATTTCGGCTAAGGAAATTGCATTAGCGATGAATATAGAACCTAAATTTTGTCATAAACGTGTAATTTATAGAAAGAAACAATTTGATGAGAATGTTGATAACGAAATCACAAAATCTCCTGAAGAATTTTTTAGAGTTGATTACTTCTTATATATAGTAGACCAAGCCATTTTTTCACTTCAAAATAGATTTGAACAATTTGAAGCATATGAAAATATTTTTGGTTTTCTATTTAGTGGGAAAAAATTGAGATCATTAGATGATGAGAATTTAAAAATATGTTGTCTTAATCTTGAATGTTCCTTAAAACATTATACCCACTCTGATATTGATGGTTTAGACTTATATTCTGAATTAAAAGTGTTAAGAAAAATCATACAAGTAGAAGATAATACTCTAATCGAGATACGCAATCAAATAAAAAGACTTAATTCTTTTTCAAATGCTTATATTGCTTATAGAATAATGTTAACAATTCCTGTAACAGTCGCTTCAGCAGAAAGAAGCTTTTCAAAATTAAAAATTATAAAATCTTATTTAAGATCAACAATGTCTCAAGAAAGATTAAGTGGATTGACTATATTATCAATTGAAAAAGAATTATTAGAAGAAATCGATTATAAAAAAATTATTAACGATTTTGCATCTCAAAAAGCTAGAAAAATAAATTTTAAATTAAAAAAATATTTTTCTTTAAAATTTAAGGCCTCCGATTTAATTTTGGCCTTAGGCCTCCGATATGCTCGAGCCGCCCCTGTGTAGATAATATATTTGTGATTGACTAAGTGAACTAAAGTTGCATCTGCATATTTTCTTGAACGTAGAGTTTTAACCCTATCTGTGAAACTGATTGTGATTGGCCCTGCATAAATGTGCTGAAAGATTGAGTTGACAAGTAGTCGAGCAAGCATTATTTTAGTCAAGCTACTAATTAACAAGCCTGGTTATAGCTCCGCATGTCAGACAAAAACGACATGTGCATTCACAGTTTCAGGTGGTCGGTCGATCAGCAGCTGAGGATGATGATTTAACAGAGTCAAAAGTTAGAGCATTCCTGGATGAAAAGGTAGTTGTTTCGTCAATGTGCATTATCCGTTGCCTGTCTAATCTTTCACATTGCTGAACTTCTCTTGGCAGTAGACGTGAACTTACAGGCACTATTATATGCTACAATTCTTGAATTCTTCCACCAGTAAGTCTACCAACAATAGCTAAACGTTAACCCTAATTAGTTTGGTATTGCTTACGTGAATCCTCTGCTTACATTGTGTTCTGTTCTTCCACTGAATCACTTGAATTCAAGAGATTATAGGCCTCTTTAGATAACTTCCCAACATGTATCTTAGGTTGTGTATAATGCAAGTTATTTACCCAGAATTCAACTCCATTGGCATTTAGCATCAACTTGAAAGATCCGAAGACTCTAACATTATGTGCAGTACATGGATCGCTCAGAGCCAGTGACTGAGCAAATTGTGCGCTCGAAAAAAGTTCTTCCTACTTCTTCTACTTTTTGGTTTACTGTTTCTAATACAGTTTTCTTAGGCCATCTCCCACCACACTCTATTTTACTCTCTACTCTCTATAAATAGAGAGTGGCTTCTCTAACCACTCTCTATTTTACTCTCTACTCTCCATAAATAGAGAGGACTATTCATCCTCTCTATTTTACTATTCATTATTTTATTATTATTTTTAATAATCAATATTTTTATTTTACATGTTTTAAATTATATAAGACCATTAATTAAGTCTCTAATATTCATAATTATTTTTTAATATAATTTTAAATTTATATTAATTTATGTTATTTTTAATTTAATTTTCATAAATAATGACTACATGTATTATATTGCACAACATGATAATCGAGGATGGGCGTGCTCTTAACGCACCAATTCAAGATATTTCGGAAGCTCCAACACCAACGGTAGAAATGGCAGTAGATGAAAATAATCTATTTGAATAATTTTTAGCCAGACATAAAAAAGTTAAGGACATAAATGCTCATTTTGAACTTCGTAATGCATTAGTAGAATATTTATGGGAGCAACGTAATAATCTTGAAAGTTGAATTTTTTTTAAGATGTAATATTTATTTAATTGTATTTCATTTATGATTTTACTTTTATTTGAATTGTCCATTAATATGTAATTTATATAATATTTGCTTAAAATTTATTTTATTTAAAAATTTGAGGTAAAAAATAATTATATATTACATGAAGATTTTGAAAAAAATATGAATAATATGTGGTGATTATGTAAACATAGAAAAAATAATTTATTTTAAAATATGAAAATATAATTGAAATAAAAATAATAATATAATATTGAAGAAAGAGAAAATAGAGGGTAAAATAGAGAGTGGAAGGAGTTGCTCCCTTTACTCTCTATATTTAAAGAGTAAAATAGAGTGTGGTTGGAGATTGTTGATTATATCAATGATCAACCATAGAAGATCATGGGTGAATAGAAGCTTAGCTTAGAAGAGAAGAAGAAGAAGAAGAGAGGAAGAAGAGATAACAGTAGAAGATGAGAGCAATTGTAGAGAGAATTATTAATCTATATTATTCAATCAATGTAATGTGTTATACAAGATGTGATGATGTATATATAGTGATCTACCTCTAAGTGAGAGTTGTTAACTAATCGTCTAACTGCCTAACTAACTAATAGATTGCTTAACTAACTAATTTACTGTACTAACTAACTAATTACTGTAGCTACTGTTACATTGAATTTACTGTGTAGTACATGAGTATTTCAGCTTAGTGGTTAGGTGTTTGATCTCTTGTTTACTTCCTCAATACTCCCCCTCAAACTTGGACCTGCAAAGAGATTAATAAAACCAAGTTTGGACATAAGGTATTCATGTTGAACTTTGTTTAAGCTTTTGGTTAGAGCATCAACAGACTGGTCGTGTGTAGAGATATATTCAGTTTTGATCAAGCCTTGTTGAATCTTCTCCCTTATGAAATGACAGTCTATCTCTATATGTTTAGTCCTCTCATGATTGACTGGATTTGCAGTTATTTGCAAGGCTGCTTTGCTGTCACTGTAGATAGTAATAGGTAGTTGTATTTGAACACCAAGGTCTTTGATCAAACCACTCAACCAGGTTAGTTCTGCAATAGTAGAAGCAAGACTTCTATATTCTGACTCTGCTGAGCTTATGGACATAGTTGATTGCTTCTTTGACTTCCAAGATATCAGTGATTTTCCAAGTTTAATTGTAAAGCCAGTGATAGACTTTCTAGAGAAGGCACATGCAACCCAGTCTGCATCACAATGAGCTGTAAGAATATCTTCTTTGTTGCTAGACATTAGAAGGCCTTGACCTGGTTTTCCTTTTATATACCTTACAATTCTGAGTGCAGCATTCATATGTGATTGCTTTGGTTGCTGTAGAAATTGACTTAGTGTTTGTACACTGTAGGCAATGTCTGGCCTAGTTACAGTAAGATACAATAATTTGCCTATCAACCTTTGGTAAGTTCCTTGATCATCAACTAGTACTTCATCACTGGAGTCTGTAGCCTCTTTGAGATGTTGATCATATTCCCTTGTTGTGAGCTTGGCAATAGTGTCCATAGGAGTAGAAGCTGGTTTAGCAGCACTCAGACCTGTTTCTGAGATTAGTTCAAGTGCGTACTTCCTTTGATGCATTACAATCCCTAGATCAGATCTTGCAAACTCAATACCTAGGAAGTACTTTAGTTCACCTAAGTCCTTTATCTTCAAAGATTTGTGTAGTGCAGCCTTGGTGTCCTTGATTTGATCAAGTTTGTCTCATGTCACTAGTATGTCATCAACATAAACTAGTATTATGATTGTTCCTGTGCCAGTTTCTTTAATGTACAAGGAATGATCATACTGACTTTGCCTAAAGGCACAATTGATAAGAGCTTTGTGAAGCCTTGCATTCCACTGTCTTGTGCTTGCTTTAGCCCATACAAGGATTTTGAAAGTCTGCAAACTTGCCTAGCTTGCCCATTGCTAGAATTCTCCCCCTGACTTTGAAATCCTTGTGGCAGTTCCATGTAGATTTCATCCTCCAGATCACCTTGTAAGAATGCATTAAAGACATCCATCTGGTGTATATGCCAGTGCCTGGTAGCTGCAATAGCTAATACAGTCCTCAGAGTTACTATCTTGACAACATGACTTAATGTCTCATGATAATCAATTCCTTCCTTTTGACTAAACCCTTTGGCTACAAGTCTTGCTTTAAACCTCTCAATGTCACATGATGCCTTATACTTTACCTTATATACCTACTTATAATCAATAGGCTTCTTGCCTGGTGGCAAGGACACAACTTGCCAAGTATTATTGGTTTCAAGAGCTGTAACCTCAGTTTGCATTGCTTCTACCCATCTTGAGTCTTGAATAGCCTCTGCATAAGATGTAGGTTCCACAATGTTAGAGAAAGCAGACAAGTAACATTGATACCTATCAGAGATATGATTATAAGACACATAATCAGATAAGGGATAGGGGATGTTTTCTTTGACTGATAAAGAGACAAAGTCTTTCATCCAGCCTGGTGGATGAGTGCCTCTACTAGATTGTCTTTTGAGAGGTTCAACTGCAACAGGTAAAGATCTGGTTGTTGGGGAAACAGGTGCAACAGTACTAGAACTAGGTACTACAATATGTAAAGCAGGAGAAGGGACAGAGTCAGCAGGTGAAGGTGTAATAAAAGAAGATGTTGGAAGTGAAGAAGGTGCACAGATAGTGAAGTCTAGCATAGAATCCTCCAAATACTGATCTGCAACAGGAAAAGGTTGCACTGATGAGTGGTGAGAATTATCTTTAAATGGAAAAACATCCTCTCTAAATGTCACATCTCTACTAATAAGAAAACATTTGCTAGCAAGATCATACAATATATAACCCTTTTTTGTTTCTGAGTACCCCATATGAACAACCTGTTTGGACCTAGGCATAAGCTTATCTGATTCATGTACTATTTTAGCATAACATAGACACCCTAAAACTCCGAAGTGCTCAAGAGAAGGCCTTTTGTTGTATAATTTCTCATATGGAGTCATATTACCAATTACAGATGAGGGAAGTCTGTTTATAATATATGAAGCAGCTTGAACACAGTGACCCCAAAACTTGAGAGGTATATCAGCTTGAAATTTGATAGCTCTTGTCATTTCTAGTAAGTGTCTATGTTTTCTTTCAGCCACACCATTCTGTTGAGGTGTGTAGGCACAAGAAGTTTGATGTATGATTCCTAAGGAAGAGAATAGTTCATTGCATAAGCTGTTTATGAATTCAGTTCCATTATCTGACCTTAGAGTCTTAATGCAAGCATTAAAGTGATTCGGAACATATGCTATATAGTGCTTAAGATAACAATAATATCAGACTTGAGCTTCAACAAAGAAATCCGTGTAATTCTTGTAAAGTCATCTACAATAGTAAGAAAATATTTTGAACCATCACATGTAGCTACTCTATATGGGACCCACAAATCCATATGAACTAGATCAAATACCTTAGTACTAACAATAGTTCTAACTGGAAAGGGTAACCTCACTTGTCTTGCACATGGGCAGACAGTATATTGAGGCATACTACTCATTATATGATTTTTCTTTACAGGAAACAGGTGAGATAAAACTTTGAAAGGTACATGACCAAGCCTTCTACGCCATAGTTCTATGTTAGGATTATTGTCAACTATCAGACTATGACTAACATATCTAGTAAACAGGTCTAGCAGATAAACCACATCCAGCTTTCTTGTGTCCAGGCAATCTTTGATTTAACAAGAAGTATAGGTCATCTCTTTCTCTACCAATCACTTTCACCCTCCCATTGAAGAGATCATGAAAAAGATAGAAATCAGGAAAAAAGGTAGCAGAATAACTAAGTTGTCTAGTGGCTTTAGACACAGACACTAAATTATATCTGAAGTATGGTAAATAAAAGACATTAGATATAGTATAGTCATTTGATATTGTGCTAGTGCCTGTATGTGTGACTTGTGATACATCACCATTAGGCAACACATCTCTTTGTGGTTTCACATGCTCAGATATTGACTCATTGTTTAAGAGATCAATGTCTGCAGTCATGTGATTTGTAGCTCCTGTGTCAATAATCCATTCTGGTGGGCTATTGTTCACTAACAGGGCACTGCTTATACCTGACATATGTGCTGCATTAGCAGAGGATGATATTGGTTGACTTGGTTGGTTCAGAATTCTGCATATCTGGTCATACTGCTCTGGTGTAAATCTAGGTGGCATAGCTATTATGCCAGCTCCAGTTCCAGTGTTTTGAGTAGACTGATGATCTGTTTGCAAGCCATGCAGGGACCCTTGATGAGCTCCATAAGAGAGTTGCTGGTTTATTTCAGGTTGTGCACATAATTGTTGTGGCTGTGAACTCTATGAAGTCCAGTATTCAGTCATAACATTATGAGCACTAGAATGAGAACTAGGTCTGTAAGTACCAGAATTGGGAGCAAAACCAGTTCTTCTTGGTTTATACTTGTTGTCATAGCTGTTTCTGGTTTCAGGCTTGGGTTCACCATGTCTAGGATGCCCTGGTGGATAACCTACCAACTTAAAATAGTCCACCATGTAATGACCTTTCATCTTGCAGTAATCACACACAGCATAGAGGTTATAGTTGCTAGTGTAGCTCCTTTTATTCTTCTGGCCTCCACCTCCTTGATAAGTGGACTTAGAGTACATAGCTAGTCCATCTGTTAGACTAGGACCAGCTCCAAGTAACCCTGTGGCATTCACAGATTGAGCCACTAATTTTTGATTTTCATCACTCAAGACCATTGAGTAGGCCAGATTTACCACTGGTAGAGGGGACATGAGCAAGATTTGACTTCTTGCTTGTGCATAAGTGTCATTAAGCCCCATTAAAAACTGATATAGCTTTTGTCTTTGAAGATAGATTAAGAATTCCTTTGACCTTTCACAGTTGCAAGTAGGGGAGGGTACCATAGACTCAAACTCATCCCAGAGATCCTTCAACTTTGTATAATACACAGATACAGACTGAACACCCTGAGACATTGTGGCTATTTCTTGATGCAAGTTAAAGGCTCTACAACCATCTATTTTATCAAATCTTTCTCTTAGATCCTGCCACACAACTTGAGCACTCGAGGCAAACACTATCCCTCCAACCAAATTACTAGCAACATAATTCATTAGCCAAGATAACACTATGGCATTTACCCTTTCCCATTGATTTCCCAATTCAGTAGGAAAGGATTCCTTCTTCCAAGAACCATCTACCATGCCAAACTTATTACACCCCAGTAACACAATCCTCATAGACTTACTCCAAATCACATAGTTTTCACTTCCCTTTAATTGGAAAGAAAGAACAGAAGTACCTGACACATCAGCTGTTGTCAAGAACAAGGGATGATTGCTATCGAGTGGAGTGGCCTGAAACAGTGGTACTCCATTGTTCACCATAGATGGATCTGAAGCTCCAGTCACCACATTGGTAACCCCAACACCATTCGAACCACCATCAGTAGCCATTTTACGTAATGACAGAGATCAAGAATTTCTGAATTTCAAGAGGGAATTAGAACAAGAACAGAATCGTATAGCAACTGATTTCATTCAGCAAGGCTCTGATACCATGTTGATTATATCAATGATCAACCATAGAAGATCATGGGTGAATAGAAGCTTAGCTTAGAAGAGAAGAAGAAGAGAGGAAGAAGAGATAACATTAGAAGAGGAGAGCAATTGTAGAGAGAATTATTAGTCTATATTATTCAATCAATGTAATGTGTTATACAAGATGTGATGATGTATATATAGTGATCTACCTCTAAGTGAGAGTTGTTAACTAATCGTCTAACTGCCTAACTAACTAACAGATTGCTTAACTAACTAATTTACTGTACTAACTAACTAATTACTGTAGCTACTGTTACATTGAATTTACTGTGTAGTACATGAGTATTTCAGCTTAGTGGTTAGGTGTTTGATCTCTTGTTTACTTCCTCAATAGAGATGCCCTTAACAGGCCCTACCGTCTATCACGGAAGAGGCCGAGATTCTCGTCGTCCATTACACAACTGAGGATATCGTGATTGAGTAGAGATCTTATGGGGTTGAGATTGATGGATGATGCTCCCTAAGGTTTCACTATAAATAGGCCTCTAGTCATTTGTAATAGGGGTTCTGCAATTTCGTAGAAAGACCTAATACTTACTAAGTATTGCTTAAATCTTAACTGCAAAAGCTCTCTGTTTTCAAGCTTTTTATCTCACATTGTTCCAAGGCTACGACATAGGCTCACTCTCCAGATCTAATATATTGATTACTTGTTATTGTTCTTTAATTCATTTTTCACTCAATTGCTACTATCTATTTCCTTATTATTTCATTATTAGGTTAATCTAATTTGCGTGTCCTTAAACCACATTGTCCTAATGTTGGAACTTCAAGGACATAATCTTGTAAAATTAGCAGCAAGATGTGACTTAAAGAAGACATTAATTTAGATCACTCAGAAAAAGTAAAAAGAAATTACTGTAAATAGCTTGCCACATATGGCATAATTGACTTAAAATAAGAAGTAAATGTGCCTGTGACTAGTACTACTAGTACTTTATAGGCACTATTAGAGCTAATAATCAACCAGAAACACTTGATGAAATACTTCAATAGTGTTGAACATACACATTATATTCCACAATAGCATCTCCAGTCTTGACATCAGACCAAAAAGCATGGGCCAATGCATAACCTCTAGCAAACCTAAACAGCCCAGTGCCACCCACAATAGGCATCTCCTTAGCATCTTTCGAAACTGGATTTCTCCCAAGAATGCTTATGCTGCTCCCATTGTACTTGCCTTGTGTGAACTCAAAATCATAGTCATAACTCATAAGCAATGCAAAGTCGTTGCTCTGCGAAGCGATCGCAAAAATCCCTTGTGCCCTTCCTACAACCTCAGTTGATGCATTAGGCCCTATGGTTAATGCATCATCACATATGAAAGTATCACCAAAACCATACATTCCACCACCACCACCTGGTGAAATGATTTTGATTGAAGAAGGGTTTTTTCCACTTTGGATGTCATGGTAGTAGAAATGGAGGTGGCTTGTTTTTTGACTTCGTAAATTTGTGGCTAGGATATCAGAGATTTCTTCAAGAAAAACTCCATTGGAGAAACAGGACAAGAGGATTGACAAGATTATGAAATAGGGAATGGAAAGAGTATACATATGAAAAGAAGCCATTTTTTTTAAGTAGGAAGTTTTGTTCGATAATAGATCAAGAGAGGGAGATTTTTATAGGGGTGTCAGTAGCGGAGTTAGAATTTTCACTAAGACGGTTCAAAGTATGAAGAAATAAACGCACGAAGAAATCAAAGGGGTTCAATATCTATTATATAGACAAAAAATAATTTTAATCACATCTAAACAGTGTAATTTTTCACTACTAACTACCTGGTAGAGCATGGTGATTATTATTTGTTAGTGAAGATGTTGATGTTGTTTCTCTTATTATTGTTCTTACATATTGGAGTGCATGTGGACCTTTGGAAATAAGTTTGCTTGATGTGAAATAAGGATCACAATAGAGTTGGAAGTAAAGTTTACTCTTTTAGGAGGTGCCTTTGGATTTTGCTACCATGGTCTTATGATATAATTTAGGATACAATGAAAACTACTCCTACTTGTCTTTGGGTATTTCAAGTGAATTATTGAGTAGAAAGAGAGAGAGATATACATTGTTAACCCCTCACAACAATTTTTTTTTCTTTTAATGCTAACTCTTGAAAGTTTATGTTTTCGTCATCATTGATGTTGCACTCCAGAGTTCAAACTTAATACTCTCTCGCCCCAATTTATATGACATAATTTACATTTCAAGAGTATTTTGATTGTGCATTCGGATGTATAATCTTTAAGGTTTTTGAAAAATAATTCACATATTTAAAAACTACATAAAAGTACTATAATCACAAGAATAATTAACAATTTAAAATATTTTTGAAGAGCATACAAATAAATTGCGATCAATTTTTTTTTGTTTGGCTCTCAAAATATGAACTGTGTCATATAAATGGAATAGATGGAGTAATTGCATTTATTTTTCAAATTTGAATTTTAGTTATCCAGGTTTTTGAATCGTTAACCGTGTTAAATTTTTTATTTTACAACCATTCAGTACGTTTAAATAGATTTGAATTATATTAAGATCTATGAAAAAGTGAACTCGTATGTGTCTGTTAAGATTAAGACGCCTGAATCTGAATATTATGATGTCTAAATCTGAATACACATCTAAATATTAGATAGTAACTAAGATTGTTTGCATGTTTTCTCAACATCAGAATGTATGCAACTCGTATTTATTTAAATAATAATAAAAATATAACATTTAAATAGAATACTAAATTAATTTAATAATACTATATCAAAAAAAAAAAAATTATATGACAGTTGGTGGGGGTGATGGATAGCATTAGTGGTTGCAGGTGTTTATTGAGGATGATGTTGGCTGATGGCGATATATATGTAGTAGCTAGTGGTGATGGTGACTAACAGTACTTGTTAACAATAGTACTTGTTAATGGCGGTAGTTGATAATTGTGGGGGATGATAGTGATAGTTAATGATGACGTTGGTTTGTTATATATAGTAGGGATTAATGGTGGTGAATATTGTCGGTAGTAATTAGTGTTGTTATATGGTAATGGTGGTTGGTGGTGATTATCGTAAATGATGGCTAGTGGGCGGTGACGGCTGACCGTGGTAATTGACGACCATGGTGGTTATGGCCGAAGATTATAATTGTCGCTGGTGATAATTGATGATGGCGGGCGGCAACGACAGTTAGTTCATTAAAGTGTAAACAAATAACAAGACTAAAAATACTAAAAATATTTTGTAAACAAAAAAAGGTAATCCCTCCATTTCAATTTGTTTGGCCTACTTTCCTTTTTGGTACGTTTTAAAAAGAATGTCTCTTTCCCTTTTTAGAAACTATTTAATTTCAACTTTCCAGGCATGTTTAAGACCACAAGATTAAAGGGCAATTTGGTACATTTGACATATCTTTAATTTTTAACCACAAGATGCAAAAGTCTTCTTTACTTTCTTAAACTCCGTGCCAAGTCAAAATAGGCCAAACAAATTAAAACGGAGGGAGTATAAAAGAATTGTCCTTAACGTATTAGAAGTAACTCAAAAATGTTCTCCTTTGAGCTATTGGATCATATTTGCCACTTCTTCCACCTAATGGATAAAAATGCACTTAACGTTATTAAAAATGACTCAAATATGCTCTTCTTTTATCTATTGGATCAATTTTTTTCCTAACATTTTTTTAGGCTTAAAGATTGTCCCTCTATTAGCGACATAATTATATTATATTATATTATATTATATTATATTAATTTTTAATTGAACATGTGATTTGTATTTATTGGTCCACATAAGATTCTCACCCGACTCATCCATGACCGACTCCAACATTAAATCCGTTCTAAATTAACGTAGCTAAGTAATAATGTTTTTTGTACCAACAGCTAAAGAAAAGAGTGACTAACAAATTAAGATGAAGTGAATATTCTATTGTATGGTTCTTGTCATGCTTCCAAACATGCTAGGAAGTGATCACATAAATTGCTTTTAATCATCCAGACAACTTTTTAGTAATCTTGTATGTATTTACAAGTTCTATTGATCTTTTAGTAACGTGAGCAGGACCAGGGGCGGAGCTACACCCACCCAAGGGTGGTCAGATGAACACCCTTCGTCGGAAATTTTTTTCGAGTATATAGGTTAAATATAGATATTTTAGAATATATAGAGACTGTTGAACACCCTTGACACAGAAGAGAGATATAGCCTAGTGGCTAAGAGCATGCAAACTTTCCTTTAAGACCCAGTTTCGAGCCTGGTCTCTTACATTTTACTTGTTTTTTAAACTAATGGAAGTTCTCTTTTGTTGTTTACAAAAAAAAATTCTGCTCATTTGTTGTTAAACAACAAAAAAATCTCTTTTGTTGTTTAAAAAAAAAAGTTCTAATCTTTTTACTAATCAAAAAAAAAATCTGGTGTTTGACTCTGTGCTTTTAAGTTAAAAAATAATTATTAATTTATTTCTTTTTTTTTCCACCCAACTCCTGTCCTAAAAATATGAACACCCTTGAAGAAAATTCTGGCTCCGCCACTGAGCAGGACACTGAACAATGATTAAAATAAGCTCTTAAAGCTATTGGTCTAGACTCTGATTGAAAACGGAAGGCAAAAAAAATACTCTCTCCGTTTCAATTTGTTTGATCTACTTTCCTTTTTAGTCCGTTTAAAAAAATGATCATTTCCCTTTTTAGTAACTCTTTAATTCTAACTTTCCACGTGACATGTTTAAGACCACAAGATTCAAAAGACTTCTTTCTTTTATTAAACTCCGTGTCAAGTCAAAACAAGTCAATAAATTTGAAATAGAGGGAGCAATAATTTTATCGCGTACATGCGTCAGCTTAAACGAGTAAGCTTTACAAAACAAGAGTGAATTAACCAATTCAATCCCTTCTGAAAACTCCTAAATCTACCAAAACAAACTGAAAGATATAAAGAGGAAAAAAATGCAAGAATCCAACATACATTTCAAACAGCTCATAATGAGCAAATGTAACTAAACAACTTGTAACATAGTGTGAGCTTCTTCATCTGGTGAATTAGCGTCTATTGCAAAGTTAGCTTTCAAGATGATCCCCTCTTGATGATTGATTACCTTTGGAATGTTGTATCCAAGACTAATTCTCAACTCCACTCTTGAATTTTCCTCTATTATATTTCTGCCACCTTAATATTGTTTTTCAGATTTTATGAGAAAAATTACATTCAAAAGCCTTATTCTCTCCTAATTGACATGACATATTACACTTTATTTTTTAATAATAAACTTATTTAACTCATCAAACCCAACCCAATCAATATAATGTTGCCATCTAAGAATAAAGATAATTTAAAAAGTAATGATTAGAATTAAACTTAATTTAGATGAAATCGTAAAACAAAGATAAGTTAAAAAGATTAGGAAAAGAAATTTAGAACATTTTTGTATAAGTATACACAACCTGTATATTGTGAACATATTTTGTAAATCAGATCACCCAAAGGCATTGGACTGTCATCTTCCTTTTAAAAACCTTACATGATATATATTCCTTAGATTAAAAGCTCACAAATTTAAGATAGGGGGTTGCTCAGATGGTAAACACCCTCCACCTCGAGTCACCAAGGGAGCAAAAAGGTGAGGAGCTCCTGAAGAGAGGGGTTGAAAAAAAAAATCAACAATCAAGATTCGACGTGTCTTAGACAATATTTTCCCATCAAATATTGAAGAAAGGTTGTCCAAATTCCTTGTGTTTCCATACCAAATATTAAAGCCTAGGTTGGTGAAGTAAAAAAAATTGGTTAGAGTTTCCTCAGCTTTAAGACTGTGGTTCATTGATGCACAAAAAAGTAGTATGTATCTTTTGCTTTCGTTAAGTCGATCATAAAAACGTGAGTATCATGTGACTGTTATTCAGCGTTTTCTCTCATTTTTTCTATGTGAGATTAGCCTAAAATATCATATGCACATTGAAAGTTTACCTCTTTAGAAGCCTATAAGTTCGTACCCTTATCCATAGGGATAAGCATGATATGATATACACCAAATTATCATATCGAATCAAAATTTTGATACTATAGTTTTTATGTTATGGTATATGGTATTTATTTTAATTTTTTTTTGACATTCAGTACGGTATATGATATTTATAAATAACATATCGAAATACGGAATATCATATCAAATAGTTTACATAAATAATTATATATATTATTAAAATACTAATAATATAAAACCTAGTATTAGTATAAAATAAAGTTAGACGTTAGAACTTTGACTACTATATCTTGATTGAAATGTCTTTTATATGTAATTTATAAAATTAACAAAAGGAGTTGTTTGTACTTTCTTTTTGACATATATTTCTACAATTGAGACCTTTTTTTAAAAAATAAAATCGAAATCATACTGCTTTATTATACGAGTATATATTAGTCAAAGTTGAACAAACTATGATTACTAATTTACCATACCACAAAATATCAAAATCGAACTTCAAAATATCGAACCATACCAATTTAATTTAATATGATATAATATTTTTAAAAAACCAAATATTGAAATTACCATACTAAAGTTTTAAATATCATATCACACCATACCCATCCCTACTTATCCAACTCTTATCACCCTCCCATCTGTCATGGGTGTTACATCACATAAACCCCCTTATAGGGATTCAACCTCCTCATTGTGGTTTGCCTCACTATTTAGGGGTGGGCATGGTATGGTGTGATTCGGTATTTGAAAGTTCGGTACGGTAACTTCGGTATTTGGTTTTTAAAACTATTATCCATTACCATACCAAATTAATTCGGTATGGTTCGGTATTTTAAAGTTCGATTTCGGTATTTTAAAGTTCGATTTCGATATTTTACGGTATGGTAAATCGGTAACCATAGTTTGTTCAACTTCAACTAATATCTAATCATATAATAGAGTATTATGACTTCGACTTTTCAAGAAAAAAGTATCAATTGTTCATACTAACACATTACACATGTTGAAATATATATTCAAAAGAAAGTATAAACAACTCCTTTTGTTAATCAATAACATTTAAAAGACATTTCAGTCAAAATAGAGTAGTCAAAGTTCCAACTTCTAAACATTTAATTTATACTAATACTAGATTGTATATTTGTTAGTATTTTAATAATATATACGTGTTATATGTAACTATATACTTCGGTATGGTATTCGGTATTTCGGTATGTTATTTCTTTATACCGAATACCATACCGAATACCAAATAAATTTAAAATGTATACCATATACCATATCAAATACCATAATATCAAAATCACGATATCAAAAAATTTGATATGGTATAATAATTTGGTATATACCATACCATGCCCACCTCTATCACTATTGTGATATTTTGATCACATCCGAAGGCGATAGTACAATTATTTGCCTTGCCCCTATTTGTCTATTGGGCTACATCCAGCGCAAAAGGATGCGCTTTGTGAACTTATGATAATGTTTTATATAATATTTACTTTTCTCAGTTGAATTTGTTTGAAACATTTTTTTTCTCTCCTTATTCAAAAACTCACCAACTTAAAAATCTGTTAATCTTTCATTTTAAATCTGTCCTCTCTATCCTGTCATCCGTCAAGAGCATCATATAACTGGAGTGTGTGACCATCCTCGAGCAATCATTACATAGTGGCGGAAATCATTAGAGTGCACATAAATGTTCATAACGTCTTTTGCCTATTTTTCAAGGTAAATATTTTTGTTGAATACATGTATAACCCCTTAAAGGTGTCCGGTTTAATTTGGAAACTTATACTAAGTTTATGACCTATTGAGCAACTAACTTATGTTCAAATTGTGCCTATTGAACACGAGTTGCTGATATGGCATATGTATACCTGCAATTCCTGCAGTAAGGCCATAAACATAACACTCAAGTACTTAGTTTAAAATTGGTAAATTTGTGTTAATAGGTATATTTCAATAGGTCATAGAAATATTTTAGAATCTAAATGAAAATTTTGGACAAATTTAAAAGGCCGCCTATGTATTCAGTCAAGATTTTTCCTTTTGATGATAAGGAGTAAGGACCTTGATTTGGAAAATAATATTATTATGTCTCAATGCTTTTAAGATTTTAATCATTACAGGTTGGGTGACAATGACATGAAGGAATGAAGGTGGGGAAGAGGGGATTGGAGGAAAATATCCATATAAAAGTTGCACAATATAGACAAGAATGAATAAGACAGAGCATACGTCATCCCTTTTTGAAAAAAAAAAGTATTTCGTTCATATAAGAATAGGGGTATGCAAATTAAGGTTCAAACCATAATTTGAAAAATGTATGACATACTTTTGAGTTTTCCAAAAAAGTATAATTATAAGTTTGATATGTTTTTTTAAAGGGAAACTTGAAGCCAAAGTGAACTCATAAAAGCAAAATCTACCTAAATATCTTTTATATCATAATTCTATTAAGAATATAGAGAATTGTTCTTACAAATTTATAGTACTATACTACCAAAAGAACGAATTAGGGATAGTAATTAATCATTTGGAAAATCTATTTTATGATTTGAATTGCGGGACCCACGAACTTATCATGTAAGCTTAAAAGCTTGAATATTAATGGTTAGAGAAATACACTTATCCTTCGTCAATTTTCAAGGCCTTTTCCATCCATTGCCTTAAAGTATAAGATTAGATGTTGATCATTTTTACATGATATCTGAGCTAAATATTCGTAGCTCTTAGTTGTATAAGAGCCTTCAAATAGGTTTATAATGTCCAAGGCCTTACCCACCCATTACCTTAAGGTATTAGGTTGGATGTTGATTTTTCTCACATGGCTCACTTTCTCTTGTGATGTTCTATCCCTTTGGCTTTTTTCCTCTCTTTTAACTAAGCCATTCTAGGCTTCTTCTCTCCCAATTTTGCCTATTGAGCCGTAGGCTTTGCTTCAGGCCTACTTCTTAACCTGTTGAGCCTATTCCTCTTTAAGCTTCAGGACCACTCTTAAGTCATTTGATCAGTTCAATCTGTCAAAAAAGTATAACAAAAAGAGAATATTCAATTCACGTGTAAGCCCAAGAAACATGTCACATAGGATATATGTTAGAGAATATACTACATCCCTTATTGGTTGTGTAAGAGTTTCCAAAAGAGTTTATAATGTTTTGGATATCCCTCCATCCATTGCCTAAATTTTGGATTGAATGCTCAAATTCTTTCACATAGTGAAATTAGATGGAAATATGCATCTTTTGCAACTTAAATAACATACATCTTAAAGCTAATTCTTTTTTATGACCGTGAAATTAAGTGCAACAAACGGAAGAGAAAACCAAAGCATACTTGAGAAAAGTAAGACGACGACAACAACAACATATCCAGTGTATTTCCACAATGTGGGGTCTGGGGAGGGTAGAGTGTACGCAGTCTGTATCTCGACCTCAGAGGTGAGGTAGAGAGGCTATTTCCGATAGACCCCCGGCTCAAGACAAAAACAGTCTAAAAATAGGCTAAAAAAAGACGTAATAAAGATACAAAATAAAAATACACGATAAAAATACAAGAGACAAGGGTATTTTTACTTTTCTTACTTGAGAAAAGTAAGAAAAGGGTATATTCTAATAACATCTTATTACAATTGGCTTTCTAAGATCTCTTCCTTTAGGCAATTAGAAAATAGACTATAAAAGCTTCGAGGACTCCTTCAAATTTGTCACACACCTCTTTTCTTTTTTCGTTGTAATTTCTTTATCTTTGCTTTGTCACCAAGGATTATTAACGTGGACTCCCTTTTTTCTTTTTGGAAAATACATAGACTAATTGAATCCTTTATGGGTTGTTGACAAAGTCCTGGCAAGTATGCTAAACAAAGCTTTGTCAAAACCCACCACCAAGAAAAAGAGAGAGAAAAAATAATATATATACATTCAAATCTACTTTTGATGTCCAAAATAAGTGGAGAATGTAGGTTTTGCTAACAAGTTTATTTAAGCCCCGTAGAATGTAAAATATATATATGAAAAGTGAAAATTCGCTAAAATCTTAACAAATACTAGATCTTAACTCATAATTTTAGAGTTATAATGAGTTCGTTGTTACTTGTTAATAACAATAAAAGTTGAAGTCGTTAAATTTAAACTCTGAATTCAACTTTGTTCGAGTTGGTGAAGTCGAAATTTAAAAAAAATGAAAGTTTGAATCATTTCGAAAGCGAGGTATGTAAAAATTTCATTAAAAGGAGTGAAGCTATATTTCATAAAGTTAAACTTTTAAAAGTTGGAAAAGTTAAGTCGTTGAAACATCTTTCCTTTTTTTTAATGAAGGAAATACTAAAGGATTATTAATCATCATCATTTATTTTTTTTGCTTTTAAAGTAATTCAACAATAGAGATGTGACGATTTCATAATGAACTTTTGTTTTTTCAGTGGAGCACTTGTTTCACATGCTAGTATTTGCTATTCCAAATCCCAGCTTTAATTTAAAGCGATTTGGGAATTAATACACTTCTATATGGCCCTTGACTTAAATGTATTTAATTTGATAGTTAGGGGTGTACAAAATCGAATCGCAAACCAAATTAAATCGCAAAAAAAATCTGACTAGTGGTTTGGTTTGACTTGGTTTGGTATTGAAGAAAAAAATTCGACTATAATTGGTTTGGTTTGATTTTAAATAAAAAAAGTCAAACCGAACCGAACCAACCTGATATTACATGTATACTATTTTTAGAAATATTTTATACATAAAAATATTTATTGTGATGTAATTTATAAATGGTTCTTCAACTTTTTCATAGTTTTTATCTTTCAATATATTATTTCAAATTTAAACTTAGAATTTTAAATGGTCCAATAAGTCTTTTTACAACCTATAGCTATTAGTAACTCAAATAAAACTCAAATCAATACGAATGTTAACAAAAGATTATTCAATCCAACATTAGGAATGACAATCATGTTAGATATTTATTCTTTAATTTTACATAAATATATAAACTAATTTATTTTTCTGTTTAATATTTAGTCATGTAGTTAATACTTATTAGACTTATTTTAGCATGACTTAATACTTTTAAATTATGATTATTTTTATTATGACTTATTAATATGCAATATTTATTCTACGCGATTTCATTATTTTTTTGGTTGAATATTTTATTGTCATCACTCACTTCATAAATTTCAAATAAAGTGAATATATTTTATGTTATTTTTTTAAGAAATACCTTAGATAGTTGTATTTTGTTCGGACTAAAGAAATATTTGAAGCACAAGTTAATTATATGTTTGTATGAAGACTTTACCGAAAAAAACCCGAGGAAACCAAAAAAACCCAAAAAAATCCAAGGTTGGAAAACCCGATTTTTATTGGTTTGGTTTGGTTTATAAATTTAAAAACTCGACACTAATGGTTTGGTTTAGTATTTAAAAAATCCGAAACAATCCGGTCCATGTAACCCCTAGTATCAGTGCACACAGAAACCCTAATATTTTTTTAAAAATAAATTTTAGCCAATATAATTACTGTATAATCATATATAATTAGTGTGTATATATTATACACGGGTTATACATTAAGTATACACCCTAGCTAATCCGGTGAAGTTTTATTAACCACCTAATTTAAAATACTCTAATATCTCAAAAGGAAATCGACATTGTCTAAACGCAAATATTGTAAATGAGATGCGATATATTACCCAAGATATTTGAGTTGAAGCTATAAATCACACCGACGAACAGGACAATATATGATCTTCATATAGTCATTGGAACCAAAGACAAAAAGTAATGACAAGTTATACATTTGACTGTTGTCTGCTCGGTAAAAATTATGCATTCTCATCCAATAGTTTAATTTCAACTTATCCAAACAAAAATATTGCGAAAAATTGAAAAATATGGCCAGATCAACTACAAATCTTTACTCACACAAATAATGGTAGGTCAAACGATAAGAGGGGTCGCTCAGATGGTAATCACCATTCACCTTCAATCTTAAAATTGTAAATTCGAAAACTATCAAGGGAGCAAAACGGTAAAAGCTTTAAGGAATAGATAATTGAGAAGAAAATTTGCACACCCTTCAACAAATTTCTTACTTTAGATAGCACTTGTGATAATAAAAGGGCGGCAATCACTTGTTCTTTTAACCAAAATTTCCAATTACACCCCAAATTTCCTGTTATTGGTTTGAAACTTTGAACCCATTATTACATCACAACAAAATTAAAGTTGTAATTTACATCCTGCTTTTAATTCCCCTTTTTGAATCCTGTATTGTTGGATACTATAACTTGTCTTTGTCAACATCTGTCATAATCTAAATGATGTTTATATAGGGAAAAATAATTATTCAACCCGGTGTAAGCTCCAAAATATATTAATTAATTATGATAAATAATAAATCGAGGTCAAAATACATATTGATTAATTATGATTTACTTGGTTTATCACTCACCGTTTGATACCCGCTTTCGACTCAACTAATCCAGTTTCAATTAAATAAAATTCATTAAAGGAGAAACGCTCTCTATCAGAATTTTTTTGAGAAAGTATTTATATGAATTATTGTGCTAATTCCAATGTTGTTTCTAGTCTCGTTTAATTTCGGGAGCCTCCCTCTCCCGTCCCTTATCTTTTGAAAGCAGTCATCCTAAATTTTCTTTCTGTATATATACTCGGAAAAATATACAGATCTGGACGTAAATTTCTTCTCATCCAGCTCCTCATGAATAAAAGGATATATCTTAGGTCTCAACCTAACATCTGGTTAAAGTTGAGGAATATCGATTTTATCCATCTCATTATAATCATGGCTAATAATAAACTACATCGGAAAAACATATGGTGTACACTTGCACCGCGTGTTAGTAAATGTTCCGAGCATGTTCTTAGATAATGACTTACTCTTTCTGTCCCAATTTATATGACATCGTTCTGATTTTGAGAGTCAAATAAGAAATTTTTTTACGGCAATTTATCCATATGCTCTTTAAATATTTTAAATTGTTGATTCTTGTAACTTATACTCCACTTTTTATGTAGTTTTTAAATATGTAAATAATTTTTCAAAAATCTTAAAGATTGTGCATCTGAATGCCCGATCAACATAAAAAAATTTGACTCTCAAAATTCAAATTATGTCGTATAAATTGAGACAGATAGAGTACTATGTAATCCTAGTAATTCTAAAGTGGTTATGAGAGTAAGGCAGAAACTGATTTTTATATTCCATATTTAAAATTAAATTATACATAAACTATAAATTTTTAAATCTAAAAAGCTTTATGTTTCACCTGAACTAAGTCGAATTTACAACTAATAAACGAGTTACTCTAACATATCTTGTACATTCAAATATAATACCTAATTAAACTAAATTATCGAATTACTTATGAGTCATATGTTGGGCACATATATGCACTTTACGCAAATAACCAGTCAAATTTATTGTTTATTTTTTTCAGTCACTGTACATAGATTATGCGAACAATTCTTAATTTAAACGGTTGGTTGAGCGATTTTTAAGGTTAATTATTCTTCTTCTTCTTCCTTTTAAATTGTTCCAAAGTGAAGTAAGATTGTTGAAATAATAGTAGTCATAATTGTTGTGATATATATAAGAATCACATATATAAGGCTAAACTAAATTTCACTAGTATACGGTTGCAAATTTCTTAAATTAAATGTAGTACACTTTATCTTATTGGCCTAGGAAAGAGGTGGCCCAAATCTTTTGCAATTTGACATTATCTGTCGGCTGTGTCACATTTGTCTCACCTAAATGAAAATCACTACTAGAAAACAAGAAATTAGCGACGGATAAAATTTCATAGCTAAACAACAAAAATTTCATATTAATCCTATTTAATTACAGATTAGCGACGGATTATAAGAAATTTCAATTAACTAAGAGCTTTTTAGCGATGAATTAACTAGGAATTACTGATAAATTCCGTAGCTAATTTCATGTTTTCTTGTAGTGAATGTTCACACTTGCAAGTTTCGTCTCTTGACATTTTCATGCTACATGTGTGCTATATTCGTTAGTCTTTATATTAGATTTTGAGATCTCCTAATATTTTGCCATGTTTGGTGGGAATTTCCTACTTTAAACTTTGATGGCGTCCCAATTTTAGCATCATTTTACGTCGTTTTGAAGGGAGAAAATTCATCTGCAGCAACAGTGACATCTAACTGACCATAGTACGGATATATCTTTTGTAACGCCCGTAAAGTCTAACGTTCCTTATCGTGTTTGAAAAACTTAGAAAAATGAGTTTATTGGAGTTTAGAAGCATTGGGGATGTTGTTAGATCGATCCGGGGAATTTTTGAGAATATAGAACGCAAGAAAAATATGTTTTGGGGCCCGAAAACAGTGTTCTACCGCGTTAGCTCCGTGCCACGGAGCACGGGGCCACAAAAACTCGAATTGAGGCCCTGAACCAGTGAAGGTCTGCGATGGGGCCGTGTCACGGAGGCTGGTCTCCGCGACAAGCTCCATGACACGGAGGCTGCCCCGGCGGCCTTCGTTTTGACTTGTTTCACGCGTTTTAAAAGGGCTTTTCGGTACTTTCCTTACCCAAACCCATTCCTCATCACCTATTCTAAACGTCCTAAACCTCCTAAGGCACGATTAAATCAAAAGAAAGAACGTTACTTCTCTCCTAAAAGTTGTTGAAGCAAAAGGTGCCTAGGGTTCAAAGTTCTAAGGCAAAACTCAAGCGTTTCGTAAGATTTCTTCATCAAAAGGTATGTTGAGCGATGCCCTTTCAACTATACTCGTAAGGATTGTGTTTACTCCTACTTATTATGGAATCTATACTATTATTTTATGTGAACGGTTGAAGGATTTTTCGAAAGGAAAAAGGTTACTTGAAGTTTTAAACGTTTTTCTATGAAACTATCTGTATCTAGTTATTATTTCAAAGTTATGGTTTGAAACATGACCTTAATTACGGATTATTGAAATTGGGGCAGATTTGAAACTCTTAGTAATGTTTCCTTCGAAAGTTGATTTTACTATCTAAACATGGGTTTTTGACGGAAGGAAAAGGGATCTTCTTAAATCCCTCGGTGTTTGAAATGATTACTTGATAATTAATGAGATTATAACTTTGAGGGACCTATGTGTTAAATGAGTTTAAGATCCTTAAATACGGGACTAATAATGTACGAATGATGATGGCATAATGTGAAATGTACGATTTGCAAGTCTTGGTATGACGATACCAACTTACGAATGCCTTAAGGAAGTTAAGATTCCCAAATGAATGATTTGTTAAATGTTTGAAATGTTAAAAATATGGGCTTAAGAGGATTAGATGGTTAACCGAGAAGGTATGAGTCGAACGAGGCTTCACACCTGAAATCGTGTTTTGCCGACATGGGTATGAGTCGAACGGGGCTCTTCCCTCTGAGTCGAACGGGGCTTTTTACTGCACACTTGATTTGTTCAGTTGTATGCAGTTATGAGGTGACTATGATATAATGCTCCGATCCTTGCGGCAAACTTGGATTGGAGGCTCTGCCGATCGAGTTGTGATCAGACCCACATAGCCCATGGTGGAACAAATGTCGGTGATGCCATCTAGTCCAGAAGTAATATATTTATGTAACTGTTATATATGAGATTTGGAAATCGCCCCATCTTCTATGTTATGATCCATGTTATATTTTTGACTTACTTTATAAACTGTGATATTCCTTCCCCTGGGTTGCATGCTAGTACTCGCCGTACTGACCGTCCTCGGATGCTGCATCTTTTCATAATGCAGGTTCAAAGGTCTTTCCTCGTAGTTCTGTGCAGCATTAGGATTCTCGGGATATCAGCTAGCAAGTGGTGAACCTTCCTTTCTTTCGGAAGGCACATAGTTTCTACTCTTTAGATGTTGGATTAGTTTCTCTTGGTTTTATAGTATCGTCGGGGCCATGTCCCGACTTAGGAATTATTCGTCATGTTAGAGGCTTTGTAGACTACTACTAGTAAGACACTAGTGAATTATCTTATTCAATTAGATTTCATATATATTGGGCTTGCTTCCGAAAATATTTACACCTGTGCAGATGATGTATGCTAAGGGGTTACTCGGGTCTCTTTGGTCTGGGTTGCTGTTACATCCGGGGTCTTGTCTCGGATCGTGACAAACTTGGTATCAGAGCACGGTTCATGGTCCTAGGTATGCAGTTATGAAGTGATTATGATATGATGCTCCGATCCTTGCGGCAAACTTGGATTGGAAGCTCTGCCGATCGAGTTGTTATCAGAGCCACATAGGCCATGGTGGAACAAATTTCGGTGATACCATCTAGTCCAGAAGTAATATATTTATGTAACTGTTATATATATGATTTGGAAATCACCCCATCTTCTATGTTATGATCCATGTTATATTTTTGACTTACTTTATAAACTGTGATATTCATTCCCCTGGGTTGCATGCTAGTACTCGCCGTACTAACCGTCCTCGGACGCTGCATCTTTTCATAATGCAGGTTCAAAGGTCTTTCCTTGTAGTTCTGTGCAGCATTAGGATTCTCGGGATATCAGCTAGCAAGTGGTGAACCCTCCTTTCTTTCAGAAGGCACATAGTTTCTACTCTTTAGATGTTGGATTAGTTTCTCTTGGTTTTATAGTATCGTCGGGGCCATGTCCCGACTTAGGAATTATTCGTCATGTTAGAGGCTTTGTAGACTGCTATTAGTAAGACACTAGTGAATTATCTTATTCAATTAGATTTCATATATATTGGGCTTGCTTCCGAAAATATTTACACCTGTGCAGATGATGTATGCTAAGGGGTTACTCGGGTCTCTTTGGTCTGGGTTGCTGTTACATCCGGGGTCTTGTCTCGGATCGTGACAAACTTGGTATCAGAGCACGGTTCATGGTCCTAGGTATGCAGTTATGAAGTGATTATGATATGATGCTCCGATCCTTGCGGCAAACTTGGATTGGAAGCTCTGCCGATCGAGTTGTTATCAGAGCCACATAGGCCATGGTGGAACAAATTTCGGTGATACCATCTAGTCCAGAAGTAATATATTTATGTAACTGTTATATATATGATTTGGAAATCACCCCATCTTCTATGTTATGATCCATGTTATATTTTTGACTTACTTTATAAACTGTGATATTCATTCCCCTGGGTTGCATGCTAGTACTCGCCGTACTAACCGTCCTCGGACGCTGCATCTTTTCATAATGCAGGTTCAAAGGTCTTTCCTTGTAGTTCTGTGCAGCATTAGGATTCTCGGGATATCAGCTAGCAAGTGGTGAACCCTCCTTTCTTTCAGAAGGCACATAGTTTCTACTCTTTAGATGTTGGATTAGTTTCTCTTGGTTTTATAGTATCGTCGGGGCCATGTCCCGACTTAGGAATTATTCGTCATGTTAGAGGCTTTGTAGACTGCTATTAGTAAGACACTAGTGAATTATCTTATTCAATTAGATTTCATATATATTGGGCTTGCTTCCGAAAATATTTACACCTGTGCAGATGATGTATGCTAAGGGGTTACTCGGGCCTCTTTGGTCTGGGTTGTTGTTACGTCCGAGGTCTTGTCTCGGATCGTGACAAACTTGGTATCAGAGCACGGTTCATGGTCCTAGGTATGCAGTTATGAGGTGATTATGATATGATGCTCCGATCCTTGCGGCAAACTTGGATTGGAGGCTCTGTCGATTGAGTTGTGATCGAACTCACATAGCCCGTAGTGGAACAAATGTCGGTGATACCATCTAGTCCAGAAGTAATATATTTATGTAACTGTTATATTTATGATTTGGTAATTACCCCATCTTCTATGTTATGATCCATGTTATATTTTTGACTTGCTTTATAAAATGTGATATTCCTTCCCCTGGGCTGCATGCCAGTACTCGTCGTACTGACCGTCCTCGAACGCTGCATCTTTTCATGATGCAGGTTCATAGGTCTTTCCTCGTGGTTCTGTGCAGCATTAGGATTCTCGGGATATCAGCTAGCAAGTGGTGAGCCCTCCTTTCTTTCGAAAGGCACATAGTTTCTACTCTTTAGATGTTGGATTAGTTTCTCTTGATTTTATGGTATCGTCGGGGTCATGTCCCGACTTAGGAGTTATTCGTTATGTTAGAGGCTTTGTAGATTGGTATTAGTAAGACACTGGTGAATTATCTTATTGAATTGGATTTCATATATATTGGGCTTGCTACCGAAAATATTTATACCTATGCAAATGATGTATGCTAAGGGGTTACTCGGGCCTCTTTGGTCTGGGTTGCCATGACGTCTTGGGTCTTGTCCCGGGTCGTGACATCTTTTGACTAGACATTTCATAAATCATAGGATTCAATTCTTTTTTAATACGATTTGCTTAGTTTATTAGTACTTGGGAGTTGGGTCGTGTCACACTCCAAAATAACCATGAAAAGTTGTAAAATGATTACTACGTATAACTTGGCCTATTTGGCCAAGGTCGGAAGGACCAAAAGTGATTGAAAGTGATTATTTTAAAAACAAACACGTAGTATTATTTAACAGAATGAAGGTGTTTAAATTTTTGATAAGGAAATAAGTACTTTTGAATAGCAGTAGAATTGTATTTCAACTTGTCACGATCCAAAATCACTCAAGTTGTGTTGACACCTACACCTCAATTTGGTAAGCGTCTCAATTTATGTTTTAGCTAATTTCCTTTATTAAAAGACAGAAAGTAAACATTTAAAAACAATTACAAGAGAAATCATAAATGCGAAAGTAATATAAAAAATTCCAGAATCTGGTGAAATAAGTCAAGAGCTCTACATAATAAGAAATACAAATCCAAAAATGTCAAATACATTGTCTGAAGGGAAAATAGCCTGAAATGTGAACTAGGAGTGAAGTACAATGTTGCGGATCAACCAAGTAGTTGATCACCCTGAATCTCCGTATCAAGCTCTCTAGACACGGTTTCGGACTCTGCTTGTACTCGGATCAAGATTTGCACAAAAAGTGCAGCAAGTGTAGCATGAGTACAAAAGCAATGTATATTCGATCCCAACAAGGTAGTGGCAAGAGTTGACCTTAAAAGTACTTGCTTCACAGTTCACCCTATACAATTCATATGATATCAACATATAAAAAGAAATGACAGTGCAAAAAATCAACCCATCAGCTTAGCAATTAAGCATAGATACAACATATGAAGTGATATGCACAAGTAATAGTAGTCAATGGATCAACCATGCAACATTGGTTCTATATCACAACTCAACACGGTATTACGGTACTAACACAACTTGCGCGCACATTGACTCAGCTGGTGATGTCCAGGATTAGTCACCGGCCCATAAAGGATATAACTGTGTTGTCCACACTGTTAGTGTTTGCCCTGAATTTCCTATCTTATTTGGATTCTACACAATTGTGTTCTAATTCAAAAAAGTTTTCTTGACGGAAAAGGTTTTTTGGTAAAAAAGAACTCTACAATATCTATCCTCTTTAGTATATTTTTCTTTCATATCATTATCAAGGTTTGCAATTATTAGCTTCCGCACGACGCCTTCACGATTTCGATCCCAACACACACAAGTTGCACAGAACAAGATCTCATCGTGCCAATAATCATATTAATTTGCTCGAAACAAAATCTGATCGGGATTCGGGCCAATAACCATATCAATTTGCCCGGAACAAGATCCCTTTAAAGTTGTGCTTGGCATTCTTTTAAGTCCTCCATTGCTCTTTTTGCTTTTGTTTCTACATCATTGAATATTTCCTTGTTTAATCTTCTAATTAGGGTGTATTTGAGTCTGTTCAGTTTGCCCACTAGCTGAAACATCTTGGTGCACTATAGCTCTTTATTTCGATTTACTTGAACTTTCTCTTTAAAGTCATGTGTCATACTACAGATTTATTGAAATATATTTGAACTTCTCTCTTATATTATGGGTGTCAGTCTCCTAATTGGTAATAACTGGACAGTGATTAAATAGTCCTTCATTTCCACTGTATATCTCTGAGTATGATAACATGGTAACCAATATCCCATCAATCTTACTGTATACGTACCTTGCTTGCATCCCCTTGCATATTGTTCCAAGTATACAAGGATCTTGATGATTTTAATTCTTGAAGTGTAAAATCGCCAACATATTTTCTAAGCTCTATAATTTCAGACATTAAGACTCTATTTAGTTGTCGACAATTGAAGTCCCTCTATTACATTTCATGGTCCATTTATCTAGACATATATGCTCATTATCTCCTACCACAGACCCCTTCTGAGAGCTTGATCATTAAAGCCATAAATCATTGTTTCCCAGTAACTCTATGTTACATCTCACAATGGATTAGTTGATCAGCTACATTAGTGATGTTCACATTATACATCATGGATTCCCACAAGATCCAAATTCTACCTCCTGGTTGATCTACTAAACAACCATACATTACATAGTTTAAGAGAAGCTTTTTGAACTTTAGTTCTCTGTATTTTAAATTCCAAAATCCCAAACAAATCAGCCTTGCTATTATACATAAATAGATTTATTTTTCTCTGTTTATTATGTGATCTATTAAGACCTCCAAAATTATAATATCCAATCATATCAATTAGGAAGCCCTTCCAAATTGCTAGACCTGTACCAGCTAGTCCTTCCACAAGGTTGGAAATAAATTTGATCACATAATTCCAGTTGAAGCTGGCCAACGTTCATGTGCACGTAATGTGCAAAATCTTTAAGCTAGGCCCTGCTAAATTATTGCAGTTAACGTGATCCTCGTCCCAAATTTGCACCTTCTGTTGTTCTGCAATTGGTTTAGCCTCTCTTTGCTCTTTGATTTCTGATTTCTTTATATCTAACTAAGCGCTGAAAAGTAGCTTTATGGAAACTTGTGAGAACTTTGGGAAGCAATGTTAAGAACTAACGGTAATAACTGTCACAAGCTAGTAGGTCACGTCCAGGGGCAGATTTATAGCCCCTATTTCATGGTGCACGTGAATTTATGATCTTAATGTTAAATTGATATTTTATTGTAATTCGAATGCAAAGTTATTTACCTAGAGGAACATGATCAATTTGTTGCTTAATACTTAATTTTTTTTTCGTTTACTAATATTGCACTCATGTTATAAAAATTCAAAATCAACCTCTGATGACGTCTATATGTATAATGATGCATATAGAAGATATAACAAAAGATAAAGAGGGACAGAAAGGGTTCAAAAAAAATTGGAATTTTTTGGAAATGAGAAAATGGAAGTGTTCCAAAGACAAAAACTTTATGAAGTAGCCACCCATAAAGGGTTCCTCCAATCACAAAATGTCTTATTGACCTGCCTGCCTTCCTTGCACCTACGTATCCTTTGACAATTCGCTATTCCAATTTCGACCTCAACATCATAACTATTTCCATCCATGTCCTGTTTCATGTACATGCCATTTTCTTCTTCCTCCTCCTCTTCCTCTTCTTCGTCGTTAATTTCACTTTCAAATATGTCATTTTGGACTTGTAATTCCCCGCTGTCTTCATCGATCGTTTCCGTCAAGTCAAAATTTGAAACAGAGCTTCCATCATTCAGAAAACAGAGCCTAAGCCTGCCATTACTTCTTTCAGCATGAAAATAAGTACGCATTTTCGGGGCCTCAACAGCTTTGATGACTAATCTACCTCCTTCTCTGTGTGGTCGAACTTGTATAGCATTCGATCCTCTTAACGTTGTCAAGGGAGGTGGAAATTTTTGGCAACTTTCAGTACTGTTATAAGTCATCACCTTATTGTAATTTGATGAGAGTGGTCGCTCTGCTTTTGACTCGCGCGACGAAAATGAGAAAATGCTGCTGTCAATGCTTTGATCAGTTCCAGTTTCACTTCCCAAATTTTCAGTACATAATGCAAGGCTCTTTTCACTAAGCCTCTTGGATAAAGGGTGAACATAAGAGTTTTCGTTTTCCTTCGAGTAATTGGTGGAGAGACTTCGAAGGGAACTCCAACATTTTTCATTAGTACTAGTAGTAGTTGGGGTTGGTACTTTGAGCTTAAGGCTAGTTGTTTCAATGACATGGGACTCACAACATGACTTCAAATCTTGATACACTATGGTTGACATGTCGAATAATAATAATTGATTGTATGAGAGTTATCTGAAGAGGGAAAAAATTATTGAAATTTTGTGGAATTCTAGAAGACGAAGAAAGAATCTTGCATATGAATTTCAATTTTCTTGTTCTTTGGTTTTGTGAAACACAAGCAAGAATGAAAGAAAGTGAGGGGTTCGGTCTGAATTTGTAGTGCTCAAAAAGTGCCCATGGCTATGTGTTGTGGGGGTGTTTGGGGGTGGGGGACATGGGGAGGTGGGGGGAGGGGAGAGGGGGCTTTTTTTTGCACCACTTGAATTGTACAACTGTTAATTGATGCCATACCCATAAAAAAAGGAATAATTTTCAAATGAATGAAATTATTCTAGTGAGTCTGCAGGGGCATGGTTGAGTGGTTGAAAGGTGGGTTTCCCATATGGGAGATCTGGGATCGAATCCAGCTTCCGTCTGCCACTCAATCATGATTCATGAGCTCGTCGCATGAGGCTTGTCTAGTGCGATTTACATCTCCTGTGTAGTTTGCGATCTATTGCACAGAGAGCAGATTATCACAAAGTGCTCACCCGAAGGGCAGAGGTTGTGGGTTATCCCGAGGGGTAAAAAAGATAATCTAGTGTACTATTTCATTTAATTGATTATAATATTCAAAAAGAAAAAAGAAAATCGAAATGGAGTACTTTTCAGCCGGCAATTTTTTTCTCTCGAACAATCAAATGTCCAAATGAGTCATATGTTTATTGTATTACTAATAAGGATGCATGAATGTTAACATTTAACTCCCAAACTAAGCCACTTTTAATTTGTATCTTTCCTATTTTACCAAATTAAATACTTATCCTAGAATGACAGCAAATTAAATAACCAAAAAAGAAAAAAAGATTCTTCCATGTGTATTTTTGAACAGAAAAACAGCTCTTCAACAACTTTTGGTATTTAAGTTATAGGAGAACATAAAATTAGAAAAAAGACCATTCCTTCATGCATGATTCAGACTTGTTCATAGTCAAAATAGGTGTTTCATGTCTATGTATCAACAAACATCACAGGCCACGATGTTTGAAATTTCTTGGAAGCACCACCAAGGAGCGTGATGAGGAGCCAGTGGCCGGAGCCAATATTTGAAGTTTATGAATTCAAGATCTTAATCTATTTAAATTACTAGATTCTAAATTACTCTCTCCGTCCCAATTATTTATGTGCCACAATTGAAATTTCGAGAGTCAATCAAGTTTTTTTTTATTGTAATTTCTTTATATGCCTTTTAAATATTTTAAGTTGTTAATTATTGTGATTTAATTTATAACACATTTTACGTAGTTTTCAAATACATAAATTTTATTTTAAAAAACTCAAAGATTCTATGTCCAAATTCACGGTCATAATTTAGAAGTTTCAATGTAGAAATTTTAACTGTGCCCTATAAATTAAGATAGAAAGAGTAATAATTTATACATATTCAACAAATTATAAAATAAATACAAAATTTAAATCAAAACTACTGACATTGAGTTCGACCAAATTCTTAGTCAACACTCTTGCCCTTCGCCCCTGTGAGGAGCTGATGATAGAGGAGATCTTTCCATTTTTAATTGTAGGTCTTAGACGAGCCTTGAGAATGCAAAAAAATGGAAAGGAAGCGCATAAAATCTTTAATGAATACTATATATAGTATGAAGCTAAATATTTATTTATTTATTTTTAAAAAAGAAATTCCTTGGAAGTAAAGTAATTAAACCAAAGTGGGCAAGGGCAAAATCAGATAGGATCAAGGAGGTTTAATTTATTCGAGCCTTTTTGCGAAAAATTACAACACACTTGTGCGTATTGAGTAAACAAATCCAGAGAGTTTCCATGATTGGAGCCCAAAAAATTAAAGAATAAAAATATGAAACATCTTAGCCAAAATGACAAGAGTAGTAGCAACATTATTCACGTCGGTGGTCAAAAGTCAAACCATGTTGTTGGATATTTTTTGTTAGGATTACTGTATAAATGCATATGTTAATTTTCTTAAGGAGTACTGGAGTGAGCTTAAAAAAATACGATACATCTTCTGTAGTATATTTAGATCAAAACAATTAGTTTAGGAGAATTATGAGTTTCTCCTTCAACAAAAGCGGATTTGCAGAAATCACACTCATGTCATTGGTCATTTGAAATCCTCACGAAATGAATGAATCTCTTTATTTATTTTCGAATCATAATGATATATTTATACATTATTAGATAAGGTTACCAGACAAGCTAATGAGCTAACAGGCTAATTAACACCCCTTATAAATGGACATGACTCAATAGTTATTCCCAACATCTTTATTTATTAAATAAAGCATAGAATTGTTGTTTTTATACGTATTCCTGTTAGAAACCTTAGAGCCTGTTTGGAAAGTCATCCTGCTAATTGGATTTGGTGTAATTGGGTGTAATTACACAATTTGACATGTTTGGTTAGCCATATAATTACTTAGTCAGCAGGTAATTGAGTGTAATTGGCAGGGGATAATTACACTCTCCAATTCACATGGGGGAGCTGTGAATTGCTGGTAATTACATGGTGTAATTACAAGTTGATTACTTTCTAATTTCGTCCTTTTATTTCTATTTTTATTTTTTCATTTTAATTTATTTTTTATTTCTATTATTTTTATTATTTTTATTTTTATTATTCTAATAATTTTAAAAATATATATATTTTATTTTATATTATTTATATTTCATTTCCTTCTCATTTTCAAACCTTGACTTTTTGTAATTCCATGTAATTGTTCGTATTATCTATGTTATATTTATTTATATATTTTTTTCATTTAGCATAATTTAGTTAGTATTCTAATTTTTAAATTAAAGTAGAATTCATTGTTGAATGAGGTTATATACTTAGGTTTTCCTTTTCTTTTGAATCATATTTAGATACGTTATATTGAAATTTGACATAAGAGTATTATGTTAACTTTTTTGTTTTGAATTTTGAACTTATGTTATATTTTCAATTCCAATTTATTTATTTAACTAGTATTGACTTGATATTTCATATTGCAAGCCATTCATTTTTTAGTTAGAATTGATAAATAGATTATCTTTTTGTCAAATATTTTAATAATTTTATGATATTATATTTATAATATTAATCTTTTTTGTTAAACATGCATTTCATGATGTTCTTAAAAATCATATACTTTAAATTTGTATGATTAATTTAATTAAAATATACTAATTTAAAAAATAGAAATTAATTATGTTTTATAATATTAGTTAAGAATATATGTTTATTAATTAATTTATTTCAAAAAACAATGTATATATATATATATATATATCTTAAATATTTAATTTAATATCAATTATAAAGGCCCTTATTTGTTTAATATAAATTTTTAGTTTTTGATAATTATCTTTTATTTTAAATTTTTAATATAACCATGTGATTACACTTGTGCAACCAAACAGTACACTTGTAATTACACTGTAATTACATTGTGACAACCAAACATGTCGTAATTACTAGGCTATGTAATTACTAGGCTATTAATTACTACCCTAGAAATTATACTAATTCCAATTACCAGGTGGCTTTCCAAACAGACCCTTAGTCAATAAAAATAATAAACAATAAAACGAGTTGATAATTGATGAAATACAAGTTTAATGTATTTATTCTTTTCTTTCATAATTAAAAGATCGGAGAATAAAAGTTTTGAAATGGCTTTTAGTAATTATCTTAAAAACTAAGAAGAATATATATAATTTTAATTTGTCCTAATTATATTCCTAAATAGATGCTACCTAACCTAAATCTAATTAGGCTTAAGGTTTTTCTTAGTTGAAGCGTTCATGTTTCTCCTTCGTTTCCTATGATAATATTAAGTTTAATTATTATAGAAGTTCTCCTCAAATTAAAAGATCTCTTACTTTCTTCTTGTTATTTCCTTGTTCATTGTGTGCTTAGCTCCAATTAAGCATCTCAAAAAACAAGATTTAAACATCTCTACCATGTCATTTTCCTTTCTTTTCTATGAACACTTTTTATCTTATATAGGTTGTCCTTGGTCCAATTTCTTCTCTATATCCCCTCCTCTTTCCTTTGTCTGATTGATGTTTTATTGTTGATATAATATTTCATGTTTCTTTAATCAATCGGTATCTGCAACCTACTGACTCAACTAATTTGAATTTGTGTCAGTAAGATCCATTAAAGGACAAAGCACTTCCTACCAGAATTGTTTCCTTTTTCAAAATTTGAACACATAACCTCGAGTTAATGGTAGAGGAATTAATCCTATATAATTTCACAATGTTCACTCAACCTGTGATCATAAATGGGATAGTTGAATTGTTATGCACAGAATCATTCTGTCCAGGTTTTTATTTTTATTCATAAATACAGGATTCTAGTTTTTTATGAGAAAAAAACTAGTGAATGTTAAATTAGAACGTAACCTTTAAGTTTGAGCAAAAGAAGGGTTAGGAAATTATTTACCTACATCATATGCATTATAGTATCAATTAGTGTGTAACACGTATTACTACTTTCCATGATGAACATTGAACAGTACTGAATGTATTCTTATATATATATATATATATATATATATATATAGAAGAAAGGAACTCCTAAACCATTTTTCATAAAGGTCAACTCCAGCTGATTTGTTCATGTGATATAATAAACCTTAATTGCTTTAAGTGTGAAGAGTCAAAAACACACCTAAAGTATATATTCTGATTTTCTGAGTTTCATACATGAACTATCAAGTGCGTGAGTTTCCTACATGAACTATCATATATTGGTTAGAGAAACACACCTGAAATATCAGTTGTTTGAGTTTCCTACCTGAAATTTTAGGTAGGAAACTCAAACAACTGATAGTTCAGGTCTGTTTCTCCAACCAACTTGTGATAGTTCAGGTAGAAAATTCACTCACTTGACAGTTCAGGTATGAAACTCAAGAAATCGAAATACTGTAGGTGTATTTTTAACTTTTAACTCTTGCTTTAATGATGTGGGCCAAAAGTAGGAAAAAGTAGTACTAACATAGTAACAATGTATTACATTTTGGAGTTGTATTATGTCAATTGCTTAATATCGTGGCAAATGCTTAAAAGTCCAAATAAACTTTCTTTTTCGTAGAGTAGTAATTAATAAAAGTTAAATATTGACATCAAGCAATTGCATTATTCAATCAACATTAAATTGACATCATAATTTCGTCTGGGTCAACTCGTTTATATTGTAGATCTCAAGCCTAAATAAAGGAGAAGAGCTATCGAGGTCAATCTGAAACAACATCTCTACTCCATAAAGGTAGGGGTAAGACTGCGTACGTCTTAGATACTCAAACCCACATATAAAATACACTGAATTTATTGTTGTTACAATAATATTAAATTGATATGATAGTGAATAGTGATAGTGATTCTCGTTATAGCTATAGGTTAATCAGGCAGGGCTTAGTATCGGGGATTGTGGCCTCTCGAGTTTGATTTTTTAGTATAAAAAAATCATAATAATGAGTGTTTTTCCTTTAGTAAATCTTATGTTAGCACGGATTAAAATACTGAAGCAGGCTACCATGAGAAAAAAAAAATCTGGCTACCATGAGAAAAAAAATCTTCTTTTTAAAGAGATTCGATTTGAAACTCTTATAGGTCCAAGGTTCAATCGTAACCCCCAAAAATATCGAATCCCGAGGCAGGGTGTTAGTAGCACGCTAGCAAGCTAATAGTACGGACGCTTATGCAAGATATATGCGAGAAGAAAAGTGTTTCCTTTTGTACAAATAATAATTCTAGTACATTCAAGATGTTGATAAAGAAAGATGAAATCATGTTCCACTCAACCATCCCCTTTTTAGCTTGTCGACTTGGTGTTTACCAATCATCATTCATATATTTTACCTTTTCTCTTTCACCTTTTTTTCTTTATTAGGTACCTTATTTCTGAAGAAGAAGAAGGCAGTTTATGCTGGTTTCTGAATCATCCACTCTCAATCCTAATTAGCTCCACCATGTGATATGAGTAGACATTTCAGCAATCATGGCCTACCCAATAATAACTTTCGTGAAAAGGATCTTTAATTTCCGGAGAACAGGAGGAGTCGCGAAGAACAAAGGTACCAGGTCCACAAGGCCTTCATCGCGGTCGCATGGAGGGACCTCGCGATCGCGATTAAGGCTTGAGGCCTGTACCTGCAACAACTACCAGCAGAAAACACAAGAGGAAAAAGTCTTCGAGTGGGCCCACAGGGCTCATCCGGGACTCCGCATGCATAAACGAACTATGCTAACGTACCAGAAACAACCTTCTGGACTCAATAGAACTGACAGAAAACCCAACAGGGGTCGATTTAGCGAAAAGTGAGCCCAACGCCCAAAAACCAACCTTAAGCCAAAACGGAATTCAACACCCAAAAATGAGTTTGGAAGCCTCGGGACCCAAACCAAAGGTCCCCTAGCCCAAAGTTGACATTCCAAAGCTAAAAGCACCGAGGCTTCCATATAATTAAGTAAATATGTGTACCCCTATATAACCATTTAAACTTTTAGATGACATTATTATACAATTCAATATGGTAGCAGACAACCGTTGAGTACATGCAATAATTTGGTCATCCCTTCCTATATATGGGAGCTCGCTAAGGTACCTTTCCACATTAGTTTGAGTTATTGTTCTTCGAATTTTAAATAAATAAAAAGGCCCAACAAGCCACAAATTAAACCAAAAAAAAGAAGTTAATTTCTCAAACAATCACTCAACTAACCGTTTTTATTTCAAAAATTCACTTAATTTTAGGTTTTTTTGTAACATGCATGTTAATTGAGTGATTTTTCTATTACAAAACAAAGTTGTGTGACTTTTTGAGATACAAGTTATTAGTTGAGCAACCGAAGATATATAGTAGGAGATTGACCGAACAGGGTTGAGTGATCTTAGAGGTACGGGGTGCTTCTCCTATTGCGACGACCTCTCTATTTTCAAAAGTATATAGAAATTAAACTAATCCATTTGGATTCCGATGCATGAATCTACTTACTATTCTTCTGCTTGTATGCACTACGTACGAATGTGACTTCCATATATGTAATATTTTTTAGGTGCTCCTGTTCCAGCGTACTTCCTGTATTTTGTGGATTATGTCTCTTATCTTCTGAAATTCGTGACATCAGACATACCTTAACACAACAAAAATTGTTGCTTTAGAATATATACATCAATTTCAAACCAGTTATGTTATCTACAAACAACACACTATAAACTCTAGTTTCAACTTGAAACAAATAGTACTCCCTCTGTTTCAAATTAATTGACTTGTTTTGACTTGGCACGTAAGGAGTTTAAAAAAATAAAGAAGACTTTTGAATTTTGTGGTCCTAAATTAAAGATATGTCAAATGTATCAAAATGGCCTTTAATCTTGTGCCTTTGGAAAGTTGGAATTAAAGAGTTACTAAAAAAGGAATGAATCATTCTTTTTGAAACGGACTAAAATAGAAAGTAGGTCAAACAAATTGAAACGGAGGGAGTAATATTTATGGTCAGTCGAGGTAGAAGATTAGCTTAATTAATAAGGTTTACACATGCGCGATATATAGTTCTACTAATTAAGAGGAAATCCGGGTCAAATACATTGAGAAAATGATCCAATAATTACTTTATTTATTCTAATAACTGGCTAGAAAATGCCAACATCATCTAAATTATATTGTTGCTAACAAGTAGAAACGTTCTAGTTGCTTTCTAGATAATATGAAATATTTTCTTAGGTATTTAATTCCTAGTTTCAAGTGTTGGGGCTTCCAGCTCATTATTTTGATTGGGAAACTTCATTTTGATACACAAAAAAACGTATATTTGGTGTTTTCGTGCAACTTCCAAGGTAGCTGACGAGATAGATATATACATTATGTTATCCATAAAGAAAATGAAGTGGATAATTCAAAATTTGAAGCCATCTCACAACTCTTTATTATTTTTTCTTCAATCTTTATTTCTAAATTAGGACGGTTACATGTGTTATAACATAATTATTTAGTATTTATTTTCACGGATAAATTCATCATTTTTATATATGTATTGATCACTATACATTAGTATAATAGATTTTCATGGTACGGAGAGGTCCTGAATTCGAATTTCATTGCAATTTTTTTTTTTAAAAAAAAAATCAAGTATTGATGCATGGAAATATAGAATAGAGCTCACACGTAAGGAAGTGTATAACGACTCTGATTCAACTGTTAAGATGTTGTCCGTTTTAGGTCTAGGCCCGCACATATTTATCCCCTGTGTTTTAACCCAAAAAATACCTCTACAGTTGATTTTGAATTCATTCTTATAAGGTCCGATCCATAACTTTTTCCGCTGTTCTGATATGAAATTCGCTTAAGGTATAGTGTGCATCCCTTCTTCAAAGGCTTGCGTCCTCCCTACATGGACGGTGTCACAAAAGACGGTGATACTTGTATATAATTATATTACGTGATCGGGCCCTTCCCCGAACCCTACGCATAACGAGAGCTTTAGTGCACCAGGCTACTTTTTTTTTTTTACGTCAAAATGGAATCAAGCCTTTGACCTAGTGTTATTTGAAGTCATGCAGCATGGATGAGAGCACTTGTATATCGATTCCCAGGCTTGCTTTTACCATCACTTCTAAATAAAATATTGGGAAAAAAATAATAATCAAATGGATTCTTTGTCGAAATTGTTGTTTGGAAGTGAAATTTACTTACTAAAAAATTGGTAGTGAGGTGTATAATTCAAGTGATCCATATGTATAACAGCTATGGTGGTCCAAAAAAGTACAGTACTCCCAAGAAACTAAATACAATAAACAAGGTTAATAACCTTTGGTGACCCTAAATGAGCAAATACTTTTCAATCCATTTGTTGCAAGTACAATAAAATGCTTTCTTCTTCATTAGCAAGGGTTAAAGATTCTAGGTCAGCCCAACTAAGGGTCGAAAAAGCAACGAATTAAATTAATTAATGTTATACAACAAAAGTGTAAAAGCAAAAAGAATCAGAGTTAAATTTTGAGTCAGTATGAATGGAATATTTTGCACTCATATATATAAATATATTTTGAGCTTAGGCAAGTGGGTAGAGATGAAGAATTTGTCTATGCACAAAATCCATTTGATTTTTAGGAAAAAGATCTAAATATATTAATTCCTACACTTTGCGAAAAGGTTTAAAGGTTTAAAGGACAATAGTTTAGGTCTATATTATGTAACTTGGCAATAGTTTTGATAATTATATAACATAACATATTTTTAAGATATAATTTTTTTTGATAATAGATATATCAATTTCTCAGTTTTTCTGATACGCAGATACAATTTTATAATAACTGTATCAATTTTTTCGGGATAACACATAACTTTTCCTGATATATAGATACAATTGATTGTATCAATATATTTCAATAGAAGAAGCAAAGATTTTTTTCACATACATAGATTTGGTATCAGAAAAATTATATCAAATATTTTTCGATATCGATCAGTTTTTCTGATATGCAAATACAATTTGTCACTTGTGAATTTGAGTGAGCAAAATGTGCATGAAGGAAGTCTAGTAACGCCGGTGAGAGTGGTCAATGATGTGATTTATGTTATAGTCGGGAAAGAGTTGAAGGAGACTGAATCGACTCTACACAAGTCTGGTGGGGGTGACGCTTGGTAGTACAGATGTGGTGCCAGAAAATTGGGTTAGGTTTAGGCGTTAGGAGGATTTCCTAAGAAATATTAACAGTTGGGTTCAATTGTATCCTCACCCTTACAAAATTTGGCTAAATATGCCTTTATTAACATACGGAAAGTATGATCGGTAAATCAGTAATCATAATTTATTCCTTATATATAGTCATATAATAGAGAATTATGACTTTGACTTTTTAAAAAATATCTTAATTATATCTTTACTAATATTTTACACATTTAGAAATATAAAAAACACAAGCAACTCTTTTGTTAATTAATTACACAAAAAAGTCGACGTTTCAATCAAAAATAAAGTAGTCAAAGTTTCAACATCTAAATATTTATTTTTGTACTAATACTAGGTTGTATATTTATTAATATTATAGTAATATATATGAACTATTTATGTAACTATATATTTTGATATAATATTCAATATTTCGATATTTTATTTATAAGTACTGAATATCATATCGAATACTAAAAAAAATTAAAATATATATCATATACCATACCAAATACCATAATATCAAAATCATGGTATCAAAATTTTTAATTCAATATGGTTATTTGATATTTATCGTGCCATGCCCACCCTACATCAAAAGGGTGCAAGAGAGTTCAACTTTCGTTGAAAAACTAATCATACGATGTAAGTATGTAGAGTAAAAGTAATTTTTTTTTTACGTATATATAAATTATTGAATAATTTTTGACATAAGAATTTCTTTTTTGAATTCCCTTGTTTGAATCTTCGCTTTGTAACAAAGTTTTGAACCTAACTATTAATGGAGGATAAAGCTAGATATCTGCACAATCTACAGGGTAATTGTTTTACCTTCTCCCTAATTTTAAATCTTTTCTTTTGCTTTAAATTTGTTGGAGTTTGACTAGTTAATTGATTAAATTAGTTGAGACATACATTATTTCTACACCAGAATCCATTTCATTTTTTGGGGGTGGGTGGGTGGGGGGTGTTTCAATTAATTAAAGCCATCCAATTGGAGAATAATATAGTGAGAAAGTACGTCGTCATTTCCCCTTGTTCTAGTTGAAACTAATATTTGATACTTTGATATATAGATATGCCCTTCTGTTCCTTTTAACTTTTTAATAAAGGGTTCTCATAGGTTTTTCAACATTTTAAATACGGAGAACCAGATTCATGGCTTACACACATTTAGGGTGCATTGATAGGGAGGAAAATATTTTTAAAGAAAAATAAGTGTTTTCTTAATTAGTTTTTCTTGTACACACATTTAGGGTGCTTTTAGAAAAATATTTTTCATGTATTCGGTACGTAAGCAAAAAATATTATTCTAAAAGTATGTGTATATAATTTAAACAGATACCTGGAAGGTTAGGGTAAGGATAGCGGCTATGGAGGTGAGGGTGACGATGAAATGCGTGGAGGGTGGGGATGACACAATTAATATGGAATGTTATAACTTGTGAAAATCATTTTATCTATTTCTACTAGGAAAGTCATTTTCCTCATTTTTAAGGGACTTGTTTTCCTAAAGAAAATATTTATCAAAAACTTTGATCAATCAAACATGAAAAAATTAAAAATAATTTCTTCCGTACCGAAAACATTACACACCCTTAATTAAATTAATTCGTGATGCCCATCTTGCTATTCCTTCTGACTTCCATGTTATAAGTGCCTATCGTTTGATACCATAATTAGCAATGTTAACATGAACATTGATTTAACAATTTTAGGAAATAAAAAAACTTTTGACATGAAAAGACATTAAAAACACTTTGGAATAATGATACCTAGTTGACATCAAAGGTCATACATATGTTAGCTTTACAGACAAATTATGTACTAGGTAATTCGATGGGATCTCCATATGCATTTTATATACCAACTATGTATGTATGGAATCTGTACTGTCACTTTATAATTGTATGAAATATGTATTAGTTTATCGATTTTATGCTAATTGAGTAATGATGGATTAATGTGGAGAACTTTTTATGCTTGGCTTATTGCAATATATTGCAAGTAGGCATTTTTCAATAATACATTTTTAAAAAAAAAAATTACGCTTTGAGGTGGTGTGGACCTTTTATTTCTTCGTAATGAAATGTTCAGAAAACAGAGAATAAGAATAGCCTCTGAAGCAGAGTATTTACACGGTTCATATGTTCGCTTGGGGTATTTTACAGTGAAAGAAGAACTTACTAAGCCAAAAATTAGGATCTCAAGAATTTACAATTGTACAAAGATGTTTTTCCTTTGTTTATGTCTAATTGATGCCATGTTAGCCGTGTCAAGAATGTATGGCCCTATCGCACCTTTGGGAAGATCTTTGGACTCAAAAAATTACCCATCTTGTTCATCGATGCTCCATTTAACTAGCACATTCGCGACTTGATTAGCTTCTCTTTAACAATGTTCTTTATTAGAGAAAGAAAATGGCAGTAACCTAGCATTTGAGAGAAGCACAGTGAGACACTGCCAGAGGAGCTCACACATTTACCTACACATTTATTGTGATTCTAGAAAAATATTTTTCATATGTTTCAGTACGTAAGTAAAAAATATTATTCTTAAAGCATTTGTATATAATCTAAACAAATAATGTATAAGGTTGGGGTGAGGGGGTCGGGATGGGGGCTATGAAGGTGAGGGTGAAGATGAGGTGTATTTGAGGGCGGGAGGACACAACCAATGTGGAATGTCATTTATGAAACTTGTTTTTTCTATTACTAGAGAAGTCGTTTTTTTCATTTTTAAGAAACTTGTTTTCTTATTGAAAATATTTTCAAAATTTTTGACCAATCAAACTTGAGAAAATTGAAAAACATTTTCCTTCGTACTAAACACACCATTAATTAAATTAATTGGTAATGCTCATATCTTGCTATTACTTCTAACTTTCATGTTATAAGTTCCTATATTTTGATACCATAATTAGCAGTGTTAACATTAACATTGATTTAACCATTTTAGAAATGAAAAAACTTTTGACATGAAGCACATGAAAAGACATTAAAAATACTTTGGAATAATGATACCTAGTTGACATCAAAGGTCATATATATGTTAGCTTTACAGACAAATTTTGTACTAGGTACTTTGATGGAATCTCCATGTGCATTTTATATACCAACTATGTATGTGTGGAATCTGTACTAATTATAAGTTAATCGATTATATACTAATTGAGTAATGATGGATTAATGTGGAGAACTTAACTTTTATGCTTTGCTTATTGCAAGTAGCTAGGCAACTTTCAATTATACATAGTTAATAAATGATGGAACAGTGAGAATAGAATTATGTTATTTCAACAACTTTTATGTGTGAATATTATCCTACTAGTTGTATAGAATCTCAAATAAGTAAATGGAGGCATAATTATTTTTCTCTTCACGAAAAATAAAATAAAGGAAATGTATGGCATGAACTGTTTTGGAGAATAACACAAATAATTAAGTGAAAAAAGGAATGGAGTAATACAACATTTACTTCTCTATCTCTTCATGCATGTAAGCTTTTTGTATAAATTATTATAGACTTGTGTAACTAATTTAGATCTGGCTATGCTAGACCATTCTCATTTCAACATCTTTGATTCTTCTTTTCAATTTTTTTTTTTTTTGTAAAAACCTAAATGGTTGTTCTTTCGACATTACAATTTTGGGTCATTTGCAATTTTGCCTCTATTTTGTGCTGATCTTTAATTGTTACTCTCAAGATAAAAAACCTTTTCGCGGGGTGTAAGTTTATATTTTCACATCATAATATTTCACAAAAAAAAGATAAAGATTAATCATTTAAAGGATAATTAAACCTATAACTTTTCATTAAAATTCAATATCGTATTTTCTTTTTTATTGCTTACGCTTAGTTGAGACACTTTTAGGCATGTCAAAGCCCAATTTGATGAATCAAAATCAAACATCAACCATTAACTATGGGCAAGTTCTAGCAACCATTTTGCACATTGGGCTTTTCAAGTATCCATTGCCTCTTCACTAAAGGGATTTTTACCTAAATGAATTTTTTTAGATCAATTATTACCTTTTTTGGGGTATTTTTTTAATTACAGTCTATAGCATATGTTTATCTTTAATAGCTAAAATCACCTCATTGCTCCTTTCTTCTCCAACCAGTTTCGACGAATCGAACCCCAACCCCGATGAACCAGAAAGCTCCCACAACAACCCGACGAAGCTGTTATTAGCCGGAATTCGTCGAGAAAGGGAAATGGAAAGATGGGTCGGAGATCAACGGTGGTAGTGTGGTTGTTGTGGTGTTGTTCGTTTCACCGGAGTGTTGTTCGTTTCACCGGAGATGGAGTTAGAGAAGAAAGGAGTTGGCTGATTTGGTTGCTCTGTTATGCCGGAATTTGGCCAGCGTTGGACAATTCTGGCCATTTCTTGACGTTACAATGAAAGGATAGTGAGGGGGAGGAGGTGGTTTTGTTGGTTGAGTTGTTGTTCATCGGAGGAATTTATCGAGGAACAAGGTGAATCTTTTAGTAGAGGAACGGAAGAGAAAACAGAGAAATAGACTCTAGTATTTTTTCTGGCGAGAGGCGGAAATTTCGAGGAACTTTGGAAGGGGAAAATGATCAAAATGTGAGAAAAGTAATTAACGAGGGAAAAGAAAAAAGGGAGAAAAAAGAAAGGAGAAAATTTTGACGCCACAGGAATTGAGGATGACAGGTAGACGGTTTGGGTTGGTCGGAGCTACTAGTAGTCCGATAGTGGTATGGTGGTGGCGATTCATCGGAGAGGAAGAGGTGAAACTTTTAAAAGTTGTATTAAATATAAATGATAGTTGTAATGCAATTTGAATTCAATATTTATACATTGTTATAAATTCGATAGTTGTTATTTTAGAACAAATATAATACATTTCTAACAACATAAATTAATTTAAGCAGTACAGAAATGTTTGAAATTCACTTATAATACTTATAATACATTTATATTAAAATTATTTTAGTTATATATTCACCACGTGCATTTAAACATACTTATAATATGTATAATATATCGAATTCAAAATGTATTATAATTGTTGTTTATTTTTTCTCTTATTAATGATGTTAAAAATATATTATACTTAAATTTTAAATATTTAAATACTATTTAGATTAGTTTATGTGTTAGTACATTAAAATTGTATTAGAAATATATTAGTATATATGTATTTAGCTATTTTTTGGTAAGAAAGGTAAGATTATAATTTATGTGAGTAAAAAAACATACTATAATTTATAAATAAAAATATATAATATAAAACGACCTTCACAAAATAGCAGCAACAATCGACAATTATTGTTACCTAAGCCCATGTTGGAATTATTGACTGTTGAGTGCAAACTTTTTAGGAATTTTACGCAACACAACAACTAATAAGGCCTTCCAAATTTTTATTTTCATAAAATTTAGTCAGTATAATCATTGCACAATCTACTATTAACTGTATATCCCTATGTACGCACACTTTCAATATGTCATCCTTCCAATCATTTCCAATGATGTACATGGCACATGCTACCTTTCACCACCACAAACAATTAATGGCGAGACATTACCATCTCGCCTAAAGCTTCATGTATTAGTCTATTACCACCACGGTGGAGGACTAGTTATCGAATCCGCCTTTTCCAACTGGACTCACCGTTACGTAATTAAATGCCATTGCCATATCCATAGGGCATAGACTATAGGTTAGCCCCAGAGAATGACGTACCAACAATCTATGATGATTGTTGGACTGGGTCACGTTCCACGCTAATGACAATGAGAGCCGGTAAAGAAAGTTTAAATTACGGTGTTGAAATATGTGGTTCAATTCTTCTTGATCGAAAACATCGATCGAGAGGGCATACCTTATAAGATTTGGATCAACATTTGTCCACCAATAGAATTAGGGTTATCATACATTGATAGAATGATTAATCCACTAGCTAAAAATGCTCCCGATTTATCAGGTTTAGGCTGCTCAAGACTTTTGGTATGTATAGCGGAGAAGGATGATTACATTTCCGGAGAAACATTGAGCTGATTTGTTGAAGGTGTGAAGAAAAGTAGGTGGAAAGGAGAACTGGAGGTCGTCGAACTTGAGGAAATTGGTCATTCGTTTCAGATATACAAACCTGAATCTGAGAAAGCTAAAGAAATGATGATGCATTATGCTTCTTTCATTCAGAACAAGTGATCAGATCCTAAAAAACAAAATGCTAGTGCAGCATATTGCACTAGCGCCTAGCCGGGATCTTAGTAACTCAGTTGGTTCGCTATCTAAACTTTCACTATATTGGTGAGGATTTGATTCCCCACCTTGCGATCCCCTCCCTCATTTCTCCTTCCCGTTAAAAAAAAAAGCCTAGCTAGCCATTATCTTTCGTTTCAGATTGTTTGAAAATTATAATTTTGAATGTTCTAAAGTTACTAGGTACATGTTTGATGTTATATAATAGTGCGTTTTAGGATATATGGGTGGGTGAATTTTGTGTTATCGAGGTACTTTATCTTTTGTATTATGTTGGTGCATTGTATTTTTTTTTTTCAAGGGGACCAAGTTCATAATGTGTGAAATTATTTACAGTAGATCGATGTGAGTCTAAAAATCTCCTTTGTCACCTAAAAAGTTCCATTGTATGTTGTTAATTAATAGTGGAGTTTTCTATATATTATTAGGTGATTCATGTTTATCCTCCTCTTTCATCATCTTTATACTGTAATAATAAATGATAATACATCTTTTTGGGTAAGGGATAATTTCAAATATGTACAATAAACTAATTAGTTTACAATAAATATAACCAAGTTTTCTTTACAAAAAAAAAAGCTCAAAATTGATCTAGTCATAAAAAAGAATTACAAAAAAATAGCCGCATATATATGTAATGTATCGATATTGTAAAAAAGTTAATTAATGTGTCAATATTGTATAAATGATGTATAAACGTATATTGATATTATATAAATAGTGTATAAACGTATATCGATATTGTATAAATAGTTATTTAATGTATCGATATTGTATCGTGTGTATATTTAATGTATACTTAATAAATATATAATGTATCGATATTATATAAATAGTGTATAAAGACTATTTAAACCAACTACGGCTTCAGGGAAGCAATGAGTCCTGTTATCACCTCTAAAATCGATAATAGGATATTCAGTGAGGTGAGGTAGTATGTTCTCATACTTAGAAATCCACCAATCATGATACTCAAGGATTACAAACACAACTTTCTTGTTGAAATGCTGAGAAGTTATGTAAAGAGGAAGAATCCCATCGTTGAATTTGTGGTAAAGATTACCCGTGTAACCTCCAGTAGAGAAGAACACAGCCGGTACATCATGTTGGACATCACACTTCTGATGAATAGCAGAATTCTCTCCCTTTGAAACAAGGTCTAATTCATCAATGGTGTCCATTACACTTTTTTTCCATTTTCGAGTATACGGCTTAATCTTTTCGTGTTGGAATATCTCATCATTTTCACCAGAGGCCCCGAAAACTTGGCTGCCATAACCATTGTTTCTCTAGAGGGTAATTGTGGAGGAAGCAGAATCTCTTCTTACATCCCCTTTCATTACACATATATCTGGTCAACGTTCTGTTATATTGCAAGTTCTTTCAATCCTGACTAACTCAAAACCTTCATCATTCCCAAATTTTAGATATGAGCTCCTCTCGATATTTCGAGTCTTTTGATATGTTATTCACTCGAAACGATTCACGTTTGCAGCACGTCGAATTTTCAAATCAAGCTTTTAATAGCCGATGGATCATGGAAGAAGAAGGGAGGAAGATTGAAAATAGCAAAGAAGAAGAAGAAGAAGGAGAAGAGGAGGAGAAGGAGGAGGAGGAGGACTACAAGAGAACAAGCAATTAGCTAGAGACCAAATTCCTAGTTAACTTGCTAAAATCCTTAGCTAACACTGTTTTAGATAGGAAACTGACCCTAGCTAAGTTTAGCTAATAGGCTCTTAGCTAAATATTTGCTAGGAATTTTTGGTTAGCCGTAGCTAATTTACCCGGGATATTTTGCTGGGCGATACTCCGTTGCAATTTTAGCTAGGTCTGATTCCCTGGTAAACTCCTAGCTAAATTTATATAGGATGTTGGACTTCTCTTTGCAATTACCTAGGAATATCCCTAGCTAAAACATTTCTTGCTAGGGGTCACTCCCTATTCATTCTCAAGCTAATATGGTAAAAGTTTCTCGCTTGATATACAATTACTACTTATATTTAATGGGCACAAGAAACACAATACATTATAGTTTAAAATTTCAAACATCACAAAAATCATAATAAAAGCTATACAAGCTCTCAACAAATCATTAATAATTGTTATATATGTCAAAAATACAATGTACATGTTTACAAATGAGATGAAACTTGCTCAAGATTGGTCCAATTGAAAACTACAACCATTGTCTCCATTTATTGTTATTTTAATTCCACATCGACCTCCCTCAACTTCAACACCAACTTCATTCTTTGGTGTACAAGTCTCATTCACCTCTTTACCTTTGTAAATGTACCCTGCAGACAAAATTAAGGTAATTAGTTTCTTGTATCAAAACAAAATCTACCAAGTCTCAAAAATAAAGTTTAACAGTACTTAACATGGCTTAATTTTTATGCTTACTAGTTTCTAATGTAACCTATATACATGAACTATCACTTACTTCTACTGATTATCAGTAGAGATATATCATATGCATACCCCATCACTCAAAAAGCAAAGGAAAAGAGAGCAACACAAGAAAATAAATAAGAAATATAAGTCATTCCCAAGATATAACAGACCAAAAACAACAACAACAACATACCCAGTATATTCCCACAAAGTGGGGTCCGGGAACAGACCAAAAAGTAATAGTAATATAAACTCAAGTCTTTAAGCCAGCAATTGGATGTAGGGTAAAGAACCTATTTAAGTCGGTATGACTATCCGACTTTAAATAAGGTTCTGATTCAGTTTGATTTATACCTTTTGAAGTCAATAATTATGTTGTACAAATAAGACATGATTACATCAAAGAATGAACATATAACATGAACATTACTTTTGTATAGAACAAGGCCTCCACATAGTGCTTGTAACAAGCTTAAGCCTGCATTGGAAAAACTTTGCTATCCTTTAAGATTACACTACAAGAATTTGGACTTTTTAGCAAAAAGTGAGAGTTGCATACAAATGTGTGTCAAAGCTATGAAATTTAAGCATATATAGTGATAAGTATATGCAATAAAAATACAAAAGAATGTTGACTTATCAGCTTAATAACGCATGTTGTGACCTCATTACTGTTTGATATTGCACATGCTACTATAGCTAATACTTTTGCAAATAATTCCTCTTGTACAAGCACTCCAACTATGACTGATGGTCTGATATACATACGTTAGAATCATATGCCGGGGCTCGGTGCACATACATTTTGTTAGAATGAAAAGTATCTAGATTTCCCCTGCAATTTTTTTCCAGAAAATGAATATTTTCTGAATCCATATGCCCGATGACAAGCAGCAAATACTACTCTTTACCCAAAATTCTATTACCTCGACATATGCACCTAACAGATTACAAATGTTGGATTTGGATGGTAGCGGGAGTAGAGATAGACAACGGCATGACACAAACTTCTACCATTCTATTTCAGTAAGTCTAGCCAGTTGTGTACCAGATCAACACAAGTACATGGTACATGTTCTAACCACAAGCTCATTTAAAGCTTACCAAATATGCAGCTTTCTAAAAATACTTGAACCATATAATCTCAAGAACAATAAGAGAATGTTATTACTTATTACTGATATACATCTCAAGTTAAATTCACTGGTATATATTAAGTTAAATCTCTGAATCAAATCTATCATATTTTCATTACTGAAAGGTCCCCTAAATCACTCCTATATTCCAGTAAGAATAAAAGTACAGATCCTACGGAGAACAATACAATTACAACTCAAGCTAAAATAAAATAGTTTTTTCTTAGATAGGAGAACAAAAAGCAAATTATGATCAACAAATTTGAAATATCTTTGTCGCATATTACAGATAGTGAGTTCTACCTGATTCCAAATACAGTGGCGAAGAACTAGGATCGCCTGATACATTTCTAACAGAGGGATTTGATAACAAGAAATGAATACATGATATAATACATTTGATTTGGCTTGAGGACTGTAAACCAGAGTTACAATTCAAGAGCTAGTATGTCATAAAATTAATATGAAGCCTTCCTTAAAGTAACATGCAAGCACTCTTGAACACAAATTTCATCTATTCCCTCCAACTTTGGGTGTGCACAAGTAAACACTTAAACTATCATAAAGTTGAACAAGTAGACACACACGTCCTACATGAAAAATCACATGAGATTTGCCATATAAGACACAAGTGTTGACTTTTTCAACTTTATGATAGTTTAAGTGCCTACTTGTGCACACCCAAAGTTGAAAGGCATAGGTGTCAATTGAGGCAAGTTAAATGACACATTTTTGTATTATACCTAAAAAGATTCACAAACTTGACCTTTAAAATTTCATTCACGTGAGGGTTACAAAGTCCATATGATTAGTCACACTATGATTGAAATGGAGACTTTAAACTAGTCTATGAAAACAGTATGTGTGTTTTAGGTAAGCAGAAAGTGAGGAGAACAAATATTTGTCTATTCGGCCACATACAAGGATCAAAAGCATTTTACTGTAACTCAAGCTAGCTCTATAATATCACAATAGACAATCTTCTATTTTAGATGGACCATGTGCAATAGATAATATGCTCAATTTCTTCTCTAGTGCATGCATAACATATTCTGAAGCAAACACACACAACAAATACTATCAAAAGTCTACCTATCCTGTATTTATGCAATTTACTCAATTTATTCTCCTTCTACTTCAACTTTTTAGTTTAGGCTTCCAATTCCAATAATTGTTTTTCCTTTCTCCAACATAATTAAAACATTGAGGGTTTGTTTGGTTGGGGAACAAATTTTTCAAGATTAATTATCCCAATGATTAGTTATCAAATGATTGTTATCACACTCTCAATGTAGGATAAAAATAACACTACATTCATAGGATAACTAATCTCAGGATAAGTTTTCGAACGGAAGATGGAGCCCAAGCGAGAGAAGTTAAACAAATTCCAACCTTAATGACGAACTAAGAAGTGAATAAAAGAAAAAGAAGGAATCAAATTAAAAGAAATGGTAACGGAGAAAGAGAAACCAACAATTCATTTGTTAGAAGATAGATCTGTAAAACACATAAATAATTTGATATGGATAATATAAAACATAAACTAGAAACGATTGAAACTAGAAGCCTTCTAGTAGAAGGGAAGAAACTTACAATTCAAACCCTAATTTTCGCTTGAACGAAGGTTAACTGCTTTGAATTAGATGAGCAAACCTAGAGTCAGTGTGAAAGTAAAAGAGGGAGGATTCAATTAAAAGAAAGAAAAAGAAGGGAAGCTATGAAAGAGAGAGTAAAATGAAATTGTTGAGAAAATTTCCATCAACAAGAAAAATACTTTTCGCAGCAGCCCGAATTAAAATTTTCACTAAATTATCTATAAATTTTTCTAGATTATTTACTTAGCTACTCCCTTTCGAGATTTAAACAAGTCTTTCTTTGATCGTAATTTTTTTATATATTTTTTAAATATATTAAATTATTAATTATTGTAACTTATAGTACTATTTACATAGTTTTCAAATATGAAAATTTTATTTCAAAAAATTTAAAGATTTATGCTCGGATTCACGGTCAAAATAAAATTGTTTGATTCTTCAAATTTGAACGGTGCCACACAAATTGGGATAAAGGGAGTATGTTTTAGATAATGATTAATAGGTAAATGTCATGATTCAAATATTGATAAGCCACGTGTAGACAATAAAATTCGCGTTGAGAAAATAATAATCAAGACGGAAAAAATATCACAACAATCGTACTATTTGATTTCAATAGATGTGTGTTACAATCTCTATGAATCCTCCGATTTTTCCTTTCGAAATATAAATTCAAGGACTTTTGAGCTTGATCTTGAATTATATTTGAACTTGGATGCTTGAACTTGTAACTTGTAGAGAAATTTGCGGTGTTTGATCCACGAGCTCTCTTTGGCTTCTTATTAGAATTCTTGTGTCTTTTCTGAATTATGTAAGACCCATATTTATAGTTGTAGAAGGAACGAATTATGGTAAGTACAAACTATTTTTGATCAATTAGATTGAAGGTGAAATGACATGACCATGTTTGATTGATTGGAACATGACACTTGTACACATGGCGTGTTTTCATTGGTCATTGATTTGACTTGGTATGCTATGTCATTTTGAAATGTGGCATGATTCTATTGACTCTTTAATTTGACTTGGCGCGCCACGTCATTTGAAATGTGACAACAATTTGGGCCTTTAGAAGACAATATCTTAGGCTTAGCAATACTAAAATAAATAAATTAAAAATGAAAATATAACATAAGTTGAAACTTCAAAACGAAAAAAGTTAATATAATACTCTTATGTCAAATAACAACATAACATAAATAAATAAAATTCAAAAGAAAAATAAAACGTAAGTCTCTAATCTTATAAAATAATGAAGTCTACTTTAATTTAAAAATATAATACTAACAAAATTATGTTAAATAAAAAAATAAATAAAAAATAAATAATATGTACAATTACATGGAATCACAAGAAGTAAAGGTTGAAAAATGAGAAGTAAGGAAATGAAATATAAATAATGTAAAATAAAAATATATTTTAAAAAAAATATTAGAATAATAAAAAATAAAAAAAGAATTTAAAATAATAGAAATAAAAAAAAAGGAAAAAATTAAAAAATAACATTATAATTACAACATGTAATTGCCATCAATCTCCCTCTTAAGAATTAGAGAGTGTAATTACCTCATGGATTCAGTTGATAAATTGAATTGCTTTATGTATTATAAGATTTAGTTGAGGCTCAATTTGTGAATATAAGAATTAGTCAACACAAATGTTTGACTTCAATTGAAAAATTAAATTGTTTCAGTTTATATAACTCTAAGATTATAAGATTGAATTGAGACTCGATTTGTGCAAGTAACAATTAGTCAATACAAATATTTGACTTCAATTGAAAAATTGAATTGCTCTAAGTATTATAAGATTGAATTGAGATTCAATTCGTGGATGTAACAATCAGTCAGTGAAATGTTTGACTTCAATTGAAAAATTAAATTGCTTTAATTTATTCAATTTATGCAATAGATCTAAATGTTACAAGATAAATTGAGACTCAATTTGTGCATGCAATAATTAGTCAACACAAATGTTTGACTCAATTGAAAAATTGAATTGCTTCAATTTATACAACTCTAAGTGAGAGTTTGTCCATAAGAAATTTTTACTTTTTTTTGAAAAATTATTTCACTATATTCAAAAATTATTTTCGAAATATACTTGTTTTCACTATTTTCACTTTTTTAATTATTTTTTTAAAATTTTATTTTTTTATTATCATAAAATAATATTATTTTAATTATATTTCATTTTTAAATCATATTTTATGTTTTTTAGAAAATACATTTAAATTCTAGATAATTATTGCAAAAACTATGGCCAAATACAATTTCAATTTCAACTCCAACTCCAACTCCAATTTTGAAAATTTCAAAAAAGTAAAAAAGAAAATTGGTTCCATGGCTAAACGGGACATAAGTATTATAAGATTGAATTAAGATTCAATTTGCGGAGGTAACAATTAGTTAAAATAAATGTCTGACTTCAATTAAAAATTGAATTGCTATGTGTTATAACTTTAAGCACTATAAGTAAATTGAGACTTAATTTGTGCATGTAATAATTAGTCAACACAAATGTGTGACTTTGATTTGAAAATTGAATTGTTTCAATCTATATAACTCTAAGTATTATAAAATTGAATTGAAAAATCCAATTTATGTATATAATAATTAATCAGTATAAATGTTTGACTTCAATTGAATAATTGAATTGCTTTTATTTATATAACTCTAAATATCATAACTTATAAGATTGAATTGAGACTTAATTTGTGGATGTAACAATTAGTCAATGCAAATATTTGACTTTAACTAAAAAAATTGAATTGCTCCAAATATTATGAGATTGAATTGTGACTCAATTTGTGCATGTAATAATTAGTCAACACAAATGTTTGACTTCAAATTGAATTGCTTCAATTTATATAACTCTAAGTATTATAAGATCGAATTAAAACTCAATTTGTGAAAGTGACAATTACTCAACACAAATATTTGTCTTCAATTAAAAATTGAATTGCCATGTATTATAAATTTAAGCATTATAAGATTAAATTGAGACTTAATTTATGCATGTAATAATTAATTAACACAAATGTTTGACTTCAATTTAAAAGATGAATTGTTTCAATCTATGTACAAAATAAAATTCATCCAAAACAAATTGAATTGAGACTCAATTTGTAAATGTATCAATCAGTTAGTAAAAATGTTTGACTTCAATTGAAAAATTGAATTGCTTCAATTTATTCAATTTATACAATAGATCTAAGTATTATAAGATTGAATTGAGACTCAACTCGTGCATGTAATAATTACTCAACACAATTTTTTGGCTTCAATTGAAAATTGAATTGTTAGAAGATTACTAGAAAAGTAAAGTATGATTATTTTATTTTAAATTTTTAATAATATAAAATTACAAATAATTGAAATTAAATAATTATTAAATCAATTAAATTTGAAAATATACACAAAATATTGAAAAATATATAAATTTTTTTATTGACATGACAATTAATACAACTTAAACAAACAAAAATTTATAAAATATTTGACATACACATATTCGTTTATATAATTTAAATTAAAAAAAAATCAAGATTCTTTCAAAAGTATGTTTTTGTGATTTTATTTAATATATATATAAACACTTAAACTCTTGAAATTTTTCATTTAATTTTTTTTAGAGAAAAATGACTAACATATGTCATTATTTAAAAAATATAATTTTAATAATTAATTTAAAGTAATAATTAACAATGTTGATGTCATTGTTGTGAAAACTAATTAGATTTAAGAAATTAGAATTAAGTGGTATAAGGGGAGATTCAAGAAATTAGAATTTAGAATTTAGAATTCAGTGAGATAAGGAGAAAGCATTAGTTAGTAAATGTGATATGCACAAAGTCATATGTCAATAAAGTAATGCTAAGTGTTGATAGTTGGTACTACAAATTAAATTTTTGGAAAAAGAGAAATTTTGGAGGAAAAAAAGAAGTAAAAGTCCACTTTTTTATACTAAGGGCAATATTGTCCTATAAACTTGTTTGGACGTTGTTTGGACACATGAGTTTGGACAAAGCTCTTTTCTCAAATTTAAATACGAAACAAACAATAAGATTCAAATATAAAACAACAAATAAATAGATCTAAAGGATCAATATAATATTACCTCTTTCACATTTTACTAGACATACTTTGCTTTTTAATTTATTCCAAAAGAATATCATTCTATAATTAGAATAATGTAACTTTTATTTTTTTATTTTATCTTTAATGAGATGATGTACATGCCTTAAAATGTCTGTGATTTTTTTTTTTAATTTTTGTTAAATTATTTATCGGGCTAAATTCGCACATAAATTGGGACAAATAATAAATAATATAGTGAAATAATAAATTGTAGCAAGAAATCAAAAAAAAATTCTTAAACTCTTATTAACAATATCTAGGCATCTTTCTTGTCTAATAACAATAATAATATCAATAATAATGATAATATATTAATAAAAGTTGCTAGATATTAATAGGGATTCGACTAGCTAAAAGAAAAAAATTAAGAAAAAATTAGCACAAATTAGAATTCCCACTAAATTTGGCTACAGATTTTGCCGCTTAACACCATAGCTACCAATTAGTATGGACTTTTTTCTTGGTGAAACCATATTCTTTTGGGAAAAAAAGTAGCATCTAAATTTTATTTCCTCTAAAATTTAGCTATTGATTTGGCTAGGCAACTTTCCTAGCTAAAACATAGCTAGGGATTAGCTATAAATGATATCCCTAGCTAAATAATTAGCGCCAAATTCGATTTCCCGCAAAAAATTACCTAGAGAATTTGCTAGGAAACATTTCTAGCTATGTATTAGCTAGGGATTAACCGTAGCTAATTCCTAGCTATAAGTTTACTAAATTTTTATGCAACACATTTTGCTAGGAAATAGGACATTTCTAGCTAAATTTGTAGCTAATGATATATATTAGCTAAGAATGTTAGTTCTCTAGCTAAAATCTGTAGCTAATGGCCTGTTCTCTTGTAGAGGCACAAGAACAAGAAGCCCACTAATGGCTGAAGTAGAAGGAAGGCGGAGAAGCCATATGGACAAATGGCTATTTCAGGTAATTTTAACAAAGTTGAGTCAATTTTCTTGTAAATAATATGACCGACTGGTCATTTCCCCTAATTTTCCCTTTTGGTAATCCTCCTCTCGAACCGGGAAAATATGACAAGTCGCAGGATAGCCCCATCCCTCTGCGAGACAAAGATATCGAACATCTTATAAAAAAAATCCTAACTAACCAGTCAAGTGAAAGGAGCCCGCTTACCCACTCCCCTTTCCCCCCATTGCTAGGAGCCTCGCCCTCTTGACTTGACAAGAAGACTACAACCGATAATCACCTTTTTTTTTAGCAAAACTAATACTATATATGAAAAAGCTTTACAATAATCCAATTGATTCCTTCGTTTCGCACCGGAACAGCCATCGGACCGAATTTATCGTAAAATTAAGATTATTTCGTTTCCTTCCTTATCAGAGCGGGGCCCGCGGGGCTTATTTATTGAAAAAGGGGGAGGTGGGGGGGGGGGGAAGGAAGAATGGAATGCCCGAACTTTATTGATGGGACATTTTCCTTTTCCTCTCATCCTCCCCCGGTTCTGGTTCAGGAAAGGGTCAACGCAAGGATCTTATTTCGAAGCAATCTCTGGAGTTTTCCCTTATCCGAACGGGTCTTGCAAGAAAATAGAATTTCATATTGAGCTCGGGCATATTATGTTTAATGATTCCCCCATTCACGATAAATAATAAATAAAAAGAAAAGCCATTCCATTTCGACAAAAGACCCACACCCAAGTTCCATAGCTTTTGGTTCGCTATCCCGATCATGATTTTCCTACCCCAAGAGGGAAAGGTACTTTCCTTTTGGGCCGGTTGTGGGCGAGGAGAGATTCGAACCCCCGACACCGTGGTTCGTAGCCACATGCTCTAATCGCGAGACAACTCTCTCTAAGGAACTCGACAAAATAGCTCCGTAACTTCGGGAGAAGGGGTGCCTCCTCACAAAGGGGGTCGCAGTGACCAGGCCGGGGCGACTGTTTACCAAAAATACAGGTCTCCGCAAAGTCGTAAGACCAGCTTGGTCGATAGTCGTTCCGGTCCTAGCTGGTTCCATGATCTAGGAAGTCAATCTAATCTCTTTTTTGGTCAAAAGCGGTATAGGTTGTGAATCGAATCTGTCTGTCCTCTAACCGAATTAGCGCATCTTCCTTTCTCTTTGTTGAATAGTGGAGCTCCACTCCAGTGAAGCAAGACTGAATCCGGAGAGTTCGATCCATGTACTCTGTTCTGTACACTACAGATTTGACTACTTGCAAACTTCTAACCAAGACTTGCTTCCTAGGATCTAGTCCAGATTATCTATCTATGATCTTTCTCCTCAAGCTAGATAGAAAGCTACCTTCGCTCCGCACCTTATCCTTCGATCCAAGCCACGAGGCAAAAGGCAAGCTGACTTAGAGGCTGCGGTCATTCTCTAACACATTTTCTTGTTATTCTAGATTCCCATCTAAATATACTTTCTCAGTGTTTCTTTGAGTGGTGGTGTTGAATATGGTTGGATACATGTACAAGGCGAGGCTATATATATACAAAATCTGAGGAGGAACGGAAGTGATTTGGACTAGTGTAGAGTTCAAATTCAAACTTGAAAAACGTTATTGTGACATGTGTATATTATGTGTATATCATAATCATATTTTCATGGATATATATGATATACACTTATATACATGGGATATACTTGGACATACAAGGAGGGTTACACGAATAGAGTGGTCTTCGACCTCGAGTTTCAATTCGAAAATCAGCTCAAATCTGTTTTAAATCATTTCCAAACACCTCCAAAATTACTATTCAAGCTTCTTATAAAGATGTTTCCTACAAATCTGATATCACCCAATCGAAATAAATCACGATTACACCCACTATTGTCACTGTCTCTCTACTGCCAAGGATTACTAAAATTGGGGTTGAACTTGCCAAGTTTTCTTTGTACAAGAGTAAGTCCACCTCCACTACCTATGCATATGGTCAAATTGATTTGGTGATATCGTTTCGGGTCAATCAGTATGACATGACATGAATTTTAGTTTAAAATGTTTATACAGAGATTTAATTGTCGTTCATAATTAGTAGTATAATACTTAAAACTGTTATTAGATGAAGACAAGCTATCCAATCTCTACATATAATAAGATGTGGAAAATTGACTTCACATAATTATGTACGATATCATGATTTATTAGAACATCCGCTATTACTCTTTCATGATTGCCTCTTCACATCACAAACAACAATTATGAGCTCACTAAGCATATAGGTTCCAATTCGGTTAAGCAATACATAGAGGTGACAAAATTAGTCAAAACCTATATAATTCGTTTAATCCGTTCAAGTTTTAATGGGTTTGAACAAGAATGGTTTTGATGAGGAATTTTTACATAGATAATGTCTTATGGAAGCTTTATTACACTTTTTAAGGGCGCTTTAAATTTATTACGATCTATAGCCTATTATTATATTTAATAGCTGATTAATTAGATAAAATATATTCTCTCTCTTCTTCCTTCTTCTTCTCCACATTTCTTCTTTCTTCTGCACTTTCCTTTTTCTTCTCTTCTTCTTCTCCGCTTTCCTCAAACCCTTCACCATTTTTCCGACGAAATCCCACCATACCACCACCAAATAACCACCCCCACCACTGTACAACTCCACTTCTTCACTCCCATTACAGATCTGAAAAATGCTCCGATGAAAGAAACGAAGTTTTGAGCTCCAGCCAAAAAATTCACCGTTGTCCCTCTTATCCTCCACTCCTTCCATTTTCCTATTTTTCCGATAGAAACTTCGACGAACAAATTTGGGTTTCTTTTTAGATCTGAGACGAGGCGGAGTGGAGTGATTTCTTGTTAGTCGAAGCTAAATTTTTCAATGGGACAGAGACAGAGGAGCAATGGGGTTGGGGTTCGGGTGATTTCGTGGTTGTCTGGGTTGGAAGTTTGCTGATTACAACGATGACTGTTTTGGTTGGCTGAAATTCGCCAAGAAAGGAAAGGAAGAGATGGGTCAGAGAAGAGGGCGGTGGTGATGTTTAGGGGTGGTCTGGACGGAGTTTGCAGTTAACCGGAGATAGCTTCTTCGACAGTGGATGGACTGTGTGGTGGTTCGCTTTTGAGTTTGGTTGAAGCTATTGGTAGTTCGATGGTGGTATGGTGGTGGTGATTCACCGGAGAGGAAGAGGTGAAATTTTTAAAAGTTGTATTAAAACTGTATTAAATAAATGATAGTTATAATACAATTCGAATTCAATATTATACATTGTTATGAATTTGATAGTTATTATTTCAGAATAAATATAATATATTTTAACAACGTAAACTAATTTAAGTAGTATGAAAATGTTTGAAATTCACATATAATACTTATAATACATTTGTATTAAAAATATTTTAGTCATGTATTCACCACGTGCATTAAAACATGCCTATAATATGTATAATATATTGAATTCAAAATGTATTACAATTGTTGTTTATTTTTTTCTCTTATTAATGATGTTAAAAATGTATTATACCTGAATTCCAAACATTCAAATTCTATTCAAATTAGATCATGTGTTAATATATTAAAATTGTGTTAGAAATGTATTATATATGTATTTAGGTGATTCTGCTATTTTTGGTAAAAAAAAAAGAGGCTATAATCTGTAAGAGTAAAAACTATACTATAATCCGTAATAAAACTTTCGTAATACATTATCTATGTAAAAAGGCCTTTTGATGATAGATTGATTTGAGCTAGTCCAAACTGACCCATCACAAATAAGCAGCCCAAAGGGATTCATGATGATGTCCAAACTTTACCCCTGACAAATACTCAATCTTAACAAGAGTTCCACTTTTGATTAAGATTTTGTCTATAAATAATGAGATGCTTACAAATTTTCTCTCATTATTATTGCTTGGTACATTATTGATTATTATAATTATTTGTATTGGCTAAATATTACATTAGATACTGAAACTGCATTGAACTCTCTATCTAATCAAAGTTTATCTTTTGTAATCAACGAATAATAGAAAATGTCAAATAAATCTAATCAATCTTGCAACCCATGACTGGACAAGAAATTAATTATTAAATCCTATTCACATTCACAAAAACAAAATAACACCATATATCAAATACTAGAGCCTGTTTGAATTGACTTATTTTAAGTGTTTTTAAACCAAAATAGTTTTTAAGTATTTTTGAAGTGTTTGGATAAAATAAAAAAGTACTTTTAAGCACTTTCTTTAAGCTAAAAAGACAAAAATAAGCCAAAAGTCAAAAGCTATAAATCATAGCTTTTGATTTTTAACTTAGAAGCCAAAAAGCAAAAGCTAATCCAAACACCCACTTATTTACAAAACCAAATACATGTAAAAATCAAATATGGAACAAAGTAAAATAACTTCGTAGAATGTCATTTTGAAATTTGTAAAAGTAATGGACAGTGACAGATTCAGAATTTTCATTCAAGGAGTTCGAAAAATAAAAATATAAACGTGCGAATAAATTAACAAAACACAATTCCCACGGATGCAATAATATATAGATACAAAAAGTGAGTTTCATCACAAAAAAGTTAGCCCTTTACAATGTGCCAATCTAGAACTAGAGTGCTAAGTACAAACTCCAGTTCTAGGATTTGGTAATTGTGATTTGGGTTTTGACTCCTTTTTTTTGGAAAATAATAGTTGTAACTCATGTTCTATTCTGAAAATTAAATGAAAAAATATAATTGAAGCAAGCTAAAAATGTAAAATATAGCAAATAACTGAAGCAAGCTAAAAATGTAAAATATAGCAATTCGCGAGATTCAAACTTAGGATGCTGGATTCATTTGGAGAGCGCAATATCGCTGAGCTATCTTTCACTTATGGTTTAGGAAGTTCAAAAATAATATATGTACATAAATATAGAAAATCTACCCTATATTTCGTGTATTTTTTTGCCGAGGGGGATCGGGTGAACTCCCTCGGTATACTCTAGATCCGCCCCTAGCAATGAATCAAGTTGAATGTATTGAGTTATGATTCATTGTTTAACCTATTTTGACCCGACCTCTTTTAGTCCATATAATCTTTGGGTGAGATTGGACAATGATCCAATTATTGAGTCAGCATAGTTTGATTCAGTCCAAACAGCCTATTTGTTGCCCCCAAGTAATATATATTACTCCCTCTGTTTCAATTTGTTTGGTCTACTTTTCTTTTTAGTACGATTTAAAAAGAATGTCTTTTTCCTTTTTTAGCAACTCTCCAATTTCAATTTTACACATGGCATATTCAAGACCACAAGATTATATAGCATTTTGATACATTTGACATATCTTTAATTTTTAACTACAAAATTCAAAAGTTTTCTTTACTTTTTTAAACTCTGTGCCAAGTTAAAATAGGCCAAACAAATTAAAATGGAGAGAGTAGTTCATTTATAATGCATTAAATCAAGAATTAGCTTATCCTGAATCATAAGCTTCCTAAATTTTAAAGTTCAAAAAATGACAAAAAGAAAATTTGTTTTACCCTTAATTTATTTACTATTACCTCCGTTTACTTTTACTTGTCACTTATTTTCTAATTGGATTTCCACTTGTCATTTTTGACATATTAAAAAAGGACAACATTTTTTTTCCTATTTACCCTTACTATTAATTGTTTATCCTCCAAACTAATTTCAAGACACAATAATAATCATCAATTAATATGATACTATGATAAAATAATCATGTTAATAATTACTTTCTTAATTTATGTGCTAAATCAAAAAATGACAAGTAAATCAAAGAGGTGCTTAATTATGTTGGCATTTTTATTAATGATTGGCAACACAAAATCAAAGGCATTTTTTTTCTCTTCATAAACACAATTATACTTCACTGTTTGATAAAATTAGCAATACGCTTTATCAAATCTTTGGCTTTGTCACTCTCAGGATCCAATATCTGAAAGCAATGACCTTCTCCTTCAACATCAACCACCTTTACTAATTTCCCACTCTTCTCCACAGCTTCTGCATATTGAATTCCCAAATTTCTCAGCTCATCTTTCTCTGCTACACACACCAACATCTTCGAACACCCTAATTCTTCCAATCTTGAAGCTTTTTCATCAACAACAGGATTAATCTTTGGATCGTCAATTCCATTCTCAGCTGATGGATTTACAAACACCCAAATCTTACTTAACAAACTATCTCCCCTGTTTTGTCTCGACGATAGAAAGTATGGGAAAGAAAGAATCAAACCCATGATTTCAACTTTACCATTCAATCCCTCAGTTCCAGCTCTACTAGCCACATTATTAGCAATGTTACCTCCAGCACTATCGCCACCAACAAAGATTTTCTCGAAATCTCCATGGTCAATCAACCAGGAATCTTTTTTGATTTTGGTATTTTCAACAACATGAGAAGCAATCCATTGAAGTGCTTTCCAAGAATCTTGGTAAATTTCAGAAAGAGGATGCTCTGGAGCAAGAGGGTACTCTACAGAGAGGATAATACAGTTACATTCAGAACTCAAAAGGTTAAGGTACCGTTGGGAGAGGAAAGAGAAAGTGGACCCCACACAAAACCCGCCGCCGTGATAATACACTAAGATAGGGAGCTTTTGGTTGTTAGCAGTGACGATTGAGAGCTTTGGGAGAAAGATTCTTGCTTTGAGGTTTGATGAAATGGTGAGGTCTTTGGAGGAAACGCCGGTAATGGAGTCTTCCGGTGACGGAGGAACGTGAGGTGAACGGAAAATACGTTGAACTCGGCCGTCTTTGTAGACGCCGATGACCGGAGAAAGATCAATTATCAACTCATTGTTATCGGAATCCATAATTTACTGATTATCAGTAGGAAAATGTCATAGCAAAATACAGTTTTTCTTCTGTTATTATATACTCCCTCCGTTCCTTTTTTGTTGGCAGGGTAAGGTTATGCACATCCCTTAAGAAAAAATTAATAAGGAATTTAATTTGACTAATATAACCTTATTGATCTTGAAAAGGGGTATCTTCTTCAATCATTATGAAATTTATCTTTATTATTGGAGTAATAAATTTACAAGTTAAGAGACCAATAAGGAATGAAAAAAATTAAATGCATTAATTGAAGACTGCATTGTAATTTTAAATTAGTTGGCATATTTTTTGAAAACTGGACAATGATCATTTTTCTCACATTTTAGAATGACTTAAGTACTAAGGGTAGAATTGGAAAAAAATAGTTAATTGTGTCTTGATTATTTAAATTGACAACTATTTTGAAACAAGTATTTTTAGTATACATGCCAACTAAAAAAAAAAGAAGGGAGTACTAACTATGAGGTCATCTCCAACCGCACTCTATTTTACTCTCTACTCTCTATAAATAGAGAGTAAAAATAGATAGTGACTTCTCCAACCACTCTTTTTTTTTTTTACTCTCTACTCTCCATAAATAGAGAGGATGAATAGTAACTCTCTATTCCTCTCTATTTCACTATTCATTATTTTATTATTATTTTTAGTACTCAATATTTTTATTTTACATGTTTTAAATTATATAAGACCATTAATTAATCTCTAATATTTTTATTGCATTCGGGATTTTGCAATCACGTTTTGCAATTGTTGCTGGGCCATCACGTTTTTGGAGAAAAGAAATGCTCCGTGATATAATGACTACATGTATTATATTTCACAACATGATAATCGAGGATGAGCGTGCTCTTAGCGCACCAATTCAAGATATTTCGGAAGCTCCAACATCAACGGTAGAAATGACAGTAGATAAAAATAATCTATTTGAACAATTTTTAGCCAGATATAAAAAAATTAAGGACAGAAATGCTCATTTTGAACTGCGTAATGCATTAGTAGAGCATTTATGGGAGCAACATAATAATCTTGAAAGTTGAATATTTTTTTAAGATGTAATATTTATTTAATTGTATTTTATTTATGATTTTACTTTTATTTGAATTGTCCATTAATATGTAATTTATATAATATTTGCTTAAAATTTATTTTATTTAAAAATTTGAGGTAAAAAATAATTTTATATTACATGAAGATTTTTTTAAAAAAAAAATGAATAATATGTGGTGATTATGTAAACATAGAAGAAATAATTTATTTTAAAATATGAAAATATAATTGAAATAGAAATAATAATATAATATTAAAGAAAGAGGAAATAGAAGATAAAATAGAGGGTAAAATAGAGAGTGGTTGGAGTTGCTCCCTTTACTTTCTATATTTAGAGAATAAAATAGAGTGTGGTTGGAGATACCATGAGTCAAGTTCTTGACCATCAAAGTAAAAATAATTTAAATTTTGCACCAAAGAAATTTCATTGACGGTCAGATTTGGTGGTTAACTTGAAAAGTTATACGAGTATTACTGTTGACTAATCAAATCAGCAGTAATATAATGCCCAAATTTATTCATTTAGAATCATCCAAATTTGATATGTACAAAAAAATTGAAATTTTTCTCTGTTTTTACATTTACGCAATAATCCCATAATATAATAACAATAATAAACGTCTGAATCATCCTCAAGTTTTAAAAAATACAATTTGATCTAAAGTAATAAAAATAAAAATCCTCTATTTCTAATTTTAAGAGTGTAATTTTGAGTCATCCGATGGTAATTTCGAGTCATAAGGAAGAAAAAGAGGAAAGTTCCTCGGGGGAACTTATTTGAACATAAATTTTCAGTAATTGTAACTCAATTGCATGCGGGGGTTTCTTTGTTCTATCGCCTCCGCAAGGAGGCAATTAATGAGAAATCCTTTGCCAAACAATTGTAAGGGCATGTTTGACCAAGTGATAGGATGTTGACTTTTGCTTGGATATGTAATTTAAATTTTTTAAATTGTATTTTTTTTTCTCATAATATGAAAATTTTACAAGTTGTGAAAACTATTAAAAAAAATTCAATTTATTTTACGATCTTACGAAATGAGCAAGCTATAGTTCATAAACAAGAGATCTAAATATCCTAAGGCGCCGCATTAATAAATCATGTATCTACATGTTCTTTTTATAGTTAAATATTTGTTAAACAATAGTAATAAGTAGTTATTCTTTAATATAATTATTTTACATGAAAAGAACAATTTCTTCATGCTGAGCCTTTTTTTTTACAAATTTTAAAATGACAAGACTTTTTTTTTTACAAAATATAAGCTTATTGGTCAAGTTTTATATTTAAAAAAAAACTTGAAATCATGATTTGAAATCTCAAAATAATACTTTTTGAAGAATTTGAAATATGAAATCATGATGATTTTAAATCGCATATCTAAATGTTGATTTCAAATAGTGATATGAAATTGCATGTCAAAATGGAGGCTAAGAAAGTCAACAAGTCATACATGGTTCATAATGAACTAAAAAACAAGGCATATATTGAGCCAAAAAAAACAAAACAAGCCATATGGTTCACTTTTTGCTGTTCTGAAATATTAAAGCTAATAAAAATGTCAGATTACATGGTTCTTGAAACTAAAATTGAATTAGTCTCTGATGGTACATCACAAGAAATTTAAAACACAAATAACACAATTCATGATATCCTTAGAAGGAACACTAATCTAAATCCAAATGAAATAAAAAACAAAAATTAAGGAAAACAGTATGTAGAATATCTTTACAAATTGATGGTCACCTTCAATTTTTCTCACCTCTCTACTCTTCCTTTCTTAAGAGGAAAAATAGGTGGTATTGCATTGTTTTTCCCTTGTATGCAAATTGGTACATTAATCAAAGGCCTTACTCTTATAGTTGCTGATTTAGATCTCTCCAATCTTTTCTTTATCTTGTCCACTACATGCTTCTCTTTGCTTTCATCTGTTGTAGAAATATCAGAATTCGAACTCGAAGAAGAAGAAGAAGAGGGTGATAAAGAGGAAGGCCTCTGTTTTTGCTTCTTCAATCTTAGTAACTCTTTCCATAATACAGTGCATGTTGGTGGTCTAGGAGATGGATCTTCATCAATAAACCAATTCACTGGTCTACTACTCTGATCTTCTTTACTATTCCCCTGTTTTTCATTAACCTGTTCATTAACATGCTCTGTTTTGAGGCTAATCTTGTTGAGCTTTTCAGCATTGTGGATTTGCCAATAGGGAAGTAATTTTCCCTCGAAAATTAGCTCGTCTGCTGTCGTCATGTTTCCGGTTGTGAAATTGCTGGATAGGAACTCGAATTCTGCTGCATTAAGCTCTTTTTCGCGCTTTTTCTCTGTTTGAGGATTTGGACTGATGGATATGAAGTTTTTCTCGTCAAGAAAGTCTGAAGAGAAGGAAATTCGGGGACCCGAATTGGGCTCAACGGATCTAGATGCAGTTTCTAAGGACACCATTTTAGTTGTATGAATGAAGGAGAAATAGAAAATGGAGTTGGCTAAAGGTAAGAACAAGAATAGTTCTTGCTTTATAAGGGCAGGAAACTGGCAAGTGGTGCAGGGGCGGAGCTAATGAGTTTGGTCGAACTTAATAATTGTAGTTCAGAATTTGTGTTTGTGTTAGAAACATTATTAAATATATAAAAAATGAAATTTAAGAATCAGTTACTAACACTTGATGTTAATGTCCTCGGTGAATCTTAGTAGTCCATTTAGTTGATTACTTGAATTTTTATATGATGGTGATGATTCGATTCTCTGTAATTTTTTCCCCAATTTCCTCTTTCTTTACTCCCTATATAATAAGAATAATTTTTTTTTATTTTTTGAAAAAGAAAGAGTTATTGTCCTAAACTTTAGAACCCGTGGGGTAGTTTAATTCGCGAACAAAGTTGTAGTAAGATTATAATTTTGAGACCAATTTATCTCATTTCTCATATAGAATAAAATGATATCAAATTTGAGGTATTAATTTATCTTGATATTAATAATGTCTTTAATTAAATTGTTTTTAACACACTATTGAACTTTTGAAACTCTTTTTAAGGGTTCTTTGGTATATGGTAGTAGTAAATATTTGGACGGTGAGAATATATATATTTAAACAAAGTGGTCTGGCGAAGCAGAAACAAATGAGTTATTTGCTGTCTTTTTAACAAAAAAGGCACATGCATGGACAACTTTGGTGAGAAAAGAGAGCTTTTCCAACAGTAACATGGAATCTTATTATTGTCTTTAAAGGATTCAATTATAATAACCATACAAGACAATAAAGTCATTCTTGAACAGAACTTTTCCTTAGAATTTGTTTTCCTTTTTCTTTGGACTTTCTCTGTCTCCTTTCAACTAATAAAGATTTCTCTCTCTCGAGTCTAGGCTATCTAGCTTACTGTATTGGGTAAGGACCTTCGAGAATGACGGGAGACCTCTCGTATATGAATAGTCACGTTGTGGTTAAACAAAAACAAGGCTTAGAGAGAAGAGCCTCGATCACTGGAAGGTTTATCGAAGGGAGGCCCTTCAGAAAACTCGGATCAAGTGGAAAAAAAGGACAAAGGACAAGATCGCCAGACCTGTTAGATATATAGACAGACGCGTAGTGCACCTGCTTGACCTAAGCTGTAGGTACAAGCTGATACTTATAACAGATAAGACATCAGGCGTCATTTCATTGGCATCAGTTCTATTAGGACTCCAAGGAATAAAGGTCTTTGATTGGCCATGAGCCATCCGTTGTAATCTATAAATAAGGATTTCCTTTCATTTGTAACACAAGCTGAAACTTGATACTCATAATACAATACTATACACTTTTACTTGCTCTCTAAGCTTTAGTCTTCTTATTATTCTCATGTTGATATTGAATTCTCGTAGAACAGATTCTGACCTTTGAGAAACGTCCTCAAGGGTTTCAGAGATCCTTTACTGTTTATTGCTTTACTTTGTGTTGCTTTCGTTTATGTTCATTATTTTACTACTAATTTGATAATCGATTCGCTGGCAACGAATTCTAAACGAAACTAAATCATCTACAAATTCAACTATACCGTTTTCAAGCTAAACACTTACCATAAGAAAATAGTTAATGGTGCCAAGCACAAAATGGTGTTAATTAGGGGTCTATGATGCATAGGTGCAAATCATAAGAGATCATGATTCAAAATGCAGGTGAGTTGGAAAAGAAAATGTCTAGGCATTGTTGACAGAGTTATTTGATACATTTGTATTAGCTCGATAGAATAGTCTAAATCTGCATAAATAATTAGCTCGAATATTATCACTATTAGTTGTATTAAAAAGTTGGGAGTAGTTAATTAGTAGTGTCAATTAGTGAGAAAAACAGATGTTTTAGCAGTTTGACCCTACATAACCTAGCAGAGCTCATAATGACATTGGAGAAGTAATAGGCATGTGGTCACATGAGACTAATTTCCAAACCATGTGATCGTTCACTTCCCAACAAAATCAAACAGAACATGCAGATCTTGGCTCTTCCCAAACTCCCTTTAAAAGGGCTTCCTAATTATAAGTTGGTTTCTGGTGTACTTTTCCCACCCGAGAATAACGGAGCCAGAATTTCCACTAAAACGATTCAAAATTTGATGAAGTAAACGTATGAACTAGCCGAAAGGAATTCAATATCTACTACATATACATAAAAAATAATTTTAACCATATATAAATAATACAGTATAATTTTCCACCAAAGAGAATTCAGATGAATCCCTGACCTTAAGCTGGCTTCACCCCTGGAAAGGGATAATTAAAAAACAGAACTTACTTCTATTCATATTTACATCAATATGATAGATGAGTACATATATATTTGCACATGAACTTTTATTATCTAATCATTATTAATTACTTTTTTATCTTAATTATGTGACACTTTTTTTTGAATCTGTTTTCAAAGAAACGTAATCTTTTTATATTTACATCAACTGTGTGAGTAAATATTTTCTGAGTTAATTGTCCCTTAGAAGTGTTCACAATTAATGTGGTAGATATCATGTCCTGATCCTATAAAAGCTGGCATTAAGATTTGTATTTTGGAGTATTCGCATCTAACCAAGACAGCTAATGAACATAGTTACGGTGATAAATTGATAATCCTACACATTAGTATTTCTTTTTGGATAGGTGTTGTGACAAATTTTACTTCAATTTTTTAATTTTGCACATAGTGGCTCTACTTAGTATTTGATTATACTTATGGAGGTTAACGTGGCTTAAGGGTGAAACTAGTAAATCATTTGTTTTAGGTTTCCAAAATATTGAGGTTTAAAAATTTTTAATGGTGAATTTTATGATTTTATTTTCACTTAAGACAATATTGAAGATCGTAGAAAAAAGATTCAAAATTTATATTAAGAAAAAAAGAAAGAAAGAAAAAACTCTCTTTTATCAAAAATATTTTAAAATTTTGAATTAAATAACTCAAAATCTTCATATTAATAAATAAAATTTTTATAATAACATCCAAAATAATGTATTGCAAACACATAACTAACATCTTATTAACTAGCATTAATTCTTAAGTTTATATTAGTGTGTGAGGTTAACTAAAGGTTTTATGTCACTTAAGAACATTACATTAAAAACAACATGTATGTACAAATAAAAAAGACAACTCTATCGTATTATTTTTTTTGTATGTATTTATATATACTTAATACCTCTTTTTTTTTTTTTATGCTATTAATTTTATTGAGATATTTCTGATCGAATATATAAAATACGAACTAGGAAAATGAAAAGAGTATGATGAGTTAATTATTCAACTGTTAGTACCGTTGAAATAATTTTTGAAATTTCAATCTAACATTGCCCTTGACCCCGATATAAAATGAAGTTTGTCAAATTTTGCTTCACCAAAATAAATCATGTGATTGTTAATTAAAAGGTTACAAAACTGTAGATCATTTACAATTGTTGTTTAGAGAGATAACACACAATTGAATTTGTACTTGAAGGAGCTTAAGACCATGTTTGGCCTATCGGTTGAAAAATTGCTTATTTTAAGAAGCACTTTTGTAAAACAGTTTTTCAGAAAAGTGTTTTTAAAAAAAACAGTTTGTATTTGACTAATTCATTTAAAAAGAGCTTTTGATAAACAAATTGTGTTTGACTAATTTTTTTCTAAAAGTGCTTTTGAGAGAAAATTACGAAAAGGGCAGGTATCAATGGACTTTTACTATTAAAATTATTTTATCGAGAGAAATTATTTTAAATATCTATTATAAAAAATCAATTATATTAATTGCTTGTTTGTGTTAATAGTATAGGAATAAGTAATTTTTTAACACATACTTTTTCACTTGTAAGATAATATAATATTTTGTTAGTTGCATAAACAATCTAATAATATCTAATTTAAAATATTAAACAATATTGATGATTGTATTTTTTGTTTTGTTATTATCCTTAATTACAAAAGTGAAACTTTCACAATTACTAAAATTTATATGTAAAATAATATAAATAAATAAGAAACTTATTTTTTGTTACTTTTTTTCTAAATTTACTAGCATATTCAATGCTTGCCTAATAAAAACGTAAATAATATATATAAAATATAAAATAATAATATATAAATATAAAATAAAATAAAGAATTTATGCTATAAGAATGAAAAATATATTTTTAAAATAAAACTTAATCAAATTTATGAAATATACTAATTATTTAACAAGGGATATATTGGTAAATATGTATAAATGATAGGATATTTTTGTCTTGAAACAAATAATTTTTTGCTTCTGCTGAAATTTTCTGTTTCTTCTCAACAACAGAAAAATTGCTTCTGCTTCTGTTTAAAAACACTTTTGGTAGTTAGCCAAACACCTACTTTTGACAAAAAAAAAAATACTTTTTTACCTTCCAACCGCTAGGCCAAACAAGCTCTAAACCATTTTAGCCTCAGAATTTACCTTTAGCATTTGAGGTTGTATATATTATTGAAAAGTTTCCAAGTTCTAATTTACTTGCAAATGTAGAAGTAAATTGTGTACTAGAGATTGGCTTTGCGAGCAAAAAGTTAAAGTCATTTGCAAACTGCAATTTTATTTTGTATATATGTTGTAATAGCCCGCTTTATAGTTTAATGTTGTAATCTCATATTCATGTCAAGTATAACTCATTATATATTGTTTATTTTTGTAAGATTTTGATGGATCAGCCACCGATAAGGATGAAATTACAGTACATATTTGATCATATCTTGCTATATTTGGACCGCATAAAAGATCAATTTGATTTATTTTTAGTGATTTCTTTCTGTTCTATGTGAAGCCCTACTAATTAGACTTTTTTTTAAGTTTAATTGAAATAAAAAGGACTCCCCTCTTTAATTTGTTTTTATCTATTTTGCATTGAATTTATCATACTAAATTATGATTTACAATCTAATATTTTGATGTTAATGCTTAGTTTTCACTTCTATCATGAGTATGATTGCTTTTGGCTGTAAAAGTGTTGGTGTATATGTTAGAGGCGAAAGAACATGCATGCAAATTGATCAGAATATTAGTATTTTAAAAAATTAATTAAAAATTATTATTTTTGTATTGACTTTAGATTTTAGCTGTCAAAGAGACAACGGTATATTTGTGTTAGTTATTTTGTAGAACCACTATTTTATTATATAAGAGTATTGAATTTAGTGATAAAGTCAGAGATTTTATGAAGGGGGTAAAAAATTAAAAGAAACAACTAATAAAAAATTTCAGTGAGTAAATTCACATTCATCTTACTCAACCTAGTAACTTTACCATAAATAATATCAATAATTTGTTTTTCATTAGATACAAATTGACTAAAAAAATTCAGTTTGGATTGTTTTTAAATATAAAAATATTGGTAAATTGTATAAGCTAAAATAACAATTTTCTAATAGATGAGTCGAGATCTTTACTAAATACATTTACACATACTTAAAAAATAACACTAATTTATTAATTTGTACTTAGATTTAAAGTTGTTTTCAATCTATCAACTTTGTTATAACTTCTTAATTTTGATGGGCGTGTATTAAATTTCTTGTGTTTTATAAAGAATGTGATAGAATTTTAATCAAAAGTTTCATATCTTAGTTAGTTATCACGATTCACCTATAAAATTATGAAATTAATTGACTTTTTATTAACTTTTTTTGGGTCCAAACTACCTAATCTACTTGGAAATCAACAACGAAAAATTACTATAGTATACGTGTAACTAGGCGCGGTCATTTAAGAATCAATATTTTCTTTTTGATTAATTTTATTTTCACTCTATTTTCTAATCATAATATTATCATTTGATTTAATTATATTTTGAAGATTGTTTTCAAACAATGAAAGAAAATAAATCTTAATAAATTTAACATTTATTAAATAAGAAATAATTTTTATCACTAAGTTAAAATATATTCCCTAATTGCAATTTCGTTGTATTTCTATTGCATATCCTAAGAAGTTGGACCTTTAATCTACAAAATATACTCTTGTTACTTTTTTTCTTGAGTGTATGAAATATCACACAATGTGAAATAACAGTAACATATTAAATAAATATGTTATTTATAACATCAATAATTATAGAAGTATTAAAGTCTCATTAAATTTTACTTTACAAATTTTAAAAGTTCAAAGTAAATAAACAAAACTCTTACAACTTCTCATTGAAGATGATCTCCTTAAATAACAAAAAAGAAAAAAACTTGGGAGTAGCTCTTAAATGTTGGGGAGAGGAAAAATTTGTTGCTTTAACTAATATGTTTAATGTAAATTAATTACATTAATTACGGGATAAATAAAGACTGTAGAAGAAGATTAAAAAGCATGGACATTAATACGTACTAATTATTAATATCAAGAGTAATATTTTTATGTTTGCATTGAATTCAATTTTTCTCCATGAATTTATATAATTTTTAATCAGAAAAATGAGATAAAAGATCAAAAAATTGATTAAATAAATATTAATATTGGTCATAGAAAGGTGTCATATCACCTTTTTTATTTTCAGTTTTACTATTATATATAGATAGATAGATTTAAATTTAATTGCAATTATGTTTGTGAGTATATTAAATTAATTAAAGAAGAGGAGAAGACAACAAAGAATTATTTTGAAGAAAAAAACGGGAAGACAAAAAAGGCAAAAAGGAGAGTTCTTGGGAAATAAATAAATAGTAATAATAATGAGGAAAGAGGAAAATTAAGTGCACTTATTTTTCTAAATTTTATTTAAGTATAAAATAAAGAAAATATTCGAAAATTTGAGGGAAAAAAAAGATAAATAGAGATTCTGGTCAAAGAAGCATGTCACATCACGTTTCTCATTACTAAAATTATATATATATATATATATATATATATATATATATATATATATATATATGCGCACAACAAAATTACTAAAATTCGTAGCAAGGAATCAAAAGGTTTTTTCCTTGATATGGTTTAGGTACAAAAGAAAATTAATTAAAATATAAAATTAATTGACCTTCATTCCTTCGAAAGTCTTTTTACTTATATATGGTTTACACTCAAAATATAAAATTAATAAAAGTAAATAATAAAATATAAAATTAACTGACCTTTATTTCTTTTCAAATAAAATTAATTTTGTAGTGATTTTTTTTTTAATCAATTAAATCTTTATCCAAAAGTTAATGATGTATCAATTATCACTCCTTATGATAGATTTTAAACATTCTCTTAATAATAATTGCTTCCACAAATATCAATTCAACTTAACAATATTTTGATAAACAAAATAATTCAAATACAACAAATACACACATTAATCAACCTACAAAAAAAAAAAACAATCAAAATTAGCAAAATTAAAAAAGGAGAAAGAAAATATCATAAATTATAACTCGCCAAGCACAATTCAAGCCGAAAAGATACTTCAAATATAATTCAAAAGCATAGATATTTCAATAAGAAAACAATGAAATTAATTAAAGGCAAAAAAGAAATTAGATATAAATAATAATAATTGACACTATAATCTTTAATATTTTCAACTGAAAAGGTCTTAAACTCATGAACTATAGAGTAAGTAGAAATACATATGAAATTAAGAAGGAAGTAAAAGGAATTTTAGGAGAAAAAATAATTAGTAGTAATAAGGAGAGAAATAATTAGTAGTAGTTGAGGGATGTTAAGTAGATAGAGATGGCAATTGGGATCGGGCGAGGCAGGTCAAGGTCTTAATAGGGCAGGGCGGGGCAAGCTCTAATAGAGCGGGGCGGGACAGGGAAGGGCAAATATTATTTTTAAAACTTTTTAATGGGTTATGGGGCAAGGCAGGGAAGGCCCAATTTAAGAAATGGATGGGTAAAGAATAGAGACCCGCGTTTTCTCCAATTTCCATTTAATTTTTCAACACCGCTAACGCCTAACTATCATCTCTTCCTCTTCGGCCTTGCTCCGTTGAATGATTCAATTTGAATCCTTGTTCTTCTTGGCGAATTTGTTTTCAATAACTGGTAGCGTACACTGTTTCTCTTTCTCTAAATGGGTTTCTCCTATTTTCTGGAAATTACTGCATTTTTTAGAGTGTAAATTGAAAATATTGTGAATTTGTGATATATACTTCTTCTGCCAAATTTATAAGAATGTTGAAAACTTTTTCATTCTAAATTAGACATATTTGATTTTGCACGCCCTTAACACAATTGAGAAGAAAATTTGTACACACTTCATCACACCTAAATTGGTGCCTTGATACAATCACTCTTTTTTTACTAATAGCTTAAAAAAGAAAGAATAAAAAGAATAGCGCTGCACCTTTTTTATTAGGAATTTTTCATGTTATGTATTACAGAAAAATAGTGTTTCACGGAACTGAATAAGCATAACTATAGGGATTATATTACTGTTTCTTAATAGCAAAGGTGTTATAAAAAATTATCCAAAGTTCTTGAATTTTTTGGCACTGTACATTACAATTTATATGCAAACCTCAATAATGATTATATAAAAGTTGAGATTCATATTCTTGTACGTAAGAAACAGAGCAAAATAAAATGAAAAAGGTTCTACTAAGAATCAATTAAGTAGGCAGACTTCTTTAAAAAAAGAAACAAAATAGCACATAAGTGCAAGGGAATAAGTTACCGCATTAATTTTAGCTTAGTCTTGCATTGTTGTTATAAATGGGACGGGGCGGAGCAGGGCTTAGCGGGACGAAACGGGACAGGAGAATTTATTTGAAAAATATCAAACGAAGCAGAGCGGGGCAGATCAAAATATTAAGGGAAAACTACATAAATAATCAAACATCCTTACTCTAATTACTAAATATCCCAATACTTTAAAATAATTATATTTATCCCATTAAATTAAAATTACACGGTTAAAAAACTGTATCCACTACAATCCCTAAAAAAGGGCCGAAAATCACTCAACCTGTATCTAAAAGCAACGGTTTTTCTCTCTCTCAATTTTTTTCCCCAAATCAAGCCTTCAAGCAAGGACTCCATCTTTCACACGATCTTCCTTTACTTTTCAAAAAAATTTGGCGTTGCTGGATCAAAATCTTCCATAGTTGAGGTTGGTAAAATTTGATTTTCAACTTTTACTATAGTTTAGAAACGATCAAGTCAAAATGAATGAATTGCGCCAAAATTTGGAATCAAGAACAAGGGACTCAAACCCAGATGACAAAATCCCCAAAGTTAAAGTTCCAGATTGCAAAGTTCAGGTGAGGACTCATAATTATCAACGTTTCTTTTCATGTATCCCAGGTAACATATATCCAACAATGCATGTATTCAACGCCAATTGTTATTAGTCTATTCAAGAATAATGTTACTTGTCGTTGGGATCTTGTTAACATGTATCCAATTATGTGAGTTAACATGGAGGATTTGGTTATCTGGGTTTGTGATTTGTTGATTAGGTGTATCCTCAACTTGTTACCATGTATCCAGTGTTATTTTCCATGTATCCAAGTATACATATATCTATCTGAGTTGTAAATGTGTAACTTTTGTAAATTTAAAGTTTCAAATCAAAACAATGCAATACGTATCCAGGGATAACATTGTAAGCAAATCTTGTGTTACATGTATCCAGGGTTAATTCATGTTAACATGTACCAAATACTACTGCAACCTGCTATTTGAGATATTGGTAACATGTATCCTTGATTGAAGCATGATTTACTCCTCATTAATTGTAAATCTGTTATTTCCTTTTAAAGCGCCATAATAAAAACAGATTTACCATTAGTGAAGAGATTATATGTATCCAGGGTACACGAAAATACAAAGGATACACGCCTTTCCTTTTTTAAACTACTGGAAAAAATATAATATTTTAAAGTAGTGGGATAAAACGTAATTAGGGACCAAACTACTGTGTTTTATGTTGTTTACACAAATATTAATAGGTCAAGGCTTGCCCCGTCTTAACCCCCCTATTTACATCCCTATAAGTAGAGTAATGAGGAGAGAAATAATTATAGTAATTGAGGGATGCTAATTACGTATGTCAATAAGAGGTGGGAGAAAGAATATGAAAAGATGATGACTTTCAATTTAAAAAAAATAATAGTACATCAATAATAAAAGATAAAATGGTACAAAAATTTGAGAAATAGAATAAATGTGTTTCTTGATCATAGAGAGGTACCACATCACCTACTTTGTTTTTCTTACTAACAAATAATATTATACAAATAAAGAATAATAGAATTAGCAAAATATGTTCACACCATAGAAATTGATCAAAAGAAAGGGAAAAATATTTTTTTATACTGAACGTCACATATGTCAAAAAGGAAGATACATGTATACATGTTCTATCCTGATTATATTATTCTGATATTACTTTGCTTTTATCGGATCATATTTTATAAATAAAGCTCTTAATTAATAGGTTGGCTTAATATTTAACTAAAACATTGATTTTAGTGAGATTAAAATTTTGAATTAAAAAACAATCAAATCTCATTTTTCTCATTTTAATTCACTTTCGAAAATGGCAGAATGAAAGACATAAAAAACTTCTTCCAACCTCTATAAATTGGTGATAATGCAGAAAACTTACATCAAATGCTTCATTAAGTCGATGAAATTGGATGCCACAATTATTTTCTTTCGCACACATTCGAGCGTTATTGAAAGTCAATCAAACAAAATCTAGTTAATTAACATATCTAATAATAAGTAAAAAAAAAAAGGTCCAACGAAAATTAAAATAGCAGAATCAAAAGACAATAACTTCACAGAAAGCCAACTAATACACTAAAATGATACATATTATAACAGTCTAATACAGTTGCTTTGCAGTTTGCAGCAACCCTCAAATTTTTTTTTAACTAAGATAAAAAGAAGTGGGAGAAAATAGAAATGAGCCTGCAACAATTCCATATTTCATTATTATTTATAGATTGTTTAAGTCATAAAAATTAAGTAGAGGAAGTTGAGGAGACATGTTATTTAAATAGAGAATGCAAATAGGTGGAGGTTTTTTTTATAACTTATGGGATATAATTAGATGCAATAATGTGATAGAATTTTAATTATTATAAGAAGTAAATTGAAAATGCAAAAAAGGTTAAAAATGCCCAAAAAAATGAGAAAAAAGAAAAATACTAATGCAGGCTTATTAGAGCGTCACGTCACCATTCTTAAAACCTTCTTATATATATATATATATATATATATATATATATATATATATATATATATATATATATAGATTGCAATTTGCATATAACCTTTTCTACTAATTATTTTGGTAGAAACTTGTTTAAAATATTATTTTATAATTAAGATAAATAAATATTCAAATTAAAATTTCAATTAAAGAGGGTGTTGCTCATGTGATTAGCATCCTCCACCTCAACATCAAAGGTTGTGGATTTGAGTTACCAAAAAAGTAAAAAGATGTAAACTCCTAAGGAGGATTAAAAAAGATACTATAATTAATAAATACTATTATGTAGTAGCCAATTTTTTTTTTTCAAAACATAATTAATAAAATGAATTTAGTAAAATGAACACTTCCTTCCCTAATAAATGAAAAAGAAAACTAATGACATTAATAATGGGACAAGTACACAAATGCCCCTCAAAGGGAGTGACTTTATATTTTTACCTCCATAAGAAAGGTCTTACGAAAATAATCTTTATTTTTTTATGTATAGAACAACTACCTTTTTGCCCATTTATACCTAAAATATTTTTAAACAACTCTCCATGCTCATTTGTTCTCAACTTCTATATTTATTTCGTTTTCTCTTTTTTATTTTTCTTTGATTTTTATTTTTTATTTTATTTCCTCCCCTTTTTTCTCAACCTTAATTTTTCTTTTCTTTTTTCTTTTATTTTTTCTTCTACGTTTTTTTTCTTTTTCTTAATCTTTATTTTTTTCCCTCTCAATTCTATTTTTTTCTCCTTTTTATTTTTTCTTTAATTTTTTTTCATTTTTTTCAACCTTTATTTTTTCGTTTATTTTTTATTGTCTTTTTTTTCTTCAGTTATCCCTTTTTTTTCTCAATCTTTATTTTTTTCTTTTCTCCTCTCAACTTCTATTTTTTTTTTTTTCTCAACCTTTATTTTTTTTTATGAGATGTTCTCTTGCTTTAGAGGCAAGACTTACTCCAATGACTTCCAAACAACAAATTACGCCCCATGAGCAAGACTTGACACTAACACATTGTGTCTTGATTTATGAGATGGTTTATAACACTTGCATTAGAGGTAAGACTTAGCCCAAGGACCTCTCAAAAAAATAAGTTACGCCTCATGGGCAAGAGTTCACACTACTTCATTGTGTCTTAACTTATGAGATACTTTATAACTCTTGCCTCAGAGGCAAGACTTAGCTCAAGAATTTCCAAACAACAAGTTATGCCCCATGAGCAAGACTTGACACTACTCTCATTGCGTCTTGATTTATGAGATGTTCTATAATATTTGCCTTAGAGGCAAGACTTGTTCCAAAGGACTCCCAAACAACAAAGCACGCCCTTAAGTTTAATTCGATGTCAAAGAAAGAAGATCCTCTTTGCGGATTATCCAACTTTTTGTTCATTAGAAAAAAAAAATAGAGGTTAAGAAAAAATAAAAACGAGAAGAAAAAAAGAAAAAAGGAAAAAATAAAGATTAAAAGATAATGAAAAAAGATCAAAAAAATAAAGGTTGAGAAAAAAAAAGATCAAAAAAATAAAGGTTGAGAAAAGAAAAAGAAAAAAGGAACAAAAAAATAAAGGTTGAGAAAAAAGAAAATTAGAATTAAAAAAAAATGAGAAAAAAGAAAACAAAAGAAAAAAGAAAAAGGAAAAAGGAAAAATGAAAATTAAAAGTTGACAGACAAATGGACATGGAGGGTTGTGGTGTAGAGGGACAAAAATGTATTTGTTCTATACATAAAAAGGAAAGAAGAGTATTCTTTTAAGACTTTTCTTATGTAGGACAAAAATTGAAGACCACTCACGTTGAGGGACACTCCATGTAATTGCTTGATTAATAAAGTTAATTTGGGTTGAGGGAGGAGGGCCGTTGGAGACAAGGTAAAAAGGATATAAAACATGAGAGTTAGTGAGATTAACCCATGTTTCTATTTATGCCTGGCCACAGGTTTCATCATTTTTTTATTTTAGCTCAATACAGAGAAAAGAGGGAGCAACTTAACTCACCTAATCTTGCCTTTAGGGAGGAATGCAAGAAAGGAAAGCACTTGGAAGAGGCCAGACTTTGGCTTTAGAAAGAAAGCTCGTCTACGAAGCTCAGCTTAGCCCAGGACTTGGGAATAGAGCGAAGGAACGGCACCCTGGATCTCTCGATCTAGAATTACTAGAAGGGGAGGGAGAACCTTATCTCATTACTCACTTTAGTCATGGAAGGCAGGGAAAAGAAACTCACTTGAAGAGCTACCAGGGCAGGGAAGGTACTCAGCTTAGTAATTGGAACATCCAATGGTCAAGTGAGCCCCCTAAATCCAAGTCGGGGGGATTTTCTCAAAGACAAGATTTTGAAGACCGGATGTTAAGAAAGAACAACGGATGAGAACTAACGTCTATAGCATCCGGAGATAACAATAGAGGTGTTCAAACAACCACGATGTTGGTGGATAAAAAATAGAGGATAAGACTTCTAATGATCCTTTTGAGATACTGTGAACACCTAATTTTTGATCGAACCTAAAGTTTTACACTTTTTATTATTAAATATTTCTTTTAGATTTAATTAGACATTTTTTATTTTACCCTATATTTAACAAGTTTATTTTAAAAGATTTGAAAACTAAAAAAAAAATAGTGTCACAGTTTTATGTTACGTTTGTTCTTATTTGTTTAAAATGGGTTTTCTTTTAATATAAGTTTTAATAAATAAGCTAGTAATTTTAATATTTTCTTAGTTACATTTTATTTTAAGTATATATTTGTTAGTCCAAATAGTTAGTTACTATTTTTATATATGCTATTTTATAAATATTTTTTATATACTATTATATATATATATATATATATATATATATATATATATATATACTATTATATATATATATATACTACTATATATATATTTCTGAAAAATTATTAAAAAGAAAAAAAAAATCCTTACACTACCCACTAATCCTAACCTTCCACTAATCCTAAAAATCTGCCCACTATCCTAAACTTACCCACACTCCCCCACGTCTCATCCATAACACAACACACACATACACTATATATATGCATATGCACACAAACACAAATATAGAAAAGAGAAGACAGACAATACAGACAACTACACACCAAGAGAAGAGAGAAAAACAAGAAAGAAAAGAAACGAGAGAAACAGAAAAGAAAGAAAAGAGAAGAGAAAGAAAAGAGGATAAGTTGGAGTTTGGGTTTCGTTCGAGTTTTGGAGATAATGTTCTTGTTTCTATTTTCAATCACAACGTTCTTGAGGTGACGTTCGAGGTTTCGTTTGAGGCCTACTTGTTGAAACAGTGTTGCAAACATTATGAGTAAGATTGGCAAATTAAAAGTCTATTCTTTATCTCCTCATTTCATTTTGATAACATAAGTTGCTTGTCTATTTTAATCATATGCTTTAATGTGAACATAATATTCTCAACATGATGAATATGTTTGCTTTATTATCTCTTCATTATTTAATTTAATTTATTTTGTACAAATGGTGGTAGAACTTGATGGGGTTACTAAGGAAATTGTTTGGTTGAATTGATATTTGAATGTATTAGTTTTTGTTAAATTCAAAGTTTTTGGGTTGTGAGATATGATCTTAATTAACAGGGACTGGTTTTGAATATTAAACATCAAAAGAATTGATGCTTGAATTGTTTTACAGTTTTGTTTTCATTAAATAATTGGACCATTAGAAGCGTGATTAGGCTGATAACAAAGTATATGAACTTTAAAATTCATCGAGCGTTAAGCAAATGTTAGGCGCGAGAATACAAATTAATAATTCGTGGTAAGACTGGAAAGCACTGCTACCAATATGCTACATATTAATAAAATAAGATGATTTAAATCAGTTTTAAAATAAATCAAAGATGACAGAACATAAGTGATTTTCAGGCTCATAAATATATTTATCCGAAGTTAATTCAAGTCAGATATAAGTCAATGAAGCGATCGTGCTAGAACCACGAGACTCGAGAGGTGCCTCACACCTTCCCCTCGGTCAACAGAATTTCTTAGTCGAATTTCTAACTCGAATTTCTAGTTCGCATACCAATAAAAAGTCAACTTCCTTTTGATTAGGGATTCAATAAGGTGACTTGAAACACCAAAATTCAATTTCAAGTGGCGACTCTGTAAATAAATTAATCCCTTTTTAAAACGTCACTTCAATTGGACAAACCGTTTTTTCAAAATCATTCTCTCTTAGTGGGGGTGGTGTGAAAAATAGGAGTGTGACAGATACATATATTATCCTAAACGCTCATAGTTACATGAGCTAATAGAAAAAGGGATACTCGCCTCTTTTCCAAGAAAGCCACGAGTGTCCACATTTACATGGGGCTGGGTACCACACATATGTGGTGAAACCTGACTTGCCTTTTCATGATCGAGCTTCTTTTCTTTCATTAGAGTTGGGATATCTCTAACCTCCCTTTTGTTAAACTCATTTTGTTGGATTGTTGGAAGAAGATGAGCCTGTGCAAGCATCAGTGCATTCTCACGATCTACATAGTCCTTATGGCTTACTCCTGAAGAGAATAATCAAACAACTTTCTTCTTTAAAACGGACATTCCATTCTTCGCTTTTCCAGCACTGACCTCTCTGGTCGAATATTAGAGTCGACTCTACTTTAACTAGTAGTCTTTAAGTCAAAAATCACTTTCATATCTCATATGACATTTGTACTAACAGACTTCTTTGGACATCAGTAAGGTAAGTAGCTACTCCATCCGGTCTAACTCCAGAGGATCCAACTTATTTGTTGGAAAGGTTAGCCCCTTCTCCTTCAGGAGATGCAGCAAGACTACGTTCTTATCTGAGTTTCACTTCTTCCTCAATCCACTCTAAAAAAGGCAAGTACAATTACTCTACTTTAAAGTAGACCCAGCTTCCCTCTGGGTCTTAATTAGGGTACGTGGTCCAATCCTAAAAGAAAGATCCTACCTTGCCTTCCTGAAATAACGGGTTTTAACTACCTCTGAAGAGGCCTCCCCTTCCGTACCTACTACATAAGGTCTCGCTCCTTTTACTTCCTCTTCAACAAGATATGACCCTTTTTGTGTCTATATTAGCTTACTTAGGTAATGAAATTCTTGACCAACCCTATCCCCTAACCCTCAGAGTCTCAGTCCATTTTTTCTCCTTCCGGAGCCTCCCTCATCGACCATGCATCGACCAAGATCAATTTTGATAAGGAGATTTTCTATTCTACCCAGTCCCATCTACTTTCACCTCGACTCTCAAAAACTAATCCATTGAGAGTTCTTCCAACGAGCAAAAAGAGAAATTAGAGTTTCTATCTGAAAACCAATGAAAACTTTGGTATATTTATTCCACCAGTTACAGCAACTGTCAATTGATAGGCGACCCTATCTCTATTCAGAAGGAGGAGTGATCATCGAATAAGGTTTACTTTCCTGTATTTTTTTTTAATTTTCCTATTTGATCTAGTAAGAGGAAAGGCAGACTGCTTATCATAAATAGAGATCGATATCACATAAAAGGCCTAATATAGCCCTATTAGAGATACTGATTCAAGTTATAGTATTTTCTCAGAGCGATTGAACTAGCCTATTGACTAAATAGATATGGGTATAGAGAGGGACTTCTGAACTACAGAAAAAAGGGGCCTACTTGCCAGTAAAAGGAAACGAAAAAGCTAAAGCTTTCGCATGTAGTCACTCCCATTATCTGTACTTTACCTAAGTCTATTAGTGCAGTTCATCTAGAAGAGATTCTAAGCAAGAAGTAGTACTGAACCAGAGCCACATATAGTTAGTTCCCCTCAAAGCCTTCTTCCAAACTTCCCAACAAGTGCTTATGAAAGTAGGTCGGTGTGAATGATAAAATCTTAAGGTAGTCTTTCTGCTCAATTTTTGCCTCGCCACTGCTTTTGAGTGATTGGAGAATAGTTGTAAGGAATACTAAAAAAAGTATGCAGCAAGGCAAAGTCGATTGATACTGTGACTCCGATGATTGGTTTGTCAACCACGTTTTCTCTCCCTCAAAATAATGCACCTCATTGAATGCCCTTTGTTGGGTTGGAGAAACACAACAATGAGTAGTTTGCTCTAGGACCCCACCACCTCGAGAGCAAAATGCCGGTCAAGCTGGAGCTGGGAGCAAATCTAGACTTTCCTTGGGCTTGCCTTACCTCAACATATAAATAAATAAAGGTCGGGCACCAAAAAGGAACCAGCCTTGCCTCTTCAAGAAAGCTTTGTTTGGTAGGCAGTGCCTACTCACTCAAACAATGTTTTGAACACCAAAGTGTGTAGTTCCTCCCTCTTCTCCCATGCCGAGTCACATGCAGCGCCTCAAAAAGCATAAATGAGTCACATGCAGGAAAAATTGCACGTGTGGTTCTGGCTGGGGACCTTGATATACTGTACTAATATGTGTGGGTTTCCGTAATTCGAGTGAGATTGTCATGGTGCCAAAGCAGATAGGGTTCAATATTTCCTCGTTCCCTATATTGGTTATGTTCTTTATATCACGTCTAGAAAAAACTAATCGAGCTGTGTTTGATCTCCCAGAAGCAGAAGTTACATCAGTTGTAGGCCATGATGTAGAATATACACGGGATGCGATCCTTAATAGTTCACTATTGGCGGGAGCTAATATCCCAAGGTCTCGGGGGCTCATTTTGACTAAACAGCTTACCAACCTCCAAATATTCTTTTTTAAGGAAAAGGTGAGCGCTTAGCGTGAAAGATTGCTTACTAAGTAAGCTAAGACAATAAGCAAGGGTGCAACTCCTGCGCAAAGTTGCTTCTTAACACATCTTTTTTCTTGCTCATTAGTGCTTGACTAATAAGATAGAAAAAGCCTTTCTTGCTTGTTTAGTAAAGTCTTGCTTTTTGATAGGAGTAGGTGTTTGCTAGGTTTTCATTCTTCATTCAAAATTAACAAGCGTCGGGTCGGGAATTTTTGCCTTGTTATCAAAAAGGGAGTTGGGTAAAGCAAACTCTCTCCTTGGAGGAGCACGGGCTTAGTCAAGTAGAACCAGGTTGCGCTGCTTGATGTCTGATTGAAAACAAATTAGTAGAGCCATGACGGTATGACTGAATATGTGTTAGAAAGGTTAATCCCTCCCGTATGACACTAAAAAAACCGAGCCAAACTTCTAAACCTCCTGCTTCTATAGAACAATATAGTGACAACGTAGACATAAGTGGTCATATTAGATCCTTGGGAATCATCACAACTACGGGCTGCCTATATATAATTGAACAAAAATGATGTATCATCTAGCGGAGCCTAGAAGAAGGTGACTCACGCAAACAACTGACTCCTTTTCAATAGAAAAAATAGCCAAATCAATCCAGCTGGATGGTCAATCTCAGAGATCTTATCAGCCAGCAAATCGGAGATGGACAACCGGTCATGGCCTTACCAGTATGAACACCTAATTTTTGACCGAACCTAAAAGTTTTACACTTTTTAGTAACTAAATATTTCCTTTAAGTCTAAATCAGATACTTTGATCTTATCTTATTTTTAGTAAGTTTATTTTAAAAGATTTGAAAACTACAAAAAAAGAGACATATTTTAGGATACATTTTATTTTAACTTTTCAAAAGAAAAGAAAATTTTCAAAAATATAATTTCTTTTAATTTAGATTTTAATAAATAATCTAGTGATTTTAATATTTTTTTTAATCATATTTTTAGAACTAGCTATTTAACTTTTCTATATATTTACTAGTTCAAAATAATTAGTCACAATATTTTTACCATTACATTTTATTTATATGTTTCATTAAAAAAAAAAAAAAAGAATCTTCCTAAAACTACCCAACTACCTTTACCCCAATTTCCCCCACGTACTCCCTCATTCCCATTCCCTCAGGCACGTTCCTCCACTCACACACACCCTCACATTCACTCAAACAATTTTCCAACACACACACTCATACACTATATAAACATTAACACACAACATTTGGGACGGACATAACACAACACACACGAGGGGAGATAGATTACAACATACTACAAAACAAAAAAGGGAGAAGAGAGAATACAAGAGCAGAAAACAATGAGAGAATAAAGAAAACAGACTAGAGAGACAGAAAAAAAAAACAAGAAGAGAAACGAAGAGAGAACTAGAAAGAACAAAGTGAATTTTGAGGTTTGTTCGGGATTCCGAGTTCGTTGGTTTTGAAAGTTAACTATTTGTTAACTTTGAAATCAGTAGATTGTAGCAGTTTTCATTGTGGGTTAATTTTCGCAAAAGGTAACCCTCAATCTTTTTTTGTATAATGTAATACCGCAATTACGCAAGACTTGATTCCAATATTGTGATGTTGCTCATATTTCATATTTGTCTTAACCCGTAATTATTCTTTGACGACGTTATAATATAAAGTATGTTGAGATTTTGATATCGCTAAATTTAGAGTAAAACTTTATATAATATGTAATTATTGCATGCATGCCTAAAGTCCATTCTTAACGTTCCTTCAATTATCTCAAAGTTAACACACATTCTAAAGTGATATATATTTGCTAGATCTGTCCAAGTCCTTCCATTTTTTTGGCTAATATATTTTGCCATGTTAAAAGGTTTGGTGTATTGATGTTTGATTACAGTAGTCACATGTCTTTTCTTTTAGTTAGGAATTATTCTAAAATCTTAATTGTTTATTATAATCATGATATTCCTTTGTTGGTTAATGTATGTTTGATTAGTACAAAGAATTATTTATTATATTAAAATAAAAATCCTTGTTAAAGATTTAAAATGAGCTATGCAAATTGGTTCTACGAGTTTTGTGGCATTTTTTATTTTTAAACGTGAATGATTATAGATTCAGTTAACGTCGGTTATGGATAAGGAAATAATTTGAGTTTGTTAAATCCATATTTTCATAAAATTTGAGTTTAAGTAATTGGTATTTAAATTCGTGTTTACGCATCTCTTGAGACGTTCTAAAACAAAATAAAAAAAAGCGAGAAATAAGCAATTTTCGTTAGACTAATAATCATAATATATTCAAGAATTTAATTTAAGCCATTTATAAGTCAATGAAGTGATCGTGCTAGAACCACGGGACTCGAGGGGTGCCTCACACCTTTCTCTCGGTCAACAAAATTCCTTACCCGGATTTCTAGTTCGCAGACCAATAAAGAGTCAATTTTCTTTTGATTAGAGATTCAATAAGGTGACTTGAAATACCAAAACTCAATTTCAAGTGGCGACTCTGTTTAAATATAATCCCTTTTCAAAACGTCACTTTAATTGGAAAAACTCTTTTTTTAAAACACTCCTTTAAGCGGGCGTGGTGTGAAAAAATAAGGGTGTGACAACCAGCACTGGAGGTGTACTAATAAATGAACCCACAAAATCAACTTTCTTTTATGACAAAATAAATCAAGCCTAAGTGGTCACTACATCTTGTTGATATTGATTGGATTGGAGGATCTTTCGCTGACTTAATCCATCCATAAACCTAGACCGCGGTAACCTTCGTAATCAAAGCGCCACAACAACATCAAAAAGTGACCTTTGGATTCTTAAGTAGGGGGAAAGGAGGAGCACGTATTAATGTTGACCATTACATAAGCCACTAGTGGCCAAGAGAAAGCGAGCAACACCTTCTATAGGTTGGGCAGAGCTTAAAGAAGCAACCCCTATCAGAGAAAGCCATTGCGTGCTAGCCTAACTAGTTAACATTTTTCAGCTGGTTATTATGTTAGTTGTAGAGCGCCTTCCCTTCTTCTCTCACTTTGACAAGATTTTTCAGTATTTTCTTTTGATGACCTAGTCGAGAGAGTACGATATATCGATGTAAAAGTTTTTTTTTTGTGAGCTTGGTTTACTTGACCGAAGGGTGCAGTAGAACTTGAAGGAGAGGAATAAATACCTGGTCTATAATTTTGACAAAAGGAGAATCACTATTGGGAAATATCTTCTTGGTCGTCATCAAAGAAGTTGACGTCTGGGGCTTCCTTTTTCCCTTTGAAAAAAAGGCGATGAAGTTCATCCTAGAGTTTCAAATCTATCGAACACCAGAGGTTCTTGATGAGAACAAATTGTAAGGCGTTGAAAGAACCCCTTAAGAAAGATATTAAAATCCTCTTTGACTTTGATATAAAACACATAAAGGGGGAGAGTCACAGTCTCCCTTATTTCCTAACAATAAGGGAGGAGGGTCGTTGGAGACAAGGTAAAAAGGATAGGAAACGTTAGAGTTAGTCAGCCCCGAGGGCGTCACTAGCACCTACTTTTCTGCGGAGGCTAGAATATGGTTAAACTTGGTATCCCGGAGAATTCGTTCGTCGAGTAACAAGATCGACGTGACCTACGCCCGGGCCCTGATGATTTCTTGTGCCATGCAAGGCATCATCATGAATATGGGGGAGCAGATCATTTCCGAATGGAAGGATTTCTACCAGGGTCATAGGAAGGGCCTCTATCTTCCGGGTTTGGTGTTCGAGTTATGCAGGCAAGTTGGAGTGCCTGAGGACCATACTGACTTAGAGGTGGCTATGGACGACCCATTTGACCCTGTCCGGGTGAAGGTGGTCTCCAAGAAGAAGAGGAAGATGGATGAAGCCGGGAGCAGTCATCCAGTTGAGGAGGCCGACGATGATGATGATGATGACGACACCCCTGCCCCTTCCCAGACCCAGCCCCCGATCTCTAGAGCCCTGCTGGAGGAGAATTTGGCAGCTGTCCGGAGGTTTATGGAGGATCCTAACACCGGAGATGCAGCTCCACACCCATCTGCTCAGGAACTTACAGCACTCCGTAGGGAGTTAGAGGAAGAGAAGAAGAAGAGACACTCCCGGGATCGCATGTTTGCCCGGATGTGGAAGACCATCAAGGTCATGTTCTCATGTGTTGCCCCGGGTCAGGAGCTGCCCACACTCAAGCTTGAGTATAGGCATGAGTTTCCCTTCCTAAGCGATGATGAGGCTTAGGACCTCTCCCTCCCTCTTTTACTAGATGCTCCTTATTGCTTTCGGTTGCCCACGTTTGGGGCTTGTTAGACAATATTTTTCCTTTCCCTTTCCCCCTTTTATTATCGCACATGGATGGTCGTTTTAGACAATTTTCCTTATATGCATACTATGTTAGTTATAGCACGCTTTTCTTGATTTACACCGGGGTTCGTAACCTAATACTTGCTTTTATATTACCCCCGGGAAGGAATAAAAATAGGGGAAAATAGAGCAGGCCTTCTGCCTCACGTACCTCGCTATGACGGATGACACTCCGTTATAGCGGATCCACTGTAGCGGAGAAAAATCCACTATAGCGGGAGCATCATAGCAGTGCAGTCCGCTATGGCGGTCCCGATGGTAAATAGTACATAAATTTGATTTTCAGCTAAATGCACTCATCTCCCTTCCTGGTTACCACTGTCCAAACCTGTAAATCCCGTCATGATCTTAAACCACCCTCAAAACCATTCTTGGCATCGAACGTATCATAATCCGGCATAACACACTATCAATTACAAAGCATCACAACAACAATTGTTTTAAGACAATACCTTCCCACCATTACACTAATGACTCCTTTGTTCCCATGGTTCCCAACCAAGTCTCGACTGTCCTGAAGCAGAAGCTTCACTACAGTCGCAGTTCCCAATCCCTTATCACCTTAACCGATGATAAGCCCTTTTTAACATGCAATACCACTCCTTAACTCAGGACATTTAACAGATTACCACAGCCTAAGGTACACAAAATTTTCCACTTAATGACCTCCTGCAGTCTCTACATGCACAACAGATAACAATTCACACACATTCCAAGTAAGTCACACCAGAATTGTACAATACAACATTTCAATTTCAAGTCACAATCAAATCGAATCACAACCAATTCAAGCCATATAATTTTACCTTCTATTCGTCCCATGGATGGCCATTAGCCGATCATCCATGTCTTACTGCAGCCTCTCAGGCCAGATACCAATTGGAACATTCCCCGTTTTAATTTCTCTTGCTTGTCTTATCGCAATCAGAGTACAAAGGACCTCCTTTACTTCGTTGAGATATCAATTGGAATCGAGAGATATCAATTAGACTCAACTCATACAAGCAAGTAAACAACCGCACGAAAGAATGAAAGAAGGGAGATGTTTCCTAGAATGCTTCATAGCTTCCCAAAGATTAGATGTGGACGTCAACACACCAATTTGCAGGACTCTATTCGACACTTTGCTCTTGTACTGAGAGATCGGTAACCTAGGCTCTGATACCATCTGTCACGACCCAATCCACCAGGCCGTGCGGGCACCTACTCTAACCCCCTAGATAGACGAACCCTCACCACCCGTCCAACAGGTGACATGCAAAAAATAGAAAGTAGCAAAATAACCTTCTTTTTTATTATAAAAACCTTGTTATTACAACATTTGAAAACAAAAAACAGTTCTGAAATGTAAATTACCCTCCTTATGACCTAGTCTAAACAGGTACAAGAGCTACTACAAGATTTATACAAGGAGAAAAAGTTGTGTCATGGAGGAAGGACTGAAGCTGCTGCAGATTACCATCGTCGAGAACCTAAGAAACATTACCAATCCTGCAACCAGATTATACCAAAAATGTATAGCAAGAATAGAATCAGTACAAACACACGTACTGGTAGGCATTATCGGTCGACCCAAATCCACTCCTACCATCATATAACAAAATAGGAAAACATGACTGCAAATAATATAGTTCAATTTCCATCCTCCAACCCCCTCCCCATTTTATTCAATACCAACCAATCCTTCCTATTCCTTACGCTGCCAACTCCCTCACTTCTCGGACTGCTAAAGTCATACTAACCTTACACTTCCCAAGTCTTATCAACCTTAGACTTCCCAAGTATTACTACTAGTCTAACCTCTAAGTCCTGACCCGGACTGCCACTCTGTTTACTCTACAAATCCTCAGAACTGCACATTTCGAAAATCATCTCAACTACTGTCAGTCTAGACCCATCACCCTTATAGTACCCTCTATAACAATCCGGACCCTCCAAGGGTTCCCAAGAATCTCTTTTTGATAATATCCGTTAGTGATGCAACACCCGACTCTTAACCATCTTCCCAGCCTAGTCCTCACGTGCAATCCGACCAATCATATGACCATGAACAACTACAACCGATTAACCGCACAAATATAGCCCGGACCTACCCAGGGATCTCCTCTAGACAACACCTAAGTGTTAAACAGACAGCCCGGCCTAATCCAAGACCAATTCCAAAGGCATAACAGAATTCTCGGTCACTCAAGCACCACCAACCAATATCACAATTCAAATAAGCACACGGAACTAATAACAGTCAATGCAATGCAATAATATCAATGCAATGCAATAATATTAATGCAATGATATGGTAAAATAAACCCGTACCAGGCGTGGTACTCGAGCCAACCGTTTGTATTTCGTATCCGGCGTGGGACTCGTGCCAACCATTTGTTATACCCGTATCAGGCATGGTACCCGAGCTAACCGTTAGTATACCTGTACCAGGCGTGGTACCCGAGCCAACCGTTAGTATACCTGTACCAGGCGTGGTACCCGAGCCAACCGAATGTCAACAATCCACAGTCAAAATAATGAACAAACAACTTGTAAACCAACAAGCAACACACTGTTCAATTCACAGACTGTAAAACAGGACCCTTAGACATTCTACACAATTCCTCTAAGTCATGCAATTCATACAAACACTTAGATAAGAGTACAAAATATACAACATTCACAGGAGTCGTAAGCCATCACCTATCCTCTCTCCCGGGTATAAACTTAATCTCAACCTCCGTCCGAAGAATAATCACACTAACCCATTTATTTACACATAAGGAACGATTTTCTCTTTTTAGCATAATTTAACAACCCCGCTGATTTCGGGACTTACCTAGATAATAACATCACGCGTTACCACCCCTTAGCCCTTAGCAACACAATGTCTACTTATCATGCCTTCAGCATTCCCGAAACCTCACCTAGGAGTTTTCCACTTTCATACCCTTTAGTTGTCCTTGTAATTTCCGATTCCCCGAACCTTCTCGACATCCCAGTCCCTGAGTCCTATCATTTTAGCATGCCAAGACAACATAAACAGCCCAATACTAACTACAATCAATCCACAGTTCAATCCAACCAATTCTTAGCTCACTCATAACTAATACCAAATCCACCAGACTCCGTACCCGGAGTGACGTCAGCCCGGGTTATTTCTAAAAATCAGAAATTTTTCACTACGTCACCCTACTTAAACAAACGTACTCTAAATTAGTTTCCCAAATAATTTGACTTCGCGATTCTTAAAGTAACGACTGTTCCGATCGTTACATTATTATTTTCTATTTTACTTTTTTCAATAAAAAATTATAAGAGTCTTTTCACTTTCTTTCTTGATTTTTACCATACTCATCCTTCTCCACGGGCCCAACAAATATTGTTTCAATTTGTTTGTCTCACTTTTTTGAGTTCGTTTAAAAAATAATGTCTCTTCTCTTTTTTTTTACAACTCATTAAGATCACAAGGTTTGAAAGTTTTGTTTACTTGATTTTTATAATTATATTCAAGCATAATTTTTATTTTCAAATATCTTTTTCAACTTGAAACAAAAACTCCCTTCATCAATATTTACTTGTCCAATATTGACTTGATGCATCCCTTAAAGAATAATAAATAGAATGATAATTTTACCATATTGTAAAATATAATAAATTTAACGTTTTAGAATATAATGGATATAATATAATAAATAATTTCTTTATTTTTAATTTAATTTTGAATATTTCACTTTATCTCATATTAAAATTAAATTTGAGGTAAAATTTATATTTTATTTAATTAAAAATATAAATTTGATAAGTATAAATTTTATCTCAAATTTAGTTATGAATTTCTTATTTATGACATTCACTTCCCAAATAAAGTACTAATATTTTACAAATTTAATCCACATAATTTGTGGTTGTAATAATGATAATAAGTTAACATTATTGAAAATTATGTATTAATCAAAGTTTAGTTACTTTCACATTTACAATTCTAAAATGATAAGATATCAATTTAAAAATATAAAGACTTGTTTGAAGAAATAATTGTTAGATCTGACACATATTAGAATTTTAGTGGTAGCAGTACTTTTAGCTGGAGTAATGAAGGTGGAGCCCACAATAAAAGAGGAATAGGCTACAACTATTGTACTTTTTTGTCCATAAAGAAAGGCACACTCAAGGTAACATGTAGTACAATACCAATAAAGCATGAAGCTATAAAATTAAAAGTCTTAAATAACAAAAATATCCTTAAATTCAATGACTATACCCACAAGCACACATATTGAAGAGGTGCTTGCTTTGCCTTTTGTTAGATAGTACTAGTTTTTTGAAACGTGTGTGGCACGTAATCCTCTATCGTCAATTACTGAAAAGTGTGTATTCAAAAATAATAAATCTTAAACATTATGTATGTTCTAAAAGCAGTTTTTTGAGTTATTAATTGCACAAATATGCATAAATCAGAGTTATTTTTTCATCGAAGATGATAAATTTCCTAATTAGTTAATGTGATCTAGTATCTTTCCATGTATTTCGTCCTTGGTTTTTTATTTTCTTTTTCCCTAATTTTAAATTTAACAATCACTTTATTTTCGGGTATATAATTAGATAAAGTCTAAACATTTTAATTATTATCTTGTGATAGTATAAAAGGGAAAAATAAACAGTTGGCAACCAACTGAATTTTTACCTTGTTGATGAAGGTTCAATTCTTCAACTTGTACTACCCCCATTTTCCCATCCCCATTCCCCCCTTTTTTTTCCTAAAAAGGGAAAAATAAAAATTAGGACAATAGAAGATTTGGCCATCAATAATAAAGCCATTCCTATTGTCCTCTAAGAAAATTGAATGAAATATTCAAAATTAAATATAGATACCTGAAAGATGTTTACCAGTACGGTATAATTGTGCTTAGATAAAAGTTAATTATTCAAACTCCAAAAATTAGAAAAAATGAAAAGATAAACAGAAAAATGTGCATCTAACTTCCCCTCATTATTTTCCTCATTTGAAGAATTGCATCACCATACAATTTAAGATGGAATAGGTATATATTGATCAACTTTTCTTATTTTTTGAAATGTCACATTGAATTTAATTAAAATTTTATAATAGATCAAAAGAAAGATAGAAGAGATAACTCAAATGAAACTAAAGAAAATAGATACAAATGCATCAAATTTGTGCATTTTTTTAGAGTTTGATACCTTACCAAATAGGGAAAAAAGTATTTGACAAACAAAAACATTATATTCGAAAAGGATCCTTTAAAAAAAAAAATTAAAAAAAGAGAGAAAATACTTACGTAGCAAAATAAGAGCATCATACTTCAACCATCCAAAGAGAATGAGAACAAAATTGTATTTTTAGGATTCACTCGCTGTTCCACAAGCTAATATGTAGAATTCATGGCTTTTGCTATTCTTTATTTCCCTAACTTTCATCCCTTCGTTCCCCATTATATTTATGTTAGTATTTAATTTTAATAGATGAATGTTGTTTTGCATTGAATTTTTTAATACAATATAACTCTTCAAATTATCCAGACTTTGTAGCAATAACGAACATTGGTTAATGTACACTTGTTTATGAATAATTTATCTATTCAACAGGAAATGGAAGAGACTCAACATCATCATTATAATTATGGTTATTTATTATGAAATATCATTAAATATTGGGTATAATTATATTTATATTAATTAGCAGAAGCATTTAGAAGAACGTGTAGTTACATTTTTGCACAAAACAAATCTTGAAATAATGTTTGCTTGAAGGATAAAATGGTCGTTCAATATTTGATGGGCATTTTCGTAATCTAACTTTCAACTAAGTGGCTTCTCACTTTTAGAATATTATAGATAGATATGGATATAGATATAGATATAGATATACATATAGATATAGATACACTGTATCTTTATTCACTTTTATTATTTCGTCAACATATTTTCTTCTTGCAAATATTATTCTCAAATCAAACAAGAACAAAGGTGTATTGAAGAAAAGTTATTGATCAACTTTTTTTTTTTGGATTTCAAGCATTGTGAAAATGTATGAAGGAATCAATATTTATTTTCTAATCAAGTTATTGAATCATATTCTATTATTTTAATATTATTCTTAAGTAGCAATTGTTCTTTTATTGACATTCAAATATGTCAAGCAGAAAATATGAATCCAACTATGCAATTTGGTTATGTCAATTAGAAAATCTTACTTAAGATCAACAATGTTTCAAGAAAGATTGAATGGATTAGGTATATAATCAATTGAAAAAAAATTATTAAACGAAATCGATTATAAGATGATTATTCATAACTTTGCATAATTAATAAGCTCAACTTTACAACAAGAAGATTGGAAGGGGTTGCACCGCTATGAAAATCTTTTACGTATGCTGGTAATGTGTTAGATATGATACAACAACAATAAATAAAGTGTAGTCTCACAAAGTGGAGTCTGAAGATGATAAAGTGTACGCAAACTTTACCTTTACCTCAAAGATAGAGAAACTGTTTCCGACAAAATTCTCGACTCAAGAAAAATAATCCAATGGTTTAGATGTGATATTATGACTAACCTATTAAAGTATCTAAGAAGTTTTATAGATCTCAACACGATTAATTATGTAACCTTGTAAGGAATAATGTCACTTTTACTCCGTCAATTATTGGTAAATTCATATTTTTTATCTTTGTAATATTCGATGAAACACATTTAACTTTCAATTAAGTGAATATGTGTCTTAGAAGTATGTTAACTTTGGACTATTTCTATAATTGTATTACCATATAAAATTATATGGAGTAATACCACAAACTTGACATAACACATGGATAATCATATTAAGTAGTGGATTAAATATTCACAAATAAAGAGATTAAAAGTGCATATTTTAACTAATTGGAGATTTGATATGCTTAATCAAATATCAAGCAAGGAAGAACTCCGAAAAGAAAACATTAACTAAGAGGATAATTTTACAAAATGATAAAATTTATGATTAAATAATTTCGAAAAAGGGCTAATATGGCCCTATACTATTAGAAATAGTTTAAATACTCATTCCATGATACTTTCGGATTAAATATACCCCTCTCATTATACTTTGACACAAATTTTCCCTTAATTTTAACGGACGGTCAAATGTTAGACTCTTTTCTTCTTCTTTTTGATATGTTGTTTTTCCTCTTTAATGGCATGGTTATTCCTTGATGTCGAACTACATAGAGTGAAATTCATTCTGAATCAATTTCAAATATGTTAATATAGCCGGTCTAAACATTGATTTATATCCACTAGACTAGAAAATGGAAAGATTGATGTTATTAGTGATACCTGGCGTTGAGCTATTTTAATACCTAGGTGGTAATCTTTTATGGAAACAAAAACTGTTTATGGGATTTAAAATTTGGAACCATGAGAAACTGACAAATTTGTCTTAAGCTTAAAATTTTCGTGTGACGTACTTAGATGAGCTTGAATAAAGCGATACAAACAATAAGGATTCCTATAACCAACTCTAACTTAGGGATCGAGGCGTAGTTTTTTTTTTTTAATTCCTTTTGTTTGGCCTTAACACAATATTGCAGTTTGTTTGCAATACGTTGCTGCTTCTGTTGCTTCGAAACCTGCGAGTGCTGTTTGGACATGCTCTGTTGTTGTGCTTGATTCCCTCCTAGCCATGCCAATCTTGTGTTACTTGTTAGCCATACTAGATATAAGAGCCCCGTGCTAGCACGCAGTGACGGAACCAGGATATTTATTGAGGGAGTTTGAAATATGAATAAGTAAACATGCAAAGAAGTTCAAGGGAGTTCAACGCCTACTATATATATAAAAATAATAATTTTAACTATATATAAAAAGTGTAATTTTTCGAATTCGAACCCCCTCGGCTATATGTAGCTCTGCCCCTCTAGCACAGGCTCAATATATACTCCCTCGTTTCAATTTGTTTGGCCTATTTTGACTTGGCACGGAGTTTAAGAAAGTAAAGAAGACTTTTGAATCTTGTGGTTGAAAATTAAAGATATGTCAAATGTACCAAAATGCTCTTTAATCTTGTGGTTTAAACATGTCATGTGGAAAGTTGAAATTGAAGAGTTGCTAAAAAAGGAGAGAGACATTCTTTTTGAAACTTACTAAAAAGGAAAGTAAGTCAAACAAATTGAAACAGAGGGAGTATAAGTTACTTGTTTTATTTCACTTTATATGATACAAATGAAATTTAGAGAGACAATCAAATTTTTTACATAATTTTTAGATAATATATGTTGCTCTTTCTATCCCAATTTATATTGTACCGATATAATTCAGAGACTCAACCAATTTTTCAAGTTTTAGATATTTTTTAATTGTTAATTATTGTTATTTATATTATTTTCTATATATCTTTTCAAGTAATATATGTTACTCTACTCCAATTTAGATGACATTGATAGAATTCGGAGAGTCAATCAATTTTTTTATATATTGTAAATATTTTAAGTTGTTATTTATTGTGATTTATAATACTTTTTACGTTATTTTTAAATAATATATATTACTTCATCTGTCCTAATTTATGTGATACTGATAGAATTGAGAGCCACCCAAATTTTTAATGTCCTCTAAATATTTTAAGTTCTTAATTATTGTAATTTATAATACTTTTTACGTAATTTTCAAATATATAATTGATTAAAAAAAATAAGATAAACTAATTAAAATGGAAAAAATACACAAAAATAACAAAAATATCCTTATTATATAGAGAATGACAAAAAGCACACGTCGACGGACAACTGCTACTTCTTCATACTTCTATATAGTAGTAGTAGTAAATAGTAATAATGAGCTAAAATTGGAATTTGTTCCCCTATTTTTTCACAGTACTATGTTTCTTCCACTTCTCTTTGTTCATCTCCCACTGTATACTGTGAAGTTGAATAAACGTACTTGTTATGTAATGAATTTCAATTGGCCGTGACAAATTGCTTCCATGATTTTTTTTCTCCACTCTAAAAAAGCTATTAACATTATTGGTGCTTTGCGTGCTAAATTATAATCGTAAACGTTGATTATAATTATACATTCGTAATCGATATTTTTTACCTTCATATATGACTTCATTTGATCATCCGTTAAAATTAAGGGTAATTTGTGCCCAAATAAAATGAGAAGATATAACGAATAATAAATTTAAATTATTTTTAATAATATAGAGATATAATTGGCGTTTTTTCAAAATAATTTTAAATATGAAAAGTAAAATGGACCATGGAAGTAGTAACTATTCAGTTCTGCAAGTCCGAAATAATGGTAAACAGCACTTTTCCAACAGCATAATCAGATAAGCCTACTTTATCCATTATTGACCGACTTATACAAGGAGAATTTAAGGATAAATATTTTTAGAAATTGTTTAAAGTAAAAGAGGTAAACTGAAAACTTTTTGAGTTCACATTTAAATTTAAATCATTTTTTAAATAAATTAAAGAGTTAGGTAATTGTTTTAAGGATATACTTCCCTTGTTTCATAAGAAGTGGTATTTTTAATTTGGTATAGTTCTTAAGAAATAAAAAGTAAAATGTGTTTTTATTAACTTATGATTAATCAGATGTCTTGAAAAAGAAATAGATTTCTAACAGTTTTTTGATTATGATAAAAAAAAATTAATACCTTCTTGATTTTGTGACAGGCTATTTATTTTGAAACAAAATAAAAAAGTAAAAGCATCACTTATTATTTTGAAATGAAGGAAGTATACTACTAAAAATCACTATTTTCTCATTGAAATCAATGAGAAAAGAAAAAATAATACCAGTGTTTTCATTGAAAAATTAGAAAGCTTCTCAGTGTTCCACCATGCGTTTTTACCATATTGACTTGGCGAAAAATCATGTTTTATAACACAAATTTTTTATTAATTTGGGGTAGAAAAAGTCTCTCTCTCATAAAAAGTTTTATTATTATTTTTTTTTTAAAAAGAAAAGCACTTTATTATAATATGAAAATTACAGCTCTTCTATGTCATTTTACTTGATATCTCTTAGCTGTCCAATTAATAACATTATTAAATGTCATCCAATTTTTTTCACAAGAATCCTTCCCATATAAAGTTTCTAAACAATGGATAAGATTTGGTTAGTCTATTTTTTCCCCTTAGAATGGATATGCAATGCTTAGACTTTTCGAGTGTAAATGCATGAATATCGTCCCGTAATTAATGTGTGGCCTTTAATTTTCTTGACCTACATGGATCAAGTCAACCACGATAATTTCATGGTCATTTTCACACATTAATTTCCTCGAAATCAGAAAAACCTGTTATAATTTTTGAACTAGTAATTAATTTTAGTGGTTGATTAAGATCCTATTTTGTTGGAAAAATTAGGAACGATCCACAAATTATGGCAAGTAAAAGTAACAGAAAAGTTAGAAATTTGAGAGTATAAAAAGGGCATTAATTTGGTAGAGAATAACATCATTCCAGTGAATAATCTTAATTGGAGAGTCCGAGGCAAAGATAAAATACTAAGTTCTTTGTCTCCTCTCCCATATATATGTAGTTTTATGCTGGTCTATCTCTATTAAAAAAAAACACAAAAAATAGAGCAAAGACTCAATCTACGTTAAATAAACCAGTTTTTATCTTGGAGGGTATTTTATCAATACATAAACAAAAAAACATAATAAACAGCAAAAATGTCGACAATTCAAGCAAACAACTCGAAGATCACAGTCTATGTGGTATCATGTTGGATCTTTGCTGCCTTTGGAGGGCTTATGTTTGGTTACGATATTGGTATTTCAGGTATGCGTCTAAATTTCTCTCCTTGTTATTCAATTTTTAACGCAAATCTGAATTATATTTGATTGATTGAATTAATCAGGAGGAGTATCGGGTATGGATGATTTCTTGATAAAGTTCTTCCCAAATGTTTACGATAGAAAGCTTCACGCAAAGGAGAACAACTATTGTAAATACGACGATCAACTTCTCCAACTATTCACTTCATCCTTGTATCTATCAGCTTTGGTTTCTAGCTTCTTTGCTTCCAAGGCCTGCTCAGCTTTGGGCCGTAGGCCAACCATTTTCATGGCTTCACTTTTCTTCATTGCTGGGGCCATTATAAGTGCTCTCTCTGAACACAGATGGATGCTCATTGTTGGTAGAATTTTGTTTGGTGTTGGTGTTGGCTTCGGAAATGAGGTAAATAAATCTAATTCTGTGTCACACAATTATGTTAAAAAAATATACTAATATGGTTGTTTTGCGCAGACTGTTCCCCTGTTTTTGACAGAGGTAGCACCAATCCAACTTAGAGGAGCTGTGAATATTATGTTCCAACTTTTCGTAACAATAGGAATATTCATAGCGAATCTGGTCAATTACGCAACATCCACAATGCATCCCAATGGCTGGAGGGTGTCACTTGGCCTTGCTGCTGTTCCAGCTTTCCTTCTCCTCGTCGGTTGCTTCGTTATCACTGACACTCCTGCCAGTCTTATCGAACGTGGCAAGGACGAACAAGGCAAAGCTGCACTAAAGAAAGTCAGGGGAGTTGAAGATGTTGAAGTTGAATACAAGGAAATAGTTGCTGCTTGTGAACAAGCCAAGGCTGTGAAACATCCATTCAGGAACCTCATGAAGTCTGCCAGTGTCCCACCACTAGTGATTGCCATTCTATTGCAGGTGTTCCAGCAATTCACTGGAATTAATGCCATTATGTTCTATGCGCCTGTCCTGTTCCAGACCATGGGATTCAAGTCCGATGGTGCACTTTTGTCCGCTGTCATTACTGGACTTGTTAATGTTGGCTCCACCTTTGTTTCAATCTATGCCGTTGACAAGGTTGGAAGGAGAAAATTGCTCCTCCAAGCTTGTTGCCAAATGTTGATCTCTCAGGTACGAAATCTCTTAGAAATTGATTAGTTTTACACTGACGACTGTAAGACTTATATCTGATGAAGTATTTTGGTGAAATTTTGCAGCTGGCAATTGGAATAATTTTGTCAACAAATTTGAAGGAGACAGGAACATTGGACAGGACATTGGCATCAGTGGTGGTGGTTCTTGTATGCACATATGTTATGGCATTTGCATGGTCATGGGGACCTCTAGGATGGTTGATTCCCAGTGAGACATTCCCAATGGAGACAAGGACAGCCGGTTTCGCCTTTGCAGTCAGCACCAACATGCTCTTCACCTCATTAATCGCACAGGCTTTCTTGACAATGCTTTGCAAAATGCAAGCATACATTTTCTTCTTCTTCTCCGGCTGGATCGTCCTTATGGGAGTGTTCGTCATCTTCCTATTGCCAGAAACCAAGGGAGTCCCCATTGAATCAATGGTTGACACTGTCTGGAAGAAGCATGCAGTATGGAAGAATCTCTTCAAGGATGAATGAGTCAAAAAGGGTGTTACCAAATGACTTAATAATACAATTTTCAAGGTCTACTATTTAATATAATTAATATGTGATATGTACAAATAATCTCCTCCACCCTACCCTCCTATGTTTAAATTGGTTTTGAAGTCTTTGGTTCGTGATTTAGTGCTTAAGTTTATGGCAATTATTGCCTATAATCTTATCCTCCTATCCTTTGTAAATTTTTTTCCCAATTATCTATGTAATAGTGCTCTTATCAAGGCAAATTGGATGAACTTTAATTTTGGTTCATCTAGTGAGCTTTGAAGAGTACTAGGTTTCTATCATCTTTTCCTTTTATAATAATAATTTGTATTTTGTTGCAAGAGTAACATTCTTTATTTTAAAAGTGCAATGTCCTCTATTTCAACATTCATTTGATTGTTTCATTATGTGAATACCTAAGTTATTTATTCGTTGCATATCAAAGATTGACAAGCATATTGTTGGCTCAATATATAACTAAAGTGAAAAAGATGAGCCGTTTTATGATTAGAGAATCAAAATGAGTAGTCATAAGTAGCCATATCTCATAAGTAGTCATATTAAATGGTCATTCAAGGTATGAAAAAACTCAATAAAGTTTATTCAACTTGACTAAATTCTTGAATTTCTCAAATAATCATCCAAATTAAGAATTCTTGTTAAGTCTTCATTTGTTTCTTAGTAAACTCTACGTCAACTTAATACTCCTGCACTTATTTTGAAATGGAGGGAGTAATATTTCTGCTTTGTCACCTGTTGAATTATTCTCTCATTTATTCCATAAAAATTTACTCAATAATATCTACTTGAGAAGTATCAACAAAAATTGCATAGCAAAATATGATTGGTGCAAGGTGACATATATAGCAAAGTTAAAGTATATAACTGGAATTTCGTAACAATGTATAAGAGCAGTATTTATGTATTACTATCACTTAAGTTTACATTCAGATATCTGTTATTTGAATTCATTTGTAGCATTTGAAAATTGATTTATCCTAGTTTTACAAGATTGCTGCGAGTTTTGCCTCTTGATGCCTGTCATGAATCTCTCTTGACAGTCCGATACATAAAATATCTCATAATAACAGATTTGGTTACGAGTTATTCATCACTTTTAGCTTATAAGGATCCACTTTTCCTTTTTAAGTTTTACTTCCTTCGTTTCATAATAAGTGATGTTTTAACATTTTTATTTTATTTCAAAATAAGTGATATTTCAAATTATTAATAAGGTATTGCAGATGTTCTTTACCCGTATTTAAATTGACAAGTAATAATTGTGTTATTTAAATAATTGTGGATTACTATTGTACTTAAGAGGATAATTGCAGTTAGAAGTTTAACCATATCTTCTCATCTACATGTAAACTATATATATCATCAAGAAATATATTATTTAAATAGAACTTATTAAAGAGTTATATCCTTTTTTAAGATATTCGTGAAGAATAAGTTAGTAAAAATATATTACTTTCTAGAAATGATTAGTACTTCCTTCTGATCACTTTACTTATCACATTTTTTGTTTACACACCCCTTAGGGCCTGTTTGGAAAGTCATTTGGTTAATCAGAATTACACAGTATCGTAATTACTATGACCTGCTTGTTTGCCACAATGTAATTACAGTGTAATTACAAGTGTAATTACATATTTATATTAAATGCTTAGGACAAAAGTTAATTATCAAAAATAAAAAAATTAATATTTGACAAATAAGGGCCTTTACAAATAATATTAAATTAAAAATTTAAAATATATATTGTCTCTTAAAAATATCTTAACTAATAAACATATATGTTAAACTAATATTATAAAAAAAATAGATATATAGTTTTCAAGTTAGTATATTTTAATTTTATTAATCATTCATAAAAACATAAAGTACTTAAAAATCATGAAATGCATGTTTGACAAAAAGATTAATAGTATAAATATAATGTCATAGAATTATTCAAACATTTGACAAAAATATAATATATCAATTCTAACTGAAAAATGAATGACATGCAATGTGGAGATAGCATGTTAATACTACTAAAGCAAATAAATTAGAATAAAAAATATAACATAAACTCAAAATTCAAATAAAAAAAAGTTAGCATAATACTCTTTTATCAAATTTTTACATAATTTGAATAAATATATTTCAAAAGAAAAGTAAAAGTTAAGTCTATTTTTTTTTTACGAATCAAAAAGTTAAGTCTATGACTTCACTCAACAATGAATTCTTCTTTAATTTTAAAAAAATAGAATAGTAAAGAAGGAATGCTAAATGAAGAAAATAATTAAAAAATAAATAATACGAGCAATTGCATGGAATCTAAAAAGTAAAGACTGAAAAATGAGAAGTAAGGAAAATAAATATAAATAATATAAATTAATAATATATAAAAAAGAATTTAAAAAAAATTAAAATGAAAAGAAAATTAAAATTAAAATTAGAAGGAAAAAATTAAAAAGTAATCTTGTAATTACAGCATGTAATTACCAGCAATTCACACTCTCCCCGAGAATTGAAGAGTGCAATTATCTCCTTCCAATTACACTCAATTACCTGCTAACCAAGTAATTATTTGGTCAACCAAACAGGTCAAACAATGTAATTACACCAAATTCAATATTCAGGGGCTTTCCAAACAGGCCCTTACGAAAAACATTAAGTAGAGGATAATTTGACAAAATTATTCTTATTTATTACTACAATCAATTTAATACTTTCTTATTTTGCACTACATTAACATCTCTCCATATTTATGACTGAGGTAAAAGTGAAAACAAATAATTAATTGTGTCTTGATTTTCTAAAATGTCAAGTATTTCCTCCGTTCATTTTTACTTATCACTGTTTCACTTCTCGAGGTCAAACTACATGAACTTTAATCAATATTTTAAGATGTATTTTTGCATCATATTAATATGAGAAAGATTGCAACTTATAGTATTTTTCGAATAGTTTTCGACCATCTAAATTTTAAATTTAAAATATTAAATTAATCTACTTCAATTTAGCTTTGAAGTTTAGTCAAATTAATTTTCGTAAAGCAAAATGTAACCAGTAAAAATGGACGGAGGAAGTATTTTAGACCATCTATATTTAGTAAGGATGAAAAGTAAAGTGATCCGGAGGAAGTAATTTATTAAGGGATACGTCGCCATATATTTTAGAACGAAGAAGTATTTTCTACTCCCTCATCCATCCTTACTTGTCTACTATATTAAAAATAGTTATCCAACTTTAGTAGTCCAGTTTAAAAAATCAAGAGATAACTTATCAATTTGTGTTTATTTTACACTTACCATTAATTATAGTCATTTTTTCAATTCATTTTTTAAAATATTAAATTTATTATATTTAAAGGGTGATATGTAAAATTATCATTTTATTTATTGCTCTTTAAGGAGTGTGGCAAGTCAATAGTGGACAAATATAGAGGAATAGATGAAACAATAATGCATACATTAGCTTTGTGTATTACTAGTACCTTGTTTGGTACACTTTTTCAACCTATGTACTATACACTCTATTTGATATTAAGGAGTGTATAACTAATACATGAATTCATGGTATTAATAATGCAATGGGTTTTAGTCCAACAACCGGATCGATTACAAGTCATCTCCTAGCCTTCTTCCCTTATTTTGCATGCATTGGCATGATTAAAGACACAAATGCCTCTTCAAAACCTTTTCACATCTTTTTCATCATATTTGTGGAGGGTATTATTGTAAACCTCTTTTTTTAGAAATTATGCAATACATGTTATTTTTAATACACCAAACCAAATACTGTATAAGAAAAATCTCAGCATAACTAATGCCAGCATTACTAATGTAAATATTACTAATATACTATGGAGTCGTTTGGTAGAGTGTATAAGAATAATGCATAATATGGTGTATTAGTTATGCTGAGATTTTTCTTATGCAGTGTTTGATTTAGTGTATTAAAAATAACATGCATTGCATAATTTCTAAAAAAAAATTATTTACAAAAATACCCTCCACAAATATGATAAAAATGATGTGGAAAGTGTTTTGAGGGACAATTGTGTCTTTAGTCATTCTAATGCATGCATTAGAACCTATTGCATTACTAATACATTGAAATCCATCGTATTAGTAATGCATAGCTCAATACACAATAGAGTTATACATAGGTAGAAAAATCATACCAAACAAAATATTAATAATACACAAAACTAATACATGCATTAAATTTTCTAATACACTCTACCAAACGGCCCCTATATGTTGTATTGTTGTTGTACACCCTACCAAAGGATTTAGAGATATTACACCCAAACACAAACCAAGGTCCAAAAGACACATGGCAAAAGAAAACAAAAGGGTGATGACTTTGTAGCTTTACTCCCTTGGGTTAGAATGCATATCAAAATCAGACCTTCTAATTGGCTTAAATCTGAATAGCCCTTATCCAATATCCTTATCTCCACCACATATCATCTCAATAATATTAACAAAAATCATACTCGTCTCTTGTCACACCCACACTTGATTCCTTCACAAATACTTGTCCATTTTCCTCCAAATTCCTCAATGGCTATGGCAACTCAAGCTTCCCTCTTCACCCCTGCTCTGTCCGCCCCCAAATCCTGTGCCCCATGGAAACAATCCCTGGTATCCTTGTCCACTCCTAAGCAACTCAAATCCGCAGTGCCACGGCCCATACGGGCCATGGCAGAAGAAGCCGCTGCTACCAAAGAAGCGGAACCCGCTCCAGTGGGCTTCACTCCACCACAACTTGACCCAAACACACCTTCCCCGATCTTCGGTGGCAGCACTGGTGGACTCCTCCGCAAAGCCCAAGTCGAGGAATTCTACGTCATCACATGGACATCACCTAAGGAACAAATCTTCGAGATGCCAACTGGTGGTGCAGCAATCATGAGGGAAGGTCCAAATTTGTTGAAATTGGCTAGGAAAGAACAATGTTTAGCGCTTGGTACTAGGTTGAGGTCAAAGTACAAGATTAACTACCAGTTTTACAGGGTGTTCCCGAATGGTGAGGTACAATATTTGCACCCCAAGGATGGTGTGTACCCGGAAAAGGTCAACCCTGGACGTGAAGGAGTTGGCCAGAACTTTAGATCCATTGGAAAGAACAAGAGTTCTATTGAAGTCAAGTTCACCGGCAAACAAGTCTATGACTTGTAAGGTGATGAATGAATGCTTATATGTGGCTTTATATATTGTAATTCTTAATCATTTTGTGATTATGTACTGCATCGTTTTCATGTAATTTTTATTTGACACTACAAATACACCATGGATCTTGTTAATTCTCTCCCTTTTCCTCCATCCGTTTACTTTTAATTGTCCACTTTCAACTTTGTATTATTTTACTTTGATATATACTCTAAGTCTTGGGAAATAAGTAATTAATGTTGAGGGTAAAACAAAATAAAAAATAATTGTGTTTTTTTATATGTTAAGAGAGGAGAGATACGAAGAAGGAGAGAGACGGGTAAATTGAATATCATTCAATAATGTCTACAGGTCACAACACTGTTAAAAATATATTAGCTTAACAGTGAGCTTAACCAATCCGGAAAGCTGTTAGAGATAGTTTGGTACGCGGATTAAATTATTATGAAATTATAATTTTAGGACTAATTATCCTACTTGAGAGATGGGATAAAATAATCTCAAATTGTATGGGATAAGTTGAAATATCTCAAGATAAATTTATACCGTTTATCAAACATAGTATAGATTTTATCTCAGGCTTAATCTTGAGATATGCCACCTAATCTCGAGTACCAAACGACCCCTTAGGATTAATTTAACAGTAAAGCAACAGTTAACAGACTAACAACACTATTACAACTAATTGTAGGAAATATTAACAAAAAAGACTATACTATCCTTAATGATTAATTCTAATCCTTCTCTTTAATATTCCCCCTCAAGATTGGTGCTATAAAAATAATAAACACTCCTAACTTGCAATTGAGATATTGGTGTTGAATCTTGGTATGATCTTTTGTTAGGATGTCTGCTCCTTGCTTGGGATGTATTGAGTTTATACTTTTCCTTGTTTAATTTTTTCTCTAATGAAATGGCATTTATTTTAATGTGTTTTATCCTCTCATGATAGATTGAGTTAGCAGCTATTTATATAACTGATTTGTTGTCACAAACCAGATTAATTGGTACGGTGATCTTGACTTCTAAATCTTTCAGTAGACCAAGCAGCCAAATAAATTCAGACACTATAACCATGTTTCTGTATTTTGCTTCTGCAGAACTTCTAGAGATTGTAATCTGTTTTTTTATTTCCAGAATACCAAGGAGTTCCCTAGTTTGATTAGATACCTTGATACAAACTTTCTGGTGTGATCAGCACATGCTACCCAGTCAACATTACAGAATGCGGTGACTTTCTCTATAGTATTGCTAGAGATGAGAATACCTTATCCAGGTTGAGACTTGATGTACATGACTATTCTTAGAGCAACCTCCATATGTGATTCCTTAGGTTGCTGAAGATATTAACTTAGGGGTCGTTTGGTTGGGAACAAGTTATCCCAGGATTAGTTATCCCGGGATTAACTATCCTGGGATAAGTTATCCCACCATATATATAGGATAACTTATCCCATCACTATGGTATAAATGGTGGGATAAGTTATCCCAAACTTAGCAACCAAACAAGATATCAAAAAGTTATCCCTAGACTATTTTTTTATCCATGACTATTATTTCTATCCCTCATACCAAACGACCCACCAATTTGGTATAAAATTTAAAAATTTATAGTGTATTTGTATCTGATATACATTGTATCTGTGCGTGTTTTGAGTAATCCTCTTGATGCTAGAAACGTCTTTAGCCATTGATGAACTTGGAAAATGTTTGATGTAAACCCTAAATCAATTTAAAATTAAGGGATTATTAAAGTTAAAAACTTAAGAATGATAACATACAAAATACAAATACACAAAATATTACAAAATGATAACTTAAGAATGTTTGATACGGCTTATACTCCCTGCCATTCTTGTGTTTGGTACGCAGACAAAAAATATTATCCTAAGAGCGTTTATATATAATCTAGACAAATATTATGAAAGATGGAGTAGGAGTAGGAGTGTGGGATGGTGGGGAAAGAGAGCTACGGAGATGGAGGTGAAGATAGGTGTGTTGGAAGACATAATAAATGTGGAATGAAACTTGTGAAACTTATTTTTCCTTACTTCCACAATCCCTAGTTATTTTTCTCATTTTTAAGAAATTTGTTTTAGTCGAAAAAAAAATATCCAAAAACTTTAACTAATCAAATATAAGAAAATTGATTATTTAGTTTAATATTTGCTTAGTTATTCGGACTGTCATGCCGCATTATTAAGGAAGGGAACTTCCAAAATAAGAAAAGAGGAAGTAAAGGAAAATAACAAAAGTAAAGCTAAAATTGGCATAGCCTGTTAACGTTGTAAATGCAAAGTCGAAATGTTCAAAGGACCAAAACAAAGTAGTGTTGGCTTAGACTTTCTGGTGAAAAAAACTGAGACCACACACACCAATTTGGTGTAAAAATTTAAAGATCAAGGCAACCTTTAGAAAAAGGACTAAACGAATGCATACCATATATGTTCTAGAAAACCATATTTTTTTGTATACTGAAATAGGTGATGATGGGTTGACCTTTCAAGTCATAGTAGTCATTTTATCCGATTTACTTTATATGCCAAAAGTATCCTTATGTCAATGTTTAGAAGGAAATTTACCCACGTATATTGTACCCTTCGAATATGATGTCTATGGTTCGAGCGAGCTAAGCTAGCTTATATTAAAGGCGTTCCGGCACAAGTATATTGTTAAATAAGGTTATCTATAATACATAAAATGTTTAAGATTTCTAAATATTTCTTCAAGTTATATATGCATAATATATATATGATGCACTCTTGATGAAACCTATTTTGATGCCTGAGGGCCTCTTTTCTTTATGGTTTGCTTAAGTCATATAGTTAATACACGACACCGTGTGTCATCGTACGTATGCTGAATCACTCATGTTATGATTTTCTACATTTTGCTAAAACTACATTATCTTTAGTAAATGCCAAGCTTGTTGGATGCCAATCACAACCATCCAGTTTTGGATCGTGACTAACTCAAATTTGGAAATAACGCAGACTCGACTTCTTCTATCGTGTGTACAATTACATGACCTTTAAACAGCTGTAACCAACACAGTTTTCGTTGGAAAGTCCCCTTTAAGATTCATTGATGCGACGACTCTTAGATATGAAAATACAGTACAGAATTATTATGAGATTAATGTCATTCGATTATTAACTACTCCCTCCGTCCCATTTTATGTGGCATACTTTGACTTGGCACGGTGTTTAAGAAAAAGAGGAAAACTTTTGAAATTTGTGGTCCAAAATAATTCTTGAACATTTGTATGGTTGCAAATCATTTCATTAAAGGTAAAAGAGGAATTTCAAAGTTAAATTTTTTCTAATTATAGAAATATGACATTCTTTTTGGGACGGACTAAAAAGGAAAGTATGTCACATCAAATGGGACGGAGGGAGTAGTAAGCAAACTATAGCTGATATTAATGTTTACAGATCTTCTCATCTTTTTTGGGTTGGATGTGTTAGTTCAGTCTACCATATATAGTCTGATGGTAGAAGCTTAAAACTAATATAAAATAAAAGCAAACAAATAAGTATAGAAACAAAGCAGAAGCTTTTATAATAAAGTGCAGTTCTAATTGTTAGATTCCTGATCTTACACTAGAAATGGCATCTAGGAAGAGAAATGACTTAATTACTAGTTCATTATGGTCACATAAATTTGGAGCACAAGAACCATCATTGAACTGCGGAAGGATGATAGAGATAACAATGGAATGCATTTGCAAAACTACTGTATGGACTGATCAGCTTGCAAGTGCCTTGATATCGCATCCTCTGCTGAAAGAAACAACAAAATTATCAGGAACTGAAGAGTGAGGCCAGATATCTCAATAATCGATAATCTCCACAAACTGTCCAGTACAAACAGCTGATTTGGAATGGAGTCGAGGAAAAGGAAGGAAATTTCGTTTAGGTGGATACTTTAACCAGTGATGCTGACAGAACATGTCAATCTTGATCTACATATGAGAAAAAGAAATGGCTCCAGAAACACCGGAAACATTTTCAGTCATTGAGGCTCCATGGATATCATACTCATATGTAGACTTTTAAGTCAATAGAGCAAAAAGATACGAATTATATAGGTAGGATTTAAGCTCCAAACAGGAGCACATTAAGAAAAGGGAACCTCAATACTGGAACATCTATTGGTTCTATGTAAATGGAGAATCTTACAGCACTATTAAGCAGAGGAAGAGACACGCTCGCAAACACCAGGCAGCCATCCTTTGAAGAATTCAACGCCATCCATCGGTGGAGGAGATAAGGCACCAAGTGGTGTAACAGTTATCTGTAATTAAGGTAAATAACATGTTAATGATGAGCCATTAGCAAAAGTCATCAAGTAACTTCCATCAGGTAAATGAATTTCTACATACATATCCTTGTCGAAGGAAAGAGTAATCACCACCGTCTTCATCCACTTGTTCTCCCCTGACCTGGGAAAAGATATAACATAATAAATTTAGTAACTGTAGGCAGACATCTTACCCAAAAAAAAGAAAAACTGTACAAAGACAATTAAAATGAAGCAATCCAGATTAACCTGAAAATGCTATATGTCCTTGAGTAAATAAGTTGAACCCATAATAAACAAACTGTAAGACCTTGAGTAGATAACTTGCTTTTTATTGCAAAAGAAGAATAAACAACAGAGAACTCCCTCAGACAGCCATCTCAGTGGGATGGGAAGTAAAACTGAATGGAAATTAAATGAAAAACGAGAACCTATGACTATTTACATCAAAAAGTTCCTCAAACATACAAATATCAAAACTAAACTTTCCTTATACAAATTTTTTAGGTTTATTAGCAACCCATTCTGTTCATCAAAGGATTTTTCCTTCTTGGCCTCTTCTTCAGAGAGAGACAGATAAAAGGCACGTATAATCTACAGTGCACTGATTCAAGGAAGAAAACCTAGAAGAAAATGCTTCAATCCTCTCAACCCCTATCCTCCAAAAACAAGTGGACAGGAAAAAGAACTTAAGATAGAGAATAAGCTGAAAAATAACATGGAGGGTAAGATGTCCAACATTGTAAATGAGACCAGAAAAGGGTATTCTGTAGCATGAGAAGGACAAATGATTTGAAAAGGCAACAATTAGCAGGGGAAGAAATATATTCGTGTGGTAGCATGATCGAAACTTTAGCAAATAAGTACTAGATAGAGAAAGAGATAATTACTTCTCTCTTAAACAATAGGTGTTCTTGTTCTGTGCTTAAGGTGCTCTCTTCCACACATGCTTCTTTGTTAGCTGATGAATCCATTGTCATTGTGGATAACATTCTTCCTCCTCGTGCTTCTGAAACAACTTGCCTCCATCCCATTTTGAAAATAGTCGTCCCTTGCTTGGTCAGGCGATAACCCTATCAATATAACAATCAATATCTTTTTTGAAGTCAATAGCATATCTCTAGTTTGGAAATTGTTGAATTATGTGGCCATCTCAACCAAAACCTTAGGCTGTTTTGAAGTCAATGGCGTATCTACTTTGGCAACTGTTGAATTGCGATAGAGAGAGTTGTTATGTCTCAACTAAAAGCTTAAGTCGTTAGAGAGAGTACACTTAATCATATTATGTCCCAAGTCTAAACAGGCTCCCTCGCATGCAGGTTTGATTCTTTTTTCTCATGGGCCAAGCATGTGGAATGACGACAAAAATTAGCTCCAATCATCTTAGGATTTCTATAAGGTAAATCAAAAGATCTTCTATACTCCTTTCACTATTTTGAAATAATCTCCTATTTCTTCTTTCCAAACTCTATGTTAACGGCAATGGTACAAAATTTATGTTTGGTTTACCTTGTGATTGGCAACATCGGCTGGCACATCTATGTTAAGAAAGCAATTTTTAGGATAAGTATCATTCTTGATCTCAGCCAATATAGCTGTAATGATTGGGATGCAAGCTTCAGCTGCCAATACGAAATCATCAACCTTGGATTTTCCACCAACCCTGAAGTTGACAAATCACATTGAAGAAGGAAGAATTAAAAAGTAACTCGTCTTTGTGCTAACCCGAAGTCAGGATAATGTGATGTACTATACCATTCATATGACAATGAGACAGAAGGAACACCATTGAAGAAAGCCTCTCGGGCACCAGCCACTGTCCCTGAGTAAACACTGCATCACCAACAATAGATCCATTAACATTAAGCAGACCCTGGTTTTACTATAATACAAAAAGGTAAGTCTGCTGACTTTTCATTAGGAGCAACATAGAAACTTAATTAACATTTGAACAACTAGAAATAAAGAATTGGCAAGGAAGCAAGGCCTAAGACCTTCTAGATGAAGGTCTTGTGTAGCATTTTCAACCCACATCACCAAGCATTGTTGGCACTGTACTCTATGGTTTCATAGATCCATGGGAGGTGCATGATTAAAATTGTGAAACTTGGTTCAAGAAAGATGTTATAAAATTAGTACTAATAGCTGAATAAGAATTACTGCAAATCAGAACAAGAGGTAATAATTGACCAATTCATGTAGAAGGATCTAAAGGCTAGATATAGAAGTTTTACTAACATGTGATAACCGCAATTGCTACCCATATTTATACCGCTGAGAACCTGCAAGCATGAATTGACATGAATACACAGTGTAATGCGATGATTTATATTAGACTTTAGCACACATGTAGCCTGCAGGAAAAGCTCCAGTGCAAAATATTTAGACATCTATAGCATGGCACAGCATTAAGTAACAAAAATAGGTCCAACAGAAAACCCTAACGGCAAATGAATTGTTAGCCAGCTATCAGAAGTATCAGACAGAGGTCTATATAGCTAAAGAGTACCAAATGACATACACAAATTCTGATCTCCCACTGTGACCCTTGTTCCAGATTAAAAGAAGTATCATCCCAGTAGGGAGCTAATTCACACATATTAGATGCATCATTGTGTATGTTCGGTAGTTTTCTTTGACCTTTTAATGGTTTACCCTTATTTACAAAGGTATTTTCACATTAATTTATTTTTATCTCAAAATAAATTCACTAGTGAAACCATAGTATTTCCTCTTGTTTAGCTAGAAAGCAGTAAAAGTTATTCAACTTTTTGAGAAATGGGGATAGTAAATGAGGAAAATAAGTTTCAATAGCCATTTTTTTTTAAAAAAAAAATATATTTATTTACTACACACACACAACACACATTGACAAATAGTTTGAGCAACAACTGGTGAAGCCCAGTACTTCGGAAGAATTCAAAGCAATTAAAATTTTAAAACCCTCCAACCTTGCGAACCCAACAAAAGCAAATACAATGAACTTGCAAGATTTTAGTTGCCGTTACAAGGAAGAAGGAAACAAGAACCAAAAGCAACTTCTTCTTTTTTATTTTGATAAGGGAACCAAAAGCAACTTTTGACTTTTGTATTTGATGTATAAAAAGTAATTTTACTTTTAAATGTAAAATTAAGCTAAATGAACTTTTCTCTGTTAAAATAGAAACTTCCTATGAACATATATGTGACGACTGAAGCTAAGCGCTATATGACTACATCATAGGGAGGCAGAATAACTTGTCAAGTATTAGTATCAAACGCTACCAGATCAGGTACAAAGGGGAAGAGCACTTTGGAGAGCCCGATGGAAGTGGAGTCTGCTGGGGTTCCTGCCAAAAGGAAAACAAAGAGTACGAGGGAGAGAGATTTATGACAACCATTTATGAGAGTATCCCGAAAAACGTTATGCTGAGCAAGCAGTATTATTCTGAAAAATCAGGAGTTACATTTCAAACTATAAAACATGAAGAAAAAACACTAGAAAGATGTCAATTTCCTTCCCCAACACCAGATGAAAGAAAAGATGTCAATCCCCCATGTTTCGTACAGTAAGTTGAAGATCAGTACAAAATCGTTGCTTCCCCCTTTTTTCTCCTTTTGGTAAAGTAAAGCAAGAGAATTATCAGGCTCCCCACCTGGAAGTGGGGTTTGAACAAATAACAGAGTTAACTGAACACAAATTTCAGAATTAGTTAATTTCATACCAGAATTTTGTGAAATGAAGAGCAATCTAATACTATATTTGCGGATGACAACATGTTAATAATATAGTTTGGCATTAAAGGAAAGTGAATCATGAATCCCAGATCTTTCTACCCGATGGTTCAAGTTCACAACACAAATGTATGAAATGATTTATGATTTTAAAGCATTGTGATAACCCATCAAATAACCATTTAATAGTCACCGTTCAACATAGACCAGAAAATAGGATAAACAGGAGATAAAACTTTAACTAAGCTAATTCTAGAACCATGAACCTAGAAAAAACTACAGTTGGCTACTATATTTGAGATTCAAACAGATCATGAAAATTAGCTTATTTAAGACCCTGACTAACCAGAAACTGCAAAGGATGTTGCTCCAGTGATGTCCACCTTCTTGACGGAAAGAGCGTGTTGCCATGAGACACAATGGCTAACAGCTGATTTTTCACTGGGAGAACATGAATAAGAATGTCATAAATATCATTATGGATCCAAATAGAGGTTTATAGGAACAAGAAAAATTAGTCTTAGACGTCAACAAATAACCAGAGTGAACAAAGGGAGCACAACAACAACAAGAACATACCTAGTGTAATCCCACAAGTGAGGTCAGGGGAGGGTGAGATGCATGCAGACCTTACCCCTACCTTTGTAGGGTAGAGAGGTTGTTTCCGATTGACCCTTGGCTAGAGAACAAAGGGAGCACAGTGAAGTAAATTAACAGAAAATGAGCTGCCCAGAACTTTGATGTATATTGGGTCTCTATTCTTTTTCTTTTTTCTTCGATAAGTCCATGACTTCATATCAGGAGTTGTGGTAGAGAATATCAAATATATTAATGGTCACAAATGTCTGTTGATGATCATAGTGGTTGTAAGCAAATATTAATGAAAGAATTTACATAGGCACTTGGGCAGAATTTATACCGACATACTATAAACATTGAGACAGGATTCATTAGGTTCAGACATAATCACATAACATGCCTTTTACTCAAGGAACACAGAGCAGAGAACTAAAAAGGCAATCCAGCTGACCCTTAAGATGAAATGGTTAGTTAGGATCTTCCCTATCAAAGTAACCTAAATGTCAAATTAGATACAGTGTGATCAGAATGTGTTCAGTATTAACTATAACAACCTAATAGAAGTTTGAACAAATAGATATTGTTTCCAGAGAATGGTAATACAAAATATAAAAGAAAATCCACAAATTGGAAAATCCAGCTTTACTATGTTGAAATTCAGTCTCTAATCTTCACGGAGGGAACATCTAAATCAAGCTTGAGGTAAGTTTTTTTCGCCCATAATATTATCAGATTCTATCCATCCCCATTTGAACAAATAAACAAAAAGAAATGGAAAAGAAAGGAACAAATTTATTTATACTTTATTGGTAATTGTGGGAACACCATTACTACTAGTACAACATACATATAATCAAACATTTCTTATTTGTCGGAGCCCAATTTCTTTATTTGTCAAACTTTACATGGTACTGGTGGCATTAAGTTTTCACCACCATAGCTTTAGCAATTTATGATTGTAGGTATTCCAACATGCTTAGCTGATAACCAGGAGTTTCTCTTCTTTTTTTTTTTTATAATGGTGATGTCCGGTCCAACCTGGAATCAGGAGCTGATCTAGGAGGGGGCAAGGGCGTTCACCCGAACCTCTTGGCAAAAAATTACAGTATATATAAGGTAGTGTTAGAATCCCTTGAACAGAAGACTAGAGGTTGGCTTAGTGGTTTAGCAGCAGGGGTGGAGCCAGCCTTTGGCTAGGGGTTCATCCCAGCCCCTTCGGTGGAAAATTATACTATTTATAATTATTTTTATGTATATAAAGTAGATGTTGAACCCTTTTCGACTAGTTCGTGTGTTTATTTCTTCAGAATTTGAACCCTCTTATGGAAATCCTGCCTCCGCCTCTGTGTAGAGATTCAAAATTTACCTTGAAATTCCAAGTTCAAATCCTAGGCACCTAGCCTAAAATCATCGAGTGTGATACAAATTGGGGGTATCAGGGTGTGTGCTACCTCTGGATTCCCACCAGCAGAGACATCCCATAACTCTAAACACCAAGACTTGACAGTAGTTAAAAACGACGAGTTTACTAAACAAATGACTAAAAGCCCTATTGCCCTCCTCGATTTCCCAAATTATCAAGGACATGTTAGTCAAAATAGGCTGGGAAAAACTTTTTGAAAAATAGTACTCGTATAAGTTTAAAATAAGGGGATGAGAATATAGAATTTCCAGAAGTGGAGCGATTCTCAATACAGTTAAAAAGTTAGTCCTATAAACCATCAACAGGTGCTGATCTTCACTAAAATACAAGCTAAGTAGTGTATAGAAACGTACGAATCGGGAGCACAAACGAGGACATTGAAGAGATTGGAGGAAACAAGGACGCTAACGAGAGATCTCAAACCAGGAGCATCAATTCCGTCATCATTTGTTACCATCACTGACGGCTTATACTCACTCCCATTCTCCATTGTTGCTCTATCCACTCTCGAATTGAATTTGGAGTTGAACAATCAAAATACTCTATGTACTAGTATATATAGAGGCAGAAGCAGAGCTAATCAAAATTATTCCAAATTAAATGATATAACATAGAATATAATTATCTTATTTGTCATCATTACTAAAAATAAATAGTTCATAATATTTAGTATTTTAAAAAATTAAAATATAATTAGTGATATATTTCTATCTTTTATTTTTAATTATACATATGATATAAAAAAGTATTAAATTAAAAAGAAGAATAAATAATGATAATTTGATCAAATTATTATTTATTTAATATTTTTTAGAAAAAACATATAAATAAAAAAAGTGACAAAATAAAATGATAATATTATATTTAGTAATTGACGGTATTAATTTATCTGGAGTACCAAATGACCCCTTGGGTAACAAGCCACCTGCTAGCCACTAGGGAAAAGGTAGAAAATTGCACATGTGGTTTCCACAGATTGATGGATATCCTAAGTATTATTTGGAATCTTCTTGCTTTTCTTGAATAAAAAAAACAATCTTGTCATGCTTTTGATTGGGCGCTCTACTTTTTGATCAAATGGATGAATAATGAGGTGGTCTCCACTTTACTTTTCTAGTAACTTTTACTACTTTTTCTTTCTAACTCCAGGGAAATTCACTACTTCAGCCACAGTTTTTGTCCTTCGAGTGAGCATTTTATGGTGAGCACTTTATGTATCTTATTTAATGTAATAATTTATAAATGACATAAAAATATAAATTATACTAGGCAAGCTCGTGCGACGAGCTCATGACTGAACGACAGATGAAGGCTGAATACGATCTCAGGTCTATCACATAAGAGACTCACCTCCCAACCACTCAACCATGCTCTTGCTAGTAACTTTTGTTATTTTTATCTCAGTCTATATGGCATATAAATACAATTTGAATTTCGATAGTTAAACAGTTTAATTTTAGGGAAAATTAAACAAAATGGCCACTCGGCCATAATGTTTACCAAAAAAATAGCATATTTATAATTTACACAAGAAATGACCACTCAGCCTCCTCCTCCTCCTTCTCCTTCTTCTTCGTCTTCGTCGTCTAGTTAGTCGTCGTCGTCTTCTTCGTCTGCTGCTGATTCTTCTTCTTCGTTTGATGTTGCTTCTTCTTCATCTTCTTTGCTGTTGCTGCTTCTTCGTATTCTTCTGCAAATGAAATTAGGGCAAATATTGAGACAAAAGCTGACCTAAAATGCATACCCAGATGAGAATATGAATTTAAAGAGTAGACATTCAAAGTTTGGAGAAGAGAGAATTCTGAATACTTGTGAAGGAGCGGATGTTTCTCCATTGTTGGAACTAAAGAGATGAAGAAAGGAGTCTTTTGGAAATGTTGAGAAAAAGCTAAATATCTCTTTTGTTCTTGAGCTAAATGACGAATTTGCCCTTGAAAAATAATAAAATTTCAAAACGATCCTTGGTCATCCCATTTATCATGCTTCCATCGATCTGTAAATTTTCAATTTAAATTTCAAAACTCATTGTTAAAATCTCAAATTCCTTAACGAAAACAATAAGTAAGCGAAATTACCAACATGCAACACTTCAAGAATCCAAAAGTAATCACAAATAACCAAGAACAGATAGAAATGCTGATATGAATGTTAGAAACGACGAAGCAGAGTTCAAACTGATACGAATTCACACCCAAAATCTATCGTAACCAAATAATACCTTGAGGGCAACGGTGATCCAAAATATTTTAGAATGAGGTGGATGGAAAAGGGGAAAGAATTGAAAGACGTATGTGTGCCTCCAGTTTGGAGGAGGAGGTAGCACATGGCAGGGTTGAAACATATGTTTACAGTCTAACCACAAAATAAGATGTATTTACAGAAATACCCTTGAACGATCAAAAGCCTTCACTTATTAATTAGTAGAAAAATACATGTTTATACACTATTTATACAATATCGATATATTACATAATTATTTATACAATATCGTTACACGTTTAAATATCATTTATACAATATTGATACACGTTTATACATCATTTATACAATTTTGATACACTACATAACTTTTGTACAACATCGATACACGCTTATACACTATTTATATAATTTTGATAAATTACATAATTTTTATACACTATCGATACATTACATTTATTATATATATATATATATATGCGGCTATTTTTTTTTGTAATTTTTTTTTTGTGGCTAGTTCATTCTTGGGCTATTTTTTTTGTAAAAAAAACTTGGCTATATTTATTGTAAACTAATTACTTTATTGTACATATTTGAAATTATCCCTTAATATTAATTGTGAATTGAAACATAGAATTTTTTCAATTTTTTAAAATAAAATTTACATATTTAAAAACTACGTAAAAAATACAATAAATTTATATTAATTAATAATTTAAAATATTATATTTAAAAGATATGTAAAAAATTGTGGTAAAAAAAATAATTTAATTGAATCTCAAAATTTAAAAGATACCATATAAATTGAGATGAAAAGAGTATTTTTGAGGGGATTCGATTAAGTTAATAAAAAGGACTAATTAGGATAGAGTGATACTTATCATCTCACATGATCTTTGATTATCTACTTTTTTTTTTTTTTGGTATCGGATGTTCCCAAAGGTACAGTGATCTAACTTCTGCATTAATAAAGGTGATTTGGACATGTTCAATTTTTTAAATAAAAAGTAAAAAGTATAACTTTTTTGTATGATATCTTGAATAAAGAAGTTTTAGTGCTTATTTGGCCATACCTTATAAAGGGACCTCAGTTATACGTATGTGAATTCCAGCAGAGAACGCACAAGCTCTCTTTTTATCTTCTTAATTGAAGATAGTATTTAACTTTCCACAATTGTTGTTAGTACCAAACGAATCAAAAAGTTTGTGCACTATAATAATAGAAAAGAATAATTATGTACTCCTTCCGTTTATTTTTACTTATTTACTATACTAAAAATAAATGTCTAACAATACTTATTTAATTTATGAAATCAAGAGATAACTTTGTACTTAATTCCTAATTTTTCCTTATCATTAATTATAGTCATTTCCTTATTACATTTTTCAAGACATTGTATTTATCATATGATAAATTATATAAAGAACTAAACATCCCTACCATATCTACTATTTCTCCCATCAGTTTATTTTAATTACTTTATATACCACATCTTATGAGAAACTTCCTTATTTATATCAGACATATCACCAAAGCAGATCTCTTCTCCAACGACGTAAATCACGCTCCTCTCAAATTCATCTTCTTTCACCTCTGTCAATTCTAACCGTCCATTTTTCTTCACCGCACGAAGGAATAAGAATGTCGCATGCAAATGAATTCACTTTTGGTATAGAATAAATGGGCGAAAGCCCGATGCAGCAACTTGCGAAGGGTTGTGCTTTGCTACTTGGTTGGGCTTTCCATCTTGGCTTAACGACGATAATGGCGGCAGAAACTTCTTCTTTTCTTTCTTCTCCATATTATTGGTACAATTTGATTTCCTAAAAACAAAGCTAATTCATCAGGATAATTATCATGATACCTAGATCCTCAATTTGATCATCTACTATCCTCTCATCAGAGCTCTCGAAACCTAGACTCTCTGTACAAGACATCAGTCCATTAACACTCTCGCCAACTTCGTCTAAGAATCTTTCACTGTATGAAATTTATTTTGGATGCATCAACTTAATACTGAATTTTGGATATAATGTATGAAATTGGTACTGGATACATCCCAGATACATGTATCAAAAGTATCTGTGCACTAAAATTTATATTGGATACATCAAATTAATACTGAATTTACTGTATTTTGGATATAATGTATAAAATTGGTATCAGATACATAAAATTAATATTATATATATATAAATATATACATAAAATTAATATTAGATACATACAAATAAATACATGAAATTAATATTAGATAAATATAAAAAGATACATGAAATTAATACTTGATACATATTAAAATATACATGAAACTAATACTTGATACATATTAAAATATACATGAAGCTAATACTAGATAAAGAGAAAGGAAATGGAGAGGAGCCAAATCCAAATTTTGCGTAAGAAAAAAAAATAGGAAGAGATTTTTTTAACTATATTTATTGATAAGATAATATATTGCTAAGATTGTGAGACTATAATTATTTTTGGAATCAAATATATAATAAACCATGATTAGAGATTACTTTGATCAATTAAATTTTAACCATTAAATTTAACTTATGCTATGTGTCACCTATCTAAGTAGGAACTTGGAGAAAATGGAGAGAAAGAAAATGGAGAGGAGCCAAATTCAAATTTTGCTTAAGAAAAAAAAAGTAGGAAGAGACTTTTTTAACTATATTTATGGATAAGATAATATATTGCTAAGATTGTGAGATTATAATTATTTTTGGAATCAAATATATAATAAACCATAATTAGAGATTACTTTGATCAGTTAAATTTTAACCATTAAATTTAACTTATGCTATGTGTCACCTATCTAAGTAGGAACTTGGGGAAAATGGAGAGAAAGAAAATGGAAAGGAGCCAAATCCATATAAAATGATACATTAGATGAAAAGTAATCAAATTATAAAATCAAGATATACATGTTTCCGTCTTATATTAATGAAATTAATGAATTTATTATTTTTTAAAAGTAATAAAATGAAATTAATTAAACATATATACATGCCTTGATTTTTGCCTTATATTAAGAGATTTGGTTAATTAAAATTTTCATAATTAGTTGTCCATGCATCTTGAGATACATACGATCAGCGTGAATATGCATATATCCAAAGCATGAAAAGCGATAAAAATATAATTAGGTAAACTAGTGTTTAAGGGAGTAATTGAGCTTTAAAGATGTGAGTTTTACATAAGTTACCCTTTATTATATTCAAAAAGGTGATATGGTAAAATTGCTCATCTATTTATAATTTTTTAAAAAGTGTGCAAAATTAATAATGAACAAGTAAAGTTGGACAGTGAGAATAATATAAAAAGGAGATTGCTTAGAAGTGCAAATGAAATAAGTGTGATCAGTGCAAACTGAAATAACTGTGATTAAGTGCAAAATGAAATAAGTGTGATTAAAAAACTTTTGATATTTTTATCAGTTAAACAATAGTGTATTCCCAAGGAAAATAAATTCTATGGAAATGAGAAAAGCAATCTGCATATATTTGTGATTTCTGTATTCTTTTCTCATTTACTCTCTCCAATTTAAAATAAGTGAATTTAAGCACTTTTTCTTTGATCCAAAAGAAATGAATTTTTTCAAAGTCCAAAGAGGTTAATTATTGGGAAAATTACATAACACACCAATATTAGAGGTCTATTTATGCTCCATGTTTATAATTTAAATCAATTACGTTTCTTGCCAATTAATCAAAACTATTGGTATAAAGCCTCTCCTTCTCCCATCTATCTCTCTCGTCACTCTCCTCCCTCTCTCCCAATTTCGCTGGCCACTCTCCTCCCTCTCTCCCCTCTCCCTCTCTCTCGCTGCCTCTCTTCCCCCCTCCATCTGTTTCTCTCCTTTTCTTTAAACATGGGACCTTTTTTCAACAAAATTCTCAAATGATATATTTGTATTTGTATATAACATATATGTATAACACAAAGAGAAGAGAAAGAGAAATTGTATTAGTTGATATGAATTATATTTTCTATTTATTGATACGAATTGTATTTGTATTCGTTGATACAATTGAATACAAATTGTATTTCATTGCTACGAATTGTATTTGTATTTGTAATATGTATAATACAAAGAGGAGAGAAAGAGAAATTGTATTCGTTGATACGAATTGTGTTTTCTATTTGTTAATACGAATTGTATTTGTTGATACAATTGAATACAAATTGTATTTCGCTTACAAATTGTATTTGTATTCGTTTATACAATTGAATACAATTTGTATTTCGTTGATATGAATTATATTTGTATTCGTTGATATAATTAAATACAAATTGTATTTCATTGATACGAATTGTATTTGTATTCGTTGATATAATCGTATTCGAATCAAAATTAGATCCAGCCAAATTCAATCGAAATACCACAAAAACAAATCAAATAGTATCAACACCAATTCGAGAAATTCCAAACCTCAAGTGGATGAAGCAGTATATATTAGATCGATCCATAACAAAGCTGATTTCTTCAAAACAAAATTCACCGCAGTCTCCGATTCAATTGATGCAAGGCGGGATCCAAACTTCGTCCTAGACAACATATATATTTCTACAACACCGCCGTCTCCATCACTGTCAATGGCAGCTGACGTCATTGTCGCCGGCGAGACAGGTCCGCAACACAAAATGCAACAGAAAGAGAAACAGAGAGTGAGAGGCGACCCTTTTTTCTTTTTTCTTTTTTTTTCTTGACATTTAAATTGTTGGTATGAATTGTAATTAGCAAACTGTTGGTATAAAAATTCAATTAATTTTAATTGAGCTGATATTTTTGAAATTTACTCTTAATTATTTTTCCCAAAGTAACCGTTCTCTAAAATCATTTTGGCCACAATGGCTCAAATACCATAATAATGTCTGTTCACATTATAAACAAATTTATTTTTTGATATTTTTACCCCTCCTTAAATTAATAATGTCTCTTCACATTATAAACAAATTTATTTTTTGATATTTTTACCCCTCCTCCTAAAATTTAAAGAGAGATGCTAAATGACCACAATTATTTGGCCCAAATTTGGCCACAAATGTAAAAGGACCATATTAACCTTTAACCTTTTTCATTTTTTTTAAAGCAACATTAATGAGGCTCCATTAACACTCAATTACACTCATCATAATTACACTATTAATATTCAACCTTTATTTAAGGTTAGAAAACAAAAAATTTGTATATAACTGCAATAGGGTTTAATTCCTTTCTTTTTTTCAACATGGGTCTGTAATAGTGCTTTAATTTCTTCTACTTTTGTTACGCCTCTTCTCTCGTCTTATTCTATTTTCTTTTCTCTACTTACTTTTTTTTTCTTTTTCATCAAATTTTAAAACTATTTCTATTATACGATCACAATTCTTTATGATATTCTTAGATAAAATATATCAATGGCTATTTAATGTTGGACTTATCACATTAAATTTATTTATTTTTGTTATATAAAAGTTATATATTTCTAAAATCTACCACAAAAAAAAATTAACATAAAAGTCATTCAACTTTAAAATTTATCACACAAAAGTCAATCTTTCATTTTTTGTCACTTAAAAGTAAATTTTGATCAAGTTAACTAAAAAATAAATTTAACAATTTTGATATTTTATATCGAAAATATGAAATGACGCTACAAAATAAGTTAATTACATTAAAAATAATTTTAGAAACATCCCATAAAATTTTGTATCATAACACAAAGCTTGTTGGGGGTATTGAATATTATATTTTCTTTCCTTAATTTGATTTCTTGATAATAACTTTAACACACTTGTTGATCAGAGTTCACACAATTTAACTCTCGATAAGCAGAACGTGACAATAAGTTTGAGATTGAAAGAGCAATAATATAAGATCATAATTTTTTTATACTAATTTAAAAAATTATATTTAAAAAAATATTTAGATATGTAGTCTAAATTTATTTAAATATAATTACTTAATTAGAGAATTAGTTTAATATTTCTCATTTTCTTAGGAGTGAATTATTAAAACTTGTAACGACCGGACCCGTCGTTACTTTAAGAATCGCGAAATCAAATTATTTGGGGAAACTAATTTAAAGTACGTTTGTTTAAGTAGGGTGACGTAGTGGAAATTTCTGATTTTTTTTTAAATAATCCAGGCTGACGTCACTCCGCTATAGCGGTAATTATTCCGCTATAGCAAGACCGCCATAGCGGAGGGTTAACCGCCATAGCGGAGTGACGGGAGGCAGAAGCCTCAGAACAAGATTTAATAAAAGATGCTCTCCTCCTCAAGTGGAAAACATACGAGGGTTTCTCCAAAAAACCCCTCATGCTGCTTCAAGGCTAGGGAATCATGAGGAGGAGGGGTCATGGCTGGAGGGATACGGAACAACGGATTTCAGGACCATCGTTCAGCCAGGAACGTCTTCACGGAGCCAGAAACGCACGATTGCAGCTGCTTGGCGTCCAGGTAGGCTAGGTTTTCATGAGTAGTTAAACCTGTTTACATTCTGTATTCATCGTATAGCAGAATGGAGATTTCATGTTTTAGGCCTCCAGGCTCGGAGTCTGGTGGATTTGGTATTAGTTATGAGTGAGCTAAGGATTAATTGGATTGAGCTGTGGATTGAGTGTAGCTATTTTGGGTTGTTTATGTTGTCTTGGCATGCTAAAATGATAGGACTCAGGGACTGTGATGTCAGAAAAGTTTGGGGAACCGGGAATTGCAAGGACAACTAAAAGGGTATGAAAGTGGGAAACTCCTAGGTGAGGTTTCGGGAATGCTGAAGGCATGATAAGTAGTCGTTGTTTTGCTAAGGGCTAAGGGATGGTAACTCGTGTTGTTATTATCTATGTAAGTTTTGAAGTCAATGGGGTTGTTAAATTATGCTAAAAAAGGAGAAACCGTTCTTTATATGTAAATAAAGAGTGAGTGTGTTTAGTCTTCGGACGGAGGTCGAGATTAAGTTATATACCCGGGTGAGAGGGTAGGTGATGGCTTACGATTCCTGTGAATATTGTATATTTTGTATTCTTATCTAAGTGTTTGTATGAATTGCATTGCTTAGAGGAATTGTGTAGAATGTCTAAGGGTCCTGTTTTACAGTCTGTGAATTGAACGATGTGTTGCTTGTTGGTTTACAAGTTGTTTGTTCATTATATGACTGTGGATTGTTGACATTCGGTTGGCTCAGGTACCACGCCTGGTACGGGTATACTAACGGTTGGCACGGGTACCACGCCTGGTACGGGTATAACAAATGGTTGGCTCGGGTACCACGCCTGGTACGAAATACTAACAGTTCGCTCGGGTACCACGCCTAGTACGGGTTTATTTTACTGCATCAATGTATTGATATTGTTACATTGCATTGATATTGATGCATTGCATTGACTGTTATTGGTTCCGTGAGTGGACCGGGCTATTTTATTGAATTGTGATATTCGTTAGTGGTCCTTGAGTGATCGGAAATCCTGTTATATCTGCCGAGTTGGTCTTGGATTAGGCCGGGTTGTCTGTTTAACACTTAGGTGTTGTTTAGAGAAGATCCTAGGGTGGGTCCGGGCTATACGACAAGGGTTGTTGTTGGTTATGTTGTTGATTGTTAATCATAGTTATAAAGGTGGTTTACATGTGGTTGATAAACTAAGGGAATGGTTGGGAGTCTTACATGGTGTGACTAGCGGGTGATATCCTGGGAGGAATTGTCTAGGGACCCGGGGCAGGCCCGGGTATTTGTGTGTAGTGCCCTGGGTGTAATGGGTCTGGAATGACAGGGTCGGGGTTGTTCTGGATGCATAGTCATGGGAGTTGACTAGGTTAATGGTGAGTCAGTCAGAGTTGGATTTAATAGTTGTCCAAGGGTTGTGTGACTTGGAAAGTCTAAGGCTAGTGTGACTTGGGTAGTCTAAGCTTCGCGTGACTCGGAAGACCTGAGAGAGAGGGAGTCGGTAGTGGAGGGAATAAAAAGGGTTGAGGTAAAGGGTACGAGTAGACGACCGGTTGAGATCGGGTCGGTAAGGGGAAATGGTGAATGATGGAGTTATATTATTTATTTTCATGTTTTTCCCTATTCTTCCTATATGATGGTAGGAGTGGATTCGGATCAACCGATGATGACTACCAGTACGTGTGATTGTACTGACTCTACTCTTGCTATACATTTTTGGTATAGTCTGGTTGCAGGGCTGATGATGTTTTGTAGGTACATGATGATGGTGATCTCCAACAGCTTTTGTCCTTCGATTCCATGACGAAAGTTGTGTCTCTTTTACATGTTCTTTATAAATCTTGTAGTAGCGCTTGTACCTGTTTAGACTAGGTCCTAGGGAGGGTAATTTACATTTCTGAACTATTTTTTAGTTTTCAAATATTGTAATAACAAGGCTTTCATAATAAAAGGCGGGTTATTTTTCTACTTTCCATTTTCCGCATGTCACCTGTTGGACGGGTGGTGAGGGTTCATTTATCTAGGTGGTTAGAGTAGGCGCCCGCACGGCCCGATGGGTTGGGTCGTGACAGATGGTATCAGAGCCTAGGTTACCGGTCTCCCAGTACGAGAGCAAAGTGTCGAATAGAGTTCTACGGATTGGTGTGTTGACGTCCACATCTAATCTTTGGGAAGCTATGAAACATTCTAGGAAACATCTCCTTTATTTCATTATTTCATGCGGTTGTTTACTTGCTTATATGAGTTGAGTCCAATTGGTATCTCTCGATTCCAATTGGTATCTAAACGAAGTAAAGGATGTCCTTGTACTTCGGTTGCAATAAGACAAGCAAGAGAAATTGGAACCGGGAAGGTTCCAATTGGTATCTGGCCTAAGAGGCTGCGGTAAGACATGGATGATCGGCTAATGGCCATCCATGGGATGAATAAAAGGTGAATTTATGTAACTTGATTCTTGATGTGACCTGAAATGAAATGTTGTGTATTGCAGAGTTGTAGAACCTACTTGAAATTTTGTGTAGTTGGTTACCTTGATGTGAATTGTCATCTGCCGTGCATGTAGAGTCTGCAGAGGGTCAGTAAGTGGAAAACTTTATGTACCTAATGTTGTGGTAGGCTGTTAAATATTTTGATTTAAAAGAGTAGAACTGCATGTTGAAAAGGGCTTATCATTGGTTAAGATGATAAGGGATTGGGAACTGTGGATGTAGAAAAACTTCGGTTTCAGGACTGTCGGGACTTGATTGGGAACCATGGGAACAAATGAGTCATTAGTGTAATGGCAGGAAGGTATTGTCGGAAAATAATTGTTGTTGTGATTCTTTGTAATTGATAGTGTGTTATGCCTGATTGTGATACGTTCGATGCCATGAATGGTCTTGAGGGTGGTTTAAGACCATGGAGGGACTTACAGGTTTGGACAGTGGTAACCGGGAAGAGGGATGAGTGCATTTAGCTGAAAATCAATTTCTGTACTGTTTACCGTCAGGACCGCCATAGCGGACGGCACCGCTACAGCGCTCCCGCTATAGCAGATTTTTCTCCGCTATAGCAGATCCGCTATAGCGGAGTGGCATCCGCCATAGCGGAGATATGTGAGACAGAAAGCTTGCTCTGTATTCCCCTGTTTTCATTCCTTCCCGGGGTTAATATAAAAGCAAGTATTAATTTACGAATCACGGTGTAAATCAAGAAAAGCGTGCTATAACTAACATAGTGTGCATATAAGGAAAATTATCTAAAATAAGCATCCATGTGCGATAATAAAAGGGGGAAAGGGAAAGGGGAAATATTGTCTAACAAGCCCCAAACGGGGGCAACCGAAAGCAATAAGGAGTATCTAATAAAAGGGGGAGGGGGAGGTCCTAAGACTCATCATCGCTCAGGAAGGGAAACTCATGCCTATCCTCAAGCTCGAGTGTAGGCAGCTCATGTCCTGGGGAAACACAGGAGAACATGACTTTGATGGTCTTCCATATCCGGGCAAACATACGGTCCCGGGAGCGCCTCTACTTCTTCTCCTCTTCTAACTTCCTTCGGAGCGCAACAAAGTCCTGAGCAGTGAGGGGCGGGGCTGCACCTTCAGCAGCAGCAGTGTCTTCCATGAACCTCCTAACAACAGCCAAGTTCTCCTCTAGCTGGGTGCTGGTGACCGCGGGCTGGGGCTGGGAAGGGGCAGGGGCGTCATTATTATCATCATCATCATTGTCGGCCTCCTCAACCGGCTGACTGCTCCCGGCTTCATCCATCTTCTTCTTCTTCTTCTTGGAGACCACCATTACCCAGACAGGGTCAAAAGGGTCGTCTATAGCCACCTCTAAGTCAGTATGATCCTCAGGCACTCCAACTCGCCTGTATAACTTGGACACCAAACCCGGAAGATAAGGGCCCTTTCTGTGACCCCGGTAGAATTCCTTCCACTCGAAGATGATTTGCTCCCCCACATTCATGATAATGCCTTGCATGGCACAAACAATCACTAGAGCCCGAGTATAGGTCACGTTGGTCTTGTTACCCGATGGGCGGATCCTTCGAGACACCAAGTTGAGCCATATCCTAGCCTTCACAGAAAAAGTAAGTACTAGTGTTGCCCTTGGGGCTGACCCAGTAGACCGTATCCCTGCACGTCTCGTCCACTAGAGTGTCCCTCAACCAAGTCATGTCCCAGAGTCAGAACTTAGCCTCGTAGGTGTCATTGGAGACGTGAAGCACTCCAAGCACCTCATTGATAATATGAGCATCCACTAGAACTTCCATTCCTCGGATGCGAATGGTGGGGTTGGGCTCATCCCAACGGACTGTAGGGAGTATGGCATAGAACTCCCGTACCCAGCCCATCTGTGGGGGAGGAGGAGCTACTAGCAAGGACTTCCAGCTAAACTCTCGAACTTTACGGTGGAAAGCGGCTGCCTTCCCATCCACCCCGGTCATCTTGCAACCTCTCTCATAACAAATGTCCAGTCTCTGATAATCCAGGAACCGCTCCCGACTAGCTTCATCGGGAAAACGTTCATAATCGTACACGGGCAATTATCCTCCTCCAGCCATTGAAAGTATAACCTGTAATGTAGCAAGGAAAACTGGATTAGAACTCGATAAGGCATAAAGGATTTAGAAAAATGGGGAATTTTTTTTCTAAGTGTCAACTTGGGAAGCTACTGGTTCGCGACCTTCCGCTATAGCGGACGATCGTCCGCCATAGCAAAACAATATCCGCTGTAGCGGAACCGCTATAGCGGAGCCCAATCGCCAAAGCGGTATTCATCGTCCCCGAAGCTTCAAGGGGTGCAACAATGGCGCCCCTTGGTCCAAAATTCTGTTTTTGACACCCCAAGTTCAGATCTAGCTACCCAAAGTCCCCCATTACTGTTTTCTACGAATATTAGGGCATTATAACCCCTATAAATCGTCCAAATCACAACTCTTGTTCAAGAATAACCCTTTACATTCCACCCCATTTTGGCCCATTTTTTGCCAATAATAGTGTAATCCTTACGCCCAGAATGCCTTGGAGGCATTGTAAACGTAAGGGAAGCATCCATGCTTCGAGAATTCAACAAAATCCAACCAAAAGTTCTAAGTTTGAAAGCCCACTTCAATATACACCAAGGTTCCTAGTTTTCTACCATAATCATGTCTAAATTTGTGTAAGAAAGTAAGGAATCAAGTAGAAACGAGTCTTACCTAAAAATTTCGATGTCGAAAGCGAATTGATCGGGAGAGAATGTAGTATTTTTTGAAAGGAATGTGGGGAGAATGGGGTGAAGTCTGTTTCTCCCCTATTTCATTCTACTGTCAACCGCTATAGCAGTATATTGTTCGCTATAGCGGATGGAAAACCAGTTTTGGTAATGAAAGGTTCTCCCGGGTCTTTTCAAATTCGTCCGTACTAACATAGCACGAGGCCTCGGATTTTCTTGGGTACTCGGGGAGGTCATGTGTAATTCTCTGGAAGGAATTTTTTTCTCTCTGAGGGAGTGGGATCTTCTAATCTTCTCCAAATCGAGAAAGGGTAGGTAATTCGCATAGGTCCATAAGTTACACGTTCGATTAAGACAGTAAAAGTCCCGGACCAGTCTCCCTCGTCTTGTTTTATTTCGGGATCGTTCGGGGATGAACGATGGGTAAATTGGTATCTATTTTAATGACCGGACCCGTCGTTACTTTAAGAATCACGAAATTAAATTATTTGGGGAAACTAATTTAAAGTATGTTTGTTTAAGTAGGGTGACGTAGTGGAAATTTTTGATTTTTTTTAAATAATTCGAGCTGACGTCACTCCGCTATAGCGGTAATTATTCTGCTATAGCGGGACCGCCATAGCGGAGGGTTAACCGCCATAGCGGAGTGACGGAAGGTAAAAGCCTCAGAACGAGATTTAATAAAAGATGCTCTCCTCCTCAAGTGGAAAACGTACGATTGTTTCTCCAAAAACCCTCAGATGCTGCTTCAAGGCTAGGGAATCATGAGGAGGAGGAGTCATGGCTGGAGGGACACGAAACAACGGATTCCAGGACCATCGTTCAGCCGGGAACGCCTTCACGGAGCCAGAAATGCATGGTTGCAGCTGCTTGGCATTCAGTTAGGCTAGGTTTTCATGAGTAGTTAGACCTGTTTACATTCTGTATTCATCATATAGCGGAATGGAGATTTCATGTTTTAGGCCTCCGGGCACGGAGTCTGGTGGATTTGGTATTAGTTAAGTGAGCTAAGGATTGGTTGGATTGAGCTGTGGATTGATTGTAGCTATTTTGGGATGTTTATGTTGTCTTGGCATGCTAAAATAATAGGACTCAGGAAATGGGATATCGGAAAGGTTCGGGGAACCGGGAATTGCAAGGACAACTAAAAGGGTATGAAAGTGGAAAACTCCTAGGTGAGGTTTCGAGAATGCTGAAGGCATGATAAGTAGTCATTATTTTGCTAAGGGCTAAGGGGTGGTAACTCATGTTGTTATTATCTATGTAAGTTCCGAATTTAATGGGATTGTTAAATTATGCTAAAAAAAAGGAAATCGTTCTTTATATGTAAATAAAGGGTGAGTGTGTTTAGTCTTCGAACGGAGGTCGAGATTAAGTTATATACCCGAGTGAGAGGGTAAGTGATGGCTTACGATTCCTGTGAATGTTGTATATTTTGTACTCTTATCTAAGTGTTTGTATGAATTGCTTTGCTTAGAGGAATTGTGTAGAATGTCTAAGGGTCCTGTTTTACAGTCTGTGAATTGAACGGTGTGTTGCTTGTTGGTTTACAAGTTGTTTGTTCATTATTTGACTGTGGATTATTGACATTCGATTGGCTCGGGTACCACGCCTGGTATGGGTATACTAATGGTTAGCACGCCTGGTATGGGTATAACAAATGGTTGGCTCGAGTACCACGCCTAGTACGAAATATTAACGGTTGGCTCGGGTACCACGCGTGGTATGAGTTATTTTTACTGCATCATTGCATTGATATTGTTGCATTGCATTGATATTGTTGCATTGCATTGACTGTTATTTGTTCCGTGAGTAGACCGGGCTGTTTTATTGAATTGTGATATTAGTTGGTGGTCTTTGAGTGATCGGAAATCCTGTTATATCTGCCGAGTTGGTCTTGGATTAGGCCGGGTTATCTGTTTAACACTTAGATGTTGTTTAGAGGGGATCCTAGGGTGGGTCCGGGCTATACGACAAGGGTTGTTGTTGGTTATGTTGTTGATTGTTGAGCATAGTTATAAAGTTGGTTTACATGTGGTTGATAAACTAGGGGAATGGCTGAGAGTCTTACATGGTGTGACTAGCGGGTGATATCCTGGGAGGAATTGTCTAGGGACCTGGGGCAGTCCCGGGTATTTGTGTGTAGTGGGTCTGGTATGATAGGGTCGGGGCTGTTCTGGATGCATAGTTATGGGAGTTGACTAGGTTAATGGTGAGGCAGTCAGAGTTGGATTTAGCAGTTGGTCCAAGGGTTGTGTTACTTGGGAAGTCTAAGGTTAGTGTAACTTGGGTAGTCTAAGCTTCGCGTGACTCGGAAGACCTGAGAGAGAGGGAGTCGGCAGTGGAGGGAATAGAAAGGGTTGAGGTAAGGGGTACGAGTAGACGACCGGTTGAGATCGGGTCGGTAAGGGAAAGCGGTGAAGGATGGAGTTATATTGTTTCTTTTCATGTTTTTCCTATTCTTCCTATATGATAGTAGGAGTGGATTGTCGACCGATGATGCTTACCAGTACGTGTGGTTGTACTGACTCTGCTGTTGCTATACCTTTTTGGTATAGTCTGGTTGCAGTGCTGGTGATTTTTCGTAGGTACATGATGATGGTGATCTCCAGCAGCTTCTGTCCGATCTCCAGCAGCTTCTGTCCTTCGATTCCATGACGGAAGTTGTGTCTCTTTTACATGTTCTGTATAAATCTTGTAGTAGCTCTTGTACCTGTTTAGACTAGGTCCTAGGGAGGGTAATTTACATTTCAAAACTGTTTTTTAGTTTTCAAATGTTGTAATAACAAGGTTTACATAATAAAAGGCGGGTTATTTTGCTACTTTCCATTTTCCGCATGTCACCTGTTGGACGGGTGGTGAGGGTTCGTCTATCTAGGTGGTTAGAGTAGGCGCCCGCACGACCTGGTAGGTTGGGTCATGACAAAACTACCTTCTTATTTATGATTTTTTTAAAAGCGTGTAAAAAGAAAAGTAGACTATTAATATGAGACGGAGAGATTATAAAGCAATCATTTAAAATCACAAAAAAATATAGTTTTAATTCAAATTTTCCGTATATAAATGATTAATACATTAAACACCTCACCTCATATACTATGAAAAATCTACACTTACACCTCCAATGAAGTTTATCTGTAACTAAAGATATTAAGTATAATTATTAAACGACAAACTAAAAATATAAATACATTTTTGTGAAGTTATTCTTATGAAGTTTTAAATCGGAGATAAAATTTTTATTCATGCATTTAATTAAAAAACAATATATCTTGAAAATAGGAAATGATATAAATTATTTAGTACGATATACCAATTATTAGTATAACTTTTGTTCCCTTTAAATACGTAAGTTATTTGTAATTTTATTTAACTATAATATTCTATCATATATAATCTCTTTTTTATTTTAGTTTTTATTTATTCTTCCGCTTTAAAATTATCTTATATATAATTAGTTAAATAAAGTTTCATTTATGTAGAATTTTCATTATATAAAAGGTTTAAATGTTTTTAGAAAAATAGGAATAACATTATTGGGGAATGCAATTATAGGATTTTCATAATATAGAAGATGTAAGTAATTGATTTTAAAATATAGGGTCTATCTTTAGTTAAGTCGTGATATAGAAATGTTTAGCATAATTAATCGGGGGTCGATACTTATGAACTTTATGATTTTTATGATTTCTATAATGTGTCGATATCTATCATGTTTAAAGTGTTTAGGGGCATAAGACTACAACGTTAATGTATGACTTTCTTGGGTTGTTGTTATCTATGATCGACATATATGAACTGTATGATTTTTATAATATGTCGATGTCTACTACGTCTAAAGTGTTTTGAGTTTTTACTGTCGTTATTGAAATATTTTCAAATTATATTTAAAAGTAATAATTTAAACACATAGCTCAAATTTATTTAAATATAATAATTAATAAAATTACTTAATTAGAGGTCATACTAATCACAAATATATGATTCACAAGTTATCAAACCGGCATAACATAGGGTGCAAGACTATAACATTAATGTGTGACTTTCTTGACTGTTGTTATCTAGAGACGACACATATGAATTATATGATTTCTATAATGTGTTGACGTTTTCCATGTATAAGATATTTTAAATTTTTTTTACTGTTGTTATTGAATATTTTTCAATTATATTTAAAAAATTATCTAAGTATATAGTTTAAATTTATTTAAATATAATAATTAATAAAATTACTTAGTTAGAGGTCACACTAATAATAAAGAGATAATGCATAAGTACCACCCTGAACTATGGACGAAATTCCAGAAACACACCTAAACTTTACATAGATCCTATTACCCCCCTGAACTCTTTTGAAATGTAATTATTTACACTTTGAAACTAAATAACCAAATTTCTTGCACAGGGTGTCGTGCACACACGGCCAGCTAAAATTTATTTTTTTTCTTTATTTTTTTCTTCTTCCTTCCTTTATTCTTAATGTGTGTTTGGTATGAAGGAAAATATTTTTCATGAATATATTTTTATGAAAAATAAGTTGATTTCTTACTTATTTTCCCATGTTTGGTTGATTAGTGAAAAATATTTTCCGAAAAATATTTTTTAGTGTTTGATTAATGAGTGAAAAAATATTGGGGGTGGGGTAAGATGGGTGGGGTGGAGTACAAAATAATTTATTTTTTTAAAAAAAAAACATTATTTCTTTAAAAACAATTAGGGTGGGTGGGGTTGGGGTATTGGAGGTTGAGGGGTTGGGGAAAGGTAGGGGTGGGGGTACAAAAAAATTAAAACTATTATAAAAAAAGTTAATTTTTTTATCTATAAAAAAATAGTTTTTTCAAAAAAAAAATTAAAAAATTGGAGGGTTGGGTGGGGGGAGGTGGGGATCGGGGGTGAAAAATAAAAAAAAAATTGGTGGTAGGTGGGGTGAAGGTTGAGGGTACGGGGTGGGTGGTGGTGGAAGGAGAGGGGGGGAGTTTGGGGAGAGGTGGTGATAAGGAGAGAGAAAGAAAAAGAGAAAAATAAAAGAAAAAGAAAGAGTAATATACTCTCTCTGCCACATCAGCACAAAAGGAGCACAAAAATACACAAAAAATGAGTTCAGGGAGGTAATAGGACCTATGTAAAGTTTTGGTTTGTCTCTGAAATTTCGTCCATAGTTTAGGGTGGTACTTATGCATTATCTCAATAATAAATATAAATAATAATTCGCAAGTTATAAAATCGGTGTAACACAGGGGAGCAAGACTACAATATTAATGTTTGATTTTCTTGGGCTGCCGTTAACTAGGGTCTACACATATGAACTATGTAATTTTTATTATTTCTACAATGTGTTATTGTCTACCATGTCTAAAGTATTTTGAGTTTTGACTGTTATTATTGAAATATTTTCAAATTATATTTAAAAAATTATTTAAATATGTAATTTAAATTTATTTAAATATAATAATTAATAAAATTACTTAATTAGAAATCTTGTCAATAACAGATATACATAATGATTCGTAAGTTGTCAAATCGGTGTAACATAGGAACGCAATATTATAACATTAATGCGTGACTCTCTTGGGTTGCAGTTAACTAGGGTCGACACATATAAACTATATAATTTTTATAATGTGTCAATGTCTACCATGTTTAAACTGTTTTGAGTTTTGATAGTTGTCATTGAAATATTTTTAAATTATATTTAAAACATTATCTAAATGTTTAGTGGAATATATATGACTAGAAATTTTAATAATTTTACTTGTCTAATTAAGTAATTTTATTTGTCTGTTGATAAATAATAAAATAGAATATTAATAAAATGCTTGAAGTAAAATACTTGTCTAAAATAGTCCAACTATTCTAAATTCTAAAAATATCAAGTTATTTTTATTTACTTGCAATGTTAATTTTATTTTAAACTAATAAAATTACTTAAACAAGTGGAATAGTAAGACGATTTTCTTGTTTGTTTCTATGGCTAAATTCTTGAAATTGGAACCCAACAAACAAACAAACAAGAAAAATGTTCATTCCCAATGTATTGAAAAAGTTTTCACATATGAGTAATAAATACATTAATGAGACTGTTTTAAATTTGAAAGGGAAAGGGTAAATATGTTAAAAAATAAACTAGTTCATAATGTGAATAAACTTTATTATAGGATTTGGGCCATTGCGGCCAAAAGTTTTATGGCCAAAATAATTTATTCTTTTTAAATATTTTTATCAATTTTATTCTCAAATTCATGGGCAAAGAATAATTTTGATAACTCTCATATTTTCACATGGGGAAACTAATAATTTTCAGATTTTCATTATTCCTAGATTCCATAACATACATCCTTATTCCCATAAAATACATACCTACCAAATACGATTTTTTAGAAAAAAGAAAATATTGTTATGAATACAATGGATGGAAGGACAATTGAAGTGGCTATCCATTTAATATTGGTTACATCATATACATGAATCACTTGTATTCATATATCTATTTAATATGTAACTTCTCTTTTGCACTTGAGAACGTATATTTGTAATTATAAATAGAGCAGATTGGCTCATGAAAAAGACACTACAATACAAAAGAAAGAAATAAGAAAGCATTCTCTCCTCTCTCTACCATAACTCTTGTCTTCATTTATTATTCAGTATTTATATTTATATTGCTCATATTTTATAACACGTTATCAGCACGAATTGCTTATTCTTCGTTAAAAATTGGTGGTAAGTGCTTTCGGTGTCGAGGTAATTTTTTGCTAATCTTTCTTTACATGTATAATGGTAAGAATCTCTAATATTGTCAAATTTTTATTTCTCCTTCTAGTATATTTTATTAAATAATTATTTTACTGGTATACTAGATATTAATGTGTATTGAATAAATTTATTAATGTGTGAATTAAACAAAAATGCTTTGCACATAACATCTTTTTTACAAGATTTATAATAAATAAATTCAGAGTAAGATGACTCATTACATAATAATCACATTTGTATAGTATGTGTATTAATTTTTCTAGTATTTATTATTCCTGCACATTGACTCTAACATACTTGTATTAATCAGAAAAAAGAAGATGTGTTTCTCCATTTTGTTTTGACAATCTAGTAGTTAATATTAAATTTGAAAAGAATTAATATTTGTCAAAAATGTCTATGCTTACACCGTATAAAATATGACTTTGTCCAAATAGGTGTTTATACTTCTAATTATAGTAATGTGTAATTTGATATGGATCATATATTGTTTTCATGTTTTTAAAAGCAAAAATTCTGCATAGTTCTATTTTGTGCTAATTGAATCATATAATTTGATCAGAAATTATACATTATAATTGAATAAATTAATGGTGTAAACATGTCTTGGTGTTATTTAATATAAAATCTTTGTCAAGATGTTATAACTTTATACCTTATTTATGCACAGGTATGCACTATTTAATTTTATACTCACAATAATTATCATACATGATATTTGTATTGTGTTACAAAATCTATATTGATGTCTAATAGTTGATTAATTCTACATTTAATACTTATCAAATGAAAGAAGAAGATATAATATCATAATAATTTTCTGCCTATACATATTATAAAGTGATAATATTCTTATAAAGCTTGAGGGTGAGTTTTATTATACTTTGAACAATTATGTCATTGATAAGGGTAAGACGGTGGATTCAAGTTCCGCCGTATCTGTTAGGCGATTTCTCACTCACACGCAAGTGTACGTGGTCGTCCAAGTAATAGAGACTGGTTAGTCCGGATATCGTACCCAAGAGACTTATGACTTAGCAAATGTTCCACTTTGTTCGTAAACAACTAAAATAAACAAGTATGAAAGTAACTAAAATATAATTTTGTAAAAATTGATGAATTAAAGTAAATTGACAGAATGAATTGCAAATAAGTAATGATTTTGTTGGTTCCAAGCTTAGAGAGAATTCCAGTGTTACAGCTTTATTACGCAATCCTAAGTAGTAATCACTTGCATCGACTTGTTCGTTCACCTAGTTGTTGATTCCGGGGTTGATATTACAACTATGGTCTCTCGAGCCTCTAGTTGCCTATTCAAAACAACATCACAACTATATCGTTGAGCGAGGATGTGACATCTTATTTTAAAAGCTTTTATATTTCTTCCCGTATGAACCAAGCAAGGCGTTCTAGGTATATCTCTATCCTAGTCGCTAACCTACCCCTTACGTTACACAAGAGAGGTCTTGCTCCTTATATTCCTCGATCTACCTTGTTGATTCTTCTCTCGAGTTCACAACAAGGTTATAAATTTATCTTAATGGCGGCCAAGCATCAAAATACTAAACACAGGAATATAAGAACAACTAATAATGGTAAACGAACAATAAATCCAACTTTATACTAAATATTCATGCGTTTGTAGCCTTAACCTCAGAACAAGGGTTCTCAGCCACTCATACTATTCAAAAATCAAAGATAATATTATTTTCATCCACAGTTATGACTAAGAAAAGGAAGAAGAAAAGAAACCTAATGGTGGAATCTATTCCTGCCTCTTGCTCTCCAAAAATATCACGGAACACTTTTAAGAACGCACAAGGTTCTATTTATAGGGTTTGAAAAATAACCCCTTTTCCTTCTTGAAATTGGACTAAGAATACACTTGGAATTTCTGTCAGGATACGGCCTGGCGCGCCGCGCCTCTGTAGCGCCAGGAGGGGTGCCCAGTTATTTGGGCGTTAGCGCGCTGCGCCAGGTTGTCCCTGCGGTAGTTTGGGTGTTGGCGCGCTGCGCCCCTGATGCGCCCAACCTGAGCTTCGGTAGTTCTCCTGCTGGGGTGGCGCGCCAGGAAGGCGCCAGGATGGCCCTGCGGTTGTTTAGAGCCTAGGGCGGCGCGCCAGCAGTGCCCTGGCTGCCCCCGGCCTATTTTCACTTCCTTGTTTGCTCCCGAGCATTTCTCTACATCACTCTCATGATTTATTCTTCCGTTTTGTCTCTCCATGGTTACTTCCCGCGTCATTTCTCCTGAAAGTGTCTAATCATGTGTCTTAGTACAACATATAGCAATTCAACTCAAAACACACAATATATAGTAAGTAATGCTCTTAAAACATAAGGTAAACATGGGTAAAGTACGATAAACGGGCATATAAATATGCCCAAGATCACCACTCCACACTCAAACCTTTGTTCGTCCTCGAATAACTCACTATCATCCATCCTAAGGTTCACCCTAAACACCTAAGGAACTTTTCATCCACACTTGTGAGCGGCTAAACACTTTTTAATCATGCTATTGTAGTTCATTTAGCCAGCAATAGTCAAACACCATTTTTTTTAGCTCTAAGACGTTTCACTTGAAACAACACACCCTCTATAACCGACTCTTTCTTACAATATCGGGCCAACATATCTATGTGTGAACAACACAAGTAATAACACTACCAAATACATGTCACATGTGCCCTCACAATTTAGTATTACCCTGTTTTTAATCACACACTTTCCTTTCAATGGGGGGTATTTTGAATCATTTAAGCGCTCACTCTCTCAAAAGATGTTTCAAACATATCACAACATGTCATAGACTTGCCCTTAGTGTATAGTAAATTCAACCATGCAATCACATTCATGAAATCAAAAGGACTTTCATTTGGTTGTAATGTCGGCTTCGGGACGGGTAGGATACTTTTAGGTACAAAGTGACTCTTTTCCCTATTGCACATGACACTACATTTTTACTTTTTCTTCACCCTCCTTTGTAAGTTTTTTCTCTGTTCACGCTCTTATGTACTACCACTTTTTCTATCTCTTATTCGCCCTTGGTATGATGCGTACTTGTTGCTAGCAAAAACCTCATTTGTTTTTTTCTTTTTCTCTTTTTTCTTATTCAAATTCTTAAGGTATCTAACAACAAGCACTTACAAGCTTTAATCGGGCTCTTTATCTTTGTTTTACTACACTCGCCTTCACTTTCATCTACCCTTTTTCTTCTATTTCACACCATTTAGAGGTTATAGTGCATTAGGGAGTTTCATTAGGATCAAATTCATGGGGTATCAACAAAGTGGATAGGCTCATTATGCGGCTTAACAAAGAAATAGGCTTCAAGGCTCAAAGGGGATTCACTAGGGGTAATGTCAAGGTGGCACAAACAATCATCAAAGAAACGAACAACATGGGTTTTTCAAGAAAATACCTTAATCATATTCCATAAAATTCATGCTCGTACAAATTTACACACACATGGGGCAAGTTCTAGATGCTATTCTATGCAAGAAACCAATCAAAAACTCTCATGCACATGGCACCATGATACATGTATAGGATTATCACACTTGCATGCTCATACACAAACATATTGAGTGCACTTACACAACTAAGCCCATTTTCTCCATCTTTAGAGTCTAATTAAAGAGCCTATGCGTCTCTTGTGAAGTTCTCACTCACTTGCTTGGATTCACATGAACTACCCATGACGTCTAGCTAAAGCTCCAAGTGGGATTTCTACGTTCCAAAGGAAAGGTTTCTAATCCTACTTCCTATGACTAATTTTCCCTTAAGACAGTCGTCATCCATCCATCATCGGGACAAGTCACTACTACTATGACGAATCCTTAAAAAATCTATCCTAAAAAATCTACCCGGTTCAAAGGGACTATCCTCGGGAAAAGAACCGAAAACAAAAGCCGAGGAACCCAACCTAAAAAAACATCAACAGAATTAAACTTAACTACCAGCTCAAAACCAGTCACACGACGCTCATTACTCTCAAGATATAGCAATGAAAAACATAGGAAGTACTTCTCCACCATCTTTCCACCCCACACTTAAACATGGCACTGTTCCCAGTGCTTCAAATAAATACAAATGTAAAGAGTGAGAGAAGGGACTCCCTGGGCCTCTAAGTGTCATCATCATCATCATCAGGAATGAATTCTTGATCCTGCTCAGCTGTCTCATCATCTACCGCCATCAGTGCGGTACCAGCATCATCATCCTCATCATCATGAGTGTCATGTACAGTCGGCTCGTCATCATCCAAGGGCTCCTAAAAAGCTGGGCCCATCTTGCATATGTATATTGCACTCTCAATCAATGGGTATCGATCGCTCAATGCCACCATCTCCTCCTCGGTCGCTAGCCGACCACCAATTCTCAGTTGTAGATCTGCCATACCATACATCCTCCTCATCCAACTCTCATCTCAAGCCTGTCGGTCAGTATTGGAAAGTACCGGCTCGTGTGTAGCATCTTGGGGATTTGTCTTTGTTACATCAACCAGTTGGCTCACAAGGTATGGGACTTGGGGAGGGACCCGATCATGAATTTCTTCCTCAATATCCTGCTGCCTTAGGAAATGGGTCACCAATCCTCCGTAACAAAAGCGCCATCTCTTATTGTTGCGGAACTTCATCATGTTGTACCTTAGTATCGAGCCACATTAATTGGCATACCCTTCATGAGCATGTACACCAATACTACCCTATCTTTGGTCACTTCAGTATTGTGCTTGCACGGTAGAAGGGTGCTACACATAATTTTCAACCACACTCTAGCTTCCTGACTGAAATAGGCATAATGTAGGGTGGCATGTCTCCCCATGTATATACTTCTTTCCCAACGAGCCGTTGAATTTACTCCAAAAAGTGTGTGGCGTATGTCTCTATATGGAGGCTCTTCTCTCATTTCCAGGTATGGTGCTCCATCAATATGTGGTGTCCCCAATAACTCATTTAGGACCGTGTGGTAAACCGGACATTCTTCCCTCGAATAGTTACCTTTTGGCTTTCTCCTTCACCCGTCTGCCAGTCGGCGTAGAATTCCCTCACCATAGTGAGGTTGCACTCTCCTTGATCCTGGAAGATATATTGGGCACCCAATCTATAGACCATTTCATGAATTTGGGGGAATGCCCTTTGCAACCGTGCCTCATCAACATGCTCATCTGGTTGATACTTTCCTTCTTTTGGGATTCAAACCAGTTGAGCCCCTGCATAATCACTGCTTTCTTCCCAAACCATCGTGGGGGTGCCCGCAGATTTGAGGGGGCTACCATTCTGGATGATTCCCCTTTTCGAGACCTTTTGCCCCCACTGCCTTCAGTGACCTATTTCTTTCCTCTTGGAGGCATTGTACCTACAACACACAAGTTACACAATTCATCCCAGTACAATTAGAGCTAGCTAAATTAGTGTTTTTCATAGGATTATGACAACCCCACACTTATTTCGCTAGCAATAGTGTCTATAGGTTGATAATATGAGGTACTCAGACTTCCCTCTTTCAACACAAGTTTAGTTCCGTCAACCTAAGACACCATATCCACCAAATAATTTACACAAGTATATTCCAAACAATTCTCAAGGATTCTCTACCCTTTTTCAAGATTAAACACTATTCAAGGTCACCACTTCATTCCATGTACCACACATTTATCATAATTTTTCTTGAATTTTTTTAGGGTGACCCCTCTCTTTCTACTGCTTATTATGCTTTCCATAAACCAAGGCCCAACACAAAATAAGAGACAAAATTCGAAATTCACCAACATTAGTGTAACTACGAAAAATAATCTTCTTTTGTGGGTGTAGTTCAAGCTTTCATCAATGGTGAAAAAATGGTTAATTCTTCCAACAAGATACACAAAGTTTACACCTACTAATCTTGACCATGAAAAGCATAAAGAAGAAGTGGAAAGTGTTAGAATGTAAAGGGAGATCTTACCTTGAGAAGTTATGGACTTTGTTCAAATTTGAGATGGACAACAATGAAGGAAAGAGAGAATTTTTGGGAGAGAGGGGATGGGGGGAGGCGCTCCAAGTTTTGGAATGAAGAGAAGATTTAGAGAAATTAGGGGTTTTAAAGAGGTATATATTAAAATTTTGGGTCTCGGGTCGGTTGACCCTTGACCCGCCCCATTTTTATGCTTCAGCTTGGACGCTTGTTTGCTGCCTGTCGTGGTGCGCCTGGATTGCGCCAAAGAAGGTGTGCAGTTGTTTGGCCTATGGTGCAATGCGCTAGTGATGCGCTTGTCGAGGCCCTCGGTAGTTTCCCCCTTGGCGCGGTACGCCTCTGCTACACCCAACAGGGTTACTTCATGGGGCGGTGCACCCTTAAGGCGCCAGAATCATCCCGCGGGAGTTTAGCATGTGGCGCGGTGCACCTGCAGTGTGCCAGAATTGGCGCTCGGGAGTTAGGGTCCTGGGGCGGTGCGCTGCGAAATCGCCAGGCTGGGTTTTTGTATGGCGCGGTGCACTAGTGTTGCACCCAGTTGGGAAACGACTTGGCGCATCGCGTCGACAGTGCCCAAACTGCCTCTTCGGTAGTTTGGTCACTGGGGCGGCGCGCCTACAATCTGCCAGACCCCTGGGACTCAAAATTTCAGTTACTTACCTCTCCCCGTGTCGTTCTTGGCTAGCATTTTCCTTTTTCTCCCTGCAAAAACAACAAACCATCAGAATAAATGGTAGGTTGCCTCCCACCTAGCGCCTTAGTTTTGGTCGTGGCACGACTCATATTTTTGTAATTTTTGATATTTTTGTCCTAACCTATTACAATGCATTCGTGGGTTGCCTTCCACGCAGCGCCTGATTTAACATCGCGGCACGATGCAACCTCAAGGATCACTCATTCGACAGGGTGATTGAGGTTTTCTCCCTGTCCACATGCTCAGACCAATAATGCTTCACCCGTTGACCATTTACCAAGAATGTACTCATTTCGTCGCTCTTCCGGAGTTCTACTGCACCATGCAGAGTCATTCGCACTGCCTCAAATGGTCCAGAACACTTTGACTTAAGCTTTCCAGGGAAAAGCTTCATCCTTGAGTTGAATAGTAGGACCCTTTGGCCAGGTTCAAACGAGCGCAGAAGGATATGCTTGTCATGCCACCTCTTCGTCTTCTCCTTGTAGAGCTTGGCATTCTCATATGCTTGCAACCTAAACTCATCAAGCTCGTTAAGCTGCATTTGCCTCTTCTGCCCAGCCAGTTCTTCATTCAGATTTAGCTTTTTTATAGCCCAATAGGCTTGGTGTTCTAACTCGACTGGCAGATGACAAGCCTTGCCATATACAAGCCGATACGGAGAAGCTCCAATGGGCGTTTTGTAGGCAGTTTGGTACGCCCATAGTACATCATCAAGCTTCTCAGCCCAATCCTTTATCTGTGCATTCACCATCTTCTCTAGAATTTGCTTCACTTCCCGATTTGATACCTCAACATGCCTGCTCGTTTGGGGATGATATATGCAGTAGCCACCTTGTGGCACACCCCATACTTAGCCAATAATTTGCTGAACCAATTATTGATGAAATGCGTCCCACCATCACTGATTATCGCTCGTGGAGTACCGAATCTTGTGAATATGTTTTTTTGACAAACTTCAATACTACCTTTGCATCATTGGTTGGAAGGGCGATTGCCTCTACCCACTTAGACACATAATCCACCGCAAAAAGTATATACTTATTGCCGAAAGAAGGTGGGAATGGTCCCATAAAGTCGATTCCCCATACATAAAAAATCTCCACCTCAAGGATATTCTGCAAAGGCATCTCATGCCTTTTTGATATAGCTCCAGTCCTCTGGCATTGATCACAACCCTTGACGAAACTGCCGCATCTTTGAATATAGTAGGCCAATAGAAGCCTGACTACAACACTTTATGTGTGGTGTGCTCCCCTCCATGATGTCCTTCATAAGGAGAAGAATGACAACTCTCTAAGATCTCTCTCACATGACTTTTCGAAATGCATCTTCTAATTATTTGATCTGGACCTTGCTTAAACAAATAAGGCTCATCTCATAGATAGAATCGAGAGTTGTGATACAATTTCTTCTTTTATTGTGTAGTGGCTTCCGGGGGGTACACCCCACTCACCACTAGATTGACAAGATCAACATACCATGGAAGCTCAGTAATACTCAGGGCTAGGAGCTGTTCATCTGGAAACTCCTTCCTGATATGGCCTTCATTGGGCACATGAGACCAATCCTCAAGCCTAGACAAATGATCTGCTACTTGGTTCTCTCCTTTTCGGTCCCGTATCTCCAAGTCAAACTCTTGCAACAACAAAATCTATCGGAAAGATCAACGAACCAATCTGCACCAATACATCCTCTATAATACCCTCAGGTCTAGCCAAAGATCTGTCTGCCAGCTGCAGAACAATTGTAGTGGGGCGAGGACTATCAAATCCCATCTTTTTGAAGACTAAAGATGGCATTAGGTTAATACTTACCCCAAGATCGCATAGTGCTCGAGCTATAACTTTCTGGCCAATGGTGATCTCAATAGTGAAACTTCTCGGATCCTTCAATTTGGTTGGCAACCTGTTCTGAATTTGAGAAGTGCATACCTCTGTGGGAGCGACTGTGGCATATTCGGTCAACCTGTTCTTATTCGCCACAATGTCTTTGATATACTTCGTAGACTTCGACACTCTCTGAAGAACATCTATGAGGGGGAGATTAATGTGTACCTGCCTCAAGAGGTCAAGAAATTTCTTGAATCTAGCCTCCTCTCTCTGTTTGATCAGCTTCTGTGGGAATAATGGAGGAGGCTTTACAATAACTTCATCTTCTTTCACCTCTGTATCTGCCCTAGCTTTAGCTTTTCTGGTTGCAAACTCAACTACCTTGGGGTCTGCTTGCTTTCGTGCCAACTCTTTCAGCTCTAACCTACTTCTAGTAGTGACTGCATTCACCTGCTTTGGATTTGGGTCAGTATCATCTGAAAGACTACCTTGTGGTCTCGTATTTTGTGCTCCAGCTAGCTGCTCCATTTGCTTTTCTAAATTCTAGATGGCAGTTTGCTGATCTTTGGCAGTTGCTTCATACTTAGCTTGGCTTTCTATGATCATCTTCAGCATGTCCTCTATGTTGCTCGGCACGGCCGCAGACTTGTTGTTTCCAGTAAACTGTTGATTCTGTCCTTGTGGCCTGAATTGATTCTGGCCTTGGTTGTTCCCATATGACAAATTATTCCACAAGTTTGCATTGTATGCATTCCCATAATTCTGATTTCCACCTCTCTGAGCATACCCAACAAAGTTCACAGAATCTGGATTTGCTGCACAATCTTCCGATAAATGATTTCCCCCACAAGTATCACAAAACTGAATGGTTGCCAGCTGTACTTCACTAACCTGTGCTTGACTATTCCCAAGAGCTAATTTGTTAAGAATCGTAGCTATGTTGCTCATCTGATTAGCCATAGACTCCACCTTGGCAAATAAAGTCGTGTTGGAATCTACTTCAAGCATTCCGGCTACCTTCTTAGGTGTGTTTATGCTAACATCACTGTTCCATTCCGAATTACTTTATGCCATCCTCTGTAGAAGAGTATACAACTGATCATACGTCTTCTCAAGTCCTTGCCCGTCTGCTGCACAATCTAGTAGAATCTTCGAATGAGGCTCAATCCCTTCAATGATCGTATGTACCAACACCTCATTTGTCTGCTGATGATGAGGGCATGCCATAAGGAGGGCCTTAAATCATTCCCAAGTTGTGTAGATATTTTCACCATCTTTCTGCTTGAAACTCAGAATCTCGCTCCTCAGCTTGGCTGTCTTCCTGGAGGGAAAGAAATGCATCAAAAATTTCCGGGCCAAATCATCCCATGAAGTGACGGATTTTGGTGGCTCTGCTTTCAACCATCTCCTTGCTTCCCCAAGTAGAGAAAATGGAAATATTGTCAGCCTCATGTAGTCCACTGCGACCCCAGTGGGTATGAATGTATCACTGATTTCCAGAAAATTCTCGATGTGTGTCTGCAGGTCCTCATGTGATAAGCCCGTGAACTGACCATTGGTGTGAAATAGTTGCACCATATCATGTTTGAGCTCAAAACGACTGCCCAGTTCGGGCTTCTGGATGCTGTTGGTAACATTAGTTACGAGTGGGATTGCCACATCGCGTACTGGCCTTGGTGCTGCCATTTCTGCGAGAACAACTTCTGGTTGTTCAACTAACTGTATTGTCTCCTCAGACACCTCCTGAAACTTGATAGGATAAAGTGCTGCTGCCCTTCTCCTTTGATGGAATAATCGTTCAGGTTTAGGGTGTGGCTCTACTAAGTCTTTCTTCCTTTCCAGCTTGTTGACAGTTCAAAGTTTGTACCTGCAGATTTTTCCAAATGCTAAGATCAAGTTGTCAATACTTGAATAATAAATTCGTATAAGAAAAGTTAGAAATTTGCTAATTTCTAAGTCCCCGACAACGGCACCAAAAACTTGTTAGGCAATTTCTCACTCACACGCAAGTGTACGTGGTCGTCCAAGTAATAGAGACTGGTTAGTTCGGATATCGTACCAAAGAGACTTATGACTTAGCAAATATTCCACTTTGTTCGTATACAGCTAAAATAAACAAGTATAAAAGTAACTAAAATATGATTTTGTAGTAATTGACGAATTAAAGTAAATTGACAGAATGAATTGCAAATAAGTAATGATTTTGTTGGTTCCAAGTTTAGAGAGAATTCCAGGGTTACAACTTTATTACACAATCCTAAGTAGTAATAACTTGCATCGACTTGTTCGTTCACCTAGTTATTGATTTCGGGGTTGATATTACAACTATGGTCTCTCAAGCCTCTAGTTGCCTATTCAAAACAACATCACAACTACATCGTTGAGCGGGGATGTGATATCTTATTTTAAAAGCTTTTATATTTCTTCCCGTATGAACCAAGCAAGGCGTTCTAGGTATATCTCTATCCTAGTCGCTAAACTATCCCTTACGTTACAAAAGAGAGGTTTTGCTCCTTATATTCCTCGATCTACCTTGTTGATTCTTCTCTCGAGTTCATAACAAGGTTATAAATTTATCTTAATGGCGGCCAAGCATCAAAATACTAAACACATGAATATAAGAACAACTAATAATGGCAAACGAACAATCAATCCAACTTTATACTAAATATTCATGCGTTTGTAGCTGTAACCCCAGAACAAGGGTTCTTAGCCACTCATACTATTCAAAAATCAAAGATAATATTGTTTTCATCCACAGTTATGACTAAGAAAAGGAAGAAGAAAAGAAACCTAATGGTGGAATCTATTCCTGCCTCTTGCTCACTAAAAATATCATGGAACACTTTTAAAAATGCACAAAGTTCTATTTATAGGGTTTGAGAAATAACCCCTTTTCCTTCTTGAAATCAGACTAAGAATACGCTTGGAATTTATGTCGGGATACGGCCTGGCGCGCTGCGCCTCTGTAGCGCCAGGAGGGGTTCCCAATTGTTTGGGCGTTGGCACGCTGCACCCTTGCTGCGCCAGGATGGCCCTGCGGTAGTTTGGGTGTTGGCGCGCTGCGCCCCTGATGCGCCCGAACTGGGCTTCGGTAGTTCTCCTACTGGGGTGGCGTGCCAGGAAGGCACCAGGATGTCCCTGCGGTTGTTTGGGGCCTGGGGCGGTGCGCCAGCAGTGCACCTAGCTGCCCCCGACCTATTTTCACTTCCTTGTTTGCTCCCGATCATTCCTCTACATCACTCCCATGCTTTACTCTTCCGTTTCGTCTCTCCATGGTTACTTCCCGCGTCCTTTCTCCTGCAAGTGTCTAATCATGTGTCTTTATATAACATATATTAATTCAACTCAAAATACACAATATGTAGTAAGTAATGCTCTTAAAACATAAGGTAAACATGGTTAAAATACGATAAATGGGCATATAAATATGCCCAAGATCAGTATCAAAAGGGTAAGGCATATAAATATGCCCAAGATCAGTATCAAAATTGAGATTCGGTGCACTATTATGATAAAAAGTTGGGTTTGAGTCCCATCGTATTATGTCCTAGCATGCCTTTATGTGGGTAAGACATTGGATTTAAGTCCTAATGCACCATAGTAATGGTATAATGATGACTAAAGAAAAATAAATAATTTTTGATGAAAAGTCATGAAATCCGCCCAATTGATTTGCTCCATTTTGAAAGAAGACAAGTGATTAAATGTATAAATATGAGAGTGAAGAAAAAAAATAGTTATCATTGGGTAATTGGGTTCAAATTCCACCAAATATGGTCAAACATATGGGTAAGGCATTCGGTTCAAGTTCAAACACGATATATTAATGATATAATAATGACTGAGCAAATTGATTTACTCTTGATAAAAATTGTGAAGCCCAACCCATTGAATATGCTCCATTCCGTGAAGTGAATGTAGTAGAAGCATATGATAAAGTCTGAAAGATGACAAAGTCACTATTGTGGCCATATGAATGAACTTGGGTGTGGCAGGGGATAAAATTCTGATAATTCTCAAAATGGTCCTTCAAAAGATGAAGGTAAATAGTTACCATCAATTTGGTATGAAAGGTATTGGTCACGCTATTATCGTGCGACCTATATTGATAAGTTTTATAAATCCTCCATCAAAACATAAGGATATAAAGTGGTGGTATACTTGACCTTTCAAAGTGATGTTGAGGTGTGTCAGGTAAATATGATAAATTTTAAGTCATGACAATGAGCTTCTAATGAAAATTTATGAAGCCTGTACATATGATTATAGTCCATTCCTTGAAAAGAATGTGATTTGTGATAAGCATCATGGATGCTCGATCATTCTTGAAAGGGAATGTGTTAAGATGTGATTAAAATTATGGATAAGGACATACTCATATATGGTTGGATAAGTGCCACATCTCGCCTTTACGAAAGGTTTGAGAGATAAAAAAAATTATTTTGACACAAAGGTCATTAATCACGTACTTTTAATACATCATAAATATTGCAGTAAGTCTTATCATGAATTACCAAAGGGTAAAAAATAAGAAATAAGTCTTGCCTATAATATTTTAATGATCATGATCGTAATTGTATAGTTTTCTCCTTGAAGGAGATGTTCACCATATGGATGGTGTGTAAAATATGTGATAGTACACAAATATGGGCATGGTGATGGAATCACACGCGATAGTAAACTAGAAGTTTACTAAACCACATATCAGTTGGCATGACCGGTTGAGCATTTCGATTTAAATGTGATGCAAAAATAGTTGAGAATTCATGTGGTTATATATTGAAGAAAGAAAATTCTTCACGAATTCTCTTGTGATGCTTGTTCTCACAATAAATTGATTACTGTACCAGCTAATGTTGGAATTGTATCTCCTGAATTTTTGGAACGTATAAGAAGGTGAATATGGGCCCGTTCACCTGTCATGTGGATCGATTTCTATTATATGATTTAATAGATGCATCTAAGAAATGGTCACATGTGCTTTGATATCAACTTGCAATTTGATTTTTGCAAGGTTGTTTGCTCGATTATTAAATTAACAGCATGGTTCCAAATTATAAATTATGTTGATAATACTGGTTGGTTTAGCAGAAATTGTATGCCTCCAATTATAGCTAACCATTGGTTATGAGAACAAATCTCTCAAAAGAAATTTGGTATGAGATATGATATTAAAAATGTAGCAGCACTTGTATGCATCAAGCCAACAAGGTTCCGCTATTATAATTGGTTCATGGTCAGGAGCCAAATAATTCCCATTAGAAAATTTGAATGTGTGATATATAATTCAGTTGCTCCACCACTATGCACAAAGATGGGTCTCCAAGTAAGGTTGGGGTAAATGTTAGATTTTCTAACATTAGGGGGAGAGATGATTGTAGCTGAAAATTATGTGTGAAATGAATTATCTAGATCCCCGTAAAAAAAATATGAACTTGCAGTTCAAGATAATTCATTTGCAAAAATATTGCAAACTAATTGCCAGATGTGTTTGCTGACCCTATGTTATAATCCAGCTGCAAATGCTCTAATGAAAAGTCCTTGAAGGACGAGGTATATGACACGCCTAAAGCGTGATAAACCAATCGATTTCAAAGGTAAAACTCCTTGAAGAAGGAGAGGAGAAAATGATCATGATAATGAGGCAAGTGCTATGAAAGAGCACCGACATAACACTTCATAAGACCTTGGTAAATGTTCAGGTACCTGAAAATAAAGAATATGAAGAGATCTTGATAAGTTATGTCGTATTGAAATCGATATCAAATGACCTTCGATGGTATCTTTGATATAATGTCTGCGCTCAACATTATAAATGGTATCAAGGATCTTGAATGCAAATCTGTCAAAAAAATGTGGAAACATAAATGATTGGCCAAATAAAAATATGTAATTCAAGTATTTTATTTCGCTTGAAAAGGTGAATATTTGGACTTATAATCCAAAGACCAAGGTATAATATCAGTGGGGTATAAATGATTTATTATGCAAAAAGTAAAATGAAAAGTAAAACTGTAAGATATAAAGTACGACTTGTGCCTTGGGCATATAGGTTTATCGAAAAATTCCTGGCATTATTGTAAGGAGATATGTTCTCCTATGGTGGATGCAATGAGGTTTCTTTCAGTCTGGCAATACTGAAAAGCTTGAATATGTATGAATGAATGGTTGTTATGTTTTAGCTAGACAGTGACGGTTATATGAAAATCTTTGAAGGATTTATAAGGTTTTAAAGCGATTCCATTGAATACCCCAATGGTTGTAAGATTGCTAAACATAAAAAAAGATCGATTTTGATCTCATAAAAATAATTTAAAAGTACCATGTTTTAGTGCAACAGGTGCACTTATGTATTGGCGGTATTATTTACAAGAATCAAGTGATGTTACAATCAGTATGAGTATAATGCGACGCTGTACTCTTTTTTCTTAGCTGAGGTTTTATCCCACTGAATTTTCATGGCAAGATTTTTAATGAGGTAGCTAGTAATGTATATTATTGGATATGTATACTCAAAGCATTTGACAAATGGAATATTTGTCCCTCGATTAACATGCAACAACAAGTATCTATGGTGATTTTACATGGATAAATCACATATATTGAGTACCCCAATGATTGTGAGATCACTTCACATAAATAAAGAATCATTTTGATCTCAAGGGAAAGATGAAGAGCTTCTTGGTGATGAAATTTTATATCTCAGTGCAATCGGGACACTAATATACCTTGCCAATAATACTTGATCATTCAGTAAGTTTATTGGCGAGATTCAGCTCATTTCCAACAAGAAGTTATTAGAAAGACAGACTATTTGCTTACATATGGAGGCACCGTGATATCTTGACATTCAAATGAAGAAAAAAATAGTTTCCATTTCTTCAAATCATGCAAAGACAATAGTCATTCATAAAGCCATCTAAGAGGAGATATATCAAATGAGTCAGAACAAAGCACATTTTTTCGAAGTTCTTTTTCACATATGATCTTCAACAAAATGGTGACATAGATGTTCAACAGATCCATTCGAGTGATATCTTGCAGATTTATTCACTAAGACATTGCCAACATAAACATTTGAGAAGGGAGATATAAGATTGAAATGCATCGCCTCTGAGATATCAAGTAAAGTTTTCATCAGGGGGAGTAAAATACGTGCTGTACTCTTTTTTCCTTAACCAAGGTTTTGTCCCATTGAATTTTCCTGGTAAGGTTTTAATGAGGCAGCACTCAAAGCGTATTACAAGATGTGTGTACTCTTTTCCTTTACTAGGCTTTTTCCCACTGAATTTTTTCTAGTAAGGTTTTAACGAGACACATTATCTATGGACATCCAAGAGGGAGTGTTATGAATACAATAGATTGAAGGACAATTGAAGTGGCTGTCCATTTAATATTGGTTATATCATATACATGAATCACTTGTATTCATGTATCTATTTAATATGTAACTTCTCTCTTGCACTTGAGAACGTATATTTGTAACTATAAATAGAGCAGATTGGCTCATGAAAAAGACACTACAATACTGAAGAAAGAAATAAGAAAGCATTCTCTCCTCTCTCTACCATAACTCTTGTTTTCATTTATTATTCAGTATTTATATTTATATTGCTCATATTTTATAACAAATATATATTTTTTCCTTTTTTTAAAAGTTCTTCAACAATACACAAATACGTATAGAATTACATTTTTTTTCATAGGAAAAATCCTTTTGGCCACAATGGCCCAAATATAATAATATTGCCTATTTACATCATAAACAATTTTTCTTTGATATTCTTATCCTTCCCTCTAAAATTTAAAATTTTCTCATTAGTTTATCTTTTAGTTATTTTCCACTGAGAAAGTTTTCCAATACATGGGAAATGGACAAGTTTCCATGATTTTCATAAATACGATTTTATTTTATTTTATTTTATTTTCAACTGTCCACACATACATATGTAAGTTCCATACGTAATCGGAGTAGGTAATTACTTTTTTTTCATAATTATTTTTTTTCTAAAATTTTGGTTAGTAAACTTTATACCTTCTAAAATACATATTTTTCTTCTTCAATTACTTTCTTATATTTTAGTGAGTATGACTAAATAGGAGGAATAATTCAACAACGATTCATTCAAAGAAAAATAGTGCTTCAAAAATGTAGATATGATGGACATTGACACATTATAAAAATTATAAAAATCATATAGTTCATATGTGTCTATTTTAGTTAATAAAAACTCAAGAAAGTCACACATTAATTATATAATATTTATTAATTATTATATTTAAATAAATTTTAAACTATATTTAAATAATTTTTAAAATATAATATTAATATATTTCAATAACGATAGTCAAAACTCAAAACACTTTAGATATGGTAGACATAAATACATTATAGAAATCTTAAAATAAATATAACTTATATGTGTCAATCCTAGTTAACAACAATCCATGAGAGTTACGCATTAATGTTGTAGTCTTACGCCCTTATGTTACGTCGATTTGATAACTTGTGAATCATTACTTATATTTGTTATTAATATGACCTCTTAAATAATTTTATTAATTATTATGTTTAAATAAACTTAAGCTATATATTTAAATAATCTTTTAAGTATAATTTTTAGAAGTTAGTATAAAAGAGATTTGTGATCGTATATCATTACTCTCACTCTCAAATTTATTGTCATATTTCGCTTATCGAGAGTTAAATTATATGAACTTTGATCATAATATAATATAATTTTTTCATCGAGCTGATACGAGAAAAAATATAACTTGTAGTACTTTTCGTCTAATTTCTGAATATTTATATTTTAATTATAAAATATTGAGTTGATCTAATTAATTTAACTTTGAAAAGTAGTCAAGTGTGAAATCTCAACAATAATAATTTTATACTTTATTACTTTGATATGTGAAATTTGCTACCATTAATATTTTCAATATCGACCGCACATCACATATTGTAATCAAACTTGATTAAGTCAAATGACATATTGAGGACAAATCACTTAACACTATTAGAAAAATATGTTTGTAGATTCTATTTGTACTAATTTTGAAAGGAATTACTACTATTTTACATTCTTTGATAATTAGAACGGTGTGTTATTTAAAAAATTTAAAAAGATACAAATTAAATATCATACAAGAAATAATTATCCATGACCAATAATATTCTTAATTAAAATTAAGTAAATCATGAAAGTATGATCAAGAAATAAGTTGAAAAGTAACAACCAATTAGCAATCAACAGGTATATTTGAAAAAGAATATTATGGTCGAGTGTTATTCCGAAATAGAAAAAAAAAAAGATGAAGAATACAAAATTTGAATTGATAATTAAAAGTTAAAGTTCAAAATTTGAATTGGTTTTAAAAATTTAGAAAATCAACCATATTTAGTTTGATTTTGATTTTACTAAAAAATAACTGAATAATCAAATTGAACCCATAAATTATATACATAAATTTTATAATTATTTGAATATATGATATTATTTATTCATATAAATATTTTATACCTTATAATTATTAATTTGATTTTAAACTTATTTCACATGTACTACAATACTTTTAAATTTCATTTCTTGAAAAATATGACCAAACGCAACACTCTAAGTCTAATTATCAACGAACGAATTATCTATATGTGGTGTAGTGTATAACTGTTTTTTTTTCCTAAGACATCCATCTTTTCTTCAATGTATATTACTTCTATGAATGCTAGACATGTAAAGTTGAGTAACCTCTACAATTATGCAACATAAACATGCTAAAACTTTGAAACAATATTGAAAAATAATGTCAAAGATTCAAATACATTAATCTAGTGATAATAGATAGAAATTTGTTAATTTCTAATGTTCATTTGAAATAGTTATCTCATGTCTTTATTATTTTACAATTATCAATTTGTAATTAGCTAGTTATAAATCGAAAAAAATCAAATCAAACCGAAGGTCTTTATTTGTTTGATTTGATTTTAAAAAATTAAAAATCGACTAAATTGACTTTGTTTTGATTTTAATTAAAAATCGATCTAAATCAAATAATTAAAATTACTTTAATTACTTTGTTTTAAATTTTATTCATAAATGTCATTTTAAATTTAAATAAAAAAATTTTGGTGGATGATTCGTTTTAAATTTAATATTTTCATCCTCCCTTTAGTTAACTAATATAAAGGAATATAAAATTTAGATAAAAAATAATAAAAAAGAATTTAGAGGAATATAAGCATTGTAATAAAAAATTGAAAATATAAGACTATTAATAAGTATCATGATAAAAAAAAATTGAATATACGTTGAAAGTTAAAGTATTTGAATTGAAATAAAATATTAAATTTCAATTCAAATAAGTTATAAAGATATTTAAATTGAACCGAGAAAGTTTGAATTTTACGTGAAAGATAAGTTTATCTATATATTATATTAAAAAAAAAGTAGTCATATAAGATACATCTATAATTTTTTTAATCACTAGTAAATGTGTAATTTTTTAAATTTTATAGACCGTATAATTTAGTACACATATAAAATATTCAAAGTATATAAAAAAATTTATATTCATTAACCACTTTTGTATAAATCAATTTTAGTTGTTCAATGGATTTAGGGAAGAGGAAAAAGTTGTTGCATTTATTAGTACAATTTGGAGGGAAAATTATTGGGGAAAGCAAGGTAAATTTAAAATAAGGTTATACAAGTCTTTTTACAATTGTGGCCAAATTGGGCTAAATTTTTGTGGTCATTTAGCAATACTCCAAAAATTGAAGAAAGCAAAAGGGTAATATTGTCAAATGGTATTTAATTAGTGTAATGAATTAACTTTTTTAAGGTGGGTGTCACCCCCCAAAATTTCATATATTTTGGTATCAGTAATAGACTCAATTTGCTTGTAAAATACTGATAAAATCAGGCTTTTTTTTTTCCCCCCCGTATATTTCGACCGTTGACAAATACATCAATTTAATCACATTGGAAAATGAGATTTCTTGGCCATTTACAAATTGAATAGAAGAAAATGACATTTTTCAGATCTCTTATGAATAAAAATGAAGTCTCTCTTCTTTTTTGAAAAAAAAATAGTAGCTCAATTATTATTCAAATCGTAACTAAGTACATCATGAATCAAAGATGATGATGTGCAATTCACTCCATAGCATCAGACATAGAACCTGCAATCCTAACTAACATGTGGACACACTGATTTATCGATTATTTAACAAAAGACAAGGATATAGACATAAAGTCACACATGAGTGCTTTATAATCTTGCACAATAATATTAAGAATTACCACTCGTAAAAATTTTCAATGCTTGCTTGGCCAAAAGACAACCCATCTCAACAACAATAACTGGGGTTGTGCAGTAGTGGTTCTTCAACCAACTCAAAATTTCACAGATTAGAAGAATTTAAGCTATTAGTGTATCATATGAAGCTTTCAGTGGTGCATAAATCCTCTAAAAAAAATTTATGAGTATCACAGATTAAAATACCCGCCCCTGTCCTTTCAGAGTTTACATCACACGAAGCATCAATATTGCATTTCAGAATACCCCGATCAGGAGGAAATCCTTTAACAAAAAAATCTAATTCAAACACAGAATAACTATTATGATTAATACGTGCCACCGTCCATTCTTTCCAAAAGCGACTAGCTCTATGTATTACAAGTCAGGCTCATAGTTTTACCATTCGAGATCATATTGTTGCGTGCATTCCAAACTTCCTAGATGGGCATGATAGCCTCATGAAGCTGATCACGCATCACATGTACAAATGTCGTAAATCAGCCCATTAACTAGTTCTTCACCAGCTGCCAGCCCAAAAAAAACTTAAGTTAGATTTGTTTTGCTGTATTACACGTTATTAGACAATGGAAAGTGATTTCGGGTTCCTGAAGACATGCAGGAAAAACATTATGCTCAAGGATCTTTCTAATAATCAAGTTATCACTCGTTGGTAACACTCCTTTCAATGCCACACGAACAAAATTTAAGATGGATGGCATTTTTAACTTCCATATTTTCTTCTAAATGTTGTCATCCGAACTAGGGGTATTATTTTTTTGTATCATCAAATAGCCACTCTTAATATCTTCCCTATCTATCTAGTCTTCACATTCAACGATCATTCTGGACCGTAAATCTCAGTGGAATGGCTTTGATATAATCTATCTCATCTATTGTAAAAAAAAAAGTTTTCATGTTTTTGTATCATTATCTATCAAATCCGCCATGCAAAGATTCATGGATTCAACATCTGGAGCACTTCGTATAAATATACCAGTTGGTAGCCATGACTCATAGCAAATCCGTGTATCATGCCCATTTCCAGTTCTCTCTACACATTCCTTATGAAGAAGATATTTTGCCGCACAGAAAGATCGCCAGACAAAACTAGGATTTGATCCCTCACCCGCACTAAGTCTGAGTTGCGATAGTACTTAGCCTCGAGATGCGACTTACAAGAGCACATGACTGTGTCAAAATTGTCCAGCCTGTTTTGGCTAGCAATGCATATTTGTATGTTGAAGTCTCCGAAATTTCCATACCACCTTCACTTATCTCTGGTAAAAAGACTATAAAACTAAAAAAAATTACAAGTGACCTACAAAACCAATTATCTCTACAAAATAAATTGACAAGTTCGAATATTTGTGGGGTAGCTGAACTATTTAATAGACGATTTCAATTATCAAGTTCAATCATGAGGGTACAGAGCAAATCTTGGTTCCCCTCCCACATATGGATATTTTATAGAGGTGATTGAAGTAGTATAAAATAGAACTTGGGAATGGTCTTAATAGTTTAGTTAGTTGGTTACTGAATTTTCCCTTTGTTGGTGAGCTTTCATTTCCCACCTTGTAATTTCCTCCCCAAATATAATTAAAAAAATTAATAATACAGAATTGTCTCGCAGTTCTTCACAATCCCAAAGAGAAATACAGTTGTAAGTTGTGAACCAAATCATGATACAGAGTTCATATATGTTTTGTTGCCCATTATTTGCAGAATAACTAACGCTGCATAGGAACCATCAGCTTTAGATCACCAGATGGATGAGGGAGATGAGCATAAATCACAATTGCCATGATTAATGCTACATCTGTTATGCTGAAAGAAACACAAGAAACTTTCAAGAATTGACCAAACAATATTTTTAGCATCAGAAGAAACTTAATAATGATGCTGAATGCAATTTTTATATGTTGAAATGTGAAGATGAGGAAAACTAAAGCAAATTTAGATGGATATTTTAACTAATGTCAATGAAAGAACAGTAGTATTGCAGTTGCAGGATATACCAGTACTTAAGAAAGGATGGAAATTTTTTCTCTGTTTTGTATGCTTTTTCTGCCAAGATCAAGAATACGCTCAATGCATCCATTTTTCAGTAGTCAGAAAGTGCAGTCAGTAATCAAATGAATACTCACCGCATAATCAAAGAGAGGAAGAGAAGCGCTCACAGACACCAGGAAGCCATTCTTTGAAGAATGTGACACTATCCATCTCTGCAGGAGATAAGGCGGAAAGGGGAGTAACAGTAATCTGTCATCAATGGAAAGTGGAATGTCAATGTCCGCGTCTGTTAGAATTTCATCACATAATTACAGAGTTTTACATACATATCCTGCTTGAAGGGATGAGTAATCAGTATCGTCATTATCCACTGCTGGTGTTTCCGCAGTCTAGAAAAGAATAGACATACAATTGCATTTATTCAGTATATAAAAAGAAGAAACGAAGGTAAATGAGGGAGCATTTAGAATAAGGAAAACAAATTAGCAGAAAAGACTACAAAAAAAGAGCAGGGGAAGAGGGAACTTTCGAGATCAGGATAAGGGGAAACTTCAGCAAATAAATGAGCAGTAGATAAAGAAAAAGATCTCACGTCTAACTTAAACACTAGATGTTCTTCTTTGGTGCTTAATGCGCTCTCTTCTGTACATACTTCTGTATTTCCTGATGGTTTTATCTCCATTACTTTTGTTGGTGATGTTGTAGCTGCTTGTGCATCAGAAGTAACTTGTGTCCATCCCATTTTGTAAAAACATTGTCCCTGCTTAGTCAGCCGATAACCCTAGGAATACAACAATCAAGTGAGAATCTATAAATCAAGCAGGGAAACATGTTCTAATCGTGGAGCCTTTATGTCAATGACAGGAATGTACTCATGTCAAAAGTATCAGAAACACTGGCAAAAAAAATCGCAAAAGAACCAGTTTATTCAACTTTAAGGTTTGTCTTTTTTTCCTGTCCTAATATCTGCTGAATTTAAGCTTCATATTTCTCCTACATGAAGTTGTTTAGTCAGCCAATATCATTCGTGAATACAATTTTAGCCTTCATCAACTACTAGAGTTCATTTCAATCTCAACTTGGATTAGCAACTACTAGAATTTATGTCAAGTTCAAATTTGAAGGAGCAAGTAGCTATACAGAAGAAATTAAAAGCCATGGACCATGGTAGTCAAATTAGGCTTGTAATTGCATTGATTAAAGCTACTCTTAGAATGACAAGACCAAGAACCAATCAAGTCCTAAAGCTCGTTAAAGAGTTAACGAAGCAAAATTTGACCACAAAAAGGATCTGCTGCTTATTAAAGGTTTACTGAAGCAAATAACATAATATTCAAGACAATCATAACTATCTTAAGTAACAATTTGTCTGGTTAAATGCTCTGAATCATGGTGTTGTAGGTGTCCATTAGCTCATCTTTCTGAATCCGAGATGTCGGTGAAAAGAAAGGCAGAAAGGCAAAGAAAAGAAAGGAGGGATAAAATGCCACGTCTAACTTGTGACACCAGATTTTATGTCCCTTTAGAATTAAAAGGCAATGAACATAAAATCCAGCAGCTTACCTTGTTGTTGGCAACTTCTCTTGGGACATTTATATTCAGAAAGCAATTCTGAGGATAAGTCTTATTAGAGATCTCAGCCAACATAGCAGTGATGATGGGTATGGAAGCTTCAGCGCACAATGTGAAATCATCAACATTGAGCTTTCGATCAACCCTGAAGTCGACAGTCGCATAAAACCAATGAAAAATGAACAACTAAACTATTTTAAACTAATTTGCAGGCTGATTAACTTTACATATTATAGCAGTCATATGATACAGCAGCGGAAGGAATGCCATGGAAGAAAGCCTCTCGTGCACCACCCACTGTCCCTGAATAAACACTGCATTTCCAGCGTTAGATCAAATTTACACTGGCACGAACAATAAAAATAGCAATCTCTGGCCAATTAAGTGAAGTTTGGGAAATAAGAACCAAGAAAGGATAAACTTATACTCTGGCCCAAGGCCTACCAGAAAAAAGAAAAAAAGTGCTCTATGTAGCATTTGAAAGCACATAAGACGATGTTTTCTATAATGTTTCATGAACACATAAGTGGTGCAAGGTTAAAAATACGAAAATTGGTCAGAGGAATAATTATAACTAATACAAATTGCACAACTAGCAAAAAAGAAAAGGAAACTGAAAGAGGGTATCAATTAAGCATTTCACAGAAAGGATCTTGAGGCTCAATAGAGAAATTTACTAACATGTCATAACCGCAATTGCAGCCTAAATTAATGCCACTGACAACCTGCAAGCATAAATTGATGAGAGTTCGCATACTGTATTGTGACAAGCTCTATCAGGATAATAGCATGTATATACTAGCTGCAATTACAAGTAAAAAGCACGAAACAACCCAAAAGCAAATTTTAGTTTTGTGCTTGTATGTCCAAAATGTAATTTTTCATAAAGATGAAATAGAATAAATCCAGGTGAACTTAATGAAGATCATATATAGTTCATACACAGATATGTGATAAGTGAGACTACATGCTAAATCAATATAGAAGCCGAGCATTAGTCTCAAAAGCTACCAGATCAGGTACTGAAGGAAAGATCTTTTTGGAGATCCCTAGGGAAGTTGAGTCTGCTGGAGTTCCTGCCAAATGAAAACAGAATGTTCGTGCGAGTGAAAAAGAGAAAAGGGTACAATAATCATTATAAATGAAGTCTGATAACAAGTTGTCACTAAGGGAACTGTACAACTCTGAATCTACTTGACTGGTGTTCGAATTAGAAGATATCATTTGCTTGTGTTTCATTCACTAGATTACAACAATAACAACAACATACCCAGTGTATTCCCACAAAGTGGGGTCTGGGGAGGATAGAATGTACGCAGACCGTACCTTTACGTCCTATGAAGTAAAGAGGCTGTTTCCGATAGACCCGCTCAAGACCAAAAAGGACCATAAGAGGTCGAAATAAAAGTACAAGAAATATACACAGTAAAAAAGACAACAGGTAATCACAGAAGTATACTATAACAAAGTAGTACTATACCCAAACCACATGAAACACTAGAAAGCAGCAAAAACTGAAGAATAAGAAACTACAAGAGCAGACCTACAACTACTAACTAGTGCAACAAGACACTGCATCCCTACCTACTAGTATGAAGCAGACCTACTTACTAACTGTCTATCCTAATCCGAGCCCTCCACACCTTCCTATCTAAGGTCATGTCCTCGGTAAGCCGCAACTGCGCCAAATCTTGTCTAATCACCTTTCTCCAATATTTCTTCGGTCTACCTCTACCTCTTTTGAAACCATCCATAGCCAATCTCTCACACCTCCTCCCCGGGGCCTCCATGCATCTCCTGTTCACATGCCTGAAACACCTCAACCTCACTTCTTGCATCTTGTCTTTTACTGAAGACACTCCCACCTTGTCTCGAATATCCTCATTCCTAATCATATCCCTCCTAGTAAACCCACACATCCATTGCAACATCCTCATCTCCGCTACCTTCATCTTTTGAACGTGAGAGTTCTTGACTGGCCAACACTCTGCCGTACAACATAGCCGGTCTAACTGCCACTTTGTAGAACTTGCCTTTCAGTCTAAGAGGCACCTTCTTATCACACAAAACTCTATTTCATCCACCCTGCACCAATACAATGGGTAACATCCTCGTCAATCTCCCCATCTCCATATCATTTGCTTGTGTTTCATTCACTAGATTGAAATTCAATATTAGAACTTTTCTTCTCCTTATTCCATTTTCCAGGAAGAATAGTGTAACACAATCAGTCCAAGTCGCACCAGCTTGTGTGGGAATATGAATAGATACAAGCACAAAATAAACTACAATTTCATAATTAGCTATGCTTGGTAACAACCTTTAGAGACAATAGAGGCAATTACTCTTTTCCTTAATTTAAGACAGCATAATATTGCAGTAGCGCTTCTGGCTTATGGAGGGTCAACGGGATCGATTTACATAGCTAAACACATTTTATTGAACAATTTTGAAACTTAAATTAGATAATAAAAAATATCAGTTTGTGATTTACTCCTATCAAAATGGTGATAGATACCAACATTTTGAAGGAAAGAAAGTACAGAAGAAATCAAATAAGCCTGTCCAGATCTTTTAACCGTTTTTCAAGTCCACGGCAGAAAGACTGAATCAGTTTCAAATTTTAAAGCACTGAAAACATCAAACCACCAATTTCATATAGTCAGACAGTTATGCAATTGAAAAAGGCCAATAAAAACAGGACTCAGTATAAGGATTTGACAAAATTAAAACGACTAACATGACAGTTGAAAAAACAAAGAGAATTAAGAATCAAAATCTAAGCAGTAGTCAGATGAGCAATTTAATTAAGACCGGGACTAACCAGAAATTGCATAAGCTGTGGCACCAGGGACATCTACTTTCTTAACAGTTACTGCACGTTGCCATGAAACACAATGACTAGCAGCCGATCTTTCACTGGAAGACGGAAATCCAAGTGTAAAAATTATTATGAGGTTGTTTTGACATATGACAGAATATAATTGGTGTAAGATGTTGAAATTATAGCACATTGGTTGAAAGAATATAATCAATTATGTAATGGAAAATCCCGACAGTTAACTTTTTGGATTGAGTCAGCCTGTCAAAGTCAATTTTCCATTACAAAATCCATTTACAGTTGTAATTGCAGACAAACAGACAGAAAAATTGGATCACTAAGTATATAATAAGAGAGAGAAGAGTACGAGTCAGGAGCAAAAACGAGAACATGGAAGAGATTTGTGGAGACGAGGGCACGAACAAGAGCTCTTAAACCAGGTGCATCAATTCCGTCATCGTTGGTTACCATCACCGTCGGCTTATCACCAGAGACAGTACCGTTCCGGTTCTCCATTAATGCAACAAAATGCAGAAACTGAAATCACAATGAGAATTGCACCCAACTATCAGAATATATATTCGACTGTGTATAGGGAAATGTGAAGGAATAGAGGATTATAACTTGTTTATTGTTAATCTGCAGGCAAACAGAATCGAATCATGTTTAATTTTACGGTTTGTTTGAAAAAAGTTGAAGAGAATGTTGCAAGTGCACTGTGCAGTGTGCGTGATGATGGATATATATAGTATCCACTATTATTGTAACCTTCTTTATTCCTCCTCATAGTTTAATGAAGTGATCTTTTCGAGGATGGGTCTAAATCGTTTCCTACCTGCTCTACTCAACTTTTGGTTGAGCTGATGGTGATAAATTAGAGGGAAAAAATGAGGTAAGAAGACCATTTAAAAGTCTTCAATTAATTAAAAGGGATAAATGGGTCCCGTAATATTTATAAGTTGAAAAGGTTCAACTTCTTCAAATAACTATTTACAGTCATTCAACAACTGCATGCAGTTATCGAACAATTGTATTAGTTGTCCGAACAACTATTTAATTGTCCAACAACTGCAATAGTTGTTGAGACAACTTTATAGTTACATTGATAAAAGTGTTAAAGTAAAAAAATTGGGGACTAATGAAATTTTTTTGTCACTTTTACTTGACTTTTAAAACTTGAAGGACTTTTACTTAATTGACAAATTTATTTGTCCTTTTTAATTGCTTCTCCTAAATTAGATCACATCTGACTCATATCCCAAAAGTTAGCTCTAAAGAAGAGTAGCTTACGTTCTCGTCTGTCACTGATGTGTTCTATTCATTGAAGGGGTTCTGAATTGGGTATTGGCTACGAGTGTGGTTGGGAGGCCAAGAATATTTCTTTGAATTTAAGGTGTTTGGCCAATTATAAAAATTCTTTTTAAATAAAAGTAGAAAAAGTTTCTGTGTGATTGGGAAGAAGATAAGAATTTTTACTTCAAATTAAAAAAAAAAAAGAAGCAAAATAATATTTTTTTCAATACAAAAATATTCGTATCATTTATACATATTTACCATTATATATCTTGTTAATTAATTATCATATCTTGTAAGTTTTGTTAAGTTCCATTTAAAGATTCTATTCTTTCCTTTTTACACAATATAATTTTCTTTATTTTATTTTGTGTTTCATATATTATTATTTTATGTTTTATATATATTAGTATTTCTTTTGTTAATGGTCCGTTTTGCTACATCTTGTATTTACCTCAAATTAGTAAGTACTAACTAATTTTAATTAAATATTATTTCTTTTATTTTATTTTACTTTAAAAATACATATTTCATTTTATTTGTTTATTTAGCATATTGAGAGAGTTTTGTTACTTTTTTTCTCATACTATTCTTAGGCCCGTTTAGACATGCGATATGAAATTATGATTTGCAATCATAATATGAAATCAGATTGATACGAAGCTGAAGTTTTCGTTTGGATATGCAGTTTGGATTTCTTAAGTTATATTTTTTTCACATAAATATGAAAATCGCACAAGTTGTGAAAACTATCAATATTTTTTTAATTCTTATACAATCTTACTAAATGAGCAAATCATAGTCCATAAATAAGATATCAAAAAATGCTAAAGCACCGCAATGATAAATCGCATATCCTCATGTTCCTTTGATAAATAAATATTTGTGATTACAAACTTTCAAATACACATAATTTTATAAAGACCCACTAGTCAACAATAGTAGTAACTAGTTATTTTTTAATTTAATCCTTTCACATGATACGGATAATCCCCGAGCATGAGTCTTTTTTTTGTTGTAAAATTAAAATGATGGGTCTTTTTTTACAAATATAAACTTATGAATCAAGTTTTACATTTTAAAAAATTGAAATCATGATTTGATTTTTTGTTTGTGGAGAATTTGAGATTTGAAATGATTTCAAATCCTGATCCCAAATTGCATGTTCAAATGTTGATTTGAAATCATGACTTCGTATCGTATGTCCAAATGCAAGTTTAATATTAAATAACTATATAAAGTAGTAGTAGCCAAATTTAGAGTTTTAAGACATCATTAATAAGGATAGTTTAGTAGAATACACCTCTAACTAAAGTTTTTAAAGGGGCAAAATAAAATGAAATGAAGGGATTAAATTAAAACAACAAAATTGATTATATTATTGATTTTTTTTGGGGGGGGGGGGGGGGGGAGCAAACCAATTGTGAACGAGTAAATTTGTCATCCGTGTTTGACTAATATTGTACATCTAACATTGATATTTCTTTCGTTCATTTTTATTTGTTCAGTATTGACTTAGTAGGAACAGTAAACATAATGATAATTTTTACTATATCACCTTTTGAATATAATAAATTTAATGCTTTAAAAAATACATTAAAAAATTCGAGTATAATTCAGAAGTGTACTTATGCCTTTTTCCCAAATGATAAACAATGAATTAAACAACACTAGTAGAATTAAGTGAATAAATAACCCGAATCTCGATATGATCGACAGGCAATGACACCAGAAAAAAGCCTTCTGAGTCTTTCTTGTCTTGCAACATTCGAGAGCATGAAATTGCAAAGCGTAAGTAAATTGTTATTCAATGAATGAAATAAGATGTCTTTCAACAAGATGTTGAAAACTTTATATAATTCAACCCAAGAACTCAAGTAAATCATTAGATAGAGATATTAATATACAAGAATGGTAGGAACACACTAATCTTGTTCCATTGCAAGAATTGATTAAAGAAGATAGGATCTTCTAAACCTTGAAGAGTGCCTTTTGAATTGCTCTTTTTGAGATGAAGAGAAAAGAGAAGAAAACATTCTTTGGTTTAAGGACCGTACCTTTTAAAAGGATTCTGAAGTGCCTTTTCAGGAAAGGTACATTTTTCCATAAGTTTCCATCAAATAAAAGAAAAGGCCAAGGGGTTTCAACGTAACTTATTTAAAATAAACTTCACATTAATAGATTTTTACTTTTAGGCCAAAAAGACTTTAATACTTGATTAGATCATAAAATGGGCTTCTTTAAAGACATCATATCTATGTATAAATATTAATATGTGAGTCCACAAAATAGAAATTACTAACAATCTCTCACTTGGACCACATATATTTTTGAACAATTATACATCGATAAAACTTTATTATGCACAATTTTTTCTATCTTAACTGAAATATCTCAAAATAATCTGGTTCATCGATACTATCAATGTAGTATCAAAGCGATTTTCATAACATTTATTCGTAACTAAATTCATCAATGGTCACAAATATCAGCAATACCAATGACATAGATCTAATACAGAAATTACATGAAAATGATTTAAGTTATGTCTATTTTTAATTGGTCCTACTTTATGACTTGAATAATCCAAAATTATTTTCTAATATCTTATGCAAAATCACAATAGAAAGTCAAAATCTTTATTTCTCAGAGTTATCAATGAACACATGAAATTCATAAAATTTCAGTTTGTACAGAAAATAAACTTTAATATGTCAAAAGCATAAATAAAATAACAAACTCTCACTAAAGTGGTTCATCATCAAATCTGACAACACTCATATGAGCCACATGTCTATGAAATACCTTAGGTGACAAATTCTTCGTGAGCGAATCCGCAATCATACAGTTTGTACTAATATGCTCAATCGACATAAGACAACTCTGAACTCTTTTCTTCATAATTAAAAATTTAATGTCTATGTGTTTTGACTTAGACGAACTTTGATTATTCTTTGAATATAATCCACTAGACTTATTATCACAATAAATTTTCAATGGTTTTTCAATGTTACTGACTATCTATATTTCAGTGATAATTTTTTTAGCCATATTCCCTGATTTGATGCTTCATAGCAGGCTACAAACTCACTTCCATGGTAGAAAAAGCTATTAATGTTTCTTTCACACTTTTCCAAGAAATAGTTCCTCCAGCCAATATGAAAACATAATCTGATGTGGAGTTTCTACTATCAAGACATCCGGAATATCCTATGATTTTTAAGTGATCCGACTTTCAATCAGTGAGCATGTAATTTTTAATTCTTTGAAGATACCTCATAACCCATTTTGCTGCTTTCCAATAATCTATTTCCAGGTTACTTAAATATCGGCCCAAAATTCTCATAATATATGTTATATCTGGACGCGTACAAACTTATACATACATGAGACTTTCCACTGCTGATGTATATGAGATTTTATCCATCTCTTTCTTCACAATACCTAAATTTGTATATTGACGCAAATTAAACTTATCACCCTTTGTCGCGGGTGTATCTCTAGGTGCACAATTTTACACAACAAATCTACTAAGCACCTTATTAACATAAGTCTTTTACGGTTGTCAAAGAATGTTTCTAGTACGATCTCTATATGAAGCACAAAGAACACCTCACCAAGATCTTTCATTTTAAATTTACTAGATAGAAATCTCTTGATTTCATGCAACAAATCTACATTACTGTTTGTCAGTAGAATGTCATCTACATATAGCACAGGAATAATGAATTTACTTCCACTGAACTTGAGATATATGCATTGATCAATGGTGCTTTTCTTAAAACCAAAAGAGGTTATCACCTGATCAAACTTTTCGTACCATTGAGGGATGCCTGTTTTAAACCATATATGAACTTCTTAAGTCTACATACAAGGTGTTTTCAATCTTGAGATTCAAAGGTTTCTGGTTGCACCATGTATATTATTTTTTCAATGGGGAAGGGCCAAATATACCCCTGTACTATTAAAAATGGTTTAAATATACCCCTTATTACACTTTGAATTCAAATATACTATTTCCGTTATACTTTGGATCTAAATATTACCCCCGTACTATTAGAAATAGTTTAAATATACCCCTCGTTATACTTTCAGTCCAAATATACCCTTTCCAACATACTTTGGGTCCAAATATACCCCTCCCATTAAACTTTTATATTGATACTGTCACGCCCCGAGGTTACCCCCTAGACGTAACACGGGACTTGGGACCACAAAGATCCCAAGCTAACCCTTGGTCATAGCATTCTCAAGCATAACAAAAGATAAGCGAAAGCAATCTAAGATAGAAACTCAGAATATCATAAATAGAAGTCAATTACGAAGTACAACTCAGAAATCGTCTCATAAGGTCTATGTCTGAAAAGCCTCTACTACTATCATAGAGAGTTGTTGGGACCACACCCCCAACTAACTCGAACATCTGAAAATAAAAAAAGACATAAAACTGAGGTGGAGCCTAGCCCTCGGACTATGAGGACTCACCAATAGCTAAGTAGGAGTGGTCGGATCTCTAGCCACGGATCTGATTAGGAACACCTGAGTCTGCATCATAAAAGAATGCAGTGCAATATGCGTTAGTACTATGGAATATACTAAGTATGTGAACAATGCATGAACATGGTGAAAACATGCTAAGTATACTTGAATAACTAAAATCATGCTTTTAAAGAATAACTGAATGCAATGACTCTAAAATATCATAAGCCGAAGCATAATCATAAGTAATAAGTCTGAAATCTGATTTAGAGTCAAATGCAACTTTAATCATAAACTGTTTATGTGGGAGGTTCTATAACCGACATAGACCATGTGAGCTACATAAAATCCGATGTATACGCTCCATCGAGAGGACCCAATGTACCTTGCCAGGGGTACAAAGGCATGACTGTAACGTGATCACCTGAAACTGATGCCCAGCATGGGACTTAACCTACGGGGGCAACGTAATTCTGGGACTCATGGGTACTCTCACCCATCCAACTCGGTGCTAATACTACTCCCAAAAATATACATATAGCTCATATAATACCAATGACATATCTGATGCCAAAACTGTTCAAAACCAATGACATATCATGCCAAAGCTAAGAAAAAAATCAATGACATATCTAATGCCAAAGCTAAGTAAAAACCAATGACATATCTAATGCCAAAGCTATTTTGAAAAGCAAAAGACATATCTGATGTTATACAATTCAAAGTCATAATCTGAAGGCTTAGCTTAGCCATAGCTCAAAACATGTTTTTCATACCAAATTTATACTTGAAGAATCATACATGCAGTTTCATAAGTTCATAAGTGCCATGATAGCTAATCATGCTAATTTCCTCTTGAAAACATGTAAATTCATGGGTTCATGCTAGAAATCCACTTTCATGCTTGGGCTTTCAAATTCAATGAAAGAATCATAATCAAATCATAAATAATCAATAAGAAACCATGAATTTAAATATAGAAACTGATTTTATAAACTTTCCCCAATTTTGATTTAAAACCCTAGTTTCATAACTTCATAATTCAAATTCATGAGTTGGGGATTTTGGGTACAAGGGTGGAAGAAACCCATTGCTAAAGACCCACATACCTTAGGTGAAGATTACCCACTTCATGGAAAAGATTTGGAGACTTGACTTGGATCTTGGAGATTTGAGCTTGAAGAGAGATTTTCCTTTTTGGGAGGAGAATGAGGAACTTGGGATGAAATTAAGGTAATATGGGTGAAAACCCTTCTAAAAGTAGTCAAAATGACTTCACCTAATACATAATAGGGTGATAAATGACCAAAATGGCCCTAGAATTTAATGGGGAAAAAGCTGAAAAATGGTCAACTTACAGTGACCATGACTCAGTCTACGAGTCGTGATTTGAACGACGAGTCGTTGTTTGCCATTCGTAGAACCCAGGCTGGAAGCTTGGGCTGCAGATCCATTTCTACGGGTCAACAGGAAGGACCCATGGAATGGATCACGATTCATCGAATGGAGTCGTAGAACTCAGGTTGCTAGGCTGACTCGGTCAAACCACGACTCAAGACTACAACTCATCGTTTGAATGACGAGTCGTATACTTGACTCGTAGTTCCTGAAGGGAATTTAGGAAATGTCATCCCTCTAAAGACTTTCCACGAGTCAACAGGACCATAGACTGGACTCATGGATCCTGACCGTCTGCATCCTTGATTCCACGAGTGCCTTCCACGAATCGTGGTTCCAACCACGACTCGTGGTTGGACTCGTAGACCCTGAATCATGGGAAATTTCTGAAGTTTCTAACTTAGATAGCTGGATACGTGCACGGGGTGTTACAGGTACCCTTATTTTTGACACCCACTCATTTAAACCATTTTAATTCCCTCCACTTTAAGCTATTTTCTTCTAGTCTTCTATTTTTATTTTCTTCTTTTTTATAATGATCCACTTCTCATGAATTCAAACTCTCTAAAGTTTTTACTTCACCTATTTCTGAATATTTTTTTATTGACATTAATTATCCGTTTATCAGATATAGGAATTTTTTTCTGCATTTATATATGATAATCTTGCTTAGCTGATTAATTATTTCAAGTATAAATTTTAACATATGATATTAGATAAAAAATGATGGCAGAAAGAAAATAATTATTCTTATATATCAAAAATTAAAAAATTCCCTGTAAAGAAGTTTATCGTGAGGCCAAAGAAAAGTTTAGATGACATGGGTATAAATTATGAATACATGTATTATTTTTATATGAATCGAGAGAGTGGGCCGGAGATGGATTAAACATGTGAGTTTGTAAAGTGAACCGTGCAAATATTTATATTTGGTGATGAATTATTTTTATTTGAAGCTCATCACGTATCCGTTTATAAAAAATAAGGGTAAATTGCCTTTATTAAAAAAAGGGAGGGTTAAATCAGCATAAAAGTATAATGAGGGGTATATTTAACTGAAAATATAACGGAAGAGGTATAGTTGGATCTAAAATATATCTAGAGGGGTATATTTGGACTGAAAGTATTACGAAGGGTATATTTAAACTATTTCTAATAGTACAAGGGTATATTTGGACCCAAAGTATAACGAAGGGTGTATTTAAACTATTTCTAATAGTACATGGGTATATTCCATTGAGAAATGCAGTCTTTACATCCATTTGGTTTAGCTCTAAGTCATAATAATCTACAAGTGTCATAATGATTCTAAAAAAGTCTTTTGATGAAACTGGCGAAAAGGTCTCTTTAAAATTTATTCCTTCCTTTTGAGTTAATCCCTTGACAACTAGGTGTGTTTTATATCTTTCGATGTTATCTTTCGGATCACATTTAGTTTTGAAAATTCATTTACAACCAATTAATTTTGACCATTGTGACAACTCGACAAGATCCCAAACGCCATTGTCTTTCATAGACTTCATCTCATCTTTCATGGCTTCGATCCATTCAACAGAGTTTTGATATAATTTTACTTGACTAACAATTATAGAATCATCTTCTAATCTCACGTCAAAAATATGTTTTTGGAAATAAATAACATAGTCATCCGAAAATGCATTTTTCCTTTCTCTACTAGATCTTCTTTTAGGCACTTCAACTTGAGGTTGTTGAGAATTATCAACTTGAACAGGGGACAATATCATTGTGTTTTTTACATAATCTTTATTTATAGGTTGAAAAATATTTGGTAAATCTACCAAGACATTTTCCCTAGTACAAGTGATATTATCAAATTCCTTTGCAAACACAATTTATTTGTTTTGATTGATCCCACCACAATCAACATCCTCAATAAATTTAGCATTTTCTATTTCGAAAATAAATCTATTTGAGGGATCGTAAAATTTAAAACTTCTCGACCTTTCTGAGTAACCTACAAAGTAGCAACTAACAATTTTTGAATTCAGTTTTTTTTATTAGTCTTGTAAGGCCTTGCTTTAGCTGGACATCTCCAGACATATAAGTGTCTAATACTAGACTTTTTTACTAGTCCACAATTCGTATGGAGTTTTAGCTATCACTTTGCTTGAAACTCTGCTTAATATGTAAACTGTAGTTTTAATGCTTCTCCCCAAAGAGATTCAGATAAAGAAGAGTGACTAATCATACTTCCTACCATATCTTTAAGAGTTTGATTTCATCTCTCAGATACTCCATTTTGACTCGAAGTCCCTGGCATGGGATACAAAAGTACAATTTCACACTCTATCAAATACTTTATAAAAGGTCCTGGACATTGTTCACCTAATTCATTGTATCTATCATAGTATTTTCCTCCACGGTCAGATCTTACAGCCTTAATTTTATTTCCTAATTGAGTTTCAATCTCAGCTTTAAATTTTTTAAAAACATTCAAAGATTGTGACTTTTCATGAATTAAAATAGAGATATCCATAGTGGGAGTAATCATCTATAAAGTTAATAAAATATTGTTGATCATTTCATAAAGCTGTAGGGAATGAACCACAAATGTCTGTATGTATCAACTCTAAAGGTTCTTTACTCCTATAAACACTTTTTTTTTCTTATATTTATTTATTTTCCCTTTATGCATTTTATACAAATTTTAAAATTTGATAAATCAAGGTAATCAAGAATTTCTTCTGACACAAGCCTTTGTATTCTTTGTTTAGAAATATGACTCAATCACTTATGCTATAACATTGATGAATTTTCATTTGTTAATCTGCGCTTAGTATCAAAATTGCTTCAATGTGGATTTTCATTACTGCATGAGGCTTGTCTGTTTAATTTATATAATTTATCAACCAGAGTGCCAGTTTCAACAATATTAAAACTTAGAGAAATACTACATATTTTATTTTTAATAAAATAACTATATCCAGATATGTCTAAACAAGAAATGGAAATTAAGTTTGTCTAAATGACGGTACAATAAATATTTCCTAATTTCAAATAATAATCAGTATCCAATGAAATTCTAAAGATATCAATAGCCTCCACAACTGCTTTATTGTCGTTGCCCACATAGATGTATCTTTCAGAATCAATTGGCACTCGGCTCCTTAGACAGTCCTGCATAGTGACACTTACGTGAGTAATTGCACCCGTTGTTGACACCCAATTTTTACCCTCCACATTACGAATTAATCTTGGGCCTTTTGAATTTTGAACAATTTTTGAAATAATTGTTTTATGAAAAAAGGGATGAAACACTTTCCAAATCAGCTTTATAATAGTTCTGAGTAATAATTTATATCTTTCATGTTTAATTATGTGGAATTTATATAAGTTTACTCAAAGAATTATTTAAAAGTTTAATTTCATATGAAAATCCTTTTAGGAGATTAAAATGTTTGATTCTCCTCTAAATTAATTAATCGAATGAATTAATTTCATAATTGTTAAAAGAGGTAATTATGTATTAAACACGATAATTATTTCAATTTGTTTAAGTTTAAATAAGATCGGATGATTAATTTTAATTAATTCGTCTTTATTCCTATTTTAGCCTAAACTCTTTTAAATATTTATATCCTAGCCATATTTTCCCTAATTCCTCCCAAATTGGCTATCTCTTTAACCTAATTGTCCACATTCCGCAAATGTGGCCATATTTGCAATAGCCCTTTGCAACATCCTTACAATTCACCTTGTATCTGCCAGTTTTTGGGCCACCAAACACCCCAAAACCCACCTGGGCCATCCCACTTTTCTCCTTTCCATCCGCTCCAGCCCACTAATTCGTCTGACCCGAACCGGCCCAACGCCACAACTCACCCTTATACACCTCTTATCTTTTTCTCCTTTTCTCTGAGACTCAAACAAAACACTCCCCTGCTCTCTTCTCTTTCTCCTCAATATAAATGATAACAACTCCCAGTGAAACCCTAGCACCACATTATGATTCCCTTGTTTCCTCCATACAAATCGTGTGCCTACCATGAGAGAACATTTCCAGAAGCTTCTTGAAGGAGCTACGTGGAGCGAATCCGTGTCTCCCCTCGTCCTTATAGAGAAATCTCGCTCACAATTTGTACCAAGAGGGTACGAATTCCAGCTGTAGCCTTATCCTCTCAATGGAATTCAAAATTCTTCAAGAATTTCCACAAGAACCCCTGAAAATCTAATTCTCCCACATCGAAAATCACTCTTAAAACCCTTAAATCCTCTCCTATAAATATCCTCTCCTTCTAAAGCTTGGGGGGCGGCTGAAGGAATTCTTTTGAGTCTTTTGGAGAACCAATCTCTGGCTCACAAGAATTCTGAAGCACTCAGAAGCGAATTTCGGAGGCAAGAAACCCCATAAAGACTCTTTGTAGTTGGGGATTTTTGCCAAAGAATTTTGAGCTAAGCATTTGGAGATTTTTGGTGGTGAAATTAAGTTCTCGTCGAAGGCTCGTAGTCCCGTTCGCTGCTCCAAAAGAGGTGAACCCATTATCCTTTTCTTTCCTCTCCTTTGTTTCTTTTAACACGATGTATATTTGTCTATTCTTTTCTGTTCCTCTAGAAATATTTTTGCTGGTTTTAGGCTGGCTATGTTGTTCTGTTTTCTTTCGCTAGTCTAGAAATTATCATGTTGGATTTTCGGCTGGTCTTGTTTGATTTGTTGTTGAAGTATCGTAGATGAATGTTCATATTCTGTCCATTTGGGAATTATTGTCAAAAAATGTAAAAATGTTGGTGTTCTCTGCTTTGCTCTTTCTTCTTTTTATTTGTTTTATCTCATCATAAGGACCGCTTCTCTGTTAACGTTAGTATGACATCCAGGAGCTTAAAATTGTTTTGTTGTTGTAGAAAGGAGTCGTTAAATTTATTCTGTTAGTCTTTAAAGATGTTGTCAAGTCTAAACTCTGAAAATTTTGAATTGATATTGTGACTGTTTCACAATCATTAACTTGTTCTTACACATGTTTTCACTGTGTTCGCGTGATAACCTTCACTAAATGAAATGGTTTGACAAGCATGAATTAGGTTGATTTATCTCTGGTGTGTTCGAATCTCGTTCAAACTCGATTTTTCTTCGTTGTTTTGCCAGTCTATCATTTATTGAGTCCCTTTGATTGATTGTATTGTGTCGACCATACATCCATTTAAGCTCTATATTTTCTTTAGTTCACCTAGTTTGATTTATCCCTTCTCCCCTTTTCATTTTGTTTATACAACATGTTTAACCTCGTTGGTAAGAGTTGGATCTTTTCTTCAAAATCTAGGAGATGTTCTTACCATAAATCTGTCTAAATAAGCTATTTTACTCTTATTTGAATCATGTTGAAATTTTTTCTCCTTGCCTAAAGACTGATTTCATCAAGTTTGAGTTTTTAAAAATAATTTCGTTTATCATCCTGTTATCAGCTTGATTAACAATGCTTAATTTTCATGTCTTGTCCTTGTGTGTTTCTGTGTCTCTCATGTGATGAGTAGCATGAATTTTTGGGAAATTAACAGTGATAGAAATTTAGGTAGTTCTACTGATTTGTGCGTCGTTTGCTTGATTAGGGAGATGATGATTTCAGTAACATGCTTAAGAATAGATTGATTATGTGTAGTGGCTGTTTCATTTTCATATACTAATCCTTCTTTCTTTTCTTCTTATGTGACATTGTCTTCGAGTTCATTTTGGACTCCCCATCCTTATATTTTCCGTTGGGTCTGGCCTAACACTATTCGAGTCAAATCCGTCTGAGATCAGAGTAACAGGCTGAAAATTGAAGAGAAACGGGTTTAGCCCATGACGAAGTAACAACAACAGCAGTTCAAAGAAGGACCAGATTTGGAGAAAACAAAAGAATGGGCCAGACGACCCATTACAGATGAGACAGCGACAACCCATATGAACTAAGTTGAATGATGTTGGGACTAAAAGTCCAAAGTCTTGCAGCAGTGGGCCTCAAAGCCCAACAATTTAGTTTAGGACAGGTTGGACTAAAAGTCCAAATTAATTGAGCCAAATGGCTTAATCACCTCTCTTCTCTTTATTATTTATTTGTGTTAATCAAAATTATGTTGTATAATTTAGACTAACATTTTAACTTAGTGAGTTATCCCCAAAAGAGTAAACAATTCTTGTTAATTTTCTTTAATCACATATGTTTTTCTTCACGTTAAAAAGAGTTAAACATCCTTGAATTGTCAAACGAGCATGTTTTCTCTTAAACAAATTTCCTTATGTATTTTTCTTTCTTTCTAAATGTCATCAAGTTATATTCATTATGCTTTTCTCAAGTTAATTAAAATGAGATATTTTATCAAAAATACAAAATTATTTTTCAAAGTTAGTCAAAATAAGTTGTTTTCAAACAAGTCCGGATAACCGCGAGTTAGTGGATATCCCGAGTGCCTTTAAAACCTTCTCAGAATATTAATAGGAACCTCTTACCCTTAACCTCTTAATTTTTTAAAGTTATATCTGTTTTTGACTTTAAAAGATTTTTACAAGTTTTTCTTGGTTTTCCTTTTTAAAAAACTAAGTGGCAACTCTTTCTTTTAATTGAAAACGTTTTGAAACTTTAACTAGATTTTTGAAATGATTTTCAATAAGTCATTTTTCTCATAAAACACCCATATCTATCCACCAAGTGTTAGGAAATTCTACACGGCCTGGTATTTTAGTGAATTTTACTTACGAGTTAACTATGAGTGAAATGGGTTGCCTGGCGTGTTCCAACAAAAGCAGTAAAGACAGTAAATAATGAACACGATAGTTTTACATGAAAAAAACCCAGCTCACAAAAGGTGTAAAAAACCACGACCTGTACCTCTACAGGATTTAACCCCAACTTTACTAAAAACAATGAGCCTCTCAACAAAAGATTACAAACTCTGTAACCTAAGGAATTATAAACTCTAATTCCTATTTTTCAACAATCTCCTCAGACTGTTGAATCCCACTTCAAGTTCTTCGACTTGAAAATCAGATTACAAAACTCTTACAACCCTAGGAACTAACTCTAATTCCTAAAAACACACAAATCTCCTAAGGCTTGTGTTCCCAAGTCTTCGAGTTATCCCAACTTGAAAACTAAACTCCTAAACCAGTTTATGACACACTGGTACTAAGAAAGCATGAAGATTACAACTCAATTTAATCAATACTCAAAACTAGACCGAGGAACCGTAAAACATAGTCTTGTGGAACAGGTTCTTCAATCTGGTTCTTTGTACTGACAACACTTGGATAGGTAGGTAGAACTCTCTCAAATATTGTTCTTGCTTATTTACTCGTGTTCTACCTTTTTTCTCTCAGTATGAGTGCATGAATTTTGTTTTTGGAAGTCCTTGAGTATTTATAACTATCATTGATCTTCACAATCAAGTAGACTTTTAACTCCACAAGAATAATTTCCATGCTTCTTGGACTCCCTTCTTGAGTGTTGTAGTAAAACACTAACTCTCATTCATGCTTTATGCAAACTTTGAGTTCTTACATAAGAAGACTTCTAATTCCACAAAACTCTCTTCTTTTTCGGACTCTCTTCTTTCTTGGACTCTCTTGATTCTTGGACTCTCTTGATTCCCGGACTCTCTTGATTCTTGGACTCTATTGGTCTAACCATATGTATACTCCTTATCATATGTAGACTCTTATCTGATTCGTGCTTTGTGCAGTCTTTGAGGTCCTTTCTACTTGAGACTCCTTCATTTCAAGGAATCCTAATGCAAGTTGGACTCTGCGTGATGGAACAGGTAATAGAAACATATTAATGTATGTGTTCCACTATTTTTTCAATCATCAAAACATATAAGAACCCAATATGTTACTAGGTACCATAGCCAAATTAACTTCTGAACAAACAAAGTTGAGAAGTTTACCTTTCTTTTCACGCCAGACAGTGTACTTGGAATACTCTTTCTTTATGTGACCAAGTTTCTTACAAAAGAAACATAATGATGTTCCTTTGTCTGCAATTCTTTTAGTCTTACTCTTTTTTCACTTATGTGCAATGATTTTAGTTTCAGAGGTAGACGCCAAATGAGCACTTTTAATTTGCTCTTGTTTAAATCTATCCTTTTCTTGCACACATTGAGTTATAAGCTGTAATACCCTAAAAAATTTAAAGATAAAGACCCCAAACTATTTCCATGAGTGTAATTATTATTTTTCTAGTGTGATGAGTGCTTTGGATGCGAAACATATTCATAAGAAACTCCTACCATCAAGTTAGGTTAAACGCACCCCAACTGAATAAGTTCTCATATAAGATTCAACTATGGTCAACTTCAAACGATCATTACTCCTAGCATATAACAAATTAGGTGGCCTAATATCCACCAAATTAAAGGTCTTCGAGTCTCCTTCCAACGCCACCGACCGTGCATTAATCCGAGTTCGGAGTAAAAAGTTATGCTCAGTCAAGAAGACTTCAGTCTGCCTGAGGGTGATGACTTGGCGTGATAAACCGTCACACTTGTGATGATTCATCAAGGCAAGTCATCAGCATTAAATAGTAAGACCAAATTTTGGTCATGTTTTGATGGTTCAGAGTGACGACTCGCCAAGGTTTTGACGGTTTGTCACCTGAACCGTCAGACAAACCCATTCTGCACTGTTAACGCATTTTCAAGGGGTTATTTGGTCTTTTTCTAGTTTTTTAACACCAAACTACGTCGTTTTAACTGGACTAAACCTGGTATTAAGCCTAAACTACCCCAAATATCTCATTCCCTCAAAATCAAATCAACACTTAGTCTAATACGGAGAAAAGAGGCAATTTCTTCTCCAAGGCAAAAGAACTCAAGTTTACCTTAGATTTTCTCCATCAAAAGGTACGCAGAATGATCCCTTCTTAAACAATCTTCTAAATAATCTTCTAAACTCTATGGTTTTCAAACCTTACACATCTATATGATTGTTAGTGAGAAGTTAGGGTTACAAGCATACGCATGATAACTTTACTAAAGATGCATAAACTATGACTTCTCTATCTTTTGCTTGAAATTACGATTGTCTATATAATGAATTATACATGAAGGGATTGAATGAATTTTTACTGATTTCGATGTGTTTTTCAAACGTCTAAATGATTTATTAAAGTTGAATTAGTCTACTATTTAATAGATTTTGTGAACAAATTGGATTGATGGTGGAAGTTTATTATTTCCATACATAATTTCTGTAAATGTGGGCATAATAGATTAATGACAGACCTTATGGGTTTTAAATGACGGAATGGATGACTTTCAAGTCTTGGTATGATGATACCAATAACGGTTTATGCCCCTATCAGAATTGTATTATTGAATGATCTTTTTAAAGATATTGAAAATGGTAATAATTTGAGCTCTAAGAGAATTAGATGGTTAATCGAGAAGGTGTAAGGCTAAACGTCTCAATGCCCGAAACCTGTGTTTTGCCGACATACGGATGGTTCGATCCTAACTTGGGACGACCTTATCTTTTCCTCTACGAGGATGATTGTGCTAGCCATATTGTATTAAAATATCGACTCATGCGACAAACATGGGTTGGGGCTTAACCGGTCGAGCATTGATCGGACCCACATAACCCGTAGTGTTGAATAGAAGTCAGTGATACCATCTAGTTCAAAAGTAAATGTTATAAGTTTATTGTTTTTCTCTTAATGGAAATTACTTGGATATTTGCTGTTATTGTATTGGAAGTGTTTTAAATGCCAACTTTTTAGACAAAGTATTTTGTATCTATTTTCTCTATTCTGTGTACCACTACATTCCATGTACTAACTGTCTTCGGGCGGCTACATCGTTGCATGATGTATGTTCAGAGGCACCTCCCGCGACACTACTCAGCGCTAGATTCGAGCAGACAAACCCAGCTTTTGGTGAGCCTCCATCCTTCGAAAGGTCACTTCTATGATAGATTGTTATAGTATTTTGTCTTATGGTATTGCCGGGGCCTTGTCCCGGTATAGATGACTTCTTTTCGTTATGGAATAAAGGCTTCGTAGATTATGTATGATTGGATCTCTTAAGGTTTGGTTTTGACTTATTTATATTGAACCAGACATTTTAGTATTGTGTTCATTTTCACAACTCTTTATTATTGAATGTGCTTATTTGAATGCTAAGGGGTCTTCTCAGGCCTTCACTAGTCTGGGATGCCCGTTACGTTCGGGGCCTAGTATCGGATCGTGACATAAGCTCATTCAAAGTCCTTTTCTTTAAGTTTGTGTCATTACGTACAAAAATATTATTCGTATTGACAGATATAGAAGACACTATAAGATAAAATAAATAATGCTCACAATTTAATCAATCAAATAAATCATGCATATGTGAAAATAATCAATTAAATAAAACTGAAAAAAATGATAAATTTAAAATTATATATTTATCAACATATGTATATAAAAGTGGGTCCATCTCAAGATACCTAGCACAACATTATCATTTAATTTTTGAACAAAAGTTATAAGTGGTACTCTTATACATAGTTCATAAACATTGATTATTAAAGCGGCCTAACAATATACTTTTCTCTGGACGGATGCATTGCTAGCATGCATTCTATAATGTATCACATATTCATGACTATCCATGGTTAATTTGGCCAAACTAATCTTCTTTTGGGATAATTATTTAACATAGATAAAATATGCTTACATGTCCAAAGTAAACAAAATCTACACAATAAAAGTTAGTTGACAACATATTGATTCAATACACTTACTTTTAAATAAGAAGCACAAATAAAAGGTTGTTAAGAAAAAAAACTGCACCCAAGTTTCTCGTTCCATTTTATTTTATGAAACAACAGAAAAAGAAATAACACTAAAAAATAAAATATGATCCAAACTGAGAGAAATTTGTGCAATATTATCCCAAAAACTTGATGTTTAAATCCTCGTTCGATGCTTTAGTTGAACAAATTCTTTCTTGTTTATTATTTGTTTTCACAATTAACGAGAAAAAAAACGTTCTGATCTTTCATTCTTGGATAATGATGCATATACCTTGTTTCAATATTTAATAATTATTAAAGCAAAAATTGAAATAGAAGATTGCGGAACCCCAAAAAAATATTTATCATTAAACATTAAAATAATAAAAAATGGTTCACTGTGTATCTTTTCCCACAAGTTTCCATCAAATAAAAAAAAGTCAAGGGGTTTCCACTTATTTAAAATAAACTCCATATTAATAGATATTTACTTTTAGGCCCCAAAAAACTTTAATGCTTTATTAGATCATAAAATGAGCTCCTTTAAAGACGACATATCCATGTATAAATGTTAATATGCGAGTTTGTAAAATAAAAATTACTAACACAAGAAGGTTAGACCCTTTTTATATCTAGGTTATCGAAAATGAGATCTGCGTATCAAGCCTCATAAAATCTATTAGTCACTCATTATTGCTAATGTATAATGGTTGATGTTAATCCGAAACTCTTGTAATGTCTCAAACTCGATCTTTACATTATTCGGTCTGTGTCTCGTATTCGATGTTGTATTTTTAGAGCTAGATGGGTTCATACTGTGGAACCAATCTCTAACTCGCTTTGACCTGTCGCCTTTCCAACATGTTACCTTCTGACTCATCCATCTGTTGAGTCTGTATTTATCCTATACAAATAGTCTCTCTTTTTAAAAATACTTATAGAATTGCGATTGAGAAGTGGGGTTTTTTTAATTACTGGCGAGAAAGAAAACAAAAAGTCCTTTGACACTTCTTGACGTGATGCATGAATCTGGAGCCAAAAGGGCAAAGCAAAATCAGATATAAACCAAAGGGGCAAAAGTGTGCCCCTTTTCACGCCTTGTGAAGAACGGTCACGGCGCCGTTAATGTTGAAGAAAGGAAAGGCGTGGCCTGACAAACGCCTTACAAGGCGTGAATAGCCACACGCCTTTCCTCTTTTCCCCATAAAATATTTTTTGCCCATTCTCGAGGAAGAATATATTCCTCTGATTTTGGGAGTCACGGGGCAGACACAAAGGCTGACAAGGCGTGCAGCCTGTCATGCCTCACATGGCTGATGTCACGCTTTGAGCCTACACCCTGGAAGCGACATGGTGCTTAGAGTCACAAGTGACCCAAAGCTAACCCATGGCCTGGCATACTGCTGAGATATAGACTAAAAGTAAATGCGGAAGATGAAATATGCTGAGCTCTTAAAAATATTATAACAAAATGAACTTTCATAACTGAGATACAAGAGTGTTTGAAAACTGATACAACTCATTGACTGACTGTCTAACTGTCTATGAAGCCTCTATTAATACTGACTATAGTTAGCCGTGACATGACCCCCAACTATCTCTAATCAATATATCAAACTAGAAGCTGCGATCTGTCTGACCATGATCCTGGGAGCTAGCACTGAAACCTACATCATAAAATGATGCAGCACAAGGAATGTATGCAGTCAGTACTTTGAATGTACTGAGCATGTGAGATAATGCAGTAACTTAAAATCATATTTTAAACAAATATATACTGAAAGCATGGCTGCATACTAGACTGAGTATAAGCATATGAAAATGCATAAGTCAAACTATATAACATAAGCTCTTTTACTAAAGAGGATGTAAATCGTGTTTCTGAAGTGTAACTGTGAGATCATGATAATTTAAGATAAGTAAAACCGTTACTGGGGGATTGTCACGACCCAGACAACCGTGAGTGGCACTCACCCAACCCTCGAGTGAGAGAACCATCACTGCCCCAAACTTAACCATTCTAACAGCTCAAAACCAAGTGCATAAAGTAAACTAGCATTCAATAATTTAGGAAAAATACTTCATTAACATTAACCTGCAAAAATTATCCCCTAGAACCTGAAAGTCGCAGTACCAAACAATCTACCAATGTCTAGAGTACGGGGATGCAACCCCAAAGCATAAAGGAAATAGTTTAAGCCCGAAACAAATGGGCTACAACTCTAAAGATAGATCCAAGGCAGTTTGATCGAACAACTCACCCTTGAAGTCTGGAACACCGGTACTATAGATGAGGTCGCGTCTCAGCCGCTGGAAGATTTCCTGTACTCACAAGAAAGATAAGCAAGTGTAGTATCAGTACACCACCACTGTTTATTGGTAGGATCATTAACCAGTTTCCAAATAAACAGTGTATAGGTAGTACAATAATATCAAGTAAAATGTATGGAAGACATGCAACAATATTAACAGGCTCCCTTTAGACTACTAGCCTCTGCCTAACTTGTTCCCGCATGAATCCACCCTTAATAACCATAAGCAACAGTCACATACACATAACCATCCTTTCTTCCTAGCCCTACGAGGAAGTGTTGCTCATTAAAATACAACTGAAAAAGACTGCTAGGAATTTAGACTGACGTGGGCAGAGACTTTACTTCGCTAGGACGGAGTTGCTGTCGATTGACGATTGGCCGAGGGGACTTCCATCCGGACCCACCCTGGGATCCAATCTAGATAACACCTAAGTGTTAACAGATAACCCGGCCTAAACCAAGACCAATTCAACAGATATAACAGAATTCCCGGTTACTCAAGGACCTCCAGTCAATATCATAATTCAACAAACAGCCCGGTTCACTCACGGAACCAATACCAGTTAATGCAATGCAATCAATAACAATGCAATAATATAGAAAAGTAAACCCATACAAGGCATGGTACCTGAGCCAATCGTTAGTAATTTGTACCAGGCGTGGTACCTGTGCCAACTGTTAGTAATTCATACCATGCGTGGTACCCGTGTCAACCGTTAGTAATTCGTACCAGGCATGGTACCCGTGCCAACCATTTGTTATACCCGTACCAGGCGTGGTACCTCTGCCAACCGTTAGTATACTTGTACCAGGCATGGTACCCAAGCCAACAGAATGTCAACAATCCACAGTCAATATATGAACACACAACTTGTAAACCAACAAGTACACACCATTTAACTCACAGACTGTAAAACATGACCTTTAGACATTCTACACAATCCCTCTAAGAAATGCAATTCATACAACCACTTAGATAAGAGTACAAACACATACAATATTCATAGAAATCGTAAGCTATCACCTACCTCAAAATGATCCAAGCTCTATTTAACCCGAGCTTTCCCATGTTTCGAATTCCCTTCTCGTTCTTGGTCTAAAATAACATACAAGTACATGAAATTAACAAACAAGGCCTGCACATTACCCATATTACAGCGAATCCCAAAACCCCAGGCCACCCATGATTATCCCACCCTTTTCTCGGGCTTTCCACCGTTAATTTCCCTAGTTCTATCATTTTTATGGATAAAAATAGAGAATTTAACAACCTATGATCATAATATCTTACTTTTAACAACACCCAAGACCATTCAAGTCTAGAATCCCCCTTCTTCCTTGGATTATACCATTCCTAGGTTATTCCAACATTCCCCCAAGTTCCCTCCTAGCAATTCTACCGCACAGGGAAAGTATTACGAAGACTGGGGAGCAGAAACCTTACCTTAGGGAAGAAAACAATGGAAAAATAGAGGAAAAATGCCTGGAATCGCCTTGCCCTTCTCCCAAAATAAAATTGTGAAAACTGAATGTTTTAGGGAATGTTTCAGCTTTAATTCCTGTCGAGCCCGCTATAGCGATTCCGCTATAGCGGAGTCGCCCGCTATGGCGGAGGCTGACCGATGTTGATCTCCGCTGTAGCGGTAATTTTTCCGCTATGGCGAGGCCACTATGGCGAATAACGGTTGACATGGGATAGAAAGTCATAAAACCTCCAAAAAAATTAGTCCATTTTACAACACACTTATTTTTTCGACAACCTGAAATAAACCCTTCACGTCGCCCTCGATTCTGAGAGTTCTACTTACCCACATTCGATTCCGAAAAGTCCCCCAAACTCCTTTATGTGTTAGCTACGAGGTAAACTAGATCAACACAAGACATCCATCCCCATCCTTACCTGGATGACCCTAGACCATGCCTCGCTCCTAAACCGGCCGAGACTAGCCTAGCCCAGAATTTCAAACCCCCAAATCCGAAGTTTTCTAACTCTAAAACTTGGCCCGATTAGACTACCCGTAATGACCGAACCGATCTTTACAACAGATACCAATTTACCCATCGTTCGTCCCTGAATGATCAAACCCGAATTTACGGAAATAAAAGAAGGAAAGTGTAGTACCTGAATTCTCAAATATTTGAGGGTACTTGTCCCACATGTCCATCTCGGTTTCCCAAGTGGCTTCCTCAATTGGACGATGCTTCCACTGAACCTTTACCATATCAATCACCTTTGTCCTCAATCTCCGGACATCCCGAGCAAGAATCAAGACTGGTTCCTCTTCATATCAAAGATCTTTATTGAAAAGTACCTCATCCCACTTGATGATGTAGTCCCCATCCCCATGGTATCTCTTAAGCATGGATATATGGAATACCGGATGGATGCCTGACAAACTGGGTGGCAGTGCTAACTTGTAAGCCACTGGCCCCACAATCTCAAGAACTTCAAACGGACCGATAAACCGAGGGCTAAGCTTGCCCTTCCTACCAAACCGTATAAATCCCTTCATTGGTGACACCTTCAACAATACTTGTTCACCAACTTGAAATTCCATGTCCCGAACCTTGCGATCTGTATATTCCTTCTGCCTACTTTGGGCAGCTAGTAACTTGGCCTGAATGCCCCTTACATTTTCCTGCGCTTCCTTTACCAGTTCCACTCCTAAAGGCTTTACATCACCATTCTCAAACCACCCAACCGGTGATCTGCAACTCCTCCCATATAATGCCTCGAATGGTGCCATGTCAATATTAGAGTGATAGCTATTGTTGTATGAGAATTCACACAACGATAGAAATTGGTCCCAATGACCCCCAAAGTCCATCACACATGCTCTCAACATGTCCTCCAATACCTGGATCGTCCTCTCCGACTGACCATCAGTCTGAGGATGGAAAGCTGTGCTAAAAGTACGTTGTGTACCCAACTCTTCATGTAGCTTGCCCAGAACATGAAAGTAAACTGCGTACCCCTGTCTGAAATAATGGACAGTGGCACCCCATGCAATCTTACAATCTCCTTCACATAGATCTTAGCCAATTGCTGCGAATTGTAATCTACCCTGACTAGAATGAAATGAGAAGACTTGGTCAGCCTGTCAACAATGAGCCAAATTGAGTCATACTTCCCCAGTGTCTTGGGAAGACCCACCACGAAATCCATGGCTATCCTATACCACTTCCACTATGGAATTGGCATTCTCTGAAGTAGTCCTGCAGGTCTCTGATGTTCATACTTTACATGCTGGCAATTTTGACACTTGGACACAAAATCAACTATGTCCCCTTTCATCCCGGGCCACCAATAATGCTGCCTCAAGTTCTTGTACATTTTAGTCACACCTGGATGAATTGAGTACCGCGAACCATGAGCTTCTGTCAAGATTTTTTGAATTATATCATCAACCCGAGGAACACAAATCCTCCCCCTGAAATTTAACACTCCGCTAGAGTCTAGCGTGATGTCTCTGGATTCCCCGGATATTACCTTACCTCGAAGCTTACTCAGTTTCGGATCCTGAAACTGTTTGGACTTTATTTCCTTTATGAAAGTGGCTTTGACCTCAATACTGTCCAACAACCCACCCTGATCTGAAACACCCAAGTGCATGAACTTGGCCTCCAAATCCCGAATTTCCTTAGCTAGTGGTCGTTTGGACACCCCCAAATAAGCCAAGCTACCCATGCTAACAGTTTTCCGGCTTAATGCGTCTGCCACCATATTAGCCTTACCCGGATGGTATTGAATAGTCACATCATAGTCCTTCAATAACTCCATCCACCTCCTCTACCTCAGATTCAAATCCTTCTGAGTGAACACATACTACAAACTGCGATGATCAGTGAACACTTCACACCTGACACCATAAAGATAGTGTCTCCAAATCTTTAGTGCAAAAACCACCGCTGTCAACTCTAAGTCGTGAGTCGGGTAATTTCTCTCATGCACCTTCAACTGCCTGGATGCATAGGCTATCACATTCTTATCCTGCATCAACACAGCACCCAAACCAGAATGTGAAGCATCACAGTAAACAATAAAGTCTTTACCTTCAACTGGCAAGGACAATATAGGAGCCGTGGTCAAAAGTGTCTTGAGCTTTTGAAAGCTCTTCTCGCACTTGTCGTACCACACGAATGGTACATCTTTCTGTGTCAGCCTGGTCAGGTGAGTAGCAACAGTAGCAAAATTCTCAATAAACCTCCGGTAGTACCCTGCGAGCCCAACAAAACTCCTCACCTTAGTCACAGAGCTAGGCCGGGACCAACTCTTGACTGCTTCAATTTTCTGGGGATCCACCATTACCCTCTGTTCTGACATTACATGCCCCAAAAATGCAACTGAAGTCAACCAAAACTCATACTTAGTGAACTTTGTATAAAGCTTCTGGCGTCTCAAGATATCCAACACAATATGGAGATGACTAGCATGCTCCTCCCTACTCTTAGAGTAGATCAAAATATCATCGATAAACATAATCACGAAGGAATCCAAATACGACTTGAATACCCCATTCATCAAACTCATGAATGCTGCCGGCGCATTGGTCAAACCAAACGATATTACTATAAACTCGTAATGCCCATACCAAGTCTAAAAAATAGTTTTCAGAATGTCCTCAAGCCTAATCTTTAATTGATGGTACCCCAATCTTAAGTTGATTTTCGAAAATATCGATGCACCCTGAAGCTGGTCAAACAAATCATCTATACAGGGTAGGGGGTACTTATTATGGATGGTCACCTTGTTCAATTGCCTATAGTCTATGTACATCCGCATACTACCATCCTTCTTCTTTACGAATAAAATCAGAGCACCCCAAGGCGAAGAACTGGGACGTATAAATCCCTTATCTAGGAGTTCCTGCAGCTGAGTCTTAAGTTCCATTAACTCTGTCGGAGCCATACGATACGGAGAAATGGAAATAGGACGAGTGCCTGGCTCCAAATCAATATATAAATCTATGTCCCTGTCCGGAGGCATACCAGGCAGGTCCGCTAGAAATACCTTTAAAAATTCAGAAACCACCAGAACTGACTCAATAGACAGGGACTCCACGCTATCATCCCGGATATGAGCCAAGAAGGCTAGACACCCCCTCCCCACTAGCTTCCTAGACTGAACAAATGATATTATCTTAACTGGCTTAGGCCTGTACACACTTTCCCCCTCTAGTCTATCCTTAGTGTTACAGTTCAACACAACATGATAAGGAGATAGCCAAGTCATATCAAAGATAATATCAAAATCAGCCATATCCAGAATTACCAAGTCTACTCAAGTATGCAACCCCACAAACACCACAGAACAGTCATGATAAACATGAGTCACAATCACAGACTCTCCAACCGGGGTAGAAACATGGATAGAGGAATCAAGGATATCACAAATTAGGTCCAGACCCAACACAAAACTCACAGATACATAAGAATATGTAGAACATGGGTCAAATAATACTGAAGCCATTTTATCGCAGACAAGAATGGTACCTGTGATCTCCGCATCTGAGGCTTCCACGTCGGTCCTCCCTGGAAAAGCATAGCAATGAGCCCGATCATCAATTCAGAAAACTTCCCAGGCTGACTACGCTGCATCCCTGCCTGCGCCGCCGTTCCCCCTATCTCCCTGGCCTCCCTGAAAATTACCTCGCCCACTCTGTGGACGACCCCTAGCATTACCACCTCTGCCTGCCGGGACCACTGCTCTAAACGGCTGCTGACCCTGATTACCTGTCTGCCTATATGGACACTCCCTCTTAAAGTGGCCCAGATCACCACAATGGAAGCAACCACGGTCAAGTGTGGGTCTTCTAGCTGATGTATATGACACTCCCTGTCCTCTAGGAGCTGAAGGCTAATCTCCTTGATGACCACCTATAATAGCTGGCAAAGCTGACTGAATAGGACGGGCCGAGTAAGCCTGTTGATTTTGGCCCCTAGAGTATGAACCACCAAAATTTCCCTCATTCTGGGGCTTCTTGACTAAAGCCTTAGCCTGCCTCGCTTGCCTAACTCCTTCTAACTTCTTCACATAATCCACCACATTATTAAAGACCTTTCCTGAAGAAGTCATATGCACTGACAGTACCTGTAGTTCAGTATTCAGACCCTTGACAAACAATCGAACCCGTTCCTCCTCGGACCCCAACATCTGTGTAGCAAAACGAGACAAGGCATGGAACTTGGCCTCATAAGCCGAGACCAACATGCCACCCTGTTCTAAGTACAAGAACTCCTCTTTCTTCTGGTACCTCAAAGTATGGGGTACGTACTTCTCCAAGAACAAGGCATGGAACTGCTCCCAAGTCAGTTGAGGTAGAACAAAAGACCGACACTCAACATGAGACCTCCACCACTGCTTGACATCACCCTGTAGCTGAAAAGTGACAAATTCAACCCCATGCCGACGTACAATACCCAACTTGTGCAACCTCTCATAGCAATCCAATATAAACTCATAAGCATCCTCCCTATCCGTACCCTGAAATGTAGGGGGTTTCAGCTTGAGAAACTTGGTCAACATCTCATGCTCATTCCCTGTCATCACTGGGCCTAGCATTGGCCTGAAGAAATCATTCGTGCCCGAAGCTGCATCCATCCTAGGTGTTGTAGTAACCGCTGGCTGAGTATCCAAGGCTTGATTTGCATAAGCTGCGGGTATGGCTCCAGCACCAACCAACCCACTCAGAATGTTCCAAGCCTGCTGAAAGGCTTCCGGTGTCATAGCAGGAAGGCCTGCACCCCCAACCGGTGCCGCCTCCGTCTGGTCCCCTTCATCCTCTTCAACCACTTCTTCTACATCCTTAGCAACATGCTCCTGAGGTAGGGGAGGGGTTACCTCACGTGCATCAGTAGCAGTTCGAGCCCCACCCCTGGCGGGTGTTGCTCTACCTCGTCCTCTGCCCCTTCCCCTACCTCTACCACGGACAGCTGAGCCCACCGCCAGGACCGCTGCTCTAGATCCATTATTCCTTGTGTTAACCATTTGCCGACAGAAGAGTGAATGAGGTTAGATACTAATTTGTATCACCAGATACCAATTGGAATCAAGTTATAGCACGAAGGAAAGAAAGAAGAGATAGTTGTTTCCTAAAGCCCCATAGCCTCCCGAAGAAAAGTACGGAGCACCATTCTGCAGGACTCTACTAGACCTGTTTGGTACGGCAAGATCAACAAACCTAGGGCTCTGATACCATTTTTGTCATGACCCAGACCACCGTTAGTGGTATTCACCTTACCCCCGGGTGAGAGAACCATCACTGCCCCGAACTTAACCATTTTAACAGCTCAAAACCAAGTGCAGAAAGTAAACTAACATTCAATAATTTAGGAAAAATACTTCATTAACATTAACCTACGGAAATTATCCCCTAGAACCTGAAAGTCGCAGTACCAAACAATCTACCAATGTCTAGAGTATGGGGATGCAACCCCAAAACATAAAGGAAATAGTTTAAGCCCGAAACAAATGGGCTACAACTCTAAAAATAGATCCAAGGTAGCTTGATCGAACAACTCACCCTTGAAGTCTAGAACGCTAGTAGTATAGATGAGGTCGCATCTCAGCCGCTGGAAGATTTCCTGTACTCACAAGAAAGACAAGCAAGTGCAGTATCAGTACACCATTGTGTACTGGTAGGATCATCAGCCAGTTTCAAAATAAACAGTGCATAAGCAGTACAACAATATCAAGTAAAATGTATAGAAGACATGCAACAATATTAACAGGCTCCCCTTAAACTACTAGCCTCTGCCTAACTTGTTCCCGCATGAAATCTACCCTTAATAACCATAAGCAACAGTCACATACACATAACCATTCTTTCTGCCTAGCCTGGACCCACCTTGGGATCCCCTCTAGACAATACCTAAGTGTTAACAGACAACCCGGCCTAAGCCAAGACCAATTCAATAGATATAACAGAATTCCCAATCACTCAAGGACCACCAGTCAATATCATAATTGAACAAACAGCTCGATTCACTCACGGAACCAATACCAGTCAATGCAATGCAATCAATAACAATGCAATGATACAAAAAAGTAAACCCGTACCAGGCGTGGTACCCAAGCCAACCATTAGTAATTCGTACCAGGCGTGGTACCCGTGCTAACAGTTAGTAATTCGTACCAGGCGTGGTACCCGTGCCAACCGTTAGTAATTCGTACCAGGCATGGTACCCATGCCAACCATTTATTATACCCATACTAGGTGTGGTACCAATGCCAACCGTTAGTATACCTGTACCAGGCGTGGTACCCAAGCCAACCGAATGTCAACAATCCACAATCAATAGATGAGCACACAACTTGTAAACCAACAAGTACACACCGTTTAACTCACAGACTGTAAAATAGGACCTTTAGACATTCTACACAATCCCTCTAATCAATGCAATTCATACAACCACTTAGATAAGAGTACAAGCACATACAATATTCACAGAAATCGTAAGCCATCACCTACCTCGAAATGATCCAAGCTCTATTCCACCCGAGCTTTCCCGTGTTACGGATTCCTTTTTCGTTCTTGGTCTAAAAAAACATACAAGTACATGAATTAACAAACAAGGCCTGCACATTACTGGGATTACAGTGAATCCCAAAACCCCAGGCCACCCATGATCATCCCACCCTTTTCCCGAGCTTTCAACCGTTAATTTCCCTAGTTCTATCATTTTTACGGATAAAAATAGAGAATTTAACAACCTATGATCATAATATCTTACTTTTAACAACACCCAAGAACATTCAAGTCTAGAATCCCCCTTCTTCCCCAGATTCTACCATTCCTAGGTTATTCCAACCTTCTCCCAAGTTCCCTCCTAGCAATTTTGCCGCATAGGAAAAGTATTACGAAGACTGGGGAGTAGAAACTTACCTTAGGGAAGAAAATAATGGAAAAATTCCTGGAATTGCCTTGCCCTTCTCCCAAAATGAAATTGTGAAAACTGAATGTTTTAGGGAATGTTTTGGCTTTAATTCCCGTCGAGCCTGCTATAGCGGTCCGCTCGAACCGCTGTAGCGGAGTCGCCCGCTATGGCGGAGGCTGACCGATGTTGACCTCCGCTGTAGCGGTAATGTTTCTGCTACAACGAATTTTCAACCGTTATAGCGGTTGACACGGGACAAAAAATCGTAAAACCTCCAAAACTAGTCCATTTTATAACACACTTATTTTCTCAATGTCCCAAAATAATCCCTTCACGTCGCCCTCGATTCCGGGAGGTCTACTTACTCAAATTCGATTCCAAAAAGTCTCCCAGACTCCTTTTTGTGTTAGCTATGAGGAAAACTAGCTCAATACAATACATCCCACGCCATCCTTACCCGAATGACCCTAGACCATGCCTCGCTCCTAAACCGGCTGAGACTAGCCTAGCCCAAAATTTCAAATCCCCAAATCCAGAGTTTCCTAACTCTAAAACTTGGCATGATTTGACTACCCGTAATGACGGACCCGATCGTTACAGGGATCCAAAGACTGAAAGGATGAATGATGTCTGAAAATCATGATATAGTGCAACTGAGATGAAAACCATGAGTCATGCTAAAAGTCATATATGAAGTAAATCCTTAGGGAGTTTCTTCTACTGAACATGCTGAAAATACTGATATACTTTACTGAATACAAGATGAAAGATATAAGATGATATGATGACCAAGTATATAAGCATGTAACTGTATAATATTAAACTGAACTAGATAACTGAATACAAGGTCATACAATAATGAGTATGGACTGTGGGAGCTACTGTTAACCGACATACCCCAAGATGAGCTAACTGTAGAGCCAACATGTAACCCTGGATGCAAGGGAGTTTATACCTTTCCAAGGGTACAAACAAATCTGACGTGGATCCATTACTGATGTCCACAAGGGATAAGGAGGTGCATCCTAGTCTGACAGCTGACTCCTTTAATACCTACGGTGGCGCCGTAGTTCTGGGACTTGGGGACTGCTACTAAGGGTCATAGCCTAAACTGACAGCTAAGTCTTCATCCCTTTGTCCGCTCGGTACTAAGCCTACTCCTAACTTAATGTATAAGCGATGAATACAAACTCAAGTACTGGATAGCTCAAATATAATACTGATAATCAAGTAAGAATGCAATATAGTGATACTGAAACTGATATCATTCCTATTCTGAAGCATAACTGACTGAATTATCTGAGAATGCAACATAATGCTTAGACTGAAGGCATTCTATTTTTTTGAAAATATGTGGGCTAAAAACTGACTGATTTCATGCTTTAAAACTGAGTGCTAGTAGACTAGGCTGAATTCTTGAAGAAAAGCTACTTCATGTGTGTCACGACCCAGACCACCGTGAGTGAAACTCACCCAACCGCCGGGTGGGCGAACCATCACTTCCCTGAACTTAACCGTTCTAACAGCTCAAAACCAAGTGCAGAAAGTAAAGTAGCATTTAATAAATAAGGAAAATACTTCATTAACATTAACTTGCGGAAATTACCCCTAGAATCTGAAAGTTGCAATACCAAACAATCTACCAATGTCTAGAGTACGGGGATGCAACCCCAAAACATAAAGGAAAATAGTTTAAGCCCGAAGCAAATGGGCTACAACTCTAATGATAGGTCCAAGCATCTTGATCGAACAACTCACCTTTGAAGTCTAGGAACGCTGGTACTACAGAGGAGGTCGCGTCTCAGCTGCTGGAAGATTACCTGTACTCACAAGAAAGAAAATCAAGTGCAGTATCAGTACACCACCACTGTGTACTGGTAGGATCATCTGCCAGTTCCAAATAAATAGTGTAAAGTTTAGTAAAACAATCAAGTACAAGTATGGAAAACATGCAACAAGTAAACATGCTCCCTTAGACTACAAGTCTCTACTTAACTTGTTCCCGCATGAATTCCACCCTTAATAACCATAAGCAACAGTCATATACAAATAACCATCCTTTATGGCTAGCATAGACCCACCCTGGGATCTCCTCTAAACAACACCTAAGTGTTAACAAATAACCCGGCCTAAACTAGGACCAATTCAACAGATATAATAGGATTCCCGGTCACTCAAGGACCACCAACTAATATCACATTTCAACAAAGCAGCCCGGTCCACTCACGGAACCAATAACAGCCAATGCAATAAAATCAATAACCATGCTACGATACAGTAAAATAAACTCGTACCAGACGTGGTACGCGAGCCAACCATTAGTAATTCGTACCAAGCGTGGTACCTGAGCCAACCATTTGTTATACTTGTAACAGGCATGGTACCCATGCCAACCGTTAGTATCTTGTACCAGACATGGTACCCGAGCTAATCGAATGTCAACAATCCACAGCCAAATAATGAACACAAAACTTGTAAACCAACAAGTAACAAACCGTTAAACTTACAGACTATAACCTTAGACATTGTACACCATTTTATCTAAGCAATGCAATTCATACAAACACTTAGATAGGAGTACAAAACATACAACATTCACAGGAATCGTAAGCCATCACCTACCTCGAAATGATCCAAGCTCTACCCAACCCGAGCTTTCCCGTGTTCCAGATTCCTTTCTCATTCTTGGTCTAAAATAACATGCAAGTACATGAAATTAACAAACAAGGCCTGCACATTACCCGGATTACAACGAATCCCAAAACCCCAGGCCACCCATGATCATTCCACCCTTTTCTCGGGCTCTCCACCGTTAATTTCCCTAGTTCTATCATTTTTACGGATAAAAATAGAGAATTTAACAACCTATGATCATAATATCTTACTTTTAACAATACCCAAGAACATTCATGTTTTGAATCCCCTTCCTTCCCTGGATTCAACCATTACTAGGTTATTCCAATCTTCCCCCAAGTTCCCTCCTAGCAATTCTACCGCATAGGAAATGTATTACGAAAACTGAGGAGTAGAAACCTTACCATAGGGAAGAAAAACAATAGAAAACGGAGGAAAATCGCTTGGAATCTCTTTGCCCTTCTCCCAAAACGAATTTGTGAAAATTGAATGTTTTGTGGAATGCTTCAGCATTAAAACCCGTCGATCCCTTTATAGCAGTCTGCTCTGTTATAGCGGTACCGCCGTAGCAGAGAAGCCTGCTATGGCGGAGGCTGACCGACGTTGACTATCGCTGTAGCGGTAATTTCTCTGCTACAGCGGAAGTCGCTGTGGCAGAGTGTCAACCGCTATAGCAGTTGACACGGGACAAAAAGTCATAAAATCTCCAAAACTAGTCTATTTTACAACACACTTATTTTCCTGACGTCCCGAAACAACCCCTTCACGTCAACCTCGATTCCAGGAGTTCTACTTACCCAAATTCGATTCTGAAAAGTCCCTTGAACTGCTTTATGTGTTAGCTACGAGAAAAACTAGCTCAACACTAGAAATCTCACCCCATCCTTACCCGGATGGCCCTAGACCATTCTTTGCTCCTAAACTGGCCGAGACTAGCCTAGCCCAGAATTTCAAACTCCCAAACCCGAAGTTTTCTAACTTTAAAACTTGGCATGATTGGACTACCCATAACGACGGACCCAGTCGTTACAATGTGAAAACACTACAATTTCATGCTAAGTTCTTGAAAAGAAATCTAATTCATGCAGAAGATACTGTAAATCTAAGCTAAGTCTGTTTCATCTAAATTCCAAGGATTTTAAGAAAATATCTGTAAAACTTCATGAAATATCGCTTGAACATGTACGGGAAAACATATAGTATAATAAGGAATTCAATTCTGTAAAAACATGCATAATTGGGTATGAACCCTAGAATCATAATTTATAGAAATCATAACTGAAAACTGATCTTTGGGCATGAGGGTGGAAGAAGATCCTTATTGAATACCCACATACATGATTACTGAAGAGTTTCTAGGGATGGAACTGAGGGATGCAAACTTGGAGAAGAAATCTGAAGGAAAACCCTTGAGAGTCTTTCTTGCTTGAGTTCCTATGCTCTTGCTTGCTTGAAACCCTAGGTGTCTTGCCTTGGAGTTTTGAGAGAGTAATTCTAGAGATTGATCGATATTTTTCTGAGAAATAACTCCCTTTGGGTATTTAAAAGACGTGGGGAAATACCTTAGGTAAGGAAAGGACCAAACTACCCCTAACTTAAATGCTGAAAAAAATGTAGAAAAGTCATCAGACGGAGCTTCCCATGGGCCGTCGTGACCCCCACGGGCCATCGAACCCAACCGTGGCCCTTACAGGGATCCAAAAGGGCTCACTGATTGGTTCCCACGGGCTGCCACTATGGGCCATCATGGGAGCCACGGGCGTCGGCCAGCCCGTCAGAATGGCCCACGCCCGTCGGCCAACCCGTCAGCTTTTGACAGCTGATAATGCTTCACTAAAACGACCATAACGTTTTACTACAGACTCGTATCAATGAGAGGTCAGTGGAATTGGAAAGATAATTCAAATACCTTTAATTTGGTGGGTACTAGGCCACCTAACTCTTTATATTCCAGGAGATATGGTCATTTGAAGTTGACCCTAGTTAGAACTTATATGGAAGCTTAATCGGTAGAAAGGCTTTCAACTTAACTTTGAGCTAGAGGTTCTTTATGACTTTAATTCATATCTAATACACATCCCAACTCAAGAATTGATCTTAATATATATATATTCATAGAAACTTCATCAGTTCTGATCTAACCATATATGAAACACGGTTCAAATCTTAGCTTAGAATTTCTGGGGTGTTACAATTGACAAGGCGTGCAGCCTGTCATGCCTCACATGGCTGACAAGGTGTGCCGCCTATCACGCCTCACAAGGTGGCACACTCATAGAGTGATTTGTGCATGCACACCGCCATGTAGAGTGTATAAATTATACTTTGTTCTTTTATTTTTAATTACACAAGCAGAACGACATAAGTAAAATAAGATCTTTGTCACCTTCAAATTTTTGACGTTTATAATCAGTTTTGAAAATTCAATTCGTGTAAGAAAGGTAATTTTTTTATTAAATATCTTACTTTTTTGTTATTATCCTTTTTAACTATATTCGATTTTAAAATTTTAATTTACATTCATATTGATTTATGCTTACTAATTTTAATTTTATTTGTGTATAGTTATGGAATATTCACACTTTGTGCATCCCGGTCTATTCCAATATGATGTGTTATATTTACAACATAAACATCGATCAGAGGCAATATGAAACAGAGAATTAAAAGGAGAGGACACATGTCTAACTGTGCGTCGTGCAGATTGTGAATTTTGACAACATGTAAAAAATAATTCATTTCATTCCCGTCTTCTCAATTATTTTAATCTTTGCGAATTTAGAGGAGTTATTGATGTAGAATTTGTGCCCTGCGATTATGGGCTAATTTCTGCACTGGTTGAAAGGTGACAGCCAGAAACGCATACCTTTTACTTGAGAATGGGTGAAGCAACCATAATAATACAAGACATGAAAATTATATTCGGAATGGTTGTAAATGGAACCCCCGTTCTTCAACAAGGGGCTAATGAGTTAGGACTTAATGGAAGACAATAATTATTTGGTGAATTAACTGGATGGGTTCCCCCAATTGATTGTTTTCAAGGAAATAGGATATATGCATCTAAATTAATTGCATATATCAAAAATTTAGAGAAAATCACGGATGACTCAATGAAGTTAGAGGTGCAACAAAGAGTTAGGTTGTACCTATTTTGTTTGTGCGGGAAAAAATATTTCTCGATAAGTCTGGATGCAAATTCAGTTCAGACTATTTGATTGACATGCGTGACTTAAACGCAATGTCAGCACAGGCTTGGGGAGCAGCTGCGCTATCGTACTTATATTATTGTCTATGTCGCTCATCGATGAAATCTTCAAGTGATATTTGTGATTTTCTTTCTTCAGTTCAGGTAATAATGATGTAATTTTTCCTGTTTTTGTATTATGTACTGCTTAATTTTATTATAATTATTAAAAATAATAATTCTTTTTTAGGTATAGGCTTGGGAGCGTATTATCCCACTGCAGTCATTACCGTTTTCTTTGGACGAACATTCCGAACTTCCTACTACACTTGCACGTAAATGGTCTCGAGGTAGACATTATCAAAATGAGGCTCGAAATATTCTTGCGGTAATTAGAGAGGTATTGGACAATCTAACTAATGTTCAGGTAATTAATATTTTAATTTCTCTTATTATTAGAATATTTGTGTTATTTCATGTACTAAAATAATAATTTTTATTATTTTGTAGTTTATTTGGAAGCCTTATTCGGAACAACTTATTAATGAGTTGCCCGAGTGGTGTCGACGGGGACGTAATTTTTGAGTGACTAAGGTACCACTTATTTGTGAAATTTATCGTGAATGGCACATGGTAGACCGTGTCGTTCGATAATTTGGTTTGCTCAACATATACCTGAAGCATCTCCATATGACCCACAACATTTTAAACATGATAAGTGCAACATAATAACACCACAGTTGCAGCTTATGTTGAATTATACGAAAATAATGTGGGATCAACGCGGAGATCATATTTTTTAGCTCATTTTTAAAAGCCAACCCAATGGATTACATTTATTGATATTCACGTCATTCACGCATGTTTATTGACAATTCAAAATATGTTGTTGAAGTTGGATATCAACCCGTGGCAGGCAGGCATGAAGCATTGGTATGTAATTCTATCCTTTTTTATATATGTGAATGACATTTTTTAGTAAATGATAATTTTTTTATATATAATTTTTTAGGTTAGAGGACATGAAAAGATATATCGATTGGTTCATATGATTGAGAATAATCAAAATTGATCAGCCGATGCGAGAGAAGTTGCAAAGAAAGTTGCACTTCTTACAAGAGACTCAATGCATGCTGCTTATTTGGGAACAGGTTTAATCTTTGATCCGAATTATACACCGCTAAATTAATATGCAGAACCACCACCAGTTCAAGTTTGTCGTCGGACATGACAAGATGCACCAAGAGAGGGTGCGCGTCAGGATGGCAGGGGTGGTGGACAAGGTCGTTGGGGCAAAGTTCGTATAGGGCATAATTTATAGGATGAAGACAATACGGGTGATCATGGAGAACAATTTGATTGTAATATTAATTTATCGTTGGCTACTCCTGAGCCGTATTACCCGGTATTTTATTATACTGAAGCTTTGACGAGTGAGGCAAAATTTGTAACTCCACAAGTTGGGGTACATAATTTTGGGCAACTCAACGAATGAAATTCCAAAATTAATACTAATATGCGTGAATTTCCCTTACATAACTCTTTATTTTTTGGGAGATTAAATTTTTCTGAGGTAAGTATGCTATGTTATATAATATTTTATTAATATTTATTTTATAATTAAATAGCATATTACTATTTTTTTATGTTTTTACAGGAGTCAATGTTCCATGTTCCCAATTTTGATGAAAGATCTTCGCAAGCATATGTATGTTGTGATTTTTTTAATTTACTTACTTTTTATATTAATAGAATACAATTTTTTTTAGTATTAATAAATATAATTTTTGCAGGATGAAAAAAATCCTCGAAGATCAACAAGACCACAAATATCCAGATATTGTTTCACCGGTACCTGCCTTAATGAACCAGAGTCCCCTAGAAGACGTTAAAAAATAGCTTTTTGTATTTTAAATTTTCATCTAATATATTTTTTATTTTATAAATTACAAATTTACTTTTAGCAATCAATCCAAGAAGAAAAACAAGCCATATGCAACTCTCCATGCAATGCATGCAAATGCAAATTAGCTTAACCAAAGTGGATATTTCATTGCTATTCTAACATAATCAAAATATGTTACTTATTTACATATTTCATGAATAAAAAAGGTCTATAACTATTAATTATATAATTCGTCTCAAATACATTAAAAAGATAAAATATTTAGGATTTAGGATTGACAACAATAAATTTAAAATATTTTATCATGATTATAATTCTATTTCATGTGAATTCATTGAATAGAAGTTTAACTTGTTTCACTTTTTCTTCAAATCCGTGATGCCAAAAGTCTTCAAAATCTAGGCTTTTAACTGAATTGTTGAAAAAAGAAAAAATATTAACTAGATTGACCCAAAATTGAAGCCGTTAACTTTGGTGGAAATAATAATAATAATAATAATAATAATAATAATAATAATAATAATAATAATAATAATAATAATAATAATAATAATAAATAAACTCACACCAAGAAAAAGAACAAACAGGATAATTTTTCATCAACATCAGAATACGTTTCATCTAGTTTACTTTTGCTAAGTATAAAATATTCATGAAACACTTATATAAAGTTACATAAAGGCATCACAATATAAAACAAGAATTACGTAAAATAAATTAGTAAATAAAAATATAATATTAAAATATAAATTATGAAAAATCTTCTTCGTCCGACATGTTACAATCAAACCCCCAATCTGGATTAATGTCAAATCTATTTTTATGTGCATCAAAACATCACGAACGTATACGCATCCTATTATTTTCTTCACGAATACGATTTAGAGCAAGATTAAGTTCGGGCGGTGAGCTACGTGATATTTGAATTGCACGATGTTTTGGACGACGATATAGGTTACGTTCTTTTAAGTCTGTTTCCACATTATGTGCTTCTGCAACATGATATTTTCATTCTCTCCTCATGACACGGGTGTACTCGTTGTTATAGCAATCTGCCGGATTGAGTGAGTACTCAAATTCGCGCTCCAATAATCATTTTCTTCCCATTGTTTCAAAAATATCACCTGGATGATATTTATCGGACCTCTTTTCCAGAAAATGGATTCCAAGATGACATTTCTCCCAGGGTTCCCTCATCTGAGATCTCTGGGGAAGAGGATCAAGTTGGCCTTTGCGAACAGCTTGATGCACTATCTCCCTTCAACCCTTTGAGCGAAATGCGGCAAAAGAAAAGGAAGGAAAATCCATGGACCGATCCCATAATCTCCATCCCGTAGGAACTACGAGATCACCCCAAGGACGCCTTCGGCATCCAGGGGTCACGGACCGACCATAGAACCCTGTTCAATAAGTGGAACGCATTAGCTGTCCGCTCTCAGGTTGGGCAGTCAGGGTCGAAGAAGGGCAATGACTGATTCTTAAAACCAGCGTTCTTAAGACCAAAGAGTCGGGCAGAAAGGGGGAAAGCCCTCCGTTCCTGGTTCTCCTGTAGTTGGATTTAAGACTTTTATTTTTGTAAATGTAAGAAAATGAATTTCAAGATGATAAGTGCTCACACCAAGTATTGTGTTATTTATAATGTAAAAAAAAGTAGTTTACGAATTCAATACTAATAATTTTTCAGATTGATTTGATATAATACTGAAAAGCCTATAAAAAAATTATTCACGGACTCAATATTAATAACTTTTCAATTTGATTTAATGTATCACTGAAATCTTAAAAAATTACACTTCTTCAAACCCTAAAAATTTATTCCTAGTAAGGCGTGCTGGGCCACACGCCTTGTAAGTCGTGGTACCTGACACGCCTTACAGGAATAAATTATTTAGGGTTTGCAGTAACTTTTCAGTAATACATCAAATCAAGCTGAAAAATAATTTATAATTGTGAGCTGTTAATTTTTTTTTTGACATTATAAATAACATTGTTTGAAATATGAAAAAATAGTAATTTTTTTTAACAATGTATAAAAAAAATCTATTGAAAAGTTGATTTTATATTAGAAATAAAAGAGGTGAGAAAAATTCAAACATTCCAAAAAAATTATATTCACAGAGTCAATATTAATAACTTTTTTGATTGATTAGACGTATCACTGAAAATCCCAAAAAATCACACTTCTGCAACCCTAAAATATTATTCTTTGTAAGGCGTCCATGGCCACACTACTTGCAAGTCGTGGTCCCTGCAATGCCTTACAGGAATAAATTTTTTAGGGTTTGCAGTTACTTTTCAGTGATACATCAAATCAAGCTAAAAAATAATTTATAATTGTGAGTTGTTAAATTTTTTTCAGTGATACATTATAAATATCATTGTTTGAAATATGAAAAATAGTAATTTTTTTAATAATGTATAAAAAAAAATTCATTGAAAAGTTGGTTTGATATTAGAAAAGAAAAAGGTGAGGAAAGTTCAAATAATCCAAAGAGAATATTTGAATGTTACACCAATTTTTCGGAGAAAAATGATATGGTCTAATTCATCCATTAGAAAATAAACCAATTGATATTTATTATGATTTACAAGTTGTTGGACACATCATCGAGGAAAATGCACACTCCTCAAAATCGAAAGATTTTATTACTTGGGGTGAAACACTTCAGTGACCTGGACTTTATTCTAATAAAGGTATGATTATGAGGTCTTATGTCGATGGCATGATTTGATCGTTCCACAAGCACTGTCGGTAACTTTTCAGATATGAAAGTTTTGGGATGAACCACAAGTTATTGAACACTTGTTGAAGGAAATATCTGATATGGAAAAAGCTTTGGAGACCTTTCATGCATTAAACGATCTTAACTATCAAGGAGCAGATGAAGAAGAACACTGAAAACTGCTAGAAGATCAGAAGCTACATCGAAATTCTAATTATCCGGTATATCAAATAGTTAACGAATGGATAGACCTTCAAAGACATTTACCCCAAACATTAGATTTTGGGGTACCGTATTGCTGTGTAAATCAATTGAGTTTGATTGAGCCAACACAAAATACAGATTCAAATTGGGGTCTTGATTATATATAGTGATGAGGACGAAATTAATGTCATGCCTGAAACACAAAATATCTAACATTGTACGTTTTCTTGTAATATTAGAAATATTTTAGTAGATTTATACTTCTTTCGTTTTAATTTTTTTGACCTACTTTTTTTTAGTCCCTTTAAATGTATTGTGATATACTTAAGATCACATTATAACAGCGTTATATCAAATCAATTAAAAAAATGCGTGTTACATCAAATCAATTTTAAAAAATTGATAGATTCCTGATAATTGTGAATCTTCAAAATCTGCAATAACGCGTGAAGTGTGTCAGCTAGGATTAGGGTTAGGGTTGTGGTGGGGTTAGGCGCATAGACATACATGACCTATAAGGCGTGCAGGGTCACACTCCTTGTAAGTCGTGGTCCCTGCCACGCCTTACAAGACAACACACTTTCAACCCACTCCGATATAAATTTGCGTATTCACCCTTATAAAAAATATACAAATACTATAATGTCTTGCAATAATAACAAAAATGGTGCAAGTTCTTCCTCACGTCCAACACAAAATAGTCCTTTTGCTTATTTTTTTTCCTGAAAATAAAAATGATAGCTCAGATTCTGAATCACCAAATAGGATTTGGGGTTCATGGGATCCATACGATTTTGAAATGGATATGTCAATCCACATATATTAATGGAACATGATGATAATTTTCAAATATTACAAAAGACAGATCCATGTGAGTATTATTGTGGATTAAAACGAGAGTGGGAGTATAGGTTCGATGAGTCTAATCGTCTTATTCGAGAACTTAAAGAATTAGGAGCACCTATACCACGTCATTTTTCTATGGTGATGAAGCACCAAGATCAAGATGACTATGAGGTAGCTGTCAAACAAATTTGAAAAGAAAATAATAGGATGCTAGTAAGACGCTGCATATACTACCTTCTTAAGTTGGCTGAAGAACAAGCGGCAACAAAAAATCGCATGTTGACATCTATTGAAAGGACAAATGTTTTGGCAAATGAAACCTACCAATCACAGGACGAGATGCCTAAAAAACGCCAATAATTTAACTTTTTGTAATGTAATTTAATTTTCAATAAACGTATGCTTATATTTTTTTAAAAGCTTAAACTCTTCAAATTGTGTGCCCTTTTAATAGCGTAAACATTATAAAAAATTCTATAAGTTATACATAAAAATTAAGCTTAAGCATTACAAACATAAATATAAAAATTGAAACTACACTTAAAACAACAAACAAAGATTGAAATTTTAAATAAACACAAACTTAAACATTTAAAACTTTATTTTAAATAATACATAAAAATAGAAATTTATTACAAATACTAAAAATTTCGTCGAGGACAACGTGCCTTATTGTGACCTGTTTGCTTATAAATACTATATTTTCGTACCATGCGAGCAGGAGCAATATCCATATCATTCTTGAGTCGGCTTCTTGATTCCACACCAGATGTCCGCAAATATTCTGTGTTTTCAACTAAATGAAATGGCGGAGGCGGCCAATACACTTCCTCACCCAGGGAAATAAAAGGGCCACTATATGTTTTCTTGTAATACTCTGCACTATAGTATTTGCTGACATAATTCTTTGGCAGAATTTCATGAATTTCACAAAATTTAATAACAGGTGAGCATGGCATATGATAATTTTGCCATTTTCCACAAGAACATTTCTTAGTCTTTGCAGTAACTTTGTGAACATTTCCACCCTTATCATCTTTTACAAATGTCAAAATCTCAAATACACCATTATCACTCTGATAGGTCATCATATTAGTATGTGTTTGAGCTCTTTGTCAATATTCTCAAAACTTTTTATCTACACAAAGAGGCCAAGAGGTATTTTTTTTCTAGTAAAGTAGTCGCAAAATCGTTTCTTTCATCAAAATGATCAACTAAAGCTTTGAACGTCATGCGCACCATTGCAGTCACTGGAAGTGTAATTACCTAGTTCGTCATTATGAGTTAATTTTTTGTGCCAATTTTTGTGTCAGAAAACTTCTGGGTTTGAGAGCTGAAAATTCTGGGTTAGGCTAGTTTCGACTGGTTTTGGAGTGAGGCATGGTCTAGGACAATCCGGGTGAGGATTGGGTAAAGTGTCTTGATGTGAGCTAGTTTTCCATTTATCTAAGACATAAAGGAGTCTGGGGACTTTTCGGAATCGAATTCGGGTAAGTAGAACTCCCAGAATCGGGGTTGACGCAAAGGGGTCGTTCCGGAACGTCAAAAAATTAAGTGTGTTGTAAAATAGACCATTTTGAGAGGATTTATGACTTTCTATCATGTGTAAACTTCCTCCATAGTGACCTTTGCTATAACGGAGAAATTAAGTCAACGTCGGTCAGCCTCTGCCATAGCGGTGAACTCCGCTATGGCGGTACCGCTATAGCGGAGCATGGACTGCTATAGCAGAGCGACGAGATACGAAAACTCAAAAATGAGTATTATATTTTCATTCTCCCCCATTCAGGCCCAAAATAGATGAGGGTTACTCCAAGAACCCTCCTTGGCTGCTCCAAGGCTTGGGAGTCATGGGAAGGGGAGATTCCGGCTAAAAGGATGCGAAACCATGGATTTCGGGCCTGTCATCCATCAAGGAACACCTTCACAGAGCCAAAAATTGTATCGTACAGCTGCTTGGCATCCAGGTAGGCTAGGTTTTCTTTATTGAGTAGATTGACCCGCTTCTATTTCCTACTTGTTGTATAGTTGAAAAGAAGAATCCATGTTTAGGCCCTCGGGCACGAAGTCTGGAAGAGAATTGTTGTGGTTGGATTAGTTAATCTAGAATTGATTGAGTTGTGATGAATTGTTATGACATTTTGGCTCGATATGATTAGTTGGGTGTTGTGTGATGATAAAATTTGAGGACTAGGGTGTCGAGAAGGTTCGGGAAACTGGGAACTTGGATAATTAAACCACAGGTTAAAGAGGAGATTCTCTGAAATGTTGTTATAAGAAACTAGAATATCATAATTGGTGGAATTACCAAGGTTAGGGGAGGTCTCTCCCCATGTTGTATTTCGGTTCTAGAAGGAGGGTCAGGACTGGATGTGTCTACTAGTATGTGTAAGGGGTGAATTGTGGTTAGTCTTCGGATAGGATTTCAAGGTTAAGTTATGTACCCGGAATGAGGGTAGGTGATGGTTATTAATTTTTCGTATGCATTATATGTTTGTGTACTTTTGTCTAAGTATTATATGAGTTGCATGCTTAAGGAATTATTAAGAATGTCTAAGGGTCCTGTTATCAGTCTTGTGAAATGAAATAGGTGTTATTGCTTGTTGGTTTACAAGTGTTGATTGTTCATTGTCTGTGACTATGGATTTTGTGTGACATTGATTGGCTCGGATACCATGCTTGGTACAGGATACTAACGGTTGGCTCATGTACCATGCCTAGTACAGGTTCTACATTGGTTGGCTCGGGTACCACGCCTGGTACAAGTTACTATTTGGTTGGCTTGGGTACCACGCCTGGTATTGGATTGTTTATTGTTTTGGTTGTATTCTTCAATGGTTTCATGAGTGAACCGGGTTGATTGTTAAATCTGTGATTGATTACATTGGTCCTTGGGAGGCCGGGTTGTTACACTTAAATATGGGGATGGTCTTGGGGTAGACTGGGCATCGCATGTAAACACTAAGGTATTGGTCTAGGGATCCTTGATTGGTCCGGGTAATGAAAAAGGGTATATGTCATATTTGTCATTGTTGTTGAATGATTGTTGAACCTGTTCCCTGTGGTTGATAAGTAAAAAGGTAGACTGAGAGTCTGGAGACGTACTACTGGCTGTTATTATATGTTGCATGCTTTACTCAGTGCGTGTGTACTTATTGTTCTTTATATGTTGGGTTCCTGAGAGGGCCAATATTTATTATTATTATTATTATCGTATAGGCTGTCCTTGAAGGGTCGGGTTAGTGTGCTTAAGTGATAAGGGTGTTCTTCTGTGAACTGGGTCATATGTTATGGGCATAGATGATGTACTAGGGATCCTTGCTTGGTCCGGGTTATGTAAACAGGATGTATGTTGGTTGTCGCTAAGAATTATCAATATCGGCTAGACTTGCTACGTGCGCTTAATAAGCTAAGGAGGAGACTTTTGGTCTGGTTATAATATTGGTTGTTGTTACTTGTCAAGTATGGTCCTGGGGTCATTGGGGTAGTTTTGTACTAGTAGGTGGCGGTACGACGAGTGCGATCTACGTCACTAAGTAGTGGGGTTTACTCTGAGTTGTTGAGTCATAGTTGTTGACTTGGGTAAGAAAATGGTTGTCCGGGTATGGACATTGATGTTGGCAATGGTTAAGGTGACTTAAAAAGTCTAAGGGTTAGTGTGACTTGGGAAGTCTAGGTGATAAATGTGACTTGGGAAGTCTAGGTGTCAAGGTGACTTGGGAAGTCTAAGGGATAGGCAGGCTTGGGTTGACATTGGGTTTTGGTAAGGTGAATGTTGAAGGGTTGAGTATTGTAATTAACTGTGCATTCCCTTGATTTTTTATATGATGGTATGAGTGGATTCGGGTCGACCGATGATGTTGTAACGACCTGTTCCATCGTTAGTGAAAATATCTGCGATCAAGGCAGGTGCTTCTCATTCGTAACAAGAGTTAGGATTAATTCTTTAGTATGAGAGTACATTTGGTATGTAATAAGGTCATAAAATACTCCTAGCACAAAGTTAAGTTGAAAGTTTCCTTACCGATTTAGTTTTGGGCTAAGTTCAAACTACGGTCAACTTCAAACGTGCTTTCCTCCTAGAATATAAGGAGTTAGGGGTCCCAAAACTCACCAAATTAAATATATCTGAGTCCTCTTTCCAACACCACCAACCGTTTGTCAATCTGCTTCCCGAGTAAAAAGTTATGATTGTTTTACTAAAGACTATCTGTGCTAAAAAGTTGAGTCCATTGTAGCGGGATTTAGGTCACTATAGCGGTACCGCCATAGCGTTTGGCAGTCCGCTATAGCAGAATGATGGAACCAGAATGCCCAGAAATGGGTTTTATAATCCCACTCTCCCTTTTTTTTTGTCAAAAACAGACGAGGGTTACTCCAAAAACCTTCCTAGGCGGCTCCAAACCTTGGGAGCCATGGGGAGGAGGGATTCTGGCTGAAAGGACATGAAACCACAGATTTCAGGCTTGTCAATCGTCAGGGAACGCCTTCATGGAGCCAAAAAGTGCATTATGCAGCTGCTTGACATCCAGGTAGGCTAGGTTTTCTTCTTTAGTAGATTGACCCGCTTCCATTTTCGTATTCATTGTATAGATTGAAAGGGAGAATCCATGGCTAAGCCTTTGGGCATGGAGTCTAGAGGAGAATTGTTGTTGTTGAATTGAATAAACTAGAATGGATTGAGTTGTGATAATGTGTTGTGACATTTCGGGTTGTTATGCTTAATTAGGTGTTGTATGATAATAAAATTTAGGGACAAGAATGTTGGGAAGGTTCGGGGAACCGGGGGGGTTGGTAATTAAATGACTATGAAAGGAACGGAAGTTCCAGGAATTGAATTGGTATAAAAAGTAGAATATCGTAAATGGTTGAATTACCATGGTTAGTGGAGGTTTTCCCATGTTGTATTTCGGTCCTAGGAGGAGGGTCAGGAATGGGTGTATCTACTAGTATGTGTTAAGGGGTGAACTGGGGTTAGTCTTCGGACGAGGTTCAAGGTTTAGTTTATGTACCCTGAATAGGGTAGGTGATGGTTATTGATTCCTGTATGCATTGTATATTTGTGTACTTTTGTTTAAGTATTTGTACGAGTTGTATTGCTTAGGGAATAACTTAGGAATGTCTAAGGGTCATGTTATCAGTCTTGTGAAATGAACTAGGTGTTATTGCTTGTTGGTTTACAAGTGTTGATTGTTCATTGTTTGTGATTGTGGATTTATGTAACATTCAGTTGGCTCGGGTACCACGCCTGGTATGGGTATACTAACGGTTGGCTCGTGTACCAGGCCTGGTACGAGAATACTAACAGTTGGCTCAGGTATCACGCCTGGTATGGGAATACTAACGGTTGGCTCAGGTACCACGCCTGGTATGAGAATACTAACAGTTGTCTCAGGTACCACACTCGGTACGGGATACTAACTGGTTGGCTCGGGTACCACGCCTGGTACGGGTTTACTTTATTGTATTGCTGTATTTTTAATAACGGTTCCCTGAGTGGACCGGATTGTGTTTATGAATTCTGATTATGCATATGGTCCTTGAGAGGCCAGGTTATCATTGTATTAATTCGTGAGTTTGGTCTTGGTGTAGACCGGGTTGCATGTTAACACTTAGGTGTTGTTTAGAGGGGATCCTAGGGTGGGTCCGGGCTATATAAAAAGGGTAAATGTCAAGTTTATTATATGTTGTACTATTTTACTCAGTGCGGGTGTACTATTTGTTCTTTACATATTGGGTTCCTGAGAGGGCTGGGATTTATTATTATTTGGTGCATAGTTGGTCCTTGAAGGGCCGGGTTAGTGTGCTTAAGTGACAAGTTGGTTCTTCTGTGAATCGGGGTCGCATGTTATTGGCGTAGATAATGTCCTAGGAATCCTTATTTGGTCCGAGTTATGTAAAAAGGATATATGTTGTGTCACTAAGAATTGTCAAGGTCGGTTAGACTTATTACGTGTGGTTGATATGCTAAGGAGAAGACTTGTCGTCTGGTTATGATGTTGGTTGTTGTTACTTGTTGAGTATGGCCTTGGGGGTCGTTGGGGGAAGTTTTGTACTAGTAGATGATGGTATGACGGGTGTGGTCTACGTCACTAAGTAGTGGGGTTTATTTTGGGTTATTGAGTCATAGCGGTTGACTTGGGTAAGGAAATGGTAGTCCGGATATGGGCATAGATGTTGGCAATGGCAAGTGTGACTTGGGAAGTCTAATGGTAAGTGTGAATTGGGAAGTCTAGGTGATAAATGTGACTTGGGAAGTCTAATGGTAAGTGTGACTTGAGAAGTCCAGGTGATAAATGTGACTTGGGAAGTCTAAGGGTTAATGTGACTTGGGAAGTCTAGGTGTCAAGGTGACTTGGGAAGTCTAAGGGATAGGAAGGTTGGTTCCAAAGTGGGTTTTGATAACGGTGGATGTTGACGGGTGGAAGTACTTGACTTATGTATTTACCTTGATTTCTTATATGATGGTAGGAGTGGATTCGGGTCGACCGATGATTCCTACCAGTATGTGTGTTTGTACTGATTCTACTCTTGCTATACCTTTTGAGGTATAGTCTGGTTGCATGGTTGGTGATGTTTCACAGGTTCAGTATGATGGTAATTCTCCAGCAGCTCCTACTTCCTGCTTCTATGGTGGGAGTTGTGTCTTCTTCATTTTTGAATCATCTTATAGTAGCTCTTGTACCGGCTTAGACTAGGTTCTAGGGAGGGCTGTCTCATATTGTAAATGTTTTTCTCCAAGTTCTTTAAGTCATTTATTTTTCTGAAAATTTTGTAAAGGAAGTTCCATGTATTAAAAAGGGTTTTATTTCATAATTTATGTTTTTTTTTCGCTATGCCTGTTGGTTCGGGCAGTAAGGATTATCCTATGTAGGTGGATTTGAGTAGGTGCCTGCATGGCCCAGTAGTTGCGTCATGACAAATGGTATCAAAGCCTAGGTTACCGGTCTTCCAGTACAAGAGCAAAATGTCGAATAGAGTCCTACGGATTAGTGTGTTGACGTCCACATCTAATCTTTGGGAAGCTATGAAACATTCTAGGAAATATCTCTCTTCTTTCATTCCTTTCGTACGGTTTGTCACTTGCTTGTATGGGTTGAGTCCAATTGGTATCTCGACAAGGAAAAGAGATGTTGTTTGACTCCAATTGAGATGACACAAGCAAGGGAAATTGAAACCGGGAAGGTTCCAATTGGTATCTGGCCGAGAGGCTATGTAAAGGTATGGATGGATCGGCTAACGGTCATCCATGAGATGAATAAAAGGTAATGGAACTGATTTGGTTGAGTGTTTTGTCTTGAGACTTGAGATTGTGCTTATGTGTATCGATGTTATTTGAATAACTGCAAATGTGTGGTGCGCAATTGTTTGATTTGCTATGAATATTTTGGTTCGGGAGGAGTCATAACTTGATTTTGTGTGCTTTGGTTGGTAATAACTTTCTATGTGTGCTTGAAGTGATCAGTAAAGTGGTATTACAATTCGCAAATAGACTTGCCATTGGTAAAAATGGTAAGGGAACAAGGCTTATGACTGTAGAAAAACTCTGGTTTCACGACAGTCGGGATTGGTTGGGAACCATGGGTAAAAAGGGCTATTATTGCTTAATAGCGGGAATTGCGGTAAGGAAATATTTAGTGGTAACTCATTATTGTGACTTAAGGAAAAATTTATTCTGGCTTTAAAATTGTGATTGCTTTAATGATAAATTGCGGTATGCCTTAATTGGAATGGTTGCATTACATTCGGGTATAGACTTACCATTTATATAGATGGTAAGGGAATAAAAAGGGATTGTGGACTGTGGGGAAGCTCCGGTTTTGGGACAATCAAGATCGGTTAGGAACCATAGGAAGGAAAAAAGGAGACTAGTAGTGCACGATAGCGGGAATGTGTTATTGTGTGCGGTTCTGGGGTATTTCATAACTGATTTTATGATAATGTGGTGCTAAATTCTCAACTAGGCATAGTTGAGGTTGGTCTTGAGGTTATGTTTAAAGACCGTAACGTGATTTCATGTGTTAATGTGAAAACAGGGAAGGGGAATAAGAAAATTTTGCAGAGAATAGTAAATTTTCTGAACTGCTATTGTTGGGGGTCTCCATAGCAGTGTCAAGCCGCTATAGCGGGATGGGCAGGGCATAGTCCCTGTCCTATTTCCCCTCTTTTATTTTTCATTCCTGGATTATTCTAAATCGCTAGTTGAGCTAGTGCATGAATTATAAGGATTAATATCCATGTGCGATAAAAGGAAATGGGTGGGTATGGTATTACTTAGTTGTTATTTTCCTTGAGTGATTGAGACATGTTGAGTCGGTAATTTGACTAGTTATAAGCTAGTTGCAAGGCTAAATAAGCATAGCTTGACCTCGGGTGATAACTAAAAAATTGGTAGTTATAAATGATGGATTAATGAGGGTTAAATAGACTAATGTAAGAAATGGTGGAAAATCTATGCGTTAATGAAACCCATAATGGTGTATTGGTTATTGGTTATACTCTAGATGGTCTATCCTTATGTGTTGGTGATAGAAGGGTGAAAAGGTTCATAAGGTATAAGTCCCAAAGGGAAAACACGGTGTAATGGTTGGTAATATTATGTTCGGTATATCATTATTTAGGGAGTAATTGCCCAGGTTAAGATTTTTCTCGGGTTAGGAGTTAGAATTTTAATGCTAGGCTAGTCTCGGATGATTTCTGATCAAGGTATGGTCTAGGGCAATCCGGGTGAGGATTGGGTAATGTGTCTTGTATTGAGCTAGTTTTCCTTTTAGCTAAGACATAAAGGAGTCCGGGGGACTTTTCAGAATTGAATTCGGGTAAGTAGAACTCTCGATATGAAGGTTGACGTGAAGGGATTGTTCCAAAACATTAGGAAATTAAGTGTGTTATAAAATGGGCACTTTTGGGGAGCTTTATGACTTTCTGTCCCGTTTCAACTTCTATAGCGGTTGACACATCGCTATTGCGACCTCTGCTATAGCGGAGAAATTACCGCTATAACGGAGTGCTGACGGCTTTAACGGAATGAGTTGCCACATCAACTTTTGGTTCCTCGTAGCATGAAAATTAAGTTTTGGTCTGTTATATTTCAACGAGGCCCCAAATTTCTTGGTCTCTCGAGGAGGAGTAATCCAACCAGTCTCGTATAGCTTGAAGGAAGAAATTCCTTGACAGAGTAGAATCAAATCAATTTTCGGTTGAACTGAGGTACACTCGGGGGATTTGAGAGTTCAGTGGTTCGCGTAAGGCTATTTATACGCTTTCATAGTAGAGCGTTAAGTTTCTAAGGGTTGGTTCATTCTTTTCCTTCTGCCTTAGAGATCATTTGGGGATGAACGATGGGTAAATTGGTATCTGTTGTAATGACCTGTTTAGTCGTTACTGAAAATATATGCAATCAAGGCAGGTGCCTCTCATTCATAACAATAGTTAGGATTAATCCTTTAGTATGAGAGTACATTTGGTATGTACTAAGGTCATATAATACTCCTAGCGCAAAGTTAAGTTGAAAGTTTCCTTACCGATTTAGTTTCGGGCTAAGTTCAAACTAGGGTATACTTCAAACGTGCTTTCCTCCTAGAATATAAGGAGTTAGGGGTCCCAATAACCACCAAATTAAATACCTCTGAGTCCTCTTTCGAAATCCACCAACCGTTTGTCAATCTGCTTCTCGAGTAAAAAGTTATGACTATTTTATTGAAGACTCTCCATGCTGAAAAGTTAAGTCCGCTGTAGCGGGATTTAGGTCGTTATAGCGGTACCGCCGTAGCGGTTGGCAGTCCGCTATAGCGGAATGACGGAACTAGAAAGCCTAGAAATGGGTTTTATAATCCCATTCTCCCTTCTTTAGTCAAAAATAGATGAGGGTTGCTCCAAAAACCCTCCTAGGCTGCTCCAAAGCTTGGGAGCCATGGGGAGGAGGGATTTCAGCTTAAAGGACGCGAAACCACAAATTTCGGGCTTGTCAATCGTCAGGGAAAGCCTTCATGGAGTCAAAAAGTGCATTCTGCAGCTGCTTGTCATCCAGGTAGGCTAGGTTTTCTTCTTGAGTAGATTGACCCGCTTCCATTTTTGTATTCACTGTATAGATTGAAAGGGAGAATCCATGCCTAGGCCTTCGGACACGGAGTCTTGAGGAGAATTATTGTTGTTGAATTGAATAAACTAGAATGGATTGAGTTGTGATAATGTGTTGTGACATTTCAGGTTGTTATGCTTAATTAGATGTTGTATGATAATAAAATTCAGGGACTAGAATGTCGGGAAGGTTCGGAGAACTGGGAGGGTTGGTAATTAAATGATTATGAAAGGAACGGAAGTTTAGGGAATTGAATTGGTATAAAAAGTAGAATATTGTAAATGGTTGAATTATCAAGGTTAGGGGAGGTTTCCTCATGTTGTATTTCGGTCCTAGGAAGAGGGTCAGAAATGGGTGTATCTACTAGTATGTGTTAAGGGGTGAACTGGGGTTAGTCTTCGGAAGGGGTTCAAGGTTGAGTTTATGTACCCGAAATAGGGGTAGGTGATGGTTATTGATTCCAGTATGCATCGTATGTTTGTGTTATTTTGTTTAAGTATTTGTACGAGTTGCATTGCTTAGGGAATGGTTTAGGAATGTCTAAGGGTCCCGTTATCAGTCTTGTGAAATGAACTAGGTGTTATTGCTTGTTGGTTTACAAGTGTTTATTGTTCATTGTTTGTGACTGTGGATTTATGTAACATTCGGTTGGCTTGGGTACCACGCCTGGTACGAGTATACTAACGGTTGGCTCGGGTACCACACCTAGTACGAGAATACTAACAGTTGGCTCGGGTACCACGCTTGGTACGGGAATACTAACAGTTAGCTTGGTTACCACGCCTGGTATGGGAATACTAACAGTTGGGTCGGGTACCACGCCTGGTATGAGATTCTAACTGGTTGGCTTGGGTACCATGCCTGGTATGAGTTTACTTTATTGTATTGCTGCATTTTTAATAATGGTTCCCTGAGTGGAACGAATTGTGTTTATGAATTCTAATTGTGCATATGGTCCTTGAGAGGCCGGGTTATCATTGTATTAATTTGTGAGTTTGATCTTGGTGTAGACCGGGTTGCATGTTAACACTTAGGTGTTGTTTAGAGGGGATCCTAGGACGGGTCCGGGCTATATAAAAAGGGTAGATGCAAGTTTATTATATGTTGTACTGCTTTACTCAGTGCGGGTGTACTATTTGTTCTTTACATGTTGGGTTCCTGAGAGGGCCGAGATTTATTATTATTTGGTGCATAGTTGGTCCTTGAAGGACCGGGTTTGTGTGCTTAAGTGATAAGGTGGTTCTTCTGTGAATTGGGGTCGCATGTTATTGGCGTAGATGATGTCGTAGGAATCCTTATTTGGTCCAGGCTATGTAAAAAGGATATATGTTGTTGTCACTAAGAATTGTCAAGGTCGGTTAGACTTATTACGTGCGGTTGATAAGCTAAGGAGGAGACTTGTTGTCTGGTTATGATGTTGGTTGTTGTTGATTGTTGTTACTTGTTGAGTATGTCCCTGGGCGTCGTTGGGGGCAGTTTTTTACTACTAGGTGACGGTATGACGGGTGTGGTCTACGTCACTAAGTAGTGGGGTTTACTCCGGTTGTTGAGTCATAGCGGTTGACTTGAGTAAGGAAATGGTAGTTCAGGTATGAGCATAGATGTTGGCAATGGTAAGTGTGACTTGGGAAGTCCAGGTGATAAATATGACTTGGGAAGTCTAAGGGTTAATGTGACTTGGGAAGTCTAGGTGTCAAGGTGACTTGGGAAGTCTAAGGGATAGGAAGGTTGGTTCCAAAGTGGATTTTGATAATGGTGGATGTTGACGGGTGGAAGTACTTGACTGATGTATTTACCTTGATTTCTTATATGATGGTAGGAGTGAATTCGGGTTGACCGATGATGTCTACTAGTACATGTGTTTGTACTGATTCTACTCTTGCTATATCTTTTTGGGTATGGTCTGGTTGTTGGGTTCACTACAAAAAAACTATTATTTTGTGGCGTTTGTGTCAACCCCCACAAAATAGTTTTTCTATGGCGGTTTAAGTGTGGGGGTTGTAAAAAACCGCCTCTATACAATCAATTTATGGTATTTGTTTCAACCTCCCCAAAATTGTTCTTGTTGTGGCAATTTTTTATGGAGGTTTTGATAACCTCCACAAGTACATTAAATTTCAACAGTTTGAGAAATTATTGCAATTCGATACAATTGATGATTACTACTAATGTAATTTTTAATCATTTTTTGACCTTATTTTCTTTAAAAACACTAACACAAATAACACATTCTAATTAAAACTCTATCAATTAAGACAATTTACGTCAAATTTCATCCCTTATAATTTCTTGGGCTTTTTTCTCTCTCACATTCGTCCACAACAAAAAAAAGTCCCTAAGATAGAGGTCTTTATAAACCTTTTCGATGTAACAATAGAATGTGACAAATGATTGACCATAACATTGACTAAACTGAGACTAATGTAGAATGCGCCATCACAACATTAATGTGTGGGTCACCAAAAAGTCAGGAACGATCGCTGATCTTAGCTCATCTCATCATTACAAACGATATTTATCTCTAAAAAAGAAAGAAAAATAACATGAAACATGAATACATCAGAGTACTCAGTAAATATATTTAAACAATATATATGATCGGCGTGACCATTTATATTATGAAATAATATGCTTTATATTGACCATAAATGATATTTGAATGCGTAGGTGTAACAATATGTTAGGTCGTTTTGAGTTTTAGAGATCTTTTCTCTTATTTGAGACATCTTGTGGGTTCATTTGATATTTTATGACTTATGAGTATGAGCGATACAACACCCGAGGGGCTCAGGTGTTACTTGAAACGTTTGAATCAAAAATTAGAAGTTTCAAAGGTTAAGAGTTGACCAAAGTCAAATATATGATTCAATGATTTTAGATTCATGATTTGAAAGTTCCTATAGATTCATATTATAGTTTTACACTTGTATGTATGTTTAAATTTCAATCTGAGGGGTTCAGATAAGTTTCAAATGCAAATATCCCACTTCAGTTGCATCAGATTATATTTTTTTTTCTGGTATAACATATTAGACCTTCATGATAGCGAGATAATGGATCGTGATCGCGTAGGATGTGTTAGTCAGGTGTCACGATTTTTAGTTGCTCATGACTTATGAAATAATTCTCGAGATAATTTTATTAGTTTTTGGAGTATTTGACTCTTTTATTTATGTTATTATCTTTCATTTTAGTATATTCGTGTTGTATGATTTCCATGTCGGGTTCGATTTAATGTCATTATGATTTAAATAAAGAATTTTAAAAAAAATATATAGTCTAATAAAAATAATCACACCTATATAGCTCATATTTTTGCATTACACCCGCATAGCTCATTTTTATACGGTATATGACATTATACACTTTTTGCACACAATTGTATAAACTTGTATAAGCATGCATAATAAGGTATAAAATGTATCTATACACACTTTACATTGTTATACGCTTTGAATAAAAATAAGATTTGGGCATGAAATCTCTCGAGGAATTGATCGAGTTGTGATTTCAAAGATTTAGGTTTCTTGAAATTTGGAGAGCTGACTAAGATATTTATATCTAAAATAATAATAATGAAAAAATTAATTAGTGTTGTAAGTATTTAATTTGTCAATGAATTTAATCATTAATGTTGTCTTCACTTTGAAAATTGAGCTCTACAATTTTGGTCATTTCTCATGGTGATGCCTTAGACAACTTTTATTCTTTTTTCCCACCATTTGTCACATGAAGAATAATGTCAAAAAATTAGGCTTGTAATTAAATAGTAACATAAATAGTAGATCTTATCCTGAGAGAATCATAAATATTTTTAAAACATTTTTCACAAGATAATCTTATACAAAGTCCTAAAAATTTATATTTCAAGCAAACATATTTTTATTTTCTTTTTCTTGCTTAATCCAAATCAAACCAAATATTTAAGCTCTTTAATCTATTTAATTCGATTTTCAATTTGACTAATAATTAAATCATATCATGATAATATATTTAGATGCATGTAATAACTTTAACATAAAAAAACTCAATTTTATTTTTTGAAAAAGCAATAGAAACATCATTTTAACTTTGTTAACGCTCTTGATTGGTCAATTTAATTTTGCTTGGGAGAGTTTTTAATTATAGGTTATTTGTTTTGTTGTTTAATGCACTTTATAAGAAAGTGATTTTTTTGTTTGGAAACAGATCTTCCCCCCAAAATTTCACATTAAACTTTCCCAAAATATCAAATCTCCCACCCAATACCTATAACTCCCCTTCCCCACGATGAACACCCCTTAATCCCATTTCCCATTCCCACTTTCCACTTTTCATTTCCCAGTTCACTTTGCACTTTTCACTTATACCCAAATAAATAATTCGGCAGCTCCTCTCCCTATCATTTGCTTATATTGATATTTTCTTATCGACATTTTTAAGCTTTACAAAGTGAAGTTTAAAAGCAGATGAGTACATTTTGTATATCATGGTTGTGTTACTGGATTGTACTTTGAGGATATGAAGGTAGCCTTATATCGTGTGATTTTGTGATTCACAGGGGCGGACCCACATAGGTTCAAGTGGGTTCATATGAACCCACTTCGTCAAAAAATTACACTGTATATGTATGTATAATCAGTTTTTGAAATGTACAGCCTATAAAATTAATTCTTGAACCCACTATGTACAAGTGCAGTGCCTAGCCTAGTGATAAAGTGTGTTCAAGGTTGCCCTCGACGTCGCAAGTTCTAGTCCTTACAGCCGTCCTTTTCTTTTCCCATTCTTTTCCCAAGCTAACAATCAGCTTGCACATGCTCTTTTCTTATTATAATATACTATTTACTTATTTTTTAATTTTTATATTATTATTATATTAGTTATTGATCCCCTATTCCCCATACTCCCCAATTCCCCTTTTTCCACACCCGTGACCCATTAATACCCAATTCCCCCTTATTCCCCAATTTCATTTTTTTCCAAATACCTACGGGTAGTGTGAAAAAGAGGAAAAAAGAGACTACATCGTGAAAACAAAAAAAAATCTACCGCCTGAGCAAGAAAATAATGATCTCATATCAACACCAAGAAATTTATCAAGTTTGTTCTTTACTCTCTATTCTCTACTTTCAACCTTTCATATATATAAAATTATTGTTGTTATTTTTTATTTTTTCAACTTAAAAAATTCTTACTACTTAAAATTGAAGAAAATTACAATTGATTTTCTCTTCAATTTCAGTCACTTTTTTTACAAACATTTCAAAATTCAAATGCTTGTAATGATTCTTAATTTTTTAATGAGACTTTTAATTCGGCAATACAGGTTCTAAATTTAATGAAGAGATATTTCACTCTGGTATCATCTAAGTTGCCACAATCAAGTTCATCCGCTCAAAATACTCCTCGCGTGGAAGACAACTTGAATCAATTGGAAGAAAATCATCATTCTGCTAAAAAACAAAAGCAAGGAGTAAACTTGAATTCCTTACCGGCAGATCCAAAAGAAAGAAAATCCATTTGGGACTATCACCCGGATGATCATGATGAGATTAGATAAGCATAAATTCAAAGAGGTCCTCATCAACCTCGAGATCGCGAGTTTCCTCAAAGAGATATTTCTGGATTAAAACAACATTTTAATCATAAATGGTTTAAGAAAATATCAAGGTTGGTTGGAGTATAGTGAGATTGAAGATGCTGCTTATTGTTTGTGTTGTTATTTATTTCAAGATGAAAGCATTCATCAAGGTGGAGGCGAAGCATTTTCAAGTATAGGGTTTAGAAGTTGGCACAAAAAGAAAAGATTAGATACACACGTTGACAGGTCGAACAGTGATCACAATCAAGCAAAGAAGAAGTGTGAAGATCTAGTGCGACAAGAATGGTCAATTCAAGCCGCATTTGTGAAGCTATCCAATTAAATCACGCTTGAAAACAAAAACTGTCTACAAGCTTCTGTTGATGTGGTGAGACTCCTTTTGAATCAAGGATTGTCATTCTGTGGACATCGTGAAGATGAATCATCATTAAACAAGGGTAACTTTCTTGAAATTCTTTCATGGTATGTAAAGCGGTGTGATAAAATTAGAGATCTTGTGTTGAAAAAGGCTCCAAAAAATAATCAGTTGACTTCTCATAAGATTCAAAAAGATATTGTCACTGCATGTAAGCTTGAAACAATTTAAAGCTATTATGGAGGATCTAAATGGTGACTATTTCTCATTGCTAGTTGATGAATCTTGTTATGTATCACGTAAGGAGCAAATGGCAATTATTTTGCTATATATTGATAGATAGGGATCTGTTGTGGAACGGTTTATAGGGATTGTCCATGTTCAGGATACTAGTGCTTTATATTTAAAAGAAGCAGTTGTTAACTATCTTACTCAACAATCTTTGAGTTTGTCTTGTATACGAGGACAATGCTATGATGGAGCAAGCAATATGCAAGGGCGTCTAAGTGGCCTTAAAGTTTAGATTTAACAAGAAAGTAGATCAGCTCATGTCATTCATTGTTTTGCTCATCAACTTCAGTTGACTCTTGTTGGTGTGTCTAAAAAATGTCTTCAAGTTGGAGAACATGTATTGTTGGTTTCCAATGTCTTGAATATAGTGGGAGGTTCTTTTAAACGTATGGATGAACTTCGACAAGCTCAAGCAGAAAATGTTCAAGAGGCACTAGATATGGGCGAGATTGAAACTGGTAAGGCTTAAATCAAGAACTTGGTCTTGCTAGAGCTGCTAATACTCATTGGGGTTCACACTATAAATCGTTTAAGAACTTTATTAGTATGTTTGATTCTATTACTGATGCCCTTGATACTATGGTTGTTGATTCTGAATCTGTTGAAGAAAAAGTTAGGGCAACAGGATATCTCAAAGTTTGTCAAACATTTAAGATTGATTTCATATTTCACTTAATGAGAGATATTTTGGCGATCACAAATGAGCTTAATGAATCCTTACAGAAGAAAGAACAAGATATTGCAAATGTTATTCTACTTGTTAAAGAGGTGAAGAAACGATTGTAAGATTTAAGGGATGAAGGATGGGATTCACTTATTGAGAATGTGTCTGCATTTTTGTAACGACCGGGTTCGTCATTACAGGTAAACCATTCATGCCAATTTTTAGAGTTAGAAAACTCCGGGTTTAGGAGTTTGAAATTCTGGGCTAGGCTAGTCTCGATCGGTTTTGAGGCGAGGTATGGTCTAGGGTAATCAGGGTAAGGATTGGGTTTGATATCTCTATATGAGCTAGTTTTCCTCGTAGCTAACACATAAGGGAGTCCAGGGGACTTTTTGGAATCGAATTCGGGTAAGTAGAACTCCCGGAATCGAGGTTGACGTTAAGGGGTTGTTCCAGGACGTCGGAAAAATAAGTGTGTTGTAAAATAGAATAGTTTTGGATATTTTATGACTTTCTATCTTGTGTCAACCACTCCGCCACGGTGACCTCCGCTATAGCAGAAAAATTATCGCTACAGCAGAAGACAAGTCAGTCAACTTCCGCCATAACGGTTGACTCCACTACGGCGGTACCGCTATAGCGGAGTGGACTGCTATAGTGGAGCATGACGACATTTAATGCAGAAACTTCCCTAAAAACATTCAGTTTTCACAAGTTTGTTTGGGAGAAGGGCTAGGGCGATTTCAGGCATTTTTCCTCCACTCTTCATCGTTTTTCTTTCCTAAGGTAAGGTTTCTACTCCTCGAACTCCGTAATACTTTTTCTATGTGGTAGAATTGCTAAGAGTGGACTTGGGGAAAGGTTTGGAATGACTTAGAGAGGGTAGAATATGGGGAAAAAGGGGGATTCTATGTGTAGAAGTTCTTGGTTGTTGCTAAATATACTGTTTTATGATCATGTGACCTTAATTTCCTAATTTTATCCGTAAAAATGGTAGAACTAGGTGAATTAATAGCGTAAAGCCCGGGAAAAAGGGTGGAATGATAATGGGTGGCCTGAGGTTTAGGATTATACGTAATTCGAGTGAAATTTAGGCCATAAAAATTGATTATTGGTTATTGTGTGTTGTTTTAGACCAAGAACCGGCAGGAACTTCAGGAAATGGGAAAGCTCCGGTTGTGTAGAGCTTTGGATCATTTCGAGGTAGGTGATGGTTGCTTCCTGTATGCTTTGTGTGTTTAAGTACTCTTGTCTAAGTATTTGTATGAGATGCTTGCTTAGGAAATGATTAGACATGTCTAATAGTTCTGTTAACAGTCTGGGAAATTGAACGTTGCATTGTGCTTGTTGGTTTACAAGTTGATTGTTCATTTTTGTGACTGTGGATGGTTTGACTTTGGTTGGCTCGGGTACCACGCCTGGTACGGGGTAATACTAACGGTTGGCTCGGGTACCACACCTGGTACGAATATATACTAATGGTTGGCTCGGGTACCACGCCTGGTCGGGATAATACTAATGGTTGGCTTGGTACCTGGTACGGGTTTACTTTATTATATTTCTGCATCTTTATTTAATGGTTCCCTGAGTGGACCGGGTTGTGGACTTGAATGGTGGTTGTGTATTTTGGTCTTTGAGAGGCCGGGTTGTTATATTGCTTTACGAGTTGGTCTTGGTGTAGACCGGGTTGTTGTTGACACCTAGGTGTTGTCTAGAGGGGATCCAGGTTGGGTTCGGGATATGTGATGAGTCATAAATGTTATTGTTGTAGGTTGATGATCATAATTGTGAAGTGGTTTACATGTGAGACAAGTTAGGTAGAGACTTGTAGTCTAGGAATGCTGGTTGACTTGCCTATGTGTTTCTGTACTCTTACTTGATTTCTGTACTGTTCATACATTATTTATTTGGAACTGGCTGATGATCCTACTAGTACACGGTGGTTGTGTACTGATACTGCATTTGCTTGTCTTTTTATGAGTGCATGAAATCTTTCGGCGGTTGATGCACGACCTCACTTGTAGGCCAGACTTCCCGAAATATCCGGGGTGAGCTATTCGATCGAGCTTCCTTGGTGTCCATCTAGTTTGAGTTGTGGCCCATTTGTTCGGGCTTAGACTATTTCATTTGTTTGGGGTTTCATCCCCGTACTCTAGTATTTGATAGATGTTTGATACCATGACTTTCATATTATAGGGAGGGATTTTCCGTAGGCTATATTTTTATAGAGTTGATTTGATTATGTTGATTGCTACTTTACATTTTTGCACACTAGTTTTAAGTTGTTAGGCTATGCTCAGAGTTGGACTTTATTGGTTCACTCATCCAGCGGTTGGGTGGGTTCCACTCACGGTGGTCTGGGTCATGACAAAGATGGTATCAGAGCCCTAGGTTTGTTGATCTCATCATACCAAAATAGGTCTAGTAGAGTCTTGCGGAATGGTGAGGAGACGTCCTTAATTTTCTTTGAGAGGCTATGGGACTTTATGAAACTATCTCTTCTTTCTTCCATCATGCTATAACTTGATTCCAATTGGTATATGACTCTTTCACTCTTCTGTCCTTAGATGTTTAACACAAGGAACAACAGAGCTAGACTGGCGGTCCCAGCTGCTAGCCCGGCTGTCCGCAGATTGCTAATTCTTTTCTTTATTTTTGTGCATGTGAAACTCCCAATCGAGTCTAACGGATTCATTTCCCGCATTCTGTGTTGGGTTGTAGCCCAAGATAATATTCGAGCATCGAGTCATTCCCTCTCTGTTCGAAAAGCCGAAACAAGAGCTTTGAACTAAAGCTTAGGCAACCAATGTAGCAGCAGCCTGAAAGAGCACGAAAATAGGGTTGGATAGCCCCAACTTCTAACTTCTCTTATCTATGTTGTATTTTACCTTGTATTTATTTTTCCCTGCAAACATGTTGATGCTAACATCATTTAATCTTGTTTCTTTAGCCTGTTGAATCCCTAAAGCAGAGGAATAAAATAATCGTAGTTGCTAAAATGTTTAAACATTTCTTACGACGTTCGTTTGCAAGCAATGTTTTGAATTAAAAGATTTTTATCGCCCAAAAACTTTAAATCTATTTACCAAGCATAAAGTTTTTGTTTTCAATATAAGAAAATGAGTCCTCTTTGCAGAACTTATCTTAAAAGATTTTTAATTTTATAATTGCTTGGGTCCTTTTTTTTCTTTTTCCTTCTTATAACGTGGCTAAGGCATAAATATTCTCTTTCAATGCTCAAAGCTTGCTTAAATAGTTTTGAGAATAATTCATATCTTATCAGGTTAACAAGGCAAGTTCATATGTCCACAAATTCGAAGTTGAATTAGAATATTTAATTCAAAATCTAATTTTAAGGATATCACAAGTAATTTTTAGAAGTCAGCCACTTGTTTGCAAAAATAATTGAATTATGAAATTGACTCACGAGTTGAATTAATGGAGTGATTCAAGTGCTATAAACGATTTAAACAAATAACTTTTTAAACTCTCATTTTCAAATGAGTTACCTCTTTTTAGCCACAAATAGTTATTTTAAAAAATCCGTCGGTCAATCGTATTTGCGAATCTTTCAAGATGCCTAACACCTTCCTCGGGAGATAACTAGAACCCTTACCCTTTTCTTCTGGTTTTGCAAAAATAAAGGTTTTAAAAATACCTTTTCTTAAAACGATTTCCTAATTCCATTAAAAAATAGGTGACGACTCTATTTCACTCTATATATTTTCTAAATTAAATATAGCCAAGTTGTGGAATGTTTTTTGTAAAAAATGGGTCGTAACAAGTATCACTAGTTAAAATTAGGCATGAGGACATTTCTAAGACTGTTTTTTGGACTCGCTATGGGCATTATGAGTTCTTAGTAATGTCATTTGGTTTGACCAATGCACCGGCAACATTCATGAGTTTAATGAATGGGGTGTTTAAATCTTACTTGGATTTATTCGTCATCATTTTCATTGATGAAAGTTTGATCTACTCCAAGAGTAGGGAGGAGCATGCTAAACATCTCCATATAGTGTTGGAAATTTTGAGGCGTCAAAATCTTTATGCGAAGTTCACCAAGTGCGAGTTCTGGTAGACTTCGGTAGCATTCTTGGGGCATGTAGTGTCAAAAGAGGGGGTGATGGTAGATCCCTAGAAGATAGAGGCAGTCAAGAGTTGGGATCGGCCTAGCTCTGTGACTGAGGTGAGGAGTTTTGTGGGGCTCGTAGGTTATTACTGGAGGTTTGTTAAGGATTTTGCCTCCATTGGTACTCACTTGACAAGGCTGACACAGAAAGATGTGCCATTTGTGTGGTCCTACAAGTGAAAGGAGAGCTTCCAAAAGCTCAAGACACTTCTGAACACGACTCTTATTTTGTCCTTGCCGATTGAAGGTAAAGACTTTATTGTTTACTGTAATGCTTCACGTTCTGGTTTGGGTGCTGTGTTGATGCATGATAGGAATGTGATAGCCTATGCTTCTAGGCAGTTGAAGGTTCATGAGAAAAACTACCCGACTCACGATTTAGAGTTGGCAGCGGTGGTCTTTGCACTCAAGATTTGGAGACACTATCTCTATGGTGTCAAGTGTGAAGTGTTTACTTATCATCGTAATCTGCAGCATGTCTTCACTCAGAAGAATTTGAACACGAGGTAGATGAGGTGGATAGAATTGTTGAAGGATTATGATGTGACTATTCAGTACCATCCGGGTAAGGCTAATGTGGTGGTAGACGCATTGAGCCAGAAAATAGCTAGCATTGACAGTTTGGCTTGTTTGGGGGTGTCCAAACGACCACTGCCAAGGGAAATTCAGACATTGGAGTCCAAGTTCATGCACTTGGGTATTTCGTAGCAAGGTGCAATTTTGGCCAGTGTTGAGGTCAAATCCACCTTTATAGAGGAAATAAAGGCCAAACAGTTTCAGGATTCGCAGTTGAGTAGGCTTCAGAGCAAGGCAGTATCCGAAGAGTCTGGGGATGCCGTGTTAGACTCTGGCGGTGTGTTAAATTTTAGAGGAAGGATATGCATTCCTCGAGTTGATGACATGATTCAGAAGATGTTGGCAGAGGCTCATGGTTTGCGATATTCAATTCATCCGGGCATAACCAAGATGTACAAGAATTTGAGGCAGCTTTATTGGTGGTCTAGGATGAAAAGGGACATAGCTGATTTCGTGTCCAAGTGTCAGAATTGCCAGCAGGTAAAGTATGAGCACCAGAGACCTGCAGGACTACTTCAGAGGATGCCCATTCCAGAGTGGAAGTGGGAGAGAATAGCCATGAATTTTGTGGTGGGTCTCCCCAAGACTTTGGGAAAGTATGATTCTATTTGGGTCATTGTTGACAAACTGACCAAGTCAGCTCACTTCCTTTCGGTCAAGGTGGATTACAATTCGCAACAATTGGCTAAGGTTTACGTGAAGGAGATTATGAGATTGCATGGAGTACCACGGTCCATCATTTCGGACAGGGGTACACAGTTTACTTCCAAGTTTTGAGGTAAGTTGCATGAGGAGTTGGGCACTCAACTCACCTTTAGTACAACCTTCTATCTTCAGACTGATGGTCAGTCGGGAAATGATGATTCAGGTATTGGAGGACATGCTGAGAGCATGTGTGATTGACTTCGGGGGTCATTGGGACCAGTTTCTACCGTTGTGTGAGTTCTCATACAACAATAGCTATCACTCTAGTATTGACATGGCACCGTTCGAGGCTCTATATGGATGGAGTTGTAGGTCACCGATTGGGTGGTTTGAGGAAGACGATGTGAAACCCCTGGGCATAGACTTGGTAAGGGAAGCGCAAGAAAAGGTAAGAGGTATTCAGGCCAAGTTACTAGCTGCCCAAAGCAGGCAGAAGGAATATGCGGATCGCAAGGTCCGGGACATGAAATTTCAGGTTGGTGAACAAGTGTTGCTGAAAGTGTCACCAATAAAGGGATTTATGCATTTCGGTAAGAGGGGAAAGCTCAGCCCCCAGTTCATCGGTCTGTTTGAGGTTCTCGAAATTGTGGGGTCAGTGGCTTACAAGCTAGCACTGCTGCCTAGTTTGTCGGGTGTCCATTCGGTATTCCATGTATCTATGCTTAAGCGATACCATAGTGATGGGGACTACATCATCAAGTGGGATGAAGTGTTACTTGATAAGAATCTTCGCTATGAAGAAGAGCCGGTTCTGATTTTTGATCGGGATATTCAGAAGTTGAGGACAAATGTGATCAGTATGATAAAGGTTCAATGGAAGCATCATATGGGTAAGGAAGACACTTGGGAAACCGAGAAGGACATGTGGGATAAGTACCCTCACTTGTTTGAGGATACAGGTACTACTCTTTCCTTTTTTATCTTTCCGTATTTTTAGGTTTGATCATTCGGGGATGAACGATGGGTATATTGATATCTGTTGTAATGACTAGGTTCGTCGTTATGGGTAAACCATTTGTGATAATTTTTAGAGTTAGAAAACTCCGGGTTTGGGAATTTGAAATTCTAGGCTAGGCTAGTCTCGGCCGATTTTGGGGTGAGGTATGGTCTAGGGCAATCCGAGTAAGGATTGGGTTTGATGTCTTGATGTGAGCTAGTTTTCCTCATATCTAACATATAAAGGAGTCCGGGGGACTTTTCAGAATCGAATTTGGGTAAGTAGAACTCCCAAAATTGAGGTTGACGTGAAGAGGTTGTTCTGGGACATCGGGAAAATAAGTGTATTGTAAAATGTACTAATTTTAAAGATTTTATGACTTTTTATCTCGTGTCAATCACTACAGTAGTTGACACTCCGCCACGGCGACCTCCGCTATAGCAAAAAAATTACCGCTACAGCAGAAGTCAAGTCAATCAACCTCCACCATATGGTTGACTCCACTATGACGGTACCACTATAGCGGAGAGTGACGGGATTTAATGCAAAAACTTCCCCAAAAAGATTCAGTTTTCACAAGTTCCTTTGGGAGAAGGGCTAGGGCGATTTCAGGCATTTTTCCTCCATTCTTCATTGTTTTTCTTCCCTAAGGTAAGGTTTCTACTCCCCGAACTCTGTAATACTTTTCCTATGCGGTAGAATTGCTAGGAGTGGACTTGGGGAAATGTTTGGAATGACTTAGGGAGGATAGAATCCGGGGAAAAAGGGAGATTCTATGTGTAAAAGTTCTTGGGTGTTGCTAAATTTACTGTTTTATGATCATGTGACCTTAATTTTCTAATTTTATCCGTAAAAATGGTAGAACTAGGTGAATTAATAGCTAAAAGCCCGGGAAAAAGGGTGGAATCATCATGGGTGGCCTGGGGTTTAGGATTCTACGTAATTCGGGTGAAATTTAGGCCATAATAATTGATTATTGGTTATTGTGTGTTGTTTTAGACCAAGAACCAGCAAGAACTTCGGGAAATGGGAAAACTCCGGTTGTGTAGAGCTTTGAATCATTTCGAGGTAGGTGATGGTTGCTTCCTGTATGCTTTGTGTGTTTAAGTAATCTTGTCTAAGTATTTGTATGAGATGCATTGCTTAGGGAATGATTAGAAATGTCTAATAGTTCTGTTAGCAGTCTGGGAAATTGAACATTGTATTGTGCTTGTTGGTTTACAAGTTGATTGTTTATTTTTATGACTGGATGGTTTGGCTTTGGTTGGCTCGGGTACCACGCCTGGTATGGGGTAATACTAACGGTTGGCTCGGGTACCACGCTAGGTACGAATATATACTAACGGTTGGCTCGGGTGCCACGCGTGATACGTGATAATACTAATGGTTTACTCGGGTACCACGCCTGGTACAAGTTTACTTTGTTGTATTTCTGCATCTTTATTTAATAATTCCCTAAGTGGACCGGGTTGTGGATTTGAACTGTGGTTGTGTATTTTGGTCCTTGAGAGACCGGGCTGTTATATTGCTTTACGAGTTAGTCTTGGCGTAGACTGGGTTATTGTTGACACTTAGGTGTTGTCTATAGGGGATCCAGGGTGGGTCCGAGATATATGACGAGGCATAATTATTATTGTTGTGTTGAAAAAAAGAAGAAGACTTTTTTTCCTTCTTCTTATTATCAAAACTACTGATATAATGAGTATATTTATGATATAAGGCATCTCTGATCCACTTCATAAAGAGTGAATACTCTATACCCATATCCCTGGAACAACTGTAAAATAAACTCCATGTCTACCCGACTTTGACTTTGACTTTGACTTGAAAGAGTATGATCATAATTGTGAAGTAGTTTACATGTGGGACAAGTTAGGTAGAGACTTGTAGTCTAGGAATGCTGGTTGACTTGCCAATGTATTTATGTACTCTTACTTGATTTATGTACTATTCATACATTGTTTATTTGGAACTGGATGATGATCCTACCAGTACACGGTGGTTGTGTACTGATACTGCACTTGCTTATCTTTTTGTGAATTCATAAAATTTTTCGGAGGTTGACGCACGACCTCACTTGTAGGCCAGACTTTCTGAGATATCCAGGGTGAGCTATTCGACCGAGCTGCCTTGGTGTCCATCTAGTTTGAGTTGTGGCACATTTGTTTGGGCTTACACTATTACATTTGTTTGGGGTTGCATCCCCGTACTCTAGTATTTGATAGATGTTTGGTACGATGACTTTCAGATTCTAGAGAGTGATTTTCCGCAGGCTATATTTTTATAGAGTTTATTTGATTATGTTGATTGCTAGTTTACATTTCTGCACACTGGTTTTAAGCTGTTAGGCTATGCTAAGAGTTGGACTCTATTGGTTCGCTTATCCAGGAGTTGGGTGAGTGCTACTCACGGCGGTCTGGATCGTGACAATTTTGTGTCAGGTATGATATTTTGATACCCAATTTTAATAAACTCTATGTTAATTTTGGAAGATCTCAACGAAGAGTTGCCGAGTATACTATCTCACATCACTATTGCGTGGAAGTATTTTTTAAGATTATTAATTAGCAACTTCAAGAACTCAATGATCATTTTAATGAGGTGAGAACATATTTGCTTATTGGAGTTGCTTGCTTGAATCCGGTTGACTCATTTACTAATTTTGACATCAACAAAATATTGAGTTAGAAAGTTTGCATTGCTCCTGCCGGTTACCACTGCTACAGTTGACAGAGCCTTTTCGGCAATGAAGTTGATCAAGAGTGATTTGAGAAATCGAATGGATGATGATTTCACGAGCAGTTGTATGGAGCCTTACGTAGAAAAAAAATATTTAATATTATTTCTGATGAGAGTATTATGAATACGTTTCAAGAAATGAAAACTCGAAGAATAGAATTGTAACAATATGTTTTAGTTAATCGAACTTTATTTTGTTTGCTTCGTTGTATATTTATTTTTTATATATTGAACCCACTTGGTGAAAAGTCTGGGTCCGCCACTGACTATAGGAAGTCGACTACATCTCACAGAACCACCTTCATGCACAACTTCACCACCCCAATATAAATTTACTCTTACCTTATTTTCATTCATCTTAAAATTGGAGTTGAATAAAGTGTAAAAGAGAATTTAATTTATGTAAGTAGTGTAATTTTTTTCGTTCATGCAATACAAATGTTCAAAAAATATGCACTATATATAGAGAATATTTTTTGCGTATAAGGCGTTCACGTGGGCACGCCTTGCATTGCATGTAAGGCGTTAAGCCATGTACGTCTTGCATGGCACACCTTTCATGGGAGTTCATATCATCGTCAGCGTCAGAAGGAGGAAAGGGTGTTGTTTTGCATGCCTTGTAAGGCGTTTGGCAGGCCACACCTTTTCTAAACCGCGCCTTGAACGCTTCTTACAAGGCGTGAAAAGGGGGCACGCTTTTGCCCCTTTGGTCTATATCAGATTTTGCCTTGTCCTTTTGAAATTTAGAAAAAAAATTGTTTTTTAAGCTCCGAACTCTGTATTTTTTCGTAATTGGTTCAGAATCGTAATTGACTATCCAAGCAATGATGAATTTTCTTTTTCAAAGTGTATATAAGTTCTTCCACTTTACCCCTTCCATCTGCTACATTCGCACCTTCTCTTCAGAATACTTTCCTATCATTTCTCCGTCTGTCAAGCTTCATTGGAGTTTCATTGGAAACTATCACATTCTAATTACTCCCTCCGTCTTATTTTATGTGGCACACTTTTCTTTTTAGTCTGTTCCAAAAAGAATGTCACCTTTGTATAATTAGAAAAGATTTAACTTTGAAATTTTCCTTTTACCCTTAATGAAATAATTTACAACCACACAAATGTTCAAAGAATATTTTGGACCACAAGTTTCAAAAGTTTCTTTTTCTTAAACACCGTTTCAAATCAAAGGGTGCCACATAAAATGAGACGGAGAGAGTAATTGTTTTTGACTTATTTCTTTACTTTTACAATCATGTCAAAGCATTTCTCTTCACTTTTAGATGTGCCTACCACCACACACAGTGATAATATTTGATGACAAAAAAAAAGAATCCAATTTTCTTTAATAAAATCTTTAACTAATCTAGAAATTGGGGTTAGGGGGTTGGGGAGTTGGGAATAATAATTTGAAGGGCAATGTTTGAGATCCTAAAACCTTACGTTTGCCCCTCCGAACCAAAGCGCGCCATTGAATAGGTCCTCGCGGACGCCCACGAAAAATTTCGGCCAAAATACCGCCGGACGCACATATCACACAAAATCCATGGACTATAACACACGAAAAAACTGAAAAATCACTATTTCCCGTTCCGGGCCACGTTTGAAATCCTAAAACCCCACGTTTGCTCCTCCGAACCAACGCGCGCCATTAAATAGGTCCTCGCGGACGTCCACGAAAAATTTTGGCCAAAATACCGCCGGACGCACATATCACACAAAATCCATGGACTATAACACACGAAAAAATTGAAAAATTCCTATTTTCCGTTCCGGGCCACGTTTGAAATCCTAAAACCCCACGTTTGCCCCTCCGAACCAACGCGCGCCATTAAATAGGTCCTGAGGCACAAATCACAATTGAGAACGGTGGACCACTATCAGAGCAGAAAGATATTCGGGTGAATCTTTTACAAATAATTTATGAATTTTAATAAATGACCTAATTTAGATTTTTATCCAAAAATATTACCCCCTCCTCCTTAAGTTTTAAAATAATAATTATTTTAGTTATGTATAAGTAAAAATGTTTATTCACGTGAAGTGCTACTCGACATTCTTTTTAAACAAAAATATAGACTGTATACCACACGCTATTAACTACTCAACTAAGATGTGTTTTAATATATAGAAGACGATAATTTAGGTAGTTAGAAAAATGGAACAACTGACAGTTGATGTGTGAAATTCATGAAAAAATAATAATTCAGGCATGTTTTCGATCGTTAACTGTAATTTTTAAAATACTTCTTCTATTCACGTTTTATTTTTTGAGAGTCAAATTGAATGGATTTTGACTAATATTTTAAGATATATTTTTTCATCATATTAATATGAGAAAGATTTTCAATTATAGTATTTTATGTATAATATTTGAATATTTAAATAAAAATATTATATTAATCTAATTTAATTTAGTTCTAAAGATTAGTCAAATTGACTATGATAAAATAGGAAAAGTAATAACTAAGATTTTTGACTTTCCAAAAGCTTGACCAAACAGAGTATAAAAGAATCCTTATTACAATAATTTAAGCCTCTTTGCATTTTTTGGGGTTTTAGGGTTTTTGTTTTTCCTTTGCTTGAAATCTTAATTAGCAGGGGAGACCAAGTCTATCCAAGTCCATAATCTCCCTCAGGTATATTCCCAAATTCACCCTGAGAATTGATAATAGTTTATGTGTTAATTTTATGTAGATATATGTTTTATATAGATGATTACATCCAAGGTCCATTTTCTTAACATGGTGTCCGCGATAAAAAAATATTTTTATTGTCTGTTTTACTCAATGTTACTTATATCCATGCTTTAGTTGTTGAATGGTGTTTAGAGTGTCCCAAATTAGTTGAAGAAAGTTATCATCTTGTTATATGGTGTTGGGCAATAAATAGCTTTTCAGTCTAGTTAGACCCAATGCTTATTTTCTTAGTAAAAGTGCCGATTGTTATTTTTAAACAGTTAATTTGGAGTTGGTAGATGGTTTAAACAGAAGGACTTTTGGACCCAGTTATAGCTTTGGCTGAAGGAGATTCAGAAAATAAATTTTGAGTAAAAATACCAAAATTGACACCTAAGATTTGAATATATGATCTAAAATAAATTTTGAACCCCATTTGCCACTACACTAGTATCTTCTCTTATATCAAGAGGATTCAATAATTTACATACAATCAAGAAAATTTCATTTTTGTTCCATTTGTACGATATAATTTTTCGATGAAGGAAAGTCAATTAACACCATTGCCAATACCTAGTTCCTCCACTCAATAACAGTGCTAACAGACTATTCTTAAATGGAATTGTCTCTTATAAATAGTAAGTTTAATAAAATATATATCTGGACTGGTTATTTTCTTCTAAACTTAGAGGGTGTTTGGATTAGTAAAAATATTTTTTACTTTTTAGGGGTAAGCGATTTCTTAAGGAGTATGCCCGGACTAAAAATACTAAATAATATGAACTAGAGGGAGCATTAGATTACCGTTTATGTTCTAATAACAAAACAAATGTAGGGTGTGTGCCCCTACCTTGTGAAGGTAAAGAAGTCATTTCTCGACCTACTAACCTTCTGCCCTAATCTTTTGCCCAAATCCTCAACATCCATACCTAGATTACCCTTTATATTATTTGTTATTATACATTTTGGTAAAATTTAGGCAACTTTGGATCCACATTTTCGTTTCCAACTGGAACATTTATAAGTTCTTACTAATTACTCGCCCTTCATTTCAATTTATGTGGCACTTTCTAATTTTCGAGATTCAATTTGACTAAACTTTATAGATAAATTAATAGATCAACATCATATATTAAACTAACATTTAGATATTTAAAAAAACTATACAAAAAGCACTATATATCACAACTTTAACTGAGAATTGTTATTTGTAAGCATAAACTGTATATGAAGAACAAAATTGATTCTTGAGATTCATTTAATGAATTTAATCTTTTTCCTTAATCTCGTCTGAAACTAAGTTTAAATCACCACATTTAATTAACATAAAATCTTGTAGCATGAAATATCAAAAGGGAAATTAGAACATAATAAATATAAAAAAAAATACGACTCTGATCTATAAAAGAAATTAGATACTCACAAATTCATAAAAATGTCAATATTTTTTTTGTTTATGATTTTCACCGAGTTGTAATTATTTTACATAATTTATATCACGTTACTTTATAGAATGTTGGATCACTTGTGTTTCTTTGGTATTTGATAATTCTCCTGCAACTTCCTTCCTCATAAATAATTCTTTGCTTAAAAATTATCTAATTAGGTGACTGAGGGTTCATTTGATAGGGTGTATAAGAATAGTGCAAAATATAGTGTATTAGTAATGCTTGCATTAGTAATGTTGATATTAGTTATGTTGAGGTTTTTCTTATACAGTGTTTGGTTTGGCGTATTAAAAATAATATGTGTTGCATAATTTCTAAAAGATAATTATTTGCTTACAAAAATATCCTTCACAAATATGGTGGACAGGATGTAGAAAAGGTTTTGAGGAGCAATTGTGTCTTTGATCATGCTAATGCATGCATTAGAACCCATTGTCTTACTAATACTATGGATTTCCATGTATTAGTTATATACAGCTTATAATACCAAATAGAGTGTATAAGTAATGCAAGCATTAGTTATCCATAGGTTGAAAAAGTGTACCAAATAAGGTACCCGTAATACACAAAGCTCGCATTATTTTTTCTAATGCACTCTATAAAACGACCCCTAAGAAACTTTAATAAATATATAGACTTATCAACAATACATGTTTAACGTGCCACTAGATCATATTAATGATGCGGTAAGAAAATATGATACAAAATATACTACTTTAATTAAAATATTACTACTTTTATATCTTGTGTTTGGTAAGCGTGAATCTCATGATTACCGATGAATAACAAGCCTTCGATTTTCTATTTTTGGTTCACATACTAGTTATGCATGGATCATAATAATAGATTGTTATGCGATGAATATTGATACATTGACTAATATGAATTGAATAATAATACAATGTTTGTTTTAACTTTTGTGAAGACTATGATACGAAAATCAAGAATTAGCTTTACTAATTAGGCATAGCTCTATAACGTTTTCGTTAAATTTTTTAATTAAAATTTATAAAGAATCTTACTTATACAACAGTGTTATGATTTTAATCTTTACTAAAATTGTTTTTATTCTTTTATTAATACTTTCTATTGATCGTTTTGTATACGCTCTTGTATCTCTTTCTAGTGCTTAATGGAGTAATTTTATTGAGTATTATATTGACCAAATGCCAACTATGTTATCTTTTTATTTAGATATCAATATTGACTCAGAGAAGGTTACATCTTCAGGGATGAAAATGGAGCCTTTACCATCTGATTCTCCTTCCGGAGCCGTTACTTGTAAGGCTGGTAACATAATCTGTAGCAGTTTGAAAGCAAAAAATCCTTTTCCGGAGACCATGTTTTGTGATGTCTGTTGCAGTGAGCCTGGTTTTTGCCGAGGCTGTTGCTGTATCCTTTGTTATAAAACTATCAGTTTGGACTATGGTGGGTACAGTTATATTCGATGTGAAACAACAGTAGTTGATGGCTACATATGTGGACACATTGCCCATGTAGACTGTGCTCTACGATCTTACATGGCTGGGACAGTCGGAGGAAGCTTCAATTTGGATGCAGAGTATTTCTGTCGATACTGTGATTCAAAGACGGATTTGGTTCCACATGCTTCGAAGCTTTTAAACGTCTGCACATCAGTTGCTTATCGTGCTGACATCAAAAAGATTTTGAATGTTGGCATTTGTATTTTGCGTGGCTCACAAAAAAGGAGTGCAGAACAGTTGTTGCATCGTATTGAATTAATCAAGATTAAGGTATAGCTAATTGATGAATGGTACTTTGTTTCCTGATGATATCTTTTTTTTTTTCCGTTTTTGAGGTTTACAAGTTACCAAAATGACCAATGTGATAATCATATCAGCTTATGCATGGAGTCTGCATTGAAGATGTTAACAAAGAGGAAAGCTGTGTGGATAGCACTGGTAGCTTCTCTGCCTTCTCATATTCTTGTTTGTGTTAATCTTTCACTTTGACTTGAATATCTGTATATGAGCAAGATATTTCAGTATGTGCAAATGTGATTCTCTTGCTTTAACCATTATCTATTTCAGAATATAAATATATACATTTTTGCATTGTAAGTTTGTCTATTTGAGTGCTTGCCGTTGTCCATAAATACCAAAAACACTTGTTGCAACTAAACCACAATATGAACAGAAAATGATCAGCTTGGAGTGTTGTACAAGAAAATAAAATTGGAGAGCCTTGGAAAGAGTCTGGAAGAGGAATTATTTGGCGTCAATTAAATGCTATTCAACTGCTCTTTTAGTCCTAACCAGAGGTAGGAAATGAATTGCTTCCTCATTGTAAGAGTTTAGAACTTTGGTGTAACCAGCCTAAAGAGAAAGGCATGGATCACTTAAGGATCTCTTGTGGGGTGCTGCTTTGGTCAATTGCAGCAATAACATCTCCTGGCGTAAAGAGTTTTTCCCTAGCCCCTATTTCATAGAATTGAACATCATATCCATGATCTGTCGCACCACATTAGTATGTGTTATTGGTTCTCTGCCTTTAGCAATACTGCTCAGATTTACTGGAGCGTTATGTTCAGATATGAACCTTGTTGTTATTCTGCTTGTGATTTGTATTGCTGGGCTTGAAGTGCAACCACGTTTTCAATGATGATATTGTCTATGGGTTTCATTCGATATGTTTTGTCTTCTGTATTTCTGGAATCCTGGTTCAATGCTCAATTCACTATTATTAAGTAATCTTGTGGCAGTTCATACCATATTCTATCTCTAATGTCATGTAGGATTCTTTTAATCCTTCAAATTTTGGACAATTGATTTCATGAAGCTGTTTTTTGGATCATTACAGATAAATCTGGTACATTGCAAGTTCAAAATCCCAAACAGAGGCAAAAGACGTTACATGATTTCTTCACATCTAAACGTTAGTCGGCAAAGTTACCCTATGCTGATGGGAGGTAACAAGTACTCAGTTGAATCCGCAAGTTGAAAAATAGAAAATACTGCCTCATTCTACCATGTGCTCAAACAGAAAGAGACCAAGTTTTATTCATTATTTGAATGAGTTATTTACCTTTCTTGTTCAAGTAAACAAACACATGTATATGCCAATTGGCAAGGGTGAACATATACTCATTTTGATGTCGCCATTTGATTTTTTTCTGCTTTTTTCTTCTTCTTTGCATGCATACCATTTTGGACATACGATGTCTGAAGTTAGCCTTGACAAAGTCTAATTTTACATATGATTGAAATTTTCAAGCTACTCCTCGCGGAGTTTGGTCATTGTGTATGGCTTGAAAGGAACCAAAGTATTTTTGTGAAGAAGAGTAGATGCTGGGAAGATATTGCAAGAAAAGTAGTATACCCGTGTAATGTGCGAGCATCCCCAGGTAGTAGAAATTTAGTCCAAAGATACATGTTTTAATAACATTAGTATAGACTTTTTTCACTCATAACTTCTTATTCCTTGAGATTGTTTTCCCTTTTGAGTAGTCAGTTTCCCTTTGGTGATTAATAGAAGTTTCAATTATCAACTATTTATGTTCAAAGTTAATGCACATGTTATTAAATTTCAAACTAAAATGGACGAAGTCACACAAAAATGATTAAACTTCAGTCATATATATCTGAAGTATAGGAAAAAATGTTTGTAATCCAAAAACTTAATATAGAAATACATGAACTTTATTATTCCATCCGTTTTAATTTGTTTGCCTTATTTTAACTTGACACGAAGTTTTAAAAAGTAGAAAAGACTTTTCAATCTTGTGGTCATAAATTAAAAATATATCAAATGTACCAAAATGCCCTTTAATCGTGTGGCCTTAAACATGTCATATAAAAAAAGTTAAAATTAAAGAATTGTTAAAAAGGAAAAGGGACATTCTTTTTTAAACAGACTAAAAAGAAAAGTTCCACAACTTCCAGTCCATACACCCAATAATGACACAGAAAACATGGAGAGAAGACAAGACTCGGAAAATAGTGGAAAGTACTACTACCAAGGGGTCGTTGATAGAGTGCATTTTTTTTTTCTAAAAAAAAGCTTAATACATAACCAAACTTTTAAATTTGTTAGGATATTTCAATTAGACACTCGAATTAAGTCATATCTCAATTGAACACATCAACTTCTAATAAAGTATTTCAATTACACACTTTCAATTCAAATTTTAAATTATTTTTTTTACGTGTGTTCTTATTCATTTATTAGGTAGTTAAGTTGATCACATAATACATATCATTTTCTTTCATTATATGTATTTGCCTTAATAACTTCTAAAACCTCAGATATTTTCTATTTGAGGTTGACGTGCATAATTAAAAGAAATGACATATTTTATTTGATTAAATTAACTATTTATTAGATGAATGTAAATATGCACAATATTTTTTTTTTCAAAATTTGAATCGAAAGTGCCCAATTGAAACACTTTATTAGTACTCCAGGTGTTCAATTGAAACAACACATAGTTCGAATGTCTAAATGAAATATTCTGACAAATTCGAGGGCTAGCTATAACTATATATTAATCCAAAAATATTGACTTTGTGTATTATTAATACTTTATTTAACACATATTTTTAATTCATGTATAACTAATACTCTATTTAATATTAATGTATACATAATTAAAACATAAAAATTCATGATATTAGTAATGCAAGAATTTTAGTACATGTATTAGCATAGTCAAAACACAATTACCCTCAAAATTATTTTTCACATCATTTCCATCATATTTGTGAAAGACATTTTCATAAACAAATACTACTCCCTCCGTCCTATTTATGTGACACCCTTTAACTTGACACGATGTTTAAGAAAAAAAAGAAAGGTTTTAAAATTTGTGATTCAAAATAATCCTTGAACATTTGTGTTATTGTAAATCATTTCATTAAGGGTAAAAGGGGAATATCAAATTTAAATTTTTTCTAATTATAAAAAGGTGACATTATCTTTTAAGACGGACTAAAAAGAAAAGTGTGTCACATAAAATGAGACGAAGAGAGTAATTATTTTTACAAATTATGCAAAACAATCAAATCAAACACTAAAAAAAATAATCTCAAAACTAATACTCTCTCAGTTTTAATTTGTTTGGCCTACTTTTCTTTTTGGTACGTTTCAAAAAGAATGTCTCTTTCTTTATTTAGCAACTCTTCAATTTCAACTTTCTACGTGGCATGTTTAAGACCACAAGACTAATGGAAATTTTGGTACATTTGACATATCTTTAATTTTTAACCACAAGATTCAAAAGTTTTCTTTACTTTCTTAAACTCTGTGCCAAGTCAAAATAGGCCAAACAAATTGAAACGGAGAGAGTACAAAACACAACTAATATCAATATTACTAATACATCATATTCAACAATATTTTTATGCACGAACCCCTAAATGTCTTGTTGACTTGAATCAAAGAAAAGAAAATCACGAGTTCATAATTAGCATTTATCGGGGTTTTAGAGTTTTTGTTTTTCCTTTTCCTTTGCTTGGAATCTTAATTAGCAGGAGACCGAGTCTATCCAAGTCCATAATCTCCCTCAGGTATATTCCCAAATTCACCCCTCAGAATTGATAATGGTTTATACTTTTTAAGAGTAATGACGTTAATTTTAGGTAGATATATGGTTTGCTTAGATGGTTACACCCAAGGTCCAATTTTTTCTTAACATGGTATCGGCGTTTATTTTTGTTGTCTTTTTTACTCAATGTTACTTTTATCCATCCTTTAGTTGTTGAATGGTTTTAGAGTGTCCCAAATTAGTTGAAGAAAATTACAGTCTTGTTATATGGTCTTGGGCTATAAATACTTTTTGAGTCGAGTTAGGCTCAATGCTCATTTTCTTAGTAAAAAAATACTATATATGTACATTAATGAGCAGCACATGGAAGTAGAATGTAACAAGTGCCGGTTGTTATTTATAAACAGTTAATCTGGAGTAGGCAGATGGTTTAAACAGAAGGACTTTTGGACCCAGTTATAGCCTTGGTGAAGGAGATTCAGAAAATAAATTTTGAGATAAATACTAAAATGGACACCTAATATTTGAATTTATGATCTAAAAATTTTTTTGAACCCCATTTGCCAAGGAGATTCAACGATTTACATACAACCAAGAAAATTTCGTTTTTTCCCTATTTGAAATTATAATATTTCGGCAGAGGGGATTTCAGTTAACACCATAGCCAATACCTAGCTCTGCCATTGAATAAGAGTGCTAACTACCTACTCTAAAATGGAACTGTTTTCCAAATATATAGTAAGTTTAATAAAATGTATAGTTGAGCTGTTTTTGAAAAACAACATTAGTAGGGGACACAGTAGTGTGTTGTATACTTTTTGACAAAGTCTCAAATGCTAATGTGCACTTCTAATATTAGGTAACTTTTTTTCTCCTAGGAATTTGATTTCTAAAGAAATGGTTTTAAAAGATAAATATATGTATGAGAGATTGTGAATGTTTATGATTCTACATGTTTGCATTTTTGAAAGGAGATTCGAAATGCTTTTTATCCTGTTCTCTGAACTCCTGTTGACCTTCTGCCATCTCAAGTTTGAGGCACAAGTTCCCTGCTGCCATCTCAAGTTTGAGGCACAAGTTCCTAATGTATCTGAATTATTCATTGCTTGAATTTGTTTTCATTAGAACTGCCATAAATTAAAGATATGTTAAATATACCAAAATGCCTTTTAGTCGTGTAGTATTAAATATGTCATGTGGAAAGTTAAAATTAAAGAGTTGCTAAAAAAAAGACGTTTTTTTTAAACGGACTAAAAAGAAAAGTAGGTCAAATAAATTAAAACAGAGGGAGTAATATTTTAAGGACTGGCTCGTCGTTATGGATAAACTTTTCGTGCCAATTTTTGAGTTAGAAGACTTCCGGGTTTGGGAGTTGAAAATTCTAGGCTAGGCTAGTTTTGGTCAATTTTGGAGCGAGGCATGGTCTAGGGAAATCCGGGTAAGGATTGGGTAAAGTGTCTTGATTTGATTTAGTTTTCCATTTAGCTAAGACATAAAGGAGTCTGTGGGACTTTTCGAAATCAAATTTGGATAAGTAGAACTCCTGGAATCGAGGTTGACGCGAAGGGGTTATTCCGAAACGTCAGGAAATTAAGTGTGTAGTAAAATGGACCCTTTTGAGAGGATTTACAGCTTTCTGTCCCGTGTCAACGGCCATAGCGGTTGACACACTGCCATAGCGGTTGACACACCGCCATAGCGACCTCTACTATAGCGGAGAAATTACCGCTATAGCGGAAGTCAACGTCGGTCAGCCTCCTCCATAGTGGTGGACTCCACTATGGCGGTACCGCTATAGCGAAGCATGGATCACTATAGGGGAGCAACGAGATCAGAAAATCTAAAAACGAGTTTTATATTTTCATTCTCCCCCATTCAGTCCCAAAACAAACAAGGGTTACTCCAAGAACCCTCCTTGACTGCTCCAAGGCTTTGGAGTCATGGGGAAGGGAGATTCTGGCTAAAAGGATGCGAAACCATGGATTTTGGGCCTGTCATCCATCAAAGAACACCTTCACAGAGCCAGAAATTGCATCGTTCAGCTGCTTGGTGTCCAGGTAGGCTAGTTTTTTCGTTGAGTAGACTTTTGACCTGTTTTCATTTCATATTGTTATGTAGATTGACGGGAGAATTCATGTTATAAGCCTTCAGGCACGGAGTCTTGAGGGTTATTATTTTGGTCCGGCTATTGATTGAATAGGAAATGATAGGGTCGGGGCGATATGTTCATTCGGGTGTATTTTATTACTGTTAGATTGTGTGTGATGCTAGACTCCGGGAAACTAAATGGTTGGGTAGATTCGGGGAACCGGTAATGTTCATGGGATGAGGTAATTTCTAAGTTGTAGCGGGTTCCCAAGAATACTTTAAATAAGGTAAATAAGATGAACAGGCAGGGTCCGGAGTCCGTACTGTCAGGGGTGAAATCCCTAGAACGCGCTTACTTTTCAAGAAAGGAGTCCAGATTAGATGAAAACAACTATATGTGTTTAAAATGATGAGCCAGGGATTAGCCTTGGGGTGGGTCTAATTATACGTTATTGGTCATATTTGTTGATGGTCCCATGAGTGGACTGGGTTTAATTGTAGAAACTGTGATTATTGCATCTTGACCTGTGAGCGGCCGGATAGTTGAACTTAAGTGTGGGATTGGTCTTAGTGTAGACCGAGATGACATGTTGAACACTTAGGTGATGGTTATGGGTCCCTAGTATGTAATAGGCGTACATGTATTATCGCTTGGTATTGTATGAGTTGCATGTTTATGAAATGAATTGTGAATGTCTAGTTGTCCGGTAATCAGTCTTGTGAAATGAACTTCTTTTGTTTGCTTGTTGGTTTTACAAGTATGTTTGTTCATTGGTTGTGACTGATTGGACCTGTTATGACATTGGTTGGCTCGGGTACCATGCTTGGTACAGGTTACTTATTGGTTGGCTCGGGTATCACGCCTGGTACAGGTTACTATTTGGTTGGCTTGGGTACCACACCTGGTACAAGATTGTTTATTCTTTTGGTTGTATTTCTTTTGATGGTTCCATGAGTGGACCAAGTTGAATGTTAAATCTGTGATTGATTACATTGGTCCTTGAGAGGCTGAGTTGTTACACTTAAATGTAAGGGATGGTCTTGGAGTAGACCGGGCATCGCATGTAAACACTTAGGTGTTGGTCTAGGGATCGTTGATTGATCCGGCTAATGAAAAAGGGTAAATGTCATGTTTATTATTATTGTTGAATGTTTGTTGAACCTATCCCCTGTGGTTGGCAAGTCAAAAGGTAGACTGAGAGTCTGGAGTTATACTACTGGCTGTTATTATATGTTGTACTGCTTTACTCAGTGCGGGTGTACCATTTGTTCTTTATATATTGGGTTCCTGAGAGGATCGACATTTATTATTATTTTGCGTATAGTTGGTCCTTGAAGGGCCAGGTTAGTGTGCTTAAGTGACAAGGTGGTTCTTCTATGAACCAGGGTCGCATGTTATTGTCTTAGGGATCCTTGTTGGGTCCGGATTACGTAAAAAGGATATATGTGTGTTGTCACTGAGAATTGTCAATGTTGGTTAGACTTGTTGCGTACGTTTGATAAGCAAAGGGAGAGACTTGTGGTCTGGTTATAGCATTGGATGTTGTCACTTGCCGAGTATGGCCCTGGGGGTCATTGGAACAATTTTGTACTAGTAGGTGGCGGTACGACTGATGTGCCAGGATTTGACGGCACTTTTGACACCTAAAACTAAGGATTTTGGGGAGTTCTTAAGTACATTTTGTTGGATTAAATGTCGTTTGTTACATGTATAGGGAAAAGTATTTAAAGGATGAAAATGCCAAAGTATTGCAGTTTTTTAGACAAAAAGGCATGCCACCACGGGCGTCACACCCACGACGGCCCGTGGGATAAGTCGTCTGAACATGGTAGCAGGAAAGGCTAAGGCAATGGAGCCTTACGAGCTGCCATGACGCCCGTGAAAGACACGATGGGACGTTGCAGGGCCCATCAATATGATCCAGGGAATATGCAAGGATCAAAGATTTGGGCGAAAGGCATCCACGACGCCCGTTACAATCACGACGCCCTGTCAATGCTGCCCGTGGAAACAAGGCAGAAAGGCATGAACGAGCTAAGGGTAGCTGATGTGAGGGCCACGATGGGGGTCACAACCATGTTGTCCCCTAACCTCAGCCCATGGAAACAACACAGGGACCTGGTGTCAAGACATAAAGATGCTCGACGGGCACCCACGATGCCCGTCGCATCCACAATGTCCCGTGGGGCATCTCGTCTGCAGTGCCGCGTCCAGCTTCTCCTAGATTTGTTAGGATTTGGTTTCTTTGTCTATAAATACTTTTCCTTAGGTTTTATTTTCGAACATTACTGATTTTTTCGTACAAGCACGACATTGTTACATTTGTTTTGACTTTATTACACAAGTTCTTGAGATTAAAGATTGTTCTTGATTAATTGAAGTGTTCTTGAGACTTTCTTCAAGATTTCAGATTTCTTTACGTTTCATTGTAAGTATCCACTGATGATTGTTCCAACAACCATTAATTGTTTACTTATGAACATGAGTAGCTAAATCCACAACTAGGGTTGTGAGAACCATGAAGGATTAACGAAGTAGGCAAAACACTTGGTAATTCTAGGGCGGTGTTTATGCATGTATTCTTCCCTTCGTTTTGATTGCTTTTTAATGGTGGCCAACATTATAACTAGCCTTATCCTTACTTGCCGGACCAAGGAGGTAAAGGATGGGAAAAGGGTTGTTTATCAATAGAGATTTGAGGCTACCAACCCTCATCTAATAGCTTGACCTTGTCCGGAAATAGCTAATCTGGGATCCAGGGTAAGAGTTAGTAAATCATACACCCATGGCCGGACCAAAGCGTGTGGTGAAATTCATCTATCTTTCATACCAAGGATTTAGGTGAACCTAACTTACCGATTCCGCATGCTAAGCACCAAGCTAGTTTACTAAGTACAACGCCTTACTGAGTGATGATCTCATGGGGAACACTACCCTAGTCATCTCTCCCATGGATTACAACTCTTAAAATTGTTACGTGTTACTTGTTCACATTCTAGTTATAATTAGTACTTGTTACATTAAAAAAAACCTTCGTAGGAAAATAAATGGCTAACAGCGCAAGTAAACACATATCAACCATAGTTCTACCATATTCCCTGTGGGATCGACCCCAATCAACATCCTCAATAAATTTAAAATTTCCTATTTTGAAAATGGATCTGTTTGAGAGATCGTAAAACTTAAAATTTCTCGACCTTTCTGAGTAACCTACAAAAGTAGCAACTAACAGTTCTTGAATCCAGTTTCTTTTCATTAGGCTTGTAAGATATTGCTTAGGCTGAACATCTCCAGAAATATAAGTGTCTAATACTAGGCTTTTTACTAGTCCACAATTTATATAGAGTTTTAGCTACTGCTTTGCTTGGAACTCTGCTTAATATGTAAACTGCAGTTTTTAATATTTCTCCCCAAAGCGATTCAGATAAAGAAGAGTGATTGATCATACTTTTTACTATATTTTTAAGAGTTCGATTTCATCTCTCAGATATACCATTTTGACTCGGAGTCCCTGATATGGTATACAGAAGTATAATTCCACACTCTATCAAATACTTTGTAAAAGATCCTAGACATTGTTCACCTGATCCATCGTATCTATCATAGTATTTTTCTCCACGGTCATATTTGACAGCCTTAATTTTCTTTCCTAATTGAGTTTCAACCTCAGCTTTGAAAATTTTAAAAACATCCAAAAGATTATGACTTCTCATGAATTAAATAGAGATATCCATAGTGAGAGTAATCATCTATAAAGTTAATAAAATATTATTTACCATTCCATGAAGCTGTAGGGAATTGACTGCAAATGATTGTATGTATCAATTCTAAAGGTTCTTTACTCCTATAAGCACCTCTCTTCATTATATTTGTTTGTTTTCCCTTTATGCACTCTATACAAATTTTAAAATCTGATAAATTAAGGTAATCAAGAATTCCTTCTGACATAAGCTTTTGTATTCTTTATTTAGAAATATGACCCAATCGCTTATGCCATAACATTGATGAATTCTCATTTAATTTGTTAATCTGCGCTTAGTATCGAAATTGCTTGAATGCAGATTTTCGTTGTTGCATGAGGCTTGTCTGTTTAATTTATATAATTTATCAACCAGAGTACAAATTTCAACAATATTAAAATTTAGAGAAATACTACAAATTTTATTTCCAATAGAATAACTACAACCAAATATGTCCAAACAAGAAATAAAAATTAAGTTCCGTCTAAATGATGGTACAATAAATATTTCCTCTAATTCCAAATAATAACCAGTATCTAATAAAATTCTAAAGACACCAATAGCCTCCACAACTGCTTTATTATCGTTGCTCATATAGATATATCTTTTAGCATCGATAGACACTCGGCTCCTTAGACAGTCCACCAAATGTCACTAGGTACCATAGCCAAATTAACTTTTGAACAAATAAAGTTGAGAAGTTTACCTTTCTTTTCACGTCAGGCAGCGTATTTGAAACGATCTCTATGGATCTCTACCCAGAACAAAGGACGTCTCACTAAGATCTTTCATTTCAAATTTACTAGATAGAAATCTCTTGGTTTCATGTAACAAACCTATATCACTGCTTGCCAGTAGAATATCATCTACATATAGAACAAGGATAATAAATTTGCTCCTGCTAAACTTAAGATATATGCACTGATCAATGGTGTTTTCCTTAAAATCAAAAGAGGTTATCATCTTATCAAACTTCCGGTATCATTGAGGGTTGCTTGTTTTAAATCATATATGAATTTCTTAAGTCTACATACAAGGTGCTTTGAATCTTGAGATTCAAAAATTTCTGGTTGCATTATGTATATCATTTTTTCAATGTCTCCATTGAGAAATGTATTCTTTATATTGATTTGATGTAGCTCTAAGTCATAATAAGCTATAACTGTCATAATGATTCTAAACGAGTCTTTTGATGAAAATGGCAAAAAGGTCTCTTTAAAATCTATGCCTTCCTTTTGAGTGAATTCCTTGGGAACTAGGCGTGCTTTATATCTTTCGATGTTACCTTTCGAATTATATTTGGTTTTGAAAATCCATTTACAACCAATCATTTTCGACAAGATCCCAAACGTCATTGTCTTTCATAGACTTTTCATCTCATCTTTCATGACTTTGATCTATTTAGCAGAGTTTTAACATGATTTTGCTTGACTAATAATTATATGATCGTCTTCTAATCCTATGTCAAAATTATAATCTTGAAGATAAACAACATAGTCATCCAAAGTGGTATTTTTCCTTTCTCTGCTAGATCTTCTTCTAGGCACTTTAACTTGAGATTGTTGGTAATTATCAACTTGAACAAGGGGAAATATCATTGTTTTTTTTTATATAATCCTGATTTATAGATTGAAAAACATTCGGTAAAGCTACCAAGTCATTTTCACTAGTACAAGGGATATTATCAAATTCCTCTTTAAACACAATCTATTTGCTTTGATTGATTCCACCATAATCAACATCCTCAATAAATTTAGAATTTCCTATTTTGAAAAAGGATCTGTTTGAGAGATCGTAAAACTTAAAATTTCTCGACCTTTCTGAGTAACCTACAAAAGTAGCAACTAACAGTTCTTGAATCCAGTTTCTTTTCATTAGGCTTGTAAGATATTGCTTAGGCTGAACATCTCCAGAAATATAAGTGCCTAATACTAGGCTTTTTACTAGTCCACAATTTATATAGAGTTTTAGCTACTGCTTTGCTTGGAACTCTGCTTAATATGTAAACTGCAGTTTTTAATATTTCTCCCCAAAGCGATTCAAATAAACAAGAGTGACTGATCATACTTTTTACTATATTTTTAAGAGTTCGATTTCATCTCTCAGATATACCATTTTGACTCGGAGTCCCTGATATGGTATACAGAAGTATAATTTCACACTCTATCAAATACTTTGTAAAAGATCCTAGACATTGTTCACCTATCGGATCTATCATATTATTTTTCTCCACGGTCATATTTGACAGCCTTAATTTTCTTTCCTAATTGAGTTTCAACCTCAGCTTTGAAAATTTTAAAAACATCCAAAAGATTATGACTTCTCATGAATTAAATAGAGATATCCATAGTGAGAGTAATCATCTATAAAGTTAATAAAATATTATTTACCATTCCATGAAGTTGTAGGGAATTGACTGCAAATGGTTGTATGTATCAATTCTAAAGGTTCTTTACTCCTATAAGCACCTCTCTTCATTATATTTGTTTGTTTTCCCTTTATGCACTCTATACAAATTTTAAAATCTGATAAATTAAGGTAATCAAGAATTCCTTCTGACATAAGCTTTTGTATTCTTTATTTAGAAATATGACCCAATCGCTTATGCCATAACATTGATGAATTCTCATTTAATTTGTTAATCTGCACTTAGTATCAAAATTGCTTGAATGCAGGTTTTCGTTGTTGCATGAGGCTTGTTTGTTTAATTTATATAATTTATCAACCAGAGTACAAATTTCAACAATATAGAGAAATACTACAAATTTTATTTCCAATAGAATAACTATAACCAAATATGTCCAAACAAGAAATAAAAATTAAGTTCCGTCTAAATGATGGTACAATAAATATTTCCTCTAATTCCAAATAATAACCAGTATCTAATAAAATTCTAAAGACACCAATAGCCTCCACAACTGCTTTATTATCGTTGCCCATATAGTTGTATCTTTTAGCATCGATAGACACTCGGCTCCTTAGACAGTCCACCAAATGTCACTAGGTACCATAGCCAAATTAACTTTTGAACAAATAAAGTTGAGAAGTTTACCTTTCTTTTCACGTCAGGCAGCGTATTTGAAACAATCTTTTTTTATGTGATCCAATTTCTTATAAAAGAAACATAATGATGTTCTTTTGTCTGCAATTCCTTTAGTTTCTCCTTTTTCGCTTATGTGCAATGGTTTTAGTTTCAAAGGTAGACGTCAAATGATCACTTTCAATTTGCTCTTGTTTAAGTCTATCCTCTTCTTGCACACATTGAGCTATAAGCTCATTCAAAGTCCACTTCTTAAAGTTTGTGTCATTATGCATGGAAATATTATTCTTATTGACAGATATAAGAGACACTATAAAATAAAATAAATAATGATCACAATTTAATCAATCAAATAAATCATGTATATGTGAAGATAATCAATTAAATAAAACTGAACGAAAATGATAAATTTAAAACTATATATTTATTAACACATATACATAAAAGTGGTCCATCACATTATCATTTAGTTTTTGGACAAAAATAATAACTTATAAGTGGTACTCTTATACATAGTTCATAAACATTGATTACTAAAGCGGTCTAACAATATACCTTTCTTTGGACCGACACATTGCTAGCATGCATTCTATAATGTATCACATATTCATGACTACCCATGGTTAATCTGGCCAAAATATTCTTCTTTTGGGATAATTATTTCGCATAGATAAAACATGCTTACATGTTCAAAGTAAACAAAATCTACACAATAGAGATTACTTTGGCAACATATTAATTCAATCTACTCACTTTTAAATAAGAAGCACAAATAAAAGGGTGTTAAGAAAAAAAGACTGCACCCAAGTTTCTCATTCCATTTTATTATACAAAACAATAGAAAAGGAAATAACATTAAAAAATAAAATGTGATCCAAAGTGAGAGAAATCTGTGCAATATTACCCCAAAAACATGATATTTTTAAATCCTTGTTCGATGCTTCAGTTGAACAAATTCTTTCTTGTTTATTATTTATTTTCACATCTAATGAGAGAAAAAACAGTTCTGATCTTTCATTGGATAATGATGCATATACCTTGTTTTAATATTTAATAATTAAAGCAAAAATTGAAATAGAAGATTGCGGAACCCCCCAAAAATATTATTTATCATGAAACATTAAAATAATAAAAAATGCTTCACTGCACTTTCTCCTTTTTTTTTTCTATCAGGTTCCATCATAAAGGAAAAATAACTCTTCAAGTTAAAACTAAAATTTTCAAACTCCAACTCCTTATTCTTTTCACATATAATGGAGAAGGAAAAAAACAAAAGAAAAACAGGAAGAAGAATTGAAAATTAAAATTGTACACAAAACTCGGAAAAGAAAAACAAATAGTATTAAGTTCTGAACTTGCCCCAACAAATACTGAAATCACATTTAATGATTTAACAAGACTTCTCTCATGATACCAATTGTTGAAAACTTTATATAATTCAACCCAAAAACTCAAGTAAATCATTAGATAGAGATATTAATCTACAAGAATGGTAGGAACACTAACCTTGTCCCATTGCAAGAATTGATTAGAGAAGATAGAATCTTCTAAACCTTGGAGAGTGGTCTTTGAAGTGCTCTTTCTGAGATGAAGAGAATAGAGAAGAAGACGCTCTTTGATTTAGGGACCGTACCTTTTAAAAGGATTCTGAAGTGTCTTTTCAGGAAAAGTATTTTTCCCCATAAGTTTCATCAAACAAAAGAAAAAGTCAAAGAGTTTCAACTTATTTAAAATAAATCTCATATTAATAGATATTTATTTTTAGGCTCAAAAAGATTTTAATGCTTTATTAGATCATAAAATTGGCTCCTTTAAAAATAACATATCTATGTATAAATATTAATATGTGAGTTCACATTATAGAAATTACTAACAAAAAAAGGTTAGACCCACTTTATAGCTAGGTTACCGAAAATGAGATATGCGTATCAAGCCTCATAAAATCTATTAGTCACTCATTATTGCTATTGTGTAATTGTTGATGCTAATCCCAAATTCTATTGTAATGTCTCAAACTCGATGTTTACTTTATTTGGTCTGTGTCTCATATTCGATGTTGCATTTTCGGACCTAGATGGATTCATACCGTAGCACCAATCTCTAATTTGCTTTAACTTGTCGCCTTTCTCACATGTTACCTTCGGACTCATCCATCTGTTGAGTCTGTATTTATACTATACAAATAGTCTCTCTTTTAAGATGCTTACAGAATTGCGATCGAGAAGTGAAATTTTTTTTAATTACTGGCGAGAAAGCAAACAAAATGTCCTTTGACACTTCTTGACATGATGCATGTCCCTTCGCTTTTAATGCTCCAGACATGTATCTTTCCGTAATTGGTTCAGAATCGTAATTGACTATCCAAGCAATGATGAATTTTCTTTTCCAAAGTCTATATAAGTTCTTCCACTTTACCCCTTCCATCTACTACATTCACACCTTCTCTTCAGAATACTTTCCTATCATTTCTCGTCTATCAAGCTTCATCGGAGTTTTATTGAAAACTACCACATTCTAATTAATTGTTTTTGACTTATTTCTTTACTTTCACAATCATATCAAAGTATTTCTCTTCACTTTTAGGCGCACCTACCGCCACACACTGTGATAATATTTGATGACAAGAAAAAGAATCTAATTTTCTTTAATAAAAACTAATCATGAAATTGGGGGTAGGGGGTTAGGGGAGTTGGGGATAATAATTTGAAGGCACAAATCACAATTGAGAACGGTGGACCACTATCAGAGCAGAAAGATATTTTTGGGCAAATCTATTACAAATAATTCATGAATTTTAATAAATGACACGATTTAGATTTTTATCCAAAAATATTACCCCCTCCTCCGTAAGTTTTAAACTAATAATTATTTTAGTTTTGTATAAGTGAAAATATTTATTCACGTGGAGTGCTACTCGACATTCTTTTTAAACAAAAATAGAGAGGGTATACCACACACTGTTAACTACTCAGCTAAGGTGTGTTTTAATGTATAGAAGACGATAATTTAGGTGGTTACAAAATGGAATAATTGACAGTTGATATGTGAAAATCACAAAAAAAAAATCAGGTATATTTTTGATCGTTAACTATATTTTTAAAATGCTTCTTTCATTCACTTTTATTTGTCACGTTTCATTTCTCGAGAGTAAAATTGGATGGATTTTGACTAATATTTAAAGATATATTTTTTCATCATATTAATATAAGAAAGATTACAACTTATAGTATTTTATGTATAATTTTTTAATATTTAAATTTGAAATTTAAAAATATTAAATTAATCTAATTTAATTTAGCTCTAAAGATTAGCCAAATTGACTATGATAAAATAGGAAAAGTGATAACTAAGCTTTTTGACTTTCCAAAAGCTTAACCAAACAGAGTATAAAAGAATCCTTATTACAACAATTTAAGCTTCTTTGCATATTTTGAGGTTTTAGGGTTTTTGTTTTCCTTTTCCTTTGCTTGGAATCTTAATTAGCAGGGGAGACCGAGTCTATCCAAGTCCATAATCTCCCTCAGGTATATTCCCAAATATTTCACCCCTGAAAATTGATAATGGTTTATGCTTAATGACGTTAATTTTATGTAGATATATGTTTTGCATAAATGGATACATCCAAGGTCCATTTTTTAAATATGGTATCCACATCAAAAGAACATTTTTATTGTCTTTTTTAGTCAATGTTACTTTTATCCATGCTTTAGTTGTTGAATGGTTTTTAGAGTGTTCCAAATTAGTTGAAGAAAGTTATCGTCATGTTATATGGTCTTGGGCAATAAATAGTTTTTCAGTCGAGTTAGACCCAATGCTCATTTCTTTAGTAAAAGTGTCGGTTGTTATTTTTAAACGGTTAATCTGGAGTTGGCAGATGGTTTAAACAGAAGGACTTTTGGTCCCAGTTATAGCTTTGGCTGAAGGAGATTCAGAAAACAAAATTTGAGTAAAAATACTACAATAGACACCTAAGATTTGAATATATGATCTAAGACAAATTTTGAACCCCATTTGTCACTACACTAGTATCTTCTCTTATATCGAGGGGATTCAATGATTTACATACAATCAAGAAAATTTTGTGTTTGCCCTATTTGCACAATTATAATTTTTTGGCGAAGGGGAGTCAATTAACACCATTGCCAATACCTAGTTCCTCCACTCAATGACAGTTAACAGCCTATTCTTAAATGGAATTGTCTCTTATAAATAGTAAGTTTAATAAAATATATATCTGGACTGGTTATTTTCTTTTAAACTTAGAGGGTTTTTGGATTGGCATATTTTAAGTGCTTTTAATTTTTAAGCATTTTTTTTTACTCTTTGGGGTGTTTGGGGAAGATAAAAAGTGCTTTTGAGCACCTACTTTTAGGCTAAAAGAGTATAAAAATAAGCTCAAAGCCGAAAGTTATGTATTCCCAACTTATGACTTTTAGCTTATAAGCTACTTTAAAAAAAAGTCAATTCAAACACCTTAGGGCCTAGGGGTGAAGTGAACTTCGAAAAACAACATCAGTATGAGGAAACAGAAATGTATTGTATACTTTTTGACACAGTTTCAATTGCTAATGTGCACTGCTAAATATAGGTATGAGAGATTGAGAATGTTTATGCTTCTACATGTTTGCATTTTTGAAAGGACATTTGAAATACTTTATCCTGCTCCCTGTTGACCTTCTACCATCTCAAGTTTGAGGCACAATTGCATTGATTTATTTTCATTGAAACCTTAAATTTGTATCTACTGAAAGGATTTGAGACAATATTACGACTGGCTTGTTGTAGGATCTATTAAGAAAAACTCCGTCAAAGATGGCTTCTACCATCAGGCTTGTTTGTTTGCATCAATTAAAAAAAGCTCTTACCTCATGGCTCAAAGTGTACTAAACTTCCAAATAAATTTTATGCAACTTGGAACAACAGTTGTGCGTAAGGACCTATCCCAAATCACCTGTCTCACCCCTTGGCCTTTACATATGTATCTTTGACTCTGCTCCATCTCTAACCTTTTTCTTAACGGATATCCGAAGGGACTGTCCCATCTTTAATCTTCACGGAGTACTTTATGTGTTTCCTTTTCTGTCAAATGTTAATGATATTATACTTGCAATTTACCAAATAAAATATGTGCAAATTTGTATAATACTGCTAGGAGCAAACTTTGTTATGTTCTCGTAATTAATAGGAGTATTTAATATTTCTAATGCCCATTGGCAAAGTATTTTTGGAATATCCATTACTTCCATTAGTTATTCAAGAGAAGCAGTGGATGTAGCTCATTGGCTAACAACTCTATATACATGTAGTATGATATATTTTCGTTAGACTTTGAGGTTGCTAATTTTCCTTAGAAATTATTAGGGAAGTTGACATCCATTTCAGGTCGAATTATGCTCTATAGGAATCAAAATATATTAAAAGTGTAAGCACAAATATGTTGTTCATACTGATTTTTTTTGGAATGATTGTTGTATTTGGAGAATGTTTACCCTTTTCTTTATGTTTAGTTATCAAAAGATGAATAATGTTAATGTTTAAATATTTACTACTATATAAGGGAGAATGCACAAGTTTTGTTGTCCTCACAGGGACAATATAAGAATTTTGATTCTTTGATCATATCAAAGCTTCTGGACGTGGTTATTTTTGTTGCCTTTTCCTTGCCTATTCCCTTTTTTACACTCATTGTTTTTCTCAAGTTCATTCGACGTGGGCCTCTGCAATTGGTATATTGACATTGCAGTAATTTTTTGTGAATCCTTTTGCTCCTTACTCCTTCCTGTCTATATTATATGGTATTTTAAGCTTTTACACTTGGTCCAAAATAAATGATTTTCTATATATTCAAACAGATATTAATAGCTTCTTTTCTTTCTCTTTAAATTTATGCTTATTTAGGTAAGCGCATTTTTACATAACCAAGAATGTATATTAAATTGGTACTATTTACAAAAATATACCTAGTGTATAATCTCACAAGTGGAGTCTGCGGAAGGTAGGATGTTCGCAGACCTTACCACTACTTTTATGGGATAGAGGCTGTTTTCGATAGACCCTCAGCTCAAAAAAAATGTCATTGAAGCAGGAGAGCAAGAAAATATAACAACCAAACAACACGATGAAAAGTAAATAAAGCAACAAATAGTAACACACTTAGAAGAATAAGAGACTATGCTATTACTAAATACTACTACCAATAATGAGAAGAGGGAAAGGAGGGGGCTAGCCTCCTTCTCCCACATAAAGTGCGACAACACTCCGCTACCTACTAACGTTTTACCCAAATCCTCAACTTCCATACCTTCCTATCTAAGATCATATCCTCAGTAAGTTGGAGTTGTGTTAAGTCATGTCTAATCACCTCCCCCAATTCTTTTTTGGGCTGCCTTTACCTCTCTTAACTCTTGCTACAACCAACCTCTCACACCTAACTGGTGCATCCTCGCACCTGCTCTTCACATGTCCGAACTACCTCGGTCTCATTTTTCTCATCTTGTCTGCCACAAAGGCTTCTCTCATCTTGTCCTGAATAACTTCATTCCTAATCATATCTCTCCTACTATGACCATACATCTATGTGAGCATCTTCATCTCCGCTACCTTCATCTTCTGGACGTGGGCTTTATTGACTGGCCAACACTCTGCCCCATACTATAATGTTGGTCTAACCACCACTCTGTTGAACTTACTTTTATGTGTTAGCGACACATTCTTGTCACAAAGTACCTCAAACATGAGCCTCATTTTTGTTGGGTTCGAAATCGAGAGGGCGTCATGCGAAAGCTAATATTTGCAAACCTTCAAGACGATAAATCAGACGACACATAAAACTATACTAAAAAAGTATATTATTGATAGGTTTGGTCAAGTGACCTACATATTATGAAAATTAATATTAAAAATATAAAAGTTGTTGAGAGAAAATTTTCCCCTAAACAAAACTCTCTAAACGACTACATTGTGGATGCTATTGTGTTATGGAATGAGAAAAGGGATCTTCAATTTATAGAGTTACAAAACCTTTCCTCCAAGAAAGAGGTTAGTCAAATATGAAAGATTTTATTTTTTCTTTTAGGAAAAGTAAAAACAATTATGGTAATACTTTGACTTTCCTTCAAGAGAGAAGTAAAACTCGAATATGGTAAGAAAATCAAGGCAAAAACCCTAACAAGTCTTCCCCTTTTGGCTTGATTTTCTTGACAAAAACTTGATCCGTCTCTTCACATGCTTGATCTTCGTTCTTCACATAATCTTCACCACTGATGCGTGTCATGTTTAGAGGTGGAGCCCTTGCGGGTTAAAAATATTGGAGCCCTTTCGGGTTAAAAGCATTGAAGCTCTTTCGGGTTAAAAAGTATTGGAGCCCTTTCGGGTTGAAAGTATTGGAGCCCTTTTGGGTTAAAAATATTGAAGCCCTTTGGGATTGAAAGTATTGGAGTCCTTTCGGGTTAAAAGTATTGGAGCCCTTTTGGGTTAAAAATGAGCCCTTTGCAGGGTTAAAAGTGTTTTTATTTTTAAAAATGTAGCATCAGGATTGTTGAAAATATGGTTTAAAAATATCTCCACATGTAGTATTTTGGACACTTTTTTTTTTGACAAAAAATCTTCACTATCGCCAAGTTGGTTGCAACTTTGATCTTAACATGTCTTCAATTTGAACCATCGGCTCATTGAACCCATTGTATTGTTGGACACATTGGATCGTTGGATCGTTAGACGATAAGCTATGATACCACTTTTTGGGTTCGAAATCGAGAGGGCGTCCTGCGGAAGTTATTGATTGCAAACCATCAAGGCGATAAATCAGACGACACATAAAAATATACTAAAAGTCTAAAAAAAAGCATGATATTATTATGGTGTTTGGCCAATTGGCCTATGTATGAAAAAATAACAAAAAAACATAAAAACTATGAGAGAAAATCTCCCGCTAAACAAGACTCTTTTGATGACTACATTGTGGATGCTATTGTGTTATGGAATGAGAAGGAGGATCTTCAATTTATAGAGGTACAAAACCTTTCCTTCAAGAAAGAGGTTAGCCATATATGGAAGAGAATTATATTTTCCTTTTCTAAAAAGTAAAAGCAATTATGGTAATACTTTTACTTTACTTTCAAGAAAAGTAAATCTCAAATTTGGTAAGAGAATTAGGAAAAAAACCCTAACAATTTTCACCCACCTCCCACTGGTACGGTGTGTGACATCATCATCAATCTCCTCGTCTCCTTGGATTATAGACCCAAGGTACTTAAAATTTCCTCTCTTGGTGTGACTTGTGTATTGATCTTCACATCATCTCTGTCTCATGAGTTGCGTCATTGAACTTGCACTCAAGGTACTCTATTTCAGTCCTGCTTAACCATGAAGCCTTTAGACTCTAGGGCCTGTCTCCGAATTTCCAGCTTATCGTTAACTCCACCGCGTGTCTCATCAATCAATACTATGTCGTCTGCAAAAAAATACACCACGGTACCTCCCTTTGAATATGCCGTGTCAATTCATTCATCACTAAGGTAAAAAGAAGCGAACTAAGGGCTGACCCTTGGTGAAATAATCTCATCAGATCGTGAAGTGTTCTAAGTCACCTCTCAGTTTTCTAACTCAAGGCTTCGCTCAATCATATTTAATTAAGAATAATTTAGTAAAAATACTTTTTACTTTTTATGGGTAAGCGACTTCTTAAGGAGTATGCCTGGACTAAAAATACTAAATAATATGAACTAGAGGGAGCATTAGATTACCGTTTATATTCTAATAACAAAACAAATGTAGGGTCTGTATCCCCTACCTTGTGAAGGTAGAGAGGTCGTTTCTGTTAAATCTTCGGTTCAAGAAAAGCATGTCAGAAGAACAAGTGTGTAAAACAAATACAACAGCGAAGAAGCCATGCTGAAAACAATAAAGAAGTGAACAGTAGCAATGACAAAATAATACGATATCGAAGGAAAGGAAACAACACGTAACACTAAAATCGAAGAATAAAATAGTAGGAGAGTAATAATACCAATACTGAAAAGGAAACTAGACTACGCTCGGCCTACTAACCTTCTGCCCTAATCCTCAACCTCCATACCTATATTACCCTTTATATTATTTGTCATTATACATTTTGGTAAAATTTAGGCAACTTTGGATCCTCATTTTCGTTTCCAACTGGAACATTTATTAGATCTTACTAATTACTCGCCCTTCATTTCAATTTATGTGGCACTTTCTAATTTTTGAGATTCAATTTGACTAAACTTTGTAGCTAAATTAAAGTAGTCAACATCATATATTAAACTAACGTTTAGATATTTAAAAACTATACAAAAAACACTATATATCGCAACTTTAACTGAGAGTTGATATTTGTAAGCATAAACTGTATATGAAGAACAAAATTGATTCTTGAGATTCATTTAATGAATTTAATTTTTTTCCCTTAATCTCGTCTGAAACTAAGTTTAAATCACCACATTTAATTAACATAAAATCTTGTAGCATGAAATATCAAAAGGGAAATTAGAACATAATAAATATAAAAAAAAATACGACTCTGATCTATAAAAGAAATTAGATACTCACAAATTCATAAAAATGTCAATATTTTTTTTGTTTATGATTTTCACCGAGTTGTAATTATTTTACATAATTTATATCACGTTACTTTATAGAATGTTGGATCACTTGTGTTTCTTTGGTATTTGATAATTCTCCTGCAACTTCCTTCCTCATAAATAATTCTTTGCTTAAAAATTATCTAATTAGGTGACTGAGGGTTCATTTGATAGGGTACTATAGGGTGTATAAGAATAGTGCAAAATATAGTGTATTAGTAATGCTTGCATTAGTAATGTTGATATTAGTTATGCTTGCATTAGTAATGTTGATATTAGTTATGCTTGCATTAGTTATGTTGAGGTTTTTCTTATACAGTGTTTGGTTTGGCGTATTAAAAATAGTATGTGTTGCATAATTTCTAAAAGATAATTATTTGTTTACAAAAATACCCTTCACAAATATGGTGGAAAGGATGTAGAAAAGGTTTTGAGGAGCAATTGTGTCTTTGATCATGCTAATGCATGCATTAGAACCCATTGCCTTACTAATACTATGAATTTCCATGTATTAGTTATATACAGCTTATAATACCAAATAGAGTGTATAAGTAATGCAAATTAGTTATCCATAGGTTGAAAAAGTGTACCAAATAAGGTACCCGTAATACACAAAGCTCGCATTATTTTTTCTAATGCACTCTACAAAACGACCCCTAAGAAACTTTAATAAATATATAGACTTATCAACAATACATGTTTAACGTGCCACTAGATCATATTAATGATGCGGTAAGAAAATATGATACAAAATATACTACTTTAATTAAAATATTACTACTTTTATATCTTGTGTTTGGTAAGCGTGGGTCTCATGATTACCGATGAATAACAAGCCTTCGATTTTCTATTTTTGGTTCACATACTAGTTATGCATGGATCATAATAATAGATTGTTATGCGATGAATATTGATACATTGACTAATATGAATTGAATAATAATACAATGTTTGTTTTAACTTTTGTGAAGACTATGATACCAAAATCAAGAATTAGCTTTACTAATTAGGCATAGCTCTATAATGTTTTCGTTTAATTTTTTAATTAAAATTTATAAAGAATCTTACTTATACAACAGTGTTATGATTTTAATCTTTACTAAAATTGTTTTTATTCTTTTATTAATACTTTCTATTGATCGTTTTGTATACGCTCTTGTATCTCTTTCTAGTGCTTAATGGAGTAATTTTATTGAGTATTATATTGACCAAATGCCAACTATGTTATCTTTTTATTTAGATATATCAATATTGACTCAGAGAAGGTTACATCTTCAGGGATGAAAATGGAGCCTTTACCATCTGATTCTCCTTCCGGAGCCGTTACTTGTAAGGCTGGTAACCTTATCTGTAGCAGTTTGAAAGCAGAAAATCCTTTTTCGGAGACCATGTTTTGTGATGTCTGTTGCAGTGAGCCTGGTTTTTGCCGAGGCTGTTGTTGTATCCTTTGTTATAAAACTATCAGTTTGGACTATGGTGGGTACAATTATATTCGATGTGAAGCAACAGTAGTTGATGGCTACATATGTGGACACATTGCCCATGTAGACTGTGCTCTACGAGCTTACATGGCTGGGATAGTCGGAGGAAGGTTCAATTTGGATGCAGAATATTTCTGTCGATACTGTGATTCAAAGACGGATTTGGTTCCACATGCTTCGAAGCTTTTAAGCATCTGCACATCAGTTGCTTATCGTGTTGACATCAAAAATATTTTGAATGTTGGCATTTGTATTTTGCGTGGCTCACAAAAAAGGAGTGCAGAACAGTTGTTGCATCGTATTGAATTAATCAAGATTAAGGTATAGCTAATTGATGAATGGTACTTTGTTTCCTGATGATATCTTTTTTTTCCGTTTTTGAGGCTTACAAGTTACCAAAATGACCAATGTGATAACCATAACCAGAGGTAGGAAATGAATTGCTTCCTCATTGTAAGAGTTTAGAACTTTGGTGTAACCAGCCTAAAGAGAAAGGCATGGATCACTTAAGGATCTCTTGTGGGGTGCTGCTTTGGTCAATTGCAGCAATAACATCTCCTGGCGTAAAGAGTTTTTCCCTAGCCCCAATTGCATAGAATTGAACATCATATCCATGATCTGTCGCACCACATTAGTATGTGTTATTGGTTCTCTGCCTTTAGCAATACTGCTCAGATTTACTGGAGCGTTATGTTCAGATATGAACCTTGTTGTTATTCTGCTTGTGATTTGTATTGTTGGGCTTGAAGTGCAACCACGTTTTCAATGATGATATTGTCTATGGGTTTCATTTGATATGTTTTGTCTTCTGTATTTCTGGAATCCTGGTTCAATGCTCAATTCACTATTATTAAGTAATCTTGTGGCAGTCCATACCCTATTCTATCTCTAATGTCATGTAGGATTCTTTAATCCTTCAAATTTTGGACAATTGTTTTCATGAAGCTGTTTTTTGGATCATTACAGATAAATCTGGTACATTGCAAGTTCAAAATTCCAGACAGAGGCAAAAGACGCTACATGATTTCTTCACATCTAAACGCTAGTCGGCAAAGTTACCCTATGCTGATGGGAGGTAACAAGTACTCAGTGGAATGCGCAAGTTGAAAAATAGAAAATACTGCCTCATTCTACCATGTGCTCAAATATAAAGAGACCAAGTTTTTTTCATTATTTGAATGAGTTATTTACCTTTCTTGTTCAAGTAAACAAACACATGTATATGCCAATTGGCAAGGGTGAACATATACTCATTTTGATGTCGCCATTTGATTTTTTTCTGCTTTTTTTCTGCTTTTTTCTTCTTCTTTGCATGTGTACCATTTTGGACATACGATGTTTGAAGTTAGCCTTGACAAAGTCTAATTTTACATATGACTGAAATTTTCAAGCTACTCCTCACGGAATTTGGTCATTGTGTATGGCTTGAAAGGAACCAAAGGACTTTTGTGAAGAAGAGTAGATGCTGGGAAGATATTGCAAGAAAAGTAGTATACCCGTGTAATGTGCGAGCATCCCCAGGAAGTAGAAATTTAGTCCAAAGCTACATGTTTTAATAACATTAGTATAGACTTTTTTCACTCATAACTTCTTATTCCTTGAGATTGTTTTCCCTTTTGAGTAGTCAGTTTCCCTTTGGTGATTAATAGAAGTTTTAATTATCAACTATTTATGTTCAAAGTTAATGCACATGTTATTAAATTTCAAACTAAAATGGACGAAGTCACACAAAAATAATTAAACTTCAGTTATATATATCTGAAGTGTAGGAAAAAATGTTTGTAATCCAAAAACTTAATATAGAAATACATGAACTTTATTATTCCATCCGTTTTAATTTGTTTGCCTTATTTTGACTTGACACGAAGTTTTAAAAAGTAGAGAAGACTTTTGAATCTTGTGGTCATAAATTAAAAATATGTCAAATGTACCAAAATGCCCTTTAATCGTGTGGTCTTAAACATGTCATGTGAAAAGTTAAAATTAAAGAATTGTTAAAAAGGAAAAGGGACATTCTTTTTTAAACAGACTAAAAAGAAAAGTAGATCAAATAAATTAAAATGGAGGGAGTAATATCAAAACAAACTGGCCCGTGAGATTTTCACATTGGCAAAGCTACACACAACGTCCAGTCCATACACCCAATAATGACACAAAAAACATGGAGAGAAGAAAAGACTCGGAAAATAGTGGAAAGTACTACTACCAAGGGGTCGTTGATAGAGTGTATTTTTTTTTTCTAAAAAAAAGCTTAATACATAATCAAACTTTTAAATTTGTTAGGATATTTCAATTAGACACTCAAACTAAGTCATATCTCAATTGAACACATCAACTTCTAATAAAGTATTTCAATTACACACTTTCAGTTCAAATTTTAAATTATTTTTTTTACGTGTGTTCTTATTCATTTATTAGGTAGTTAAGTTCTCACATAATACATATCATTTTCTTTCATTATATGTATTTGCCTTAATAACCTCTAAAACCTCATATATTTTCTATTTGAGGTTGACGTACTTAATTAAAAGAAATGACATATTTTATTTGATTAACTTAACTATTTATTAGATGAATGTAAATATGCACAATATTTTTTTTTCAAAATTTGAACCGAAAGTGCCCAATTGAAACACTTTATTAGTACTCCAGGTGTTCAATTGAAACAACACATAGTTCGAATGTTTAAATGAAATATTCTGACAAATTCGAGGGCTAGCTATAACTATATATTAATCCAAAAATATTGACTTTGTGTATTATTAATACTTTATTTAACACATTTTTTTAATTCATGTATAACTAATACTCTATTTAATATTAATGTATACATAATTAAAACATAAAAATTCATGATATTAGTAATGCAAGAATTTTAGTACATGTATTAGCATAGTTAAAACACAATTACCCCTCAAAATCGTTTTTCACATCATTTCCATCATATTTGTGAAAGGCATTTTCATAAACAAATACTACTCCCTCCGTCTTATTTATGTGACACCCTTTAACTTGACACGATGTTTAAGAAAAAAAAAAGATTTTAAAATTTGTGATCCAAAATAATCCTTGAACATTTGTGTGATTGTAAATCATTTCATTAAGGGTAAAAGGGGAATATCAAATTTAAAATTTTTCTAATTATAAAAAGGTGACATTCTCTTTTAAGACGGACTAAAAAGAAAAGTGCGTCACATAAAATGAGACGAAGAGAGTAATTATTTTTACAAATTATGCAAAACAATCAAATCAAACACTAAAAAAAATAATCTCAAAACTAATACTCCCTCAGTTTTAATTTGTTTGGCCTACTTTTCTTTTTGGTACGTTTCAAAAAGAATGTCTCTTTCCTTATTTAGCAACTCTTCATTTTCAACTTTCTACGTGGCATGTTTAAGACCACAAGACTAATGGACATTTTGGTACATTTGGCATATCTTTAATTTTTAACCACAAGATTCAAAAGTTTTCTTTACTTTCTTAAACTCTGTGCCAAGTCAAAATAGGCCAAACAAATTGAAACGGAGAGAGTACAAAACACAACTAATATCAATATTACTAATACATCATATTCAACAATATTTTTATGCACGAACCCCTAAATGTCTTGTTGACTTGAATCAAAGAAAAGAAAATCACGAGTTCATAGAGTTTTTGTTTTCCTTTTCCTTTGCTTGGAATCTTAATTAGCAGGAGACCGAGTCTATCCAAGTCCATAATCTCCCTCAGGTATATTCCCAAATTCACCCCTGATAATTGATAATGGTTTATACTTTTTAAGAGTAATGACGTTAATTTTAGGTAGATATATGGTTTGCTTAGATGGTTACACCCAAGGTCCAATTTTTTCTTAACATGGTATCAGCGTTTATTTTTGTTGTCTTTTTTACTCAATGTTACTTTTATCCATGCTTTAGTTGTTGAATGGTTTTAGAGTGTCCCAAATTAGTTGAAGAAAATTATAGTCTTGTTATATGGTCTTGGGCTATAAATAACTTTTTGAGTCGAGTTACGCTCAATGCTCATTTTCTTAGTAAAAAAATACTATATATGTACATTAATGAGCAGCACATGGAAGTAGAATGTAACAAGTGCCGGTTGTTATTTATAAACAGTTAATCTGGAGTAGGCAGATGGTTTAAACAGAAGGACATTTGGACCCAGTTATAGCCTTGGTGAAGGAGATTCAAAAAATAATTTTGAGATAAATACTAAAATGGACACCTAAGATTTGAATTTATGATCTAAAAAATTTTTTGAACCCCATTTGCCAAGGAGATTCAACGATTTACATACAACCAAGAAAATTTCGTTTTTGCCCTATTTGAAATTATAATTTTTCGGCAAAGGGGATTTCAGTTAACACCATAGCCAATACCTAGCTCTGCCATTGAATAAGAGTGCTAACTACCTACTCTAAAATGGAACTGTCTTCCAAATATATAGTAAGATTAATAAAATGTATAGTTGAGCTATTTTCGAGAAACAACATTAGTAGGGGAAACAGTAGTGTGTTGTATACTTTTTGACAAAGTTGATACACCCAAATTACAACTCCAATTACGAAGCATAAGCGGTCGTCGTCAAATATAGAACCCAACAAAGGTTGGGGTCGATCCCACAGGGAATAAGGTGCAAATTAAATCGTTAGTGAATTAGTTGACTAGTAATCAATAGTTTTCGGTAAATTGGGGGAGGGGGGGGGGGGGCGTTTCTGTGATCAATATTTGAACAATGCAAGTAACTAATTGCGAGTTTCAACGAGTATTAATCAATATGAGAATGAACTAGGGAAGTGTTCACCATGGCGTCGTAACAATTTCGACTCAAAGTTTAACCGGGTTCTTTCTATATGCATATCACGGTGTGATTGAATTAATGGTATCATCTAAACGTTTCTCAACCAAATAGACGAATTTCCTTTTCAATTCTCTCGAACTTGAAAAGGTGAACTTTCTTATTTCAATCCTAAACATCAAGTAGATTAATCTAGTTACAGCATTAATCATAAGACGAGAGTTGGTAGTCTCGAATCCTCGTAGTTAATCAAATTTCCCGGTTTTAATCTCTTTGTTCAAGCAAATCAAACTTAGGTATGTTCTAATGTTTGCAACCATTAGAAAACGTAAATAACGAATGATTAACCACGTGACAACATATAAATTTAACCCAACGCTACCCGGAATCTACATTATGACTCTTGCCATGGATCCCACAACCCTAGTTGTAGGGAGTTTAGCCACTCATGCTAGCAAAGCGAAGTAAAGAAATACTCGTATTCATATGAGAAGAAAGAATTCTTACAATAGGAAATTAATACTTTACTTTGAACTTCGTAGAATCCCAGCACCAATGGTGAAAATCCCAAGAACAATGGAAGAAGAGGAAGAAAACGAGTTTGTGTCGTGTTTTCTCCTCCCAAAACTCGTTCAAAATGTCTGACAAATATTATTTAATGAATAATTTAAAATAACCCTAACACTAGGTATTTATAGCAATCTAGGAAATAAAGTCCAAAAATAGAATTTTCGGAGTCCCGCTTCGCGTTGACGGGTCACCTGACGGACCGTTATTCATGAGACTGTCCGTCACTCCAAGCCGTTGCCACTATCCAGTGCATGATCTCCATTAGCTTTAGTTTGACGGCTTGGCTAACGGTCAGTCACGGATGTGACAGCCCGTCACGCCAAACGTCGCCACTATCCAGTGCATGATCTCCATTAGCCTTAGTTTGACGGCTTGGCTGACAGTCAGTCACGGGTGTGACGGCCTGTCACGCCAACCGTCGCCACTATGCAGTGCCTCCTTTAGCTGCTTCCAGGTTTGGTGGCTCCCCTGACGGTCAGTCATCCGTGTGACGAGCCGTCAGGCCTTCCGTCAAGCCTAACCAGTGTTACTTAGCTTTGAGTATTTTTTACTTCCTTTCTATCTTTGTCTCCATTTCCTGCAAATACAACATAAAAACATCAAAAACCACAAAAGTTGCCTAAAAACTTGCGATTATTCTTAGTTAAAGGCGTCAAATGTGCCGTAGAATATCAGCACATCAACACCCTCAACTTAAAACGTTCGTTTGTCCTCAAGCAACATGACAACAGAAACAAAACTGACACCTCAAATACGACGCTATAAAACATGTTTCCAGCAACCATGGCTAATCAATGGTTCAAGCAATTCAAACCAAGCTCCCCCAGTACTACAAAGGTGTTCTGAAAAGCTAACTCGTCAGGATCCAAGGGTGTCATGCCGATGTGACTGAACAATCTACAAATACATGAATTGTTATCCCAATCGATCAGAAAGTAATATTGAAATCCCGATGCCCTCACTACAAGGAAGTCCCACACACAGAGTTTAGGAACTAAGTAAGACGCTCACGCTCAAAAATAATTTCAAACAATGCACGAGCGATGCCATAGGCTTGCCCTTACTATTCTATTTTCAATTTTCAGAAAGTTTCTCAGGATCACTACAGGACTTGTTACGGCTTGCAATGAGGCTTCGGGCGTAGGTAGGGTACATTTAGGGATTAGTGACTAAGCCCTCTTTGGAATCGCTGACACACTACTTCCACTAAACTCTCCTCATCCAACTTTATTCGCCTTTTATTTCCTTCTCTGGCCTTTTTATTTTGACAGTTCCTTTTTCCTTTCTTCTTTTCTTTTCTTTTCTTTTTCTTTTCTTTTTCTTTTCTTTTTCTAGGCACGCACCCGCACTTTTCCATTCCATCCACGACCAATCTTTTCCCTCCTATTTTTCTTCTTATTACTTTCCTGCTACAGTAGCCACCCTCAACTTAGGCTGATTGCCTGAGTTGAGGTGCACGATGTCCAAAGGGGGAATGGGGCCAAAATAGGGATTCTAAGATTAAAAAGGGACGGTGATAGGGTATAGAAAGAACGGGGTCAATCAAGGCTCAAACAGGGATCAAAGGGATTATTTACATCTGGGCAGTCTTTTGGGATAAGTGGACTATGCGCAAAAAGGGCCTATGGTCCTTTCCTAAGCAACTAGCTTCCAATTTCAACAAAATAGACCGGGCAAGTTTTAGATGCATGCACAGAGTAAGAATTTCAACAAAAAGCTCACACACACTTCGCATCAGGAAACCATACTAGAATTTCAACAAAAAGCTCACACACACTTCGCATCAGGAAACCATACCACTACCAATCATTGAAACAACAGTTCAGCCTAAACAAGATCGTTCTTCGCACATGCCTACAAAGACACTCAAGGATCCATAACAGTTAATTTTCCACACACAAGTACAGAAAACAAGAGTTTCGGAGGGGGCTCCTTTTTATTTTAACCATTCACAGCCATGCTTGCTACAACATCACCCAATAATAAAAGTAAAAACAACCTAGACATGCCGGTTTTACTAGATAGCACACCGAAGGAAAAGAAACACGGCAACAAAAACCTCCGGTGGTAATACCCCTACCCCTAACAAAAGAATTTAGCATTGTCCTCAATGCTCAAGGAAATAGATATACAGAACAAAGGCATAGGGGTACCTGGGAAACCTAGGTTTCCGTACGCAGCTCATCAACATCTGGAGTCTCTCCAGACTCCGGTACTGCACTGGATGATGCCCCACCTGCTTGGGCACACACTCTTTCCTGTCGCAGCTGCTCATCTACTACCGACCGCTGCTTTGCAACCTCTAACTCGTCCTCCTCAGTTGATTTCTTTCTATGCTTTCTCTTCTTTGACTTTATTACCCCACTTTCACCTGCTTGGGGTTCATTAATTTTCAGTGGCCGACCCATCAAATCTACTATCGTGGTTTCTTCTTCCAAGTCCACGAACTCTGAAGTCTCATCATAAAGTGATTTTTCTTTCTTGAGGACGGTGATATCATCTTTTACCTTCTTCAGTTCCATATCAAATCTTGTCAGGTCCGGGATGCTCATTTCATTTAGCCTTGCCTCCATCCGGGTTTCCATCGCATCGACCCTTGCACGCAGCCCCTCAAATGGCTTCAGAGCCTTCCGTATTGCTTCATCAATGGTGGTTTTGAACAAGTCCGTCCAAGCAGCAATTTGTTTATCCATCTGTTTTTGCTTCTGCACCATTTTAGCAAAATTTCGGGGATTCATGTGATATTCCGGTGGTAGAGGAGGCCTTGATGCAGTGCCAGAGCTTTCGGCAGTAGCTCTCATTGTTTGTGAAGTCTTCAGATCAAACACCGCAAGTGGCATCTCTGTGCCTGATGGAGTGTCGGTTGCCTCGGAGGTGGTCGTGGTTGGTTCCTCGAAGATCTGAGGCTTATGAATCCTCATGTCAAACTTAGTGTCATCCTTTGATTTGTCAATATTTTGCGTGGATGGCGTTGTCACTTGCTCATCAATACCGTCCAATATCGGCACCTCTGCACGCCTGCATAACTCAGTAACTAGACACGGGAACGACAAAGAAGAAGTAGTTTTTATGGCCCTTGTCCGCATCTTGTCTGCAATTATCATTCCGAAGTTGATGACGTACCCGGCTATCAAACTTGCCACAAGGATGGCTCTTCCCTCATCCAAATTAGCGTCTCCACCTGTTGGAAATAGCCTGTACCGCACAACAGCCCACCAAAACTTTGCTACGAAGCTTAGTGATTGCTTCGATATCCGTCCCCTCTAAGTTAGCCAAGATGGTGAGCCATCAGTCAATGTCCATGCTAACCATGGTCTCTGCGAGTATGTGTTGGCAATTTTGTCATGAAACTCCGGCATATCAGGTGGAGGAATGTATTCAGGACCGAAGAGGACTCTGTTAATCGTCTATCGGGAGATGTCTACTTGTTTACCCCGAACCGGAACCCGGTCCTACCTTGGTGCTGCTTTAACCCCTTTTCCTTTTTCACATTTGCTCTCCAACAGTGCCAAATAGTTGGCATAGAATTCCCGGACTAGTTCTGGATAATAGAATCCCGGAGGTGAGCTCATCCACTCAAGTTGGTACCTCTGAAACTGTGTCTGAAGAACTGGGTATTCTGGCAGATCCGTGGTGATAATTTGCACTTCTTCAGCTATCGGTCTTTTGTGGCTCCTTGACATTGTTTTGGTAAGACCGTCAAGATAGTGCTTCCGAGCACCCTCAAATGCCCACCGGATCGATTATCTATCCATTGGTGCCTTCCTTGCATTTTTGGTGGTTTCAGTACCACTTACATCCTCCAGACTGGGGATGGAGCTACCACTTTCTTCAGATCCACTATCACTCCCCGACCTACTGCTAGATGACCCACTCTCCTCTTCAGACTGGGAGACTTGGGTGTTTCTTCGTTTGGATAGCCTAGTCTGGTAAGCCGGGGCTTCAACTGCTTCTTCTTCGCTACTCGATTCATCTATTAGGGTCCGAGTGGTAGAGGATCTTTCTTTCCTCTTTTGTGCTTGACCGCGAGGTGGTTGTTGTTTGGGGGCCATGTACCTGCACGTGAACAAGTTCAAACATATGAGAACAGGAAAGCACTCAACTATTGCCACTGTCTCGGAGTGACGGTTTGGGTGACGGTCAGTCACATGGGTGACGGACCATCACACCGGCCGTCACTCTAAGACAGTGAACTGTTTATTGTTGACGGTTTGGCTGACGGGCAGTCACGGGTGTGACGGGCCGTCATGCCAACCGTCAGGTTGAGACAGCGTGTTTTACTTTCTTTGAGGCATTTCTTCGAACACCTTGTGCTCTCTTCGGGGTTTTCCCATTCTTTGTGGGATTTGGTTTCACAAAGTCACCACCCATCATGTATTTAATCCCATGGGTTACTCAAGACTTCACCCATGTCAAATTTATGATTTCAAACAACAACACCACTCATACCCAACAACATTTATATTATCACAATTTCACAAATATACAAACCCAACAATTTCCTCCGGTATTTTGTCATAATGTTACTCACTAATTCCAACGAGGAAGAGTTTAGAATCATACCTTGATTTTGTTAGTGAGAGAAAACAAAAACTTCTATTCCTTTTGGATTTACAAAACGATGGACAACCCTATTCTTCAACGGGAAATTTGGTTCTTGCGTTTTGGACGACTGGTGGCAAAAGACGATGGGGATGTGGGATTTGTTGATGTTAATGGGGGGTTGGAGCTTTAGAGTAGAATATGAGTGGGAAGAAGGTGATTTCAATATATTTAGGCGGGTTTAGGTGAGTAGCGGGTTGGGTTGGTTTTGGGTCGGGGCACCCAAAAATTTAATACTTACCTGATGTGGTGGCCCAAGTGACGGTCCGTCAACAACCTGGCGTCCTGTCACTTAGTGCGTCTTACATAAACAGTGATCCGTTGTGAGTTCCTTGGTGACGGCCAGGACTGACGGTCCACCAAAGGTTTGACGGTCTGTCACTCTTACCGTCACCACTAAACAGTGGGGATACATATTTGTACGATTGTGACGGTTTGTGTGACGGTCCGTCACTCAGTTGACGACCCTCCAACAGGAACCATCACCCGTAGACAGAACCTACTGTTACTTCCACCTTTTTGTACCTGCACACTCAACGCACAAATTAACCAATTTTAACAAATCAAATTTTTCTAAGATCATAATACAACAACAATTCATGGGTTGCCTCCCATACAACGCCTGATTTAACATCGCGGCACGATGTGAGTGTCTTGATTACTCAGACTTCATCAAGATACACCAGAGACAGAACATGTACCTCCTCCAGGAGGCCCAAATATTGCTTTACCCTCTGCCCATTGGCTTTGAACAACTCACCATCCTTATTTTCGAGTTCAACCACACCGGATGGAAACACTTGGTGTACTTTGAATGGTTCGGACCATTTGGATTTGAGTTTCCCGGGAAATAATTTGAACCTGGAGTTGAACAACAATACCAAGTCCCCAACTTTGAACTCCCTTTTCTCAATTTTTCTATCATGGTATAGCTTCATTCGTTCCTTGTAGAGAGCAGATCTCTCATATGCTCGCAATCGGAACTCGTCCATCTCATTCAATTGTTCCAACCATAGTTCCGATGCCTCTCTCCAACTGAGATTTAACTTTTTGAGCGCCCAAAGGGCTTTGTGCTCAAGTTCCACGGGCAAGTGACAAGCTTTACCAAAAAAAAATTGGTAAGGAGACATACCTATTGGCATTTTAAACACTGTTCGGTACGCCCAGAGTGTGTCATCCAGCTTTCTTGCCCAATCTCATTGGTTCACATTAACAGACTTTGCCAATATCTTTTTAATTTCACGGTTCGACACTTCGACTTGCCCACTGGTTTGGGGGTGATAAGGTGTGGCTACCTTGTGTTGCTTCACCCCATATTTTTCTAGAGCAGCCCGGAATACCTTATTGCAAAAATGTGAACCTCCATCACTTATGATTGTGCGAGGGGTGCCAAACCGAGCAAAGATGTTTCTTTTTAGAAAAGCCACCACACTTCTCCCTTCGTTATCGGCCAAAGCAACCGCCTCTACCCACTTTGAAACATAATCCACCGCTACCAAGATGTAACGGTTCCCATAAGAGCTGTCAAAAGGGCCCATGAAATCTATTCCCCATACGTCGAAAAACTCAACCTCCAAAATAGTGGACACGGGCAACTCTTGTCGGCGAGAGATTGCTCCTCTTCTTGGCATTGATCACAGAACTTGGCAAATTCATATGAATGTTTCTGGATTGTCGGCCAATAATAACCACACTGTAAGATTTTTCGAGCGGTTCGATTACCCGCATGATGTCCTCCAACTGGGGACGAATGACAAGCTTGCAAGATGCTTGTCATTTCCACTTCTGGTATACATCTCCTCACTATGTTGTCAGCACACAACCGGAATAAATACGGCTCATCCCAGAAAAACTTACTTGCATCATGGAGAAATTTCTTTTTCTGGTGGAAGTTCAAATCTTCTGGGATCATGTCACTCACCACATAATTTGCAAAATCAGTGTACCAAGGCAACATATCAAGTGACACGGACATCACCTGCTCATCCGGGAATGCATCATCAATCTCCGATTCATCAACTACGTTCTCTTCCCTCTCGAGCCTGGACAGATGATCCGCTACCTGGTTTTCACACCCTTTCCGATCTTTGACTTCAAAGTCAAATTCCTGCAACAATAGCACCCATCGGATTAGTCGAGGTTTTGCATCCTTTTTGGTCATTAAATACCTCAAGGCTGCATGATCTGTGTGCACCACCACTTTTGTACCAAGTAAGTACGCTCTGAATTTCTCAAAAGCGTATACAACAGCCAGCAGCTCCTGTTCTGTCACTGTGTAGTTCTTTTGTGCCCCATACAATGCTTTACTAGCATAATAAATGGGGTGAAAAAGTTTGTCTCGCTTCTGTCCCAGAACAGCTCCAAGTGCAACACCACTCGCATCGCACATTACTTCGAACGACTTGGACCAATCTGGGGCAATTATAATAGGAGCATCCACTAACTTTTCTTTCAGGCACTCAAACGCCCTCAAACACTCAGCATCAAATACAAACTTAGTCTCCTTTTCAAGCAACCTGTACAAGGGGGTAGCAACCTTAGAGAAATCTTTAATGAATCTTCGGTAGAAACCGGCATGACCAAGAAAGCTCCTCACACCCTTTACTGAAATGGGTGGAGGTAGTTTCTTGATGACTTCTATCTTGGCTCTATCCACCACTAGACCTCTCATAGATATTTTGTGCCCTAATACAATGCCTTCCTTCACCATGAAATGGCATTTCTCCCAATTCAGCACGAGGTTTGACTCTTCACACCTTTGCAATGCTTGACCCAGATTAGTCAAGCAATCATCAAATGCATCACCCACTACCGAAAAGTCATCCATGAAGACTTCCAATGTGTTCTCCACCATATCAGAAGAGATAGACATCATGCATCTTTGGAATGTTGCAGGAGCATTGCAAAGACCAAAGGGCATGCGTCTAAAAGCAAACGTACTGTAGGGACAGGTGAAAGTGGTTTTCTCCTGATCTTCCGGGGCGATAGATATTTAGTTGTATCCCGAATATCCATCCAAAAAGCAGTACCAACCCCTGCCAGCTAATCTATACAGCATCTGATCCATAAAGGGCATGGGGAAATGATCACGGAGAGTCCAGAAGTTTAGCTTCCGATAATCCATACAGACTCGCCACCCCGTGACAGGTCTTAATGGAATCAACTCATTTTTGTCATTAGCTACCACAGTCATTCCTCCCTTCTTAGGAACACATTGCACTGGGCTTACCCATTTGCTATCAGAAATTGGGTAAACCACTCCAGCATCGAGCCATTTGATGATCTCTTTCTTCACCACCTCTTGCACCTCTGGTGCTCGGTGGTGGGAGTGCAATTTTCTTCTAACTGTATCTTATGAGTACAAATACCTGGTGGGATGCCAATAATATCCGCAATGGTCCAGCCGATTGCTCTCTTGTGTCTCCTCAGTGTGGATAGTAAAGCTTCAACTTGAGATTGCACAAGGTCTGTCGCAATGATTACAGGTAAGGTATCTTTGTCACCTAAAAATGCATACTTCAGATGGCCTGGCAACTCTTTCAACTCTAATATCGGCGCTTTCTCAATAGAAGGCTTTGCAGGAGGTGTCGGTATGTTCTTCAAGTCAAGATCTAATTTCTTTGGGGCGTAACAATATGACCCCATTCCCACCACAATATTTATAATTTCTTCATAATCTTCGATGTCATCATCATCGAAGTTCATCATGACTGCTGCCAACGTCTCTACAGCAAGTCTCTCTTCAACAGAAATAATCACATCAGATTCGACAACAACATCAATAACCGAGACGACATTTATGTCCCTCGGTTGCCTCATTGACTTGCACAAATTAAACTTCACTACTTTATCGTTCAACCTGAAAGTCAACTCGTTGCTCTCCATATCTACTAATACTCTTCCGGTTGCCAAGAAGGGTCGTCCCAAAATAATAGGGACTTCAAAGTCCACTTCGCAGTCCAAAATCACGAAGTCTGCCGGAAAGATGAACTTCCCCACCTTCACAAGTACATCGTACAAAATACCCACCAGCTGTTTAACCGATCTATCAGCCATCAACAATCTCATAGTCGTCGGTTTGGGAGCTCCTAAGCCCAACTGCCGGTAGATGGCTAATGGCATCAAGTTTATGCTAGCCCCCAAGTCACAAAGAGCTTTTGCAAAGTTAAACTCCCCTATGGTGCAAGGAATAGTGAACGCACCCGGGTCTTCTTACTTTTGGACTAGCGACCTTGATGAAATGGCGCTACAATGGTGGAGGTTGTCTTCCGGTTCAAAACTTACCGACCTCTTCTTTGTGATCAAGTCCTTCATGAACTTGGCATAACTGGGCATTTGTTCAAGCGCATCCACCAGAGGGATGTTCACTGATATCTGCTTGAGCATGGTCATGAAATTTAGGAACTTGCTATCTTTCACTTTCTTCTTCAACCGTTGTGGGAAAGGAGGTGGTGGCCGAGGCATCATAGTTGGAAGTTTTTCAACTTCCTTGCTTTTATCCGTGAGCACTTGAGTAGCATCCTCTACCACAACGGGTTTTTCAACAGATACTCTCACACCCTCATCGACCATATTTTCAGCATCTACTAACTCATCTTCCTCAGCAACATTACCTTTCTGAGTCTGAATTACCGGATGTCATTCCGATAATGTCTTACCACTTCTGGTGGTGATTGCCATACAATTTCCGTCGTTTCTCGGGTTTTGAATGGTGTCACTCGGCAATGTCCCAGCTTTCCTTTGATTTAGAGACGCCGAGACTTGACTCATTTGTTGCTCTAGCTGCTTGATTGAGGTGGAATGAGAATCCACCAACTGGCTTATTGATGATAATTCAGATTTCATTTCCTTGACTCCGGAGTCAGTAGATTCCACCTTCAAAAACATCTTAGCCATCATATTCTCCAATTTGGACGTCCCTGTCTCATTGCTAGCTCTTTCCCGATTACCAGGTGGTACATACAACCCACCTCCATCAGTTTTATTCTTTCAGTCCCCTGATCACGGCCTCTGTAGCCAGCTTTTTCATAGTAGTTGTCCTTCTGATAGTTCCGACCTTGGTTTCCCTGACCATTGGCCTGGAAACCACCCAAATAATTTGCCTCCTCATCAGATTCAAACTCTGCTGCTCTACCTTGGGAACCCACAACTTTCACTTTCTCTGTACCTCCTGACAGCAAATGTTTTGTCAGTAGGTCCATTTGCGTTTTCAGATGGGCCATATCTTGGTCCCGCTCTTCCTCTTTCCTGCGCTGTTTCGCTGACATACCGACTGCATAAGTGCTAGCAGCCACCTCTGTATCCCGTGTATGGCAGGCCCTGTTGGTTTTAGTGAGCCGGTCCAAAATAGTTGTGGCATCGATAAAGGTAAGATCCATAAATGCTCCACCTACTGCATTATCCAGTGTCGGTTTCGTAGCCGAATTCAGTGCCCTATAGAATGTTTGCATTAGGAAATTTTTGGTCAACTGATGGTTCGGGCATTGTGTCAGCTTCTTCTTGAACCGCAACCACGTCTCATGTAAAGCCTCATGAGGTTGTTATCTGAAATTGCTAATTTCATCCCTCAACTGTATCATCCTAGAGGGAGGAAAGAACCTTTCTAAGAAAGCTCCTTTCAACTCTCCCCAGGTTGTGATAGAGTCGGGGGTTAGCTCTGTCAACCATAACGCTGCCTTATCAGACAGAGACAATGGAAACAACCTGAGTCTGATCGCGGTCTGACTTACTCCAGGCAATTCAAACGACTTGCAGATACCCACAAAATTCATCAGGTGTCGGTTTGGATCATCACCAGCCATACCACGGAACAATCCCTTTAAGTTCAACACCTGGAGCATTGTGCTAGTAATGTTGAACTTGGCCCCGGGCGCTAGCGGAGGAAGAACAATGGCGCCCATAGAACCAACTCCATCTAATGCAATATCATCCTCTATATCCTCAACATTCAAGTGATGCTGAGCCTGTTGTTCTGCAGCGAGCCTTGCTGCCTCCTGCTGTTGTACATTCATGGTTTGACTTAGCGTTCTTGCGAGCTTGGGGTCGTAGGGTGATATTGGTTCACCCGAGCGTCAGGTACTTGGCATACACAACTCAGTACCCTGTAACAAACAAAAATAATAGATAAAAGTAAAAACAGGAAATACGACTAAGAGTCAAATAAATACACCGGACTTAATAAACAACCGTACTCCCCGGCAATGGTGCCAAAATTTGATACGCCCGATTACAACTCCAATTACGAAGCGTAAGCGGTCGTCGTCAAATATAGAACCCAACAAAGGTTGGGGTCGATCCCACAGGGAATAAGGTGCAAATTAAATCGTTAGTGAATTAGTTGACTAGTAATCAATAGTTTTCGGTAAATTGGGGGAGGGGGGGCGTTTCTGTGATCAATATTTGAACAATGCAAGTAACTAATTGCGAGTTTCAACGAGTATTATTCAATATGAGAATGAACTAGGGAAGTGTTCACCATGGCGTCGTAACAATTTCGACTCAAAGCTTAACCGGGTTCTTTCTATATGCATATTACGGTGTGATTGAATTAATGGTATCATCTAAACGTTTCTCAACCAAATAGACGAATTTCCTTTTCAATTCTCTCGAACTTGAAAAGGTGAACTTTCTTATTTCAATCCTAAACATCGAGTAGATTAATCTAGTTACAACATTAATCATAAGACGACAGTTGGTAGTCTCGAATCCTCGTAGTTAATCAAATTTCTCGGTTTTAATCTCTTTGTTCAAGCAAATCAAACCTAGGTATGTGCTAATGTTTGCAAGCATTAGAAAACGTAAATAACGAATGATTAACCACGTGACAACATATAAATTTAACCCAACGCTACCCAAAATCTACATTGTGACTCTTGCCATGGATCCCACAACCCTAGTTGTTGGGAGTTTAGCCACTCATGCTAGCAAAGCGAAGTAAAAAAATACTCGTATTCATATGAGAAGAAGGAATTCTTACAATAGGAAATTAATACTTTACTTTGAACTTCGTAGAATCCCAGCACCAATGGTGAAAATCCCAAGAACAATGGAAGAAGAGGAAGAAAACTAGTTTGTGTCGTGTTTTCTCCTCCCAAAACTCGTTCAAAACGTCTGACAAATATTATTTAATGAATAATTTAAAATAACCCTAACACTGGGTATTTATAGCAATCTAGGAAATAAAGTCCAAAAATAGAATTTTCGGAGTCCCGCTTCGCATTGACGGGTCGCCTGACGGACCGTCACTCATGAGACTGGCCGTCACTCTAAGTCGTCGCCACTATCCAGTGCATGATCTCCATTAGCTTCAGTTTGACGTCTTGTCTGACGGTCAGTCACGGGTGTGACGGCCCGTCACGCCAAACGTCGCCACTATCCAGTGCATGATCTCCATTAGCCTTAGTTTGACGGCTTGGCTGACGGTCAGTCACGGGTGTGACGGCCCGTCACGCCAACCGTCGCCACTATCCAGTGCCTCCTTTAGCTGCTGCCAGGTTTGGTGGCTCCCCTGACGGTCAGTCACCCGTGTGATGAGCCGTCAGGCCTTCCGTCAAGCCTAACCAGTGTTACTTAGCTTTGAGTAGTTTTTACTTCCTTTCTATCTTTGTCTCCATTTCCTGCAAATACAACATAAAAACATCAAAAACCATAAGAGTTGCCTGAAAACTTGCGAGTATTCTTAGTTAAAGGCGTCAAATGTGCCGTAGAATACCGGCAAATCAACACCCTCAACTTAAAATGTTCGCTTGTCCTCAAGCAACATGACAACAGAAAAAAAACTGACTCCTCAACTACGACGCTATAAAACATGTTTCCAGCAACCATGGCTAATCAATGGTTCAAGCAATTCAAACCAAGCTCCCCCAGTACTACAAAGGTGTTCTGAAAAGCTAACTCGTCAGGATCCAAGGGTGTCATGCCGATGTGACTGAACAATCTACAAATACATGAATTGCTATCCCAATCGATCAGAAAGTAATATTGAAATCCTGATGCCCTCACTACAAGGAAGTCCTGCACACAGAGTTTCGGAACTAAGTAAGACGCTCACGCTCAAAAATGATTTCAAACAATGCACGAGCGATGCCATAGGCTTGCCCTTACTATTCTATTTTCAATTTTCAGAAAAATGCTCAGGATCACTACATGACTTGTTACGGCTTGCAATGAGGCTTCGGGCGTAGGTAGGGTACATTTAGGGATTAGTGACTAAGCCCTCTTTGGAATCGCTGACACACTACTTCCACTAAACTCTCCTCATCCAACTTTATTCGCCTTTTATTTCCTTCTCTGGCCTTTTTATTTTGATAGTTCCTTTTTCATTTCTTCTTTTCTTTTCTTTTCTTTTTCTTTTCTTTTTCTTTTCTTTTTCTAGGCACGCACCCGCACTTTTCCATTCCATCCACGACCAATCTTTTCCCTCCTATTTTTCTTCTTATTACTTTCCTGCTATAGTAGCTACCCTCAACTTAGGTTGATTGCCTGAGTTGAGGTGCACGATGTCCAAAGGGGGAATGGACCCAAAATAGGGATTCTAAGATTAAAAAAGGACGGTGATAGGGTATAGAAAGAACGGGGTCAATCAAGGCTCAAACAGGGATCAAAGGGATTATTCACATCTGGGTAGTCTTTTGGGATAAGTGGACTATGCGCAAAAAGGGCCTATGGTCCTTTCCTAAGCAACTAACTTCCAATTTCAACAAAATAGACCGGGCAAGTTCTAGATGCATGCACAGAGTAAGAATTTCAACAAAAAGCTCACACACACTTCGCATCAGGAAACCATACCAGTACCAATCATTGAAACAACAGTTCAGCCTAAACAAGATCGTTCTTCGCACATGCCTACAAAGACACTCAAGGATCCATAACAGTTAATTTTCCACACACAAGTACAGAAAACAAGAGTTTCGGAGGGGGATCCTTTCTATTTTAACCATTCACAGCCATGCTTTCTACAACATCACCCAACAATAAACGTAAAAACAACCTAGACATGCCGGTTCTACTAGATAGCACACCGAAGGAAAAGAAACACGGCAACAAAAACCTCCGGTGGTAATACCCTTACCCCTAACAAAAGAATTTAGCATTGTCATCAATGCTCAAGGAAACAGATATACAGAACAAAGGCATAGGGGTACCTGGGAAACCTAGGTTTCCGTACGCAGCTCATCAACATCTGGAGTCTCTCCAGACTCCGGTACTGCACTGGATGATGCCCCACCTGCTTGGGCATGCACTCTTTCCTGTCGCAACTGCTCATCTACTACCGACTGCTTCTTTGCAACCTCTAACTCGTCCTCCTCAGATGATTTCTTTCTGTGCTTTCTCTTCTTTGACTTCATTACCCCACTTTCACCTGCTTGGGGTTCATTAATTTTCAGTGGCCGACCCATCAAATCCACTATCGTGGTTTCTTCTTCCAAGTCCACGAACTCTGAAGTCTCATCATAAAGCACTTTTTCTTGCTTGAGGACGGTGATATCATCTTTTACCTTCTTCAGTTCCACATCAAAACTTGTCAGGTCCGGGATGCTCATTTCATTTAGCCTTGCCTCCATCCGGGTTTCCATCGCATCGACCCTTGCATGCAGCCCATTAAATGGCTTCAGAGCCTTCCGTATTGCTTCATCAATGGTGGATTTGAACAAGTCCGTCCAAGAAGCAATTTGTTTATCCATCTGTTTTTGCTTCTGCACCATTTTAGCAAAATTTCGGGGATTCATGTGATATTCCGGTGGTAGAGGAGGCCTTGATGCAGTGCCAGAGCTTTCGGCAGTAGCTCTCGTTGTTTGTGAAGTCTTCAAATCAAACACCGCAAGTGGCATCTCTGTGCCTGATTGAACAATGCAAGTAACTAATTGCGAGTTTCAAAGAGTATTAATCAATATGAGAATGAACTAGGGAAAGTGTTCACCATGGCGTTATATCAATTTCGACTCAAAGCTTAACCAGGTTCTTTCTATATGCATATCACGATGTGATTGAATTAATGGTATCATCTAAACGTTTCTCAACCAAATAGACGAATTTCCTTTTCAATTCTCTCGAACTTGAAAAGGTTAACTTTATTATTTCAATCCTAAACATCGAGTAGATTAATCTAGTTACATCATTAATCATAAGACGAGAGTTGGTAGTCTCGAATCCTCGTAGTTAATCAAATTTCCCGGTTTTAATCTCTTTGTTCAAGCAAATCAAGCCTAGGTATGTTCTAATGTTTGTAACCATTAGAAAACGTAAATAACGAATGATTAACCACGTGACAACATATAAATTTAACCCAACGCTACCCAGAATCTACATTGTGACTCTTGCCATGGATCCCACAACCCTATTTGTGGGGAGTTTAGCCACTCATGCTAGCAAAGCAAAGTAAAGAAATACTCGTATTCATATGAGAAGAAGGAATTCTTACAATAGGAAATTAATACTTTACTTTGAACTTCGTAGAATCCCAGCACCAATGGTGAAAATCCCAAGAACAATGGAAGAAGAGGAAGAAAACGAGTTTGTGTCGTGTTTTCTCCTCCCAAAACTCGTTCAAAACGTCTGACAAATATTTTTTAATGAATAATTTAAAATAACCCTAACACTGGGTATTTATAGCAATCTAGGAAATAAAGTCCAAAAATAAAATTTTCAGAGTCCCGCTTCGCGTTGACGGGTCGCCTGAAGGACCGACACTCATGAGACTGGCCGTCACTCCAAGGTGTCGCCACTATCCAGTGCATGATCTCCATTAGATTTAGTTTGACGGCTTGGCTGACGCTCAGTCACGAGTGTGATGGCCCATCACGCCAAACGTCGCCACTATCCAGTGCTTCCTTTAGCTGCTGCCAGGTTTGGTGGCTCCCCTGACGGTCATTCACCCGTGTGACGAGCCATCAGGCCTTCCGTCAAGCCTAACCAGTGATACTTAGCTTTGAGTATTTTTTACTTCCTTTCTATCTTTGTCTCCATTTCCTGCAAATACAACATAAAAACATCAAAAACCACAAAAGTTGCCTGAAAACTTGCGAGTATTCTTAGTTAAAGGCGTCAAATGTGCCGTAGAATAGCGGCACATCAAAAGTCTCAAATGCTAATGTGCACTTCTAATATTAGGTAACTTTTTTTTCCTCCTAGGAATTTGATTTCTAAAGAAATGGTTTCAAAAGATAAATATATGTATGAGAGATTGTGAATGTTTATGATTCTACATGTTTGCATTTTTGAAAGGAGATTCGAAATGCTTTTTATCCTGTTCTCTGAACTCCTGTTGACCTTCTTCCATCTCAAGTTTGAGGCGCAAGTTCCCTGCTGCCATCTCAAGTTTGAGGCACAAGTTCCTAATGTATCTGAATTAATTCATTGCTTGAATTTGTTTTCATTAGAACTGCCATAAATTAAAGATATGTCAAATGTACCAAAATGCCCTTTAATCGTGTAGTATTAAACATGTCATGTGGAAAGTTAAAATTAAAGAGGTTCTAAAAAGAAAAAAGATGTTTTTTTAAACGGACTAAAAAGAAAAGTAGGTCAAATAAATTAAAATAGAGGGAGTAATATTGTAAGGACTGGGCTCGTCGTTATGGATAAACTTTTCGTGCCAATTTTTGAGTTAGAAGACTTCCGGGTTTGGGAGTTGAAAATTCTGGGCTAGGCTAGTTTTGGTCGATTTTGGAGCGAGGCATGGTTTAGGGAAATCCGGGTGAGGATTGGGTAAAGTGTCTTGATTTGAGCTAGTTTTCCATTTAGCTAAGACATAAAGGAGTCTGTGGGACTTTTCGAAATCAAATTTGGGTAAGTAGAACTCCTGGAATCGAGGCTGACGCGAAGGGGTTATTCCGAAATGTCAGGAAATTAAGTGTGTAGTAAAATGGACCCTTTTGAGAGGATTTACAGCTTTCTGTCCCGTGTCAACGGCCATAGCGGTTGACACACCGCCATAGCGGTTGACACACCGCCATAGCGGTTGACACACCACCATAGCGACCTCTACTATAGTGGAGAAATTACCGCTATAGCGAAAGTCAACGTCGATCAGCCTCCTCCATAGCAGTGGACTCCACTATGGTGGTACCGCTATAGCGGAGCATGGATCGCTATAGGGGAGCAACGGGATCAGAAAATCTAAAAATGAGTTTTATATTTTCATTCTCCCCCATTCAGTCCCAAAACAAACAAGGGTTAATCCAAGAACCCTCTTTGGCTGCTCCAAGGCTTGGGAGTCATGGGGAGGGGAGATTCTGGCTAAAAGGATGTGAAACCATAGATTTTGGGCCTGTCATCCATCAAAGAACACCTTCACAGAGCCAGAAATTGCATCGTGCAGCTGCTTGGTGTCCAGGTAGGCTAGTTTTTTCGTTGAGTAGACTTTTGACCTGTTTTCATTTCATATTGTTATGTAGATTGACGGGAGAATTCATGTTATAGGCCCTCGGGCACGGAGTCTGGAGGATTATTATTTTGGTCTGGCTATTGATTGAATAGGAAATAATAGGGTCGGGGCAATATATTCATTCGGGTGTATTTTATAACTGTTAGATTGTGTGTGATGCTAGACTCCGGGAAACTAAATGGTTGGGTAGGTTCGGGGAACCGGTAATGTTCATGGGATAAGGGAATTTCTAAGTTGTAGCGGGTTCCCGAGAATATTTTAAATAAGGTAAATAAGATGAACAGGCAGGGTCCGGAGTCCGTACTGTCAGGGGTGAAATCCCAAGAACGCGCTTACTTTTTAAGAAAAGAGTCCAGATTTGATGAAAACAACTATATGTGTTTAAAATGATGAGCCAGAGATTAGCCTTGGGGTGGGTCTAATTATACGTTATTGGTTATATTTGTTGATGGTCCCATGAGTGGACTGGCTTTAATTGTAGAAACTGTGATTACTGCATCTTGACCTGTGAGCGGCCGGATAGTTGAACTTAAGTGTGGGATTGGTCTTAGTGTATATCGGGATGACATATTGAACACTTAGGTGATGGTTATGGGTCCCTAGTATGTAATAGGAGTACATGTATTATCGCTTGGTATTGTATGAGTTGCATGTTTATGAAATGAATTGTGAATGTCTAGTTGTCCGGTAATCAGTCTTGTGAAATGAACTTCTTTTGTTTGCTTGCTGGTTTTACAAGTATGTTTGTTCATTGGTTGTGACTGATTGGACCTGTTATGACATTGGTTGGGTCGGGTACCATGCCTGGTACAGGTTACTTATTGGTTGGCTCGGGTACCACGCCTGGTACATGTTACTATTTGGTTGGCTTGGGTACCACACCTGGTACAAGATTGTTTATTCTTTTGGTTGTATTTCTTTTGATGGTTCCATGAGTGGACCAAGTTGAGTGTTAAATCTGTGATTGATTACATTGGTCCTTGAGAGGCTGAGTTGTTACACTTAAATGTGGGGGATGGTCTTGGAGTAGACCGGGCATCGCATGTAAACACTTAGGTGTTGGTCTAGGGATCGTTGATTGGTCCGAATAATGAAAAAGGGTAAATGTCATATTTATTATTATTGTTGAATGATTGTTGAACCTATCCCCTATGGTTGGCAATTCAAAAGGTAGACTGAGAGTCTGGAGTTATACTACTAGTTGTTATTATATGTTGTACTGCTTTACTCAGTGCGGGTGTACCATTTGTTCTTTATATATTGGGTTCCTGGGAGGGCCGACATTTATTATTATTTTGCGTATAGTTGGTCCTTGAAGGACCGGGTTAGTGTGCTTAAGTGACAAGGTGGTTGTTCTGTGAACCAGGGTCACATGTTATTGTCTTAGGGATCCTTGTTGGGTCCGGATTACGTAAAAAGGATATATGTTTGTTGTCACTGGAATTGTCAATGTTGGTTAGACTTGTTGTGTACGTTTGATAAGATAAGGGAGAGACTTGTGGTCTGGTTTTAGCATTGGCTGTTGTCACTTGTCGAGTATGGCCCTGGGGATCATTGGAACAATTTTGTACTAGTAGGTGGCGGTACGACTAATGTGCCAGGATTTGACGGCACTTTCGACACCTAAAACTAAGGATTTTCGGGTTCTTAAGTACATTTTGTTGGATTAAATGTCGTTTGTTACATGTATAGGGAAAAGTATTTAAAGGATGAAAATGCCAAAGTATTGCAGTTTTTTGGACAAAAAGGCATGCCACCACGGGCGTCACACCCACGACGGCCCGTGGGATAAGTCGTCTGAACATGGTAGCAGGAAAGGTTAAGGCAATGGAGCCTGACGGGCTGCCATGACGCCCGTTAAAGACACGATGGGACGTTGCAGGGCCCGTCAATATGATCCAGGGAATATGCAAAGAGCAAAGATTTGGGCGACATGCATCTACGACGCCCGTTACAATCACGATGCCCCGTCAATGCTACCCGTGGAAACAAGGCAGGAAGGCATGAATGAGCTAAGGGTAGCCGATGTGAGGGCCACGATGGGCATCACAACCATAATGTACCCTAACCTCAGCCCATAGAAACAAGGCAGGGTCCTGGTTCCAAGACATAAAGATGCTCGACGGGCACCCACGATGCCCGTCGCATCCACGAAGGCCCGTGGGGCATCTCGTCTGCAGTGCCACGTCCAGTTTCTCCTAGATTTGTTAGGATTTGGTTTCTTTGTCTATAAATACTTTTCCTTAGGTTTTATTTTTGAATGTTACTGATTTTTTTGTACAAGCATGACATTGTTACGTTTGTTTTGACTTTATTACACAAGTTCTTGAGATTAAAGATTGTTCTTGATTAATTAAAGTGTTCTTGAGACTTTCTTCAAGATTTTGGATTTCTTTACGTTTCATTGTAAGTATCCACTGATGATTGTTCCAACAACCATTAAATGTTTACTTATGAACATGAGTATCTAAATCCACAACTAGGGTTGTGAGAACCATGAAGGATTAACTAAGTAGGCAAAGTACTTGGTAATTCTAGGGTGGTGTTTATGCATGTATTGTTCTTCCCTTCGTTTTGATTGCTTTTTAATGCTGGCCAACGTTATAACTAGCCTTATCCTTACTTGCTGGACCAAGGAGGTAAAGGATGGGAAAAGGGTTGTTTATCAATAGAGATTTGAGGCTACCAACCCTCATCTAATAGTTTGACCTTGTCCGGAAATAGCTAATCTGGGATCCAGGGTAAGGGTTAGTAAATCATACACCCATGGTCCGACCAAGGCATGTGGTGAAATTCATCTATCTTCCAGACCAAGGATTTAGGTGAACCTAACTTACTGATTTTGCATGCTAAGCACCAAGCTAGTTTACTAAGTACAACGCCTTACTAAGTTATGATCTCATGGGGAACACTACCCTAGTCATCTCTCCCATGGATTACAACTCTTAAAACTATTACGTGTTACTTGTTCACATTCTAGTTATAATTAGTACTTGTTACATTAAAAAAAACCTCCGTAGGGAAATAAATGGCTAACAGCGCAAGTAAACACATATCAACCATAGTTCTACCATATTCCCTGTGGGATCGACCCCAACCTTCGTTGGGTTCTATATTTGGTCAGCGACTGCTTACGCTTCTAAAAGGAGGTGTAATTAGGGTGTACCAAATTTTGGTGCTGTTGTCGGGGAATACGATTTAGGATTCAGAGAGATTGTGTTTATTTCACTATTAGTCCTTATTTCCTGATTTTACTTTTTCTGTTGTTTTTGTTTTGTTCTACAGGTTGCACACTTGTGCATGCCCAGTACAAGGAGTCAAGGCAATCCCTTGATCCCATACGATCCTGAGCTCTCTCAAACCTTAAGAAACATGGCTAAAGAGGGAGAGCATGAGACACCGGAACAGATCACAGCTCGGTTATTGGCCGAAGCTGAACAGAGAAAAAAGGAAGGAGAAGACACCCTTGCTGCTGAAGATGCTCGAATTGCAGTTGACCTAGCAGCCCAAAATGTGACAGTGGAGTAAGAAAGAAAAGCTGCGAGAGACGAAGTAACAACTAGATGAAATTTGTCACAAAATCGGGGCCGACAACCATGGCAGCCTAGGCATACCTCTCAATACTATGATGATGAGGAGAAGGATGTCGAGGAACTGAGCATTACTGGACCGATAGTATTTCCACCACTGACTGATGGAACAAAGTTTGACATCACTAGCACCATGATGCAGTTACTAAACCTGAGGGGGCTATATGCTGGAAAACCTACGGAAGATGAAAATCTACATGTGAAAAACTTTACTCAAATTTGCAAAGCGTATAATCTACCAGGAGTGGGGAAAAATGATATTAGACTGAGACTATTCCCTTTCTCATTGACTGATGAGCGCAACTGTGTGGCTCTCAGAATTTCCCAATAATTCCATATACACATGGCACGAGTTGAAGAATCAGTTTTTAGAGCGGTTCATTCCTCTATCTCGGATGTTGCAGCTGAAGCAAGAAGTTTATAATTTTAAGCAACTACCTGCGGAGGCATTATATAAGACATGGTTGAGGTTCAATAAGAAGTTGAAACAAGTTCCGAGACACGGAATCCCTTTAAAACATCTCATGGAGATCTTCTACAAAGCATTGAATGCCAACACAAAGTTGTAGCTGACACTGTAACTGGAGGAGCATTCATGGAGAATTCTTGTTTTGAAGCTTTTGAGATGCTTGACAGGGTTGCCAAGACCAATAGATCATGAGACACTAGAGAGTCTGAGACCCAGCAGGTACATATGTTTTTGGAAAGTCCATTGAATTTCATGAGTTTCAAGACCTCAAACAGGAAGTTGCTGAAATGAAGACAAACATTGATCTGATTGCAAAGAAAATCCTGGATGAGGGAGTAGAAAAGGTGAAAGCCATCGGTTCATATGGGAAAGCACCAAGGCCAGATGAGTACTTATCCGATGGAGAGGTTAGTTCTTTGAATGATCAAGGGGTGGGTTTCTGGGCCTCTGGCCAAGAAAATCAAGGTCAGAATAGAGATAGAGATGACAACTACAATCGGTCCGGTTAAATAGACAGAAGCAGAGCTAGAGACAGGGATGGTGATTGGCATAAAAAGGATAGCTACAAGAATGATAGAGGTGGTCTATATGTCCCTCCTAGAAATCACGAAAATATACCTGAACAACCAACCATGAGGGAGTTGCTTAACAAGGTATTTCAAAAGGTTGATTCTACGAATGCAAGCATGAAAGGGATACGAGCTGACCTTTCAGGTATTAGTCAGAGAGTGGAGTCCCATTTTGTGTCCATAAAGCAGCTTGAGACCCAGATGCACCAGATATCAACTAGCATAAATCTGCGTCAAAAAGGCACTCTCCTAAGTGACACCATTCAGAATCCGAAGAATGATCGACAGGTTATAGCTGTGACTACCCAAATCGGAAAACAGACTATTGACCCTCCTATGCCTATAGTGGTTGATGAGTCGGACGAGTCTGAGATGGATGATGTCAAAATTGTGGTTAAGTCTGAGGAAAAAAATAGCGGTGAAGGGCCAAGTAAGAGGAAGTCTCCTGAGTTGAAAGCAAAGAACAAAGAGGTTGCACTAGTCTTGAAGCCCATGCCATTGCCTCATCCTCTTTACCCATAGAGATTGAAGAAAAAGGTTGAGGACGGCAAATTTCACAAGTTCATCTTCATGCTAAAATAACTTTCAGTCAATATTCCTTTAGTTGAAGCATTGGAGAAGATTCCTGGATATGCTAAATTCATAAAGGATCAGGTGACTAGGAAGAGGATGGTAAGCTTTCAACCAGCTGATATTTTGTACCAATATAGTTCAATAGCCTCCCGTTCTTTGGTGCAAAAGAAGGAAGATCCGGGAGCTTTCACTCTCTCAAATGGTCTTAACATTTTCCATGGCTTGATGCACAAGGTCTGGTCCCAATAATCTAGCTTCGCCCACCTCATACCATCCAATAAGAGACCTACATCTCCTACCATAAAGAGCCTCGAACAGTGCCATTTGGATGCTTGAGTGATAACTATTGTTGTAGGAAAATTCAATGAGAGGCAGGTGGTCCACCAACTACCTTTGAAATCAATGACGCACGCTCTCACATGTCTTCCAAGGTCTAAATAGTACGCTCCGCTTGCCCATCCGTATGAGGATTGAAAGCTTTACTAAGGTTCACCTGCGTACCTAAACCTTTCTGAAAGGCTCTCCAAAACTGAGAAGTGAATTGCGTACCTTGGTCGGATATAATAGACACCAGGGCATGCAATCTAACAATCTCCTGAATGTACAACCTCGCATAGTCCTCCCCTGAATAAGTCATTCTCACAGGCAGAAAATGGGCAAATTTGGTCATTCTATCCACAATGACCCAAATCGAGTCATATTGATTATGCAAACGTGGGAGACTGGTGATAAAATTCATGTTTATCATCTCCTATTTCCACATCGGAATGGCTATGTCTTGGGACGTACCACCAGGTCTTAGGTGTTCAAACTTAACTTGCTGACAAGTGGTACACTTAGCAACAAAATAAGCCACCTTTCTCTTCATATTATTCCACTAGTACTTTTCTTTCAAATCGTGGTGCATTTTTGTAGAGCCAGGGTGAATAGTGTACCTGGATGTATGAGACTTGGCCAAGATCCTTTCGTGCAAGCCATCCACGTTCGGTACACATACTCTTCCTTGATACCGCAAGATGCCATATCCTCCTATTTCGAATGCCATAATCTTTTGTTGCCTCACATCTTCCTTAATTTGCATAAGTATGGGATCATTAGCTTGCATTTGCTTCACCTCAGCACCAAAGGATGACTTAGCCATCTCATGCACCAAAATCCTACCATTCTCGGAGTCAACCAGCCAAACTGCTAAGTTGGCAAGCCGATGAATGTCTTTCACTAATCCTATATTTTCCTCTTCTACATGAGAAAGTCTCCCCATGGACAACCTGCTAAGAGCATCAGCAACTACGTTAGCCTTACCTGGGTGATAATGCAAACTCATGTTGTAGTCCTTCAACAACTCAAGCCACCTCCTTTGTCTGAGATTCAACTCTTTCTGGGTAAAGACATATTGTAGGCTCTTGTGATCAGTGAAGATGTCTACGTGTACCCCGTACATATAATGACGCCAAATCTTGAGTGCAAAAACCACCGCCACCAACTCAAGGTCATTGGTCGGCTAGTTCTTTTCGTGCACCTTCAGTTGCCTGGAAGCATACGCCACAACCTTGCCATGTTGCATAATCACACACCCAAGTCCCACCCAGATGCATCATAATACACCACGAATCCCTCAGCGCCCTCAGGTAGAGTCAAGACCAGAGCAAAAGTCAAAAGATTCTTTAGCTTCTCAATGCTACTTTCACAAACATCGGACCATATGAACTTAGCCTTTTTCTGTGTCAGCTTTGTCAATGGGGCAGCTATAGAAGAAATATTCTCCACAAATCTCCTATAGTATCCCGCCAAACCCAAGAAACTCCTAATGTCTGTCAGTGTCGTGGGTCTGGGCCATTTCTTTACCGTTTCAATCTTCTGAAGATCCACTTTAATTCCCTCACTAGACACAATGTGGCTAAGAAAATCCATCGAGTCTAGCCAAAACTCGCACTTGGAAAATTTGGCATATAATTCCCGCTCCTTAAGAGTCCAAAGTACGATACGGAGGTGATTGTCATGCTCCTCCTCACTCCGAGAGTAAACCAAGATGTCATCAATGAATATAATAACAAATATATCCAGAAACTCCTTAAACACCCTGTTTATAAGATCTATGAATGCTGCAGTTGTGTTAATCAAACCAAAGGACATGACTAAGAATTCAAAGTGACCATACTAAGTATGGAAAGCGGTCTTAGGAATATCAGCCTCCCTAACCTTTAACTGGTGATAACCCGAACAGAGATCTATTTTGGAAAAACACTTAGCTCCTTGAAGCTGGTCGAAGAGATCATCAATTCTGGGGAGAAGGTACTTATTTTTCACTGTTACTTTGTTCAATTGGCGATAATCAGTGCACATACAATGAGACCCATATTTCTTACCCACGAAGAGTACGGGAGCACCCCAAGGGGAAACACTAGGGTGGATGAAACCTTTATAAAGGAGGTCTTTTAACTGATCCTTTAACTCTTTCAACTCGGCAGGGGCCATTCTATATGGAGGAATAGAAATGGGTCTAGTGTCAGGCAAGAGATCTATACCATAGTCTATTTCTCTATCGGGAGGAATCCCAGGAAGGTCTTCAGGAAACACCTCGGGAAACTCATTAATGACGGGAACGAATTGGAGTAGGGGGCTTTCAACATCAGAATCCTCAACTTGTACCAAGTGGTACAAACAAACCTTGGATATCATATTTCGGGCCCTAAGGTAGGAGATAAACTTTCCCTTAGGCGCTACGGGACTACCCTCCCATTCAAGGACTGGTTCATTCGGGAAGCAGAATTTGAACTTTCTAGTCCTATAGTCCATATTAGCATAGCAGGAGTGAAGCCAATCCATCTCCAAAATTGCATCAAACTCTATCATGTAAGTCTCTACTAAGCCTATCACCGTATCTCTAAGTAAAATAGTTACAACACAATTTTTATAGACCCTCTTAGCAATAATGAAATCACCAACAGGAGTGGAGACTAAGAAGGGTTCAAGAATACTTTCGAGAGCAATACCAAAATTTACAGCCACATAAAAAGTCACATAAGATAAGGTGGAACCAGGATCAAGTAACACCTAAACATCACGAGAGAAGATTTGTAACTTGCTGAATATACAATACCAGTCTGGACATATCCATATCCTTGTTCAGCATAGCCGTTTTGCATGACAATACCAAGTCATCAAAGATACCATTTGTAAACTTCCTCATCAAAGATACCATTTCTGGAGCATAGCGAGATAGTTGGTTAAACTTCAGAGCATATTCCTTGACTGTCATATTACCTTGCTTCAGATTCACAAACTCCTCTACTTTGGCTTCCCTTAACTCCTGCAGAAAGTAATAGTCATGGAAAGCTTCATAAAAGTCTTCCCAAACAGCAGGCTCGGCTTCTTCACCCCTCATTTCTTCCCACTCATCATACCATTGATAGGCCATCCCTTTAAGCTGGTAGGCTGCCAACTCTACTCCCTCAGTGTCACTAGTATGCATGACCCTGAATATCTTCTCCATCTAGTCCATAAAGTCCTGAGGATCCTCTTCAGCACTGGACCCCGTGAAGATTGGTGGATTTAGTCGCATGAACTGACCCACCCTTGTAGCATCTGAAAACCCAGTGTTAGAACTAACACTTCCTGACCGGCAAGACTAAGAGGATGTAAGGTGTGCAAGCATCTACAAAGTCTGCCTAAACTCGGCATTAGTAACCTCACCCTGCGGAGGCTGGACCCGAGTAACACCGGTTATGGGAGCTCGAGTAGGGGCTACAACAGGAGTAGTAGCAGGGGCAGTAGTAGAAGGGACTGGTGGGACCCCAGTAGGAGCGACAGGGTCAGCAGTGTGGAAGCAATAACATGTCTGCATTCCATGGGTAGGACAAACTTCTTCAGTAGTTGTCTCTGCTGGGATTGAGGTTTTGATCGTAGCTCCTGGTCTGGTAGTCCTTCTTGGAGGCATGATCTGAAATGCGGGAAATTACTCTTCCTAGGACTAGGCTCATTTAGCACGAAATAGAATGTGAAGAAAAGGGAAACATTCCTAAATGCTTTTAGCCTCCTATTTATAAGTGTGGCGCGCTTCACACCCATAAAATAGACTCTACTCGACATGGTTTTGTAGAAACCCTAGGACCATGAACCATGCTTTGATACCAAGTTTGTCATGACCCGAGATAAGACCCCGGACATAATGGTAATCCAGACCCAAGAGGACTGAGTAACCCCTTAGCATACATCATTTGTGCAAGTATAAATAACTGCAGAAGCAAGCCCAATATGTACGAAATCCGTTTGAATAAGATAATCAACCAAAGTATTACTAATACCAGTCTACAAAACCTCTAACATAAAGAATAACTCCTAATTTGGGACATGACCCCGACGATACCATAAAACTAAGAGAATTTGTCCAACATCTAAAGAGTAAAAAATGTGTGCCTTCCGAAAGAGAGGAGGGCTCACCACTTGCTAGATGATATCCCGAGAATCCTAATGTTGTATGGAACCACGAGGAAAGACCTCTGAACCTGCATCATAAAAAGATGTAGCATCCGAGGATGGTCAGTACGGCGAGTACTAGCATGCAACCCAGGAGAAGGGACACAATTTATAAGGCAAGTCAAAATACCACATAGATCATAAATATAGAAGACAGGAAATTTCAAATCACAAATATGAAAATTACATGAATATATTACTTCTGAACCTGCATCATAAAAAGATGTAGCATCCGAGGATGGTCAGTACGGCGAGTACTAGCATGCAACCCAGGAGAAGGGACACAATTTATAAGGCAAGTCAAAATACCACATAGATCATAAATATAGAAGACAGGAAATTTCAAATCACAAATATGACAGTTACATGAATATATTACTTCTGGACTAGATGGTATCACCGACATTTAGTTTTCCACGGGCTATGTGGGTCCGACCATCGCTCGATCGGCTGATCCTCCAATCCAAGTTTGTCACATGGATTGGAGCATCATATTATAATCACCTCATGACTGCATACAGCTGAACAAATCAAGCCTACAGTAGGGAGCCCCGTTCGACTGAGAGGGAAGAGCCCCATTCGACTCATACCCATATTGGCAAAACACAGTTTCAGGTGAAGCCCCGTTCGACTCACACCATCTTGACTAACCATCTAATCCTCTTAAGTCCATATTTTAACATTTCAAACGTTTCACAAAACATTTATTTGGGACTCTTAACATTCTTAAGGCATTCATAACTTTGGTATCATCATACCAAGACTTGCAAGCCATATATACCATGCCATAAACATTTCATAAATTCGTATATCATTAGTCCCATCATTTAAAGGATTTAAACACATTTACTGAATCCCTCAAAGGTTAAGATTTCAAAATTCATAAACCACACTTTTAAAACCGAGGGATGTAGAAATCCTTTTCCTTTTTCATCAAAAGCCAATATTTAAACAGTAAAATAATTCACAAAAGCATCATGACTTTAGACTTATCCCAAAAGCTTTTCATAATAATAGGTTACGTATTTCAAGAAATAATCCTCCATTCTTAAGCGTAATCAATAACAAAGGAAGAATTTCATCAAAAGAGTTTGTAAGTTCAAGTAAGTTCTTCAAAAAAAATTATTCAACAAAATCCATATACAAACTTGTACAAAATGACTTTGATAGCTAGAAGATCATTTACTAATAGGCTTAGTTTCAAAGAGGATTATTCAACATACCTTTTTGACAATGAAAGCTTACCAACGCTTGAGTTTTGCCTTAAACTTTGAACCCTAGACACCCTTTTGCTTCAAGACTTTTGAGAGGGAAGTAACGCTCTTTATTTTTTATTTAATCATGCCTTAGGAGGCTTAGGACATTTAGAATAGGTGGGGAATGGGTTTGGGTAATGAAAATATCAGAATACCCTTTTAAAACGCAGGAAACAAGTAAAAATAAAGGCCACCGGGGCAGCCTCCGTGTCATGGAACTTTTCGTGGAGACCAGCCTCCGTGGCACAGCCCTTTCACGGACCTTCACTGGTTTGAGGCCTCATTTCATGTTTTCGTGGCCCTGTGCTTCGTGGAACGGGGCTAACGTAGTAATACACTATTTTTGAACCCCGAAATATATTTTTCTTACGTTTTAAATTCCCAATAACTCTCCGGATCAATCTAAAAACATCCCCAATGTTTCTATACTCCAATAGACTCATTTTTCCAAGTTTTTCAAGCATGATGAGAAACGCTAGAATTTATGGGGCATTATACTGGTCCATCGATACTATCAATATAGGATCAAAGCAGTTGTCGTAACATCTATTCGTAACTAAATCCATCAATGATCACGAATATCAACAATACCAATGACATAAATCAAATATAAAAATTATATGTAAAATGACCTAAGTCATGTCTATTTTTAACTAGTCCTACTTTATGACTTGAATAGTCCAAAATCACTTTCTTATACCTTATGTTAAACCACAATAGAAAGTCAATATCTTTATTTTTTAGAGTTATCAATGAACACATGAAATTTATAAATTTCATAAATTTCAGTCTGTATAGAAAATATACTTTAACATGTCAAAAGCATAAATAAAATAATAAACTCCTACTAAAATAGCTCATCATCAAATCTGACAACACTCATATGAGTCACATGTCCATGAAACACTTTAGGTGGCAAATCTTTTGTGAGCGGATCCACAATCATTGAGTTTATACTAATATGCTCAATCATAATAAGATGACTCTGAACTCTTTCCTTCACAATAAAAAACTTAATGTCTATGTGTTTTGACTTAAATAAACTTTGATTATTTTTCAAAATAACTCAACAGACTTATTATCACAATAAATTTTTAATGGTCTTTTTCTTTCACTGACAATCTGCATTTCAGTGATAAATTTTTTTAGCCATATTACCTGATTTAATGCTTCATAACAGTCTACAAACTCAGCTTTCATGGTAAAAAAAGCTGTTAATATTTGTTTTACACTTTTCCAAGAAACAACTCCTCTAGCCAACATGAAAACATAATCTGATGTGGATCTCTTACTATCAAAACATTCAGCAAAATCTAAATCAAAATATCGTAAGATTCTAAGTGATCCGACTTCTGATAAGTGAGCATGTAATCTTTAGTTCTTTGAAGATACCTCATAACCCGCTTTGCTGCATTTCAATGATTCATTCCCAGGTTACTTGAATATCGGCCCAACATTCCTATAATGTACGTTATATCTAGATGCGTACAAACTTGTGCGTACATAAGACTTTCCATATGAGATTTTGTCTATCTCTTTCTTCTCAATATCCAAATTTGAACATTGTGCAATTAAACTTATCACTCTTTGCCACGGGTGTATCTCCAGGTACATAATTTTACACACCAAATCTATTAAGCACTTTATCATATAAGTCTTTTGTGATTGTCCAAGAATGTTTCTAGTACGAACTCTATGGATCTCTACCCAGAAAAAAGGACGTCTCACTAAGATCTTTCATTTCAAATTTACTAGATAGAAATCTCTTGGTTTCATGCAACAAACCTAAATCACTGCTTGCCAGTAGAATGTCATCTACATATAGAACAAGGATAATAAATTTGCTCCCGCTAAACTTAAGATATATGTACTGATCAATGGTGTTTTCCTTAAATTCAAAGGAGGTTATCATCTGATCAAACTTCCGGTATCATTGAGGGATGCCTGTTTTAAATCATATATGAACTTCTTAAGTCTATATAAAAGGTGCTTTGAATCTTGTGATCCAAAGGTTTCTGGTTGCATCATGTATATCATTTTTTCAATGTCTCCATTGAGAAATGCAGTCTTTAAATTCATTTGATGTAGCTCTAAGTCATAATAAGTTATAAGTGTCATAATGATTCTAAAAGAGTGTTTATGAAAATGGAAAAAAGGTCTCTTTAAAATCTATGCCTTCCTTTTGAGTGAATTCCTTCGAAACTAGGCGTTCTTTATATCTTTCGATGTTATCTTTCGAATCATATTTGGTTTTGAAAATCCATTTACAACCAATTATTTTTGACCCTTGTGGCAACTCATCAAGATCCCAAACATCATTGTCTTTCATAGACTTAATCTCATCTTTCATGACTTTGATCTATTTAGCAGAGTTTTAACATGATTTTTCTTGACTAATAATTATATGATCATCTTCTAATCCTATGTCAAAATCATGTTCTTGAAGATAAACAACATAGTCATCCGAAATGGAATTTCTCCTTTCTCTGCTAGATCTTCTTCTAGGCACTTTAACTTGAGATTGTTGGTAATTATCAACTTGAACAAGGGGAAATATCATTGTGTTTTTTTTATATAATCCTGATTTATAGATTGAAAAACATTCGGTAAAGCTACCAAGTTATTTTCACTAGTACTAGGGATATTATCAAATTCCTCTTTAAACACAATCTATTTGGTTTGATTGATCCCACCATAATCAACATCCTCAATAAATTTAGCATTTCCTATTTTGAAAAAGGATCTGTTTGAGAGATCGTAAAACTTAAAATTTCTTGACCTTTCTGAGTAACCTACAAAGTAGCAACTAACAGTTCTTGAATCCAGTTTCTTTTCATTAGGCTTGTAAGGTATTGCTTAGGCTGAACATCTCCAGAAATATAAGTGCCTAATACTAGGCTTTTTAATAGTCCACAATTTATATGGAGTTTTAGCTACTGCTTTGCTTGGAACTCTGCTTAATATGTAAACTACAATTTTTAATGTTTCTCCCCAAAGTGATTCAGATAAAGAAGAGTGACTAATCATACTTTTTACCATATTTTTAAGAGTTCGATTTGATCTCTCAGATATACCATTTTGACTCGAAGTCCCTGATATGGTATACAGAAGTATAATTCCACACTCTATCAAATACTTTGTAAAAGATCTTGGACATTGTTCACCTGATCCATCGTATCTATCATAGTATTTTTCTCCACGGTCATATTTGACAGCCTTAATTTTCTTTCCTAATTGAGTTTCAACCTCAGCTTTGAAAATTTTAAAAACATCCAAAAGATTATGACTTCTCATGAATTAAATAGAGATATCCATAGTGAGAGTAATCATCTATAAAGTTAATAAAATATTATTTACCATTCCATGAAACTGTAGGAAATTGACCGCAAATGATCTGTATGTATCAATTCTAAAGGTTCTTTACTCCTATAAGTACGTCTTTTCATTATATTTGTTTGTTTTCCCTTTATGCATTCTATACAAATTTTAAAATCTGATAAATTAAGGTAATCAAGAATTCCTTCTGACATAAGCTTTTGTATTCTTTATTTAGAAATATGACCCAATCGCTTATGCCATAACATTGATGAATTCTCATTTAATTTGTTAATCTGCGCTTAGTATCAGAAATTGCTTGAATGCAGGTTTTCGTTGCTGCATGAGGCTTGTCTGTTTAATTTATATAATTTATCAACCAGAGTACCAATTTCAACAATATTAAAATTTAGAGAAATACTACAAATTTTATTTTCAATAGAATAACTATAACCAAATATGTCCAAACAAGAAATAAAAATTAAGTTTCGTCTAAATGACGGTACAATAAATATTTCCTCTAATTCCAAATAATAACCAGTATCTAATGAAATTCTAAAGACACCAATAGCCTCCACAACTGCTTTATTGTCGTTGCCCATATAGATGTATCTTTCAGCATCGATAGACACTCGGCTCCTTAGACAGTCCACCAATTTCACTAGGTACCATATCCAAATTAACTTCTGAACAAATAAAGTTGAGAAGTTTACCTTTCTTTTCACGCCAGGCAGCGTATTTGAAACAATCTTTTTTTATGTGATCAAATTTCTTACAAAAGAAACATAATGATGTTCTTTTGTCTGCAATTCCTTTAGTTTTACTCCTTTTTCGCTTATGTGCAATGGTTTTAGTTTCAGAGGTAGACGCCAAATGATCACTTTCAATTTGCTCTTGTTTAAGTCTATCCTCTTCTTGCACACATTGAGCTATAAGCTCATTCAAAGTCCACTTCTTAAAGTTTGTGTCATTATGCATGGAAATATTATTCATATTGACAGATATAGAAGACACTATAAAATAAAATAAATAATGCTCACAATTTAATCAATCAAATAAATCATGTATATGTGAAGATAATCAATTAAATAAAACAATTAAATAAAACTGAACAAAAATGATAAATTTAAAACATATATTTATTAACACATGTACATAAAAGTGGGCCCATCACATTATCATTTAGTTTTTGGACAAAAATAATAACTTATAAGTGGTACTCATATACATAGTTCATAAACATTGATTACTAAAGTGGTCTAACAATATACCTTTCTTTGGACCGACACATTGCTAGCATGCATTCTATAATGTATCACATATTCATGACTACCCATAGTTAATCTGGCCAAAATAATCTTCTTTTGGGATAATTATTTCGCATAGATAAAACATGCTTACATGTTCAAAGTAAACAAAATCTACACAATAGAGATTACTTTGGCAACATATTAATTCAATCTACTCACTTTTAAATAAGAAGCACAAATAAAAGGGTGTTAAGAAAAAAAGACTGCATCCAAGTTTCTCATTCCATTTTATTATACAAAACAATAGAAAAGGAAATAACATTAAAAAGTAAAATATGATCCAAACTGAGAGAAATCTGTGCAATATTACCCCAAAAACTTGATATTTTTAAATCCTCGTTCGATGCTTCAGTTGAACAAATTCTTTCTTGTTTATTATTTATTTTCACAACTAACGAGATAAAAAACCGTTCTGATCTTTCATTGGATAATGATGCATATACCTTATTTTAATATTTAATAATTAAAGCAAAAATTGAAACAGAAGATTGCGAAACCCCCCAAAAAAATTATTTATCATGAAACATTAAAATAATAAAAATTGGTTCACTGCACTTTCTCCTTTTTTTCTATCAGGTTCCATCATAAAGGAAAAATAACTCTTCAAGTTAAAACTAAAATTTTCAAACTCCAACTCCTTATTCTTTTCACATATAATGGAGAAGGAAAAGAAACAAAAGAAAAACAGGAAGAAGAATTGAAAATTAAAATTTTACACAAAACTCAAAAAAGAAAAACAAATAGTACTAAGTTCTGAACTTTCCCCAACAAATACTGAAATCACAATTAATGATTTAACAAGACTTCTCTCATGATACCAATTGTTGAAAACTTTATATAATTTAACCCAAAAACTCAAGTAAATCATTAGATAGAGATATTAATCTACAAGAATGGTAGGAACACTAACCTTGTCCCATTGCGAAAATTGATCAAAGATGATAGGATCTTCTAAACCTTGGAGAGTGCTCTTTGAATTGCTCTTTCTGAGATGAAGAGAATAGAGAAGAAGACACTCTTTGATTTAGGGACCGTACCTTTTAAAAGGATTCTGAAGTGTTTTTTCAGGAAAAGTATTTTTTCCCATAAGTTTCCATCAAACAAAAGAAAAAGTCAAAGAGTTTCAACTTATTTAAAATAAATCTCATATTAATAGATATTTATTTTTAGGCGCAAAAAGACTTTAATGCTTTATTAGATCATAAAATTGGCTCCTTTAAAAATAACATATCTATGTATAAATATTAATATGTGAGTTCACATAATAGAAATTACTATCACAAAAAGGTTAGACCCTCTTTATAGCTAGGTTACCGAAAATGAGATCTGCGTATCAAGCCTCATAAAATCTATTAGTCACTCATTACTGCTATTGTGTAATTGTTGATGTTAATCCCAAATTCTATTGTAATGTCTCAAACTCGATGTTTACTTTATTTGGTCTGTGTCTCATATTTGATGCTGCATTTTTGGACCTAGATGGATTCATACCGTAGCACCAATCTCTAATTTGCTTTAACTTGTCGCCTTTCTCACATGTTACCTTCGGACTCATCCATCTGTTGAGTCTGTATTTATTCTATACAAATAGTCTCTCTTTTAAGATGCTTACAGAATTGCGATCGAGAAGTGGAATTTTTTTTAATTACTGGCGAGAAAGCAAACAAAAAGTCCTTTGACACTTTTTGACATGATGCATGTCCCTTCGCTTTTAATGCTCCATACATGTATCTTTCCGTAATTGGTTCAGAATCGTAATTGACTATCCAAGCAATGATGAATTTTCTTTTCCAAAGTCTATATAAATTCTTCCACTTTACCCCTTCCATCTACTACATTCACACCTTCTCTTCAGAATACTTTCCTATCATTTCTCGTCTATCAAGCTTCATCGGAGTTTTATTGAAAACTACCACATTCTAATTAATTGTTTTTGACTTATTTCTTTACTTTCACAATCATATCAAAGCATTTCTCTTCACTTTTAGACGCGCCTACCGCCACACACTGTGATAATATTTGATGACAAGAAAAAGAATCTAATTTTCTTTAATAAAATCTTTAACTAATCATGAAATTGGGGGTAGGGGGATAGGGGAGTTGGGGATAATAATTCGAAGGCACAAATCACAATTGAGAACGGTGGACCACTATAGAGCAGAAAGATATTTGGGCAAATCTTTTACAAATAATTCATGAATTTTAATAAATGACCCGATTTAGATTTTTATCAAAAAATATTACCCCCTCCTCCTTAAGTTTTAAGCTAATAATTATTTTAGTTTTGTATAAGTGAAAATATTTATGCACATGGAGTGATACTCGACATTCTTTTTAAGCAAAAATAGAGAGGGTATACCACACACTGTTAACTACTCAGCTAAGGTGTGTTTTAATGTATAGAAGACGATAATTTAGGTAGTTACAAAATGGAATAGTTGACAGTTAATATGTGAAAATCACCAAAAAATAAAAATATCAGGTGTACTTTTTATGGTTAACTATATTTTTTAAAATGCTTCTTTCATTCACTTTTATTTGTCACATTTCATTTCGCGAGAGTCAAATTGGATGGATTTTGACTAGTATTTAAAGATATATTTTTTCATCATATTAATATGAGAAAGATTGCAACTTATAGTATTTTATGTATAATTTTTTAATATTTAAATTTAAAATTTAAAAATATTAAATTAATCTAATTTAATTTAGCTCTAAAGATTAGTCAAATTGACTATGATAAAATAGGAAAAGTGATAACTAAGATTTTTGACTTTCCAAAAGCTTGACCAAACAGAGTATAAAAGAATACTTATTACAACAATTTAAGCCTCTTTGCATATTTCGAGGTTTTAGGGTTTTTGTTTTCCTTTTCCTTTACTTGGAATCTTAATTAGCAGGGGAGACCGAGTCTATCCAAGTCCATAATCTCCCTCAGGTATATTCCCAAATATTTCACCCCTGAGAATTGATAATGGTTTATGCTTAATGACGTTAATTTTATGTAGATATATGTTTTGCATAAATGGATACATCCAAGGTCCATTTTTTAAATATGGTATCCACATCAAAAGAACATTTTTATTGTCTTTTTTAGTCAATGTTACTTTTATCCGTGCTTTAGTTGTTGAATGGTTTTTAGAGTGTTCCAAATTAGTTGAAGAAAGTTATCGTCATGGTATATGGTCTTGGGCAATAAATAGTTTTTCAGTCGAGTTAGACCCAATGCTCATTTCTTTAGTAAAAGTGTCGGTTGTTATTTTTAAACGGTTAATCTGGAGTTGGCAGATGATTTAAAAAGAAGGACTTTTGGTCCCAGTTATAGCTTTGGCCGAAGGAGATTCAGAAAACAAAATTTGAGTAAAAATACTAAAATGGACACCTAAGATTTGAATATATGATCTAAGACAAATTTTGAACCCCATTTGTCACTACACTAGTATCTTCTCTTATATCGAGGGGATTCAATGATTTACATACAATCAAGAAAATTTTATGTTTGCCCTATTTGCACAATTATAATTTTTTGGTGAAGGGGAGTCAATTAACACCATTGCCAATACCTAGTTCCTCCACTCAATGACAATTAACAGCCTATTCTTAAATGGAATTGTCTCTTATAAATAGTAAGTTTAATAAAATATATATCTGGACTGGTTATTTTCTTCTAAACTTAGAGGGTGTTTGAATTGGCATATTTTAAGTGCTTTTAATTTTTAAGCATTTTTTTTTTACTTTTTGGGGTGTTTGGGGAAGATAAAAAGTGCTTTTGAGCACATACTTTTAGGCTAAAAGAGTATAAAAATAAGCTCAAAGCCGAAAGTTATGTATTCCCAACTTATGACTTTCAGCTTATAAGCTACTTTAAAAAAAAGTCAATTCAAACACCTTAGGGCCTAGGGGTGAAGTGAACTTCGAAAAACAACATCAGTATGAGGAAACAGAAATGTATTGTATACTTTTTGACACAGTTTCAATTGCTAATGTGCACTGCTAAATATAGGTATGAGAGATTGAGAATGTTTATGCTTCTACATGTTTGCATTTTTGATAGGACATTTGAAATACTTTATCCTGCTCCCTGTTGACCTTCTACCATCTCAAGTTTGAGGCACAATTGCATAGATTTATTTTCATTGAAACCTTAAATTTGTATCTACTGAAAGGATTTGAGACAATATTACGACTGGCTTGTTGTAGGATCTATTAAGAAAAACTCCGTCAAAGCCACAATTTATCTAATGCCAGGAGTAATAGTTTCATGCCAAAGGTGGCTTGGAACTTTGGGTGCTTATGTCAACCATACTGCATTGAGCACAAACTTTCTTTGGTCAGAGTTGCTGCTTCTTTTATGTTTTAATTTTTTGCTTGGGAGGAGAGGGCTGTTGTAGTTCATGCCAAAAGGTTTTACATTTATCTTCATGTGAAGCATAGTTTCTTCAGGTCGTAAATTAACTATCTGGTTTTCCTAGGGAGTATGCACAACTTTTGGCTTTTCTTCTTTAGATGTTTTTTTCTCCAATATTTATTTATTGCCCAAAATGGTTTGCTTTCTGATGTGTTCTGACATTTCTTCTTTATTTTTCTAAGCTTTCCATGGCATCAATGATGTTAGAGATTTCCAGCAAAATGTCAGCCAAGAAGGAGGTTGGAGAGATTCATACAGTTTCTGAGTACGACTCTGGTGAAGGTTTACCATATGCTCCTGTAGATTGGCCAAATGCTGGTGATAAGTGGGGTTGGCGAGCGGGAAAAAGAGCTACATCTTTAGGCATCTTTAAAGATAGATATTTGTATCTTCCGAAGCGTCTTCAGGGTCAGAAAGATGGAAAGCAAAATGCTTTTCGAAGTAAGATTTCGGTTAAACAATATCTCCAGTCTGAGTATCCTAGTATGGATATCGATCAATTCTTTGCCTCATTCAGTTGGATGATTCCTTCGAAACAGTCACCGAGCTCAAAAGGTTAGCTTCGACAAGGCTCTTCAGTATCTAGCATGTAGATATTTATTTGTTTGTTTGCATCAATTAAAAAAAGCTCTTACCTCATGGCTCAAAGTGTACTAAACTTCCAAATAAATTTTATGCAACTTGGAACAACAGTTGTGCGTAAGGACCTATCCCAAATCACCTGTCTCACCCCTTGGCCTTTACATATGTATCTTTGACTCTGCTCCATCTCTAACCTTTTTCTTAACGGATATCCGAAGGGACTGTCCCATCTTTAATCTTCACGGAGTACTTTATGTGTTTCCTTTTCTGTCAAATGTTAATGATATTATACTTGCAATTTACCAAATAAAATATGTGCAAATTTGTATAATACTGCTAGGAGCAAACTTTGTTATGTTCTCGTAATTAATAGGAGTATTTAATATTTCTAATGCCCATTGGCAAAGTATTTTTGGAATATCCATTACTTCCATTAGTTATTCAAGAGAAGCAGTGGATGTAGCTCATTGGCTAACAACTCTATATACATGTAGTATGATATATTTTCGTTAGACTTTGAGGTTGCTAATTTTCCTTAGAAATTATTAGGGAAGTTGACATCCATTTCAGGTCGAATTATGCTCTATAGGAATCAAAATATATTAAAAGTGTAAGCACAAATATGTTGTTCATACTGATTTTTTTTGGAATGATTGTTGTATTTGGAGAATGTTTACCCTTTTCTTTATGTTTAGTTATCAAAAGATGAATAATGTTAATGTTTAAATATTTACTACTATATAAGGGAGAATGCACAAGTTTTGTTGTCCTCACAGGGACAATATAAGAATTTTGATTCTTTGATCATATCAAAGCTTCTGGACGTGGTTATTTTTGTTGCCTTTTCCTTGCCTATTCCCTTTTTTACACTCATTGTTTTTCTCAAGTTCATTCGACGTGGGCCTCTGCAATTGGTATATTGACATTGCAGTAATTTTTTGTGAATCCTTTTGCTCCTTACTCCTTCCTGTCTATATTATATGGTATTTTAAGCTTTTACACTTGGTCCAAAATAAATGATTTTCTATATATTCAAACAGATATTAATAGCTTCTTTTCTTTCTCTTTAAATTTATGCTTATTTAGGTAAGCGCATTTTTACATAACCAAGAATGTATATTAAATTGGTACTATTTACAAAAATATACCTAGTGTATAATCTCACAAGTGGAGTCTGCGGAAGGTAGGATGTTCGCAGACCTTACCACTACTTTTATGGGATAGAGGCTGTTTTCGATAGACCCTCAGCTCAAAAAAAAATGTCATTGAAGCAGGAGAGCAAGAAAATATAACAACCAAACAACACGATGAAAAGTAAATAAAGCAACAAATAGTAACACACTTAGAAGAATAAGAGACTATGCTATTACTAAATACTACTACCAATAATGAGAAGAGGGAAAGGAGGGGGCTAGCCTCCTTCTCCCACATAAAGTGCGACAACACTCCGCTACCTACTAACGTTTTACCCAAATCCTCAACTTCCATACCTTCCTATCTAAGATCATATCCTCAGTAAGTTGGAGTTGTGTTAAGTCATGTCTAATCACCTCCCCCAATTCTTTTTTGGGCTGCCTTTACCTCTCTTAACTCTTGCTACAACCAACCTCTCACACCTAACTGGTGCATCCTCGCACCTGCTCTTCACATGTCCGAACTACCTCGGTCTCATTTTTCTCATCTTGTCTGCCACAAAGGCTTCTCTCATCTTGTCCTGAATAACTTCATTCCTAATCATATCTCTCCTACTATGACCATACATCTATGTGAGCATCTTCATCTCCGCTACCTTCATCTTCTGGACGTGGGCTTTATTGACTGGCCAACACTCTGCCCCATACTATAATGTTGGTCTAACCACCACTCTGTTGAACTTACTTTTATGTGTTAGCGACACATTCTTGTCACAAAGTACCTCAAACATGAGCCTCATTTTTGTTGGGTTCGAAATCGAGAGGGCGTCATGCGAAAGCTAATATTTGCAAACCTTCAAGGCGATAAATCAGACGACACATAAAACTATACTAGAAAAGTATATTATTAATAGGTTTGGTCAAGTTACCTACATATTATGAAAACTAATATTAAAAATATAAAAGTTGTTGAGAGAAAATTTCCCCCTAAACAAAACTCTCTAAACGACTACATTGTGGATGCTATTGTGTTATGGAATGAGAAAAGGGATCTTCAATTTATAGAGGTACAAAACCTTTCCTCCAAGAAAGAGGTTAGTCAAATATGAAAGATTTTATTTTTCCTTTTAGGAAAAGTAAAATCAATTATGGTAATACTTTGACTTTCCTTCAAGATAAAAGTAAAACTCGAATATGGTAAGAAAATCAAGGCAAAAACCCTAACAAATCTTCCCCTTTTGGCTTGATTTTCTTGACAAAAACTTGATCCGTCTCTTCACATGCTTGATCTTCGTTCTTCACATAATCTTCACCACTGATGCTTGTCATGTTTAAAAGTGGAGCCCATGCGGGTTAAAAATATTGGAGCCCTTTCGGGTTAAAAGTATTGAAGCTCTTTCGGGTTAAAAAGTATTGGAGCCCTTTCGGGTTGAAAGTATTTGAGCCCTTTCGGGTTAAAAATGAGCCCTTTTGGGTTAAAAATATTGAAGCCCTTTGGGATTGAAAGTATTGGAGTCCTTTCTGGTTAAAAGTATTGGAGCCCTTTTGGGTTAAAAATGAGCCCTTTACAGGGTTAAAAGTGTTTTTATTTTTAAAAATGTAGCATCAGGATTGTTGAAAATATGGTTTAAGAATATCTCCACATGTAGTATTTAAAATATCTCCACATGTAGTATTTTGGACACTTTTTTTTGACAAAAAATCTTCACTATCGTCAAGTTGGTTGTAACTTTGATCTTAACGTGTATTCAATTTGAACCATCGGCTCATTGAACCCATTGTATTGTTGGACACATTGGATTGTTGGATCGTTAGACCATAAGCTATGATACCACTTTTTGGGTTCGAAATCGAGAGGGCATCCTGCGGAAGTTATTGATTGCAAACCATCAAGGCGATAAATCAGACGACACATAAAAATATACTAAAAGTCAAAAAAAAAAAGCAATATATTATTATGTTGTTTGGCCAATTGGCCTATGTATGAAAAACTAACAATAAAACATAAAAACTATGAGAGAAAATCTCCCGCTAAACAAGACTCTTTTGATGACTACATTGTGGATGCTATTGTGTTATGGAATGAGAAGGAGGATCTTCAATTTTTAGAGGTACAAAACATTTCCTCCAAGAAAGAGGTTAGCCATATATGGAAGAGAATTATATTTTCCTTTTTCTAAAAAGTAAAAGCAATTATGGTAATACTTTTACTTTTCTTTCAAGAAAAGTAAATCTCAAATTTGGTAAGAAAATTAGGAAAAAAACCCTAACAATTTTCACCCACCTCCCACTGGTACGGTGTGTGACATCATCATCAATCTCCTTGTCTCCTTGGATTATAGACCCAAGGTACTTAAAATTTCCTCTCTTGGTGTGACTTGTGTATTGATCTTCACATCATCTCTGTCTCATGAGTTGCGTCATTGAACTTGCACTCAAGGTACTCTATTTTAGTCCTGCTTAACCATGAAGCCTTTAGACTCTAGGGCCTGTCTCCAAATTTTCAGCTTATTGTTAACTCCACCGCGTGTCTCATCAATCAATACTATGTCGTCTGCAAAAAAATACACCACGGTACCTCCCTTTGAATATGTCGTGTCAATTCATTCATCACTAAGGTAAAAAGAAGCGAACTAAGGGCTGACCCTTGGTGCAATAATCTCATCAGATCGTGAAGTGTTCTAAGTCACCTCTCAGTTTTCTAACTCGAGGCTTTGCTCAGTCATATTTAATTAAGAATAATTTAGTAAAAATACTTTTTACTTTTTATGGGTAAGCGACTTCTTAAGGAGTATGCCCGGACTAAAAATACTAAATAATATGAACTAGAGGGAACATTAGATTACCGTTTATATTCTAATAACAAAACAAATTTAGGGTCTGTATCCCCTACCTTGTGAAGGTAGAGAGGTCGTTTATGATAAATATTCGGTTCAAGAAAAGCATGTCAGAAGAACAAGTGTGTAAAACAAATACAACAACGAAGAAGCCATGCTGAAAACAATAAAGAAGTGAACAATAGCAATGACAAAATAATACGATATCGAAGCAAAGGAAACAACACGTAACACTAAAATTGAAAAATAAGATAGTAGGAGAGTAATAATAACAATACTAAAAAGGAAACTAGACTACGCTCGGCCTACTAACCTTCTGCCCTAATCCTCAACCTCCATACCTATATTACCCTTTCTATTATTTGTCATTATACATTTTGGTAAAATTTAGGCAACTTTGGATCCACATTTTCGTTTCCAACTGGAACATTTATTAGATCTTACTAATTACTCGCCCTTCATTTCAATTTATGTGGAACTTTCTAATTTTTTAGATTCAATTTAACTAAACTTTGTAGCTAAATTAAAGTAGATCAACATCATATATTAAACTAAGATTTAGATAGTTAAAAACTATAAAAAAGCACTATATATCGCAACTTTAATTGAGAGTTGATATTTGTAAGCATAAACTGTATATGAAGAACAAAATTGATTCTTGAGATTCATTTAATAAATTTAATTTTTTTCCTTAATCTCGTCTGAAACTAAGTTTAAATCACCACATTTAATTAACATAAAATCTTGTAGCATGAAATATCAAAAGGGAAATTAGAACATAATAAATATAAAAAAAAAATACGATTTTGATCTATAAAAGAAATTAGATACTCACAAATTCATAAAAATGTCAATATTTTTTTGGTTTATGATTTTCACCGAGTTGTAATTATTTTACATAATTTATATCACGTTACTTTATAGAATGTTGGATCACTTGTGTTTCTTTGGTATTTGATAATTCTCCTGCAACTTCCTTCCTCATAAATAATTCTTTGCTTAAAAATTATCTAATTAGGTGACTGAGGTTCATTTGATAGGGTGTATAAGAATAGTGCAAAATATAGTGTATTAGTAATGCTTGCATTCGTAATATTGATATTAGTTATGCTTGCATTAGTTATGTTGAGGTTTTTCTTATACAGTGTTTGGTTTGGCGTATTAAAAATAATATGTGTTGCATAATTTCTAAAAGATAATTATTTATTTATAAAAATACCCTTCACAAATATGGTGGAAAGAATGTAGAAAAGGTTTTGAGGAGCAATTGTGTCTTTGATCATGCTAATGCATGCATTAGAACCCATTGCCTTACTAATACTATGGATTTCCATGTATTAGTTATATACAGCTTATAATACCAAATAGAGTGTATAAGTAATACAAGCATTAGTTATCCATAGGTTGAAAAAGTGTACCAAATAAGGTACCCGTAATAGACAAAGCTCGCATTATTTTTTCTAATGCACTCTACAAAACGACACCTAAGAAACTTTAATAAATATATAGACTTATCAACAATACATGTTTAACGTGCCACTAGATCATATTAATGATGCGGTAAGAAAATATGATACAAAATATACTACTTTAATTAAAATATTACTACTTTTATATTTGTGTTTGGTAAGCGTGGGTCTCATGATTACCGATGAATAACAAGCCTTCGATTTTCTATTTTTGGTTCACATACTAGTTATGCATGGATCATAATAATAGATTGTTATACGATCAATATTGATACATTGACTAATATGAATTGAATAATAATACAATGTTTGTTTTAACTTTTGTGAAGACTATGATACGAAAATCAAGAATTAGCTTTACTAATTAGGCATAGCTCTATAACGTTTTCGTTTATTTTTTTAATTAAAATTTATAAAGAATCTTACTTATACAACAGTGTTATGATTTTAATCTTTACTAAAATTGTTTTTATTCTTTTATTAATACTTTCTATTGATCGTTTTGTATACACTCTTGTATCTCTTTCTAGTGCTTAATGGAGTAATTTTATTGAGTATTATATTGACCAAATGCCAACTATGTTATCTTTTTATTTAGATATCAATATTGACTCAGAGAAGGTTACATCTTCAGGGATGAAAATGGAGCCTTTACCATCTGATTTTCCTTCCGGAGCCGTTACTTGTAAGGCTGGTAACATAATCTGTAGCAGTTTGAAAGCAGAAAATCCTTTTCCGGAGACCATGTTTTGTGATGTCTGTTGCAGTGAGCCTGGTTTTTGCCGAGGCTGTTGCTGTATCCTTTGTTATAAAACTATCAGTTTGGACTATGGTGGGTACAGTTATATTCGATGTGAAGCAACAGTAGTTGATGGCTACATATGTGGACACATTGCCCATGTAGACTGTGCTCTACGAGCTTACATGGCTGGGACAGTTGGAGGAAGCTTCAATTTGGATGCAGAGTATTTCTGTCGATACTGTGATTCAAAGACGGATTTGGTTCCACATGCTTCGAAGCTTTTAAACATCTGCACATCAGTTGCTTATCGTGCTGACATCAAAAAGATTTTGAATGTTGGCATTTGTATTTTGCGTGGCTCACAAAAAAGGAGTGCAGAACAGTTGTTGCATCGTATTGAATTAATCAAGATTAAGGTATAGCTAATTGATGAATGGTACTTTGTTTCCTGATGATATCTTTTTTTTCCGCTTTTGAGGTTTACAAGTTACCAAAATGACCAATGTGATAACCATATCAGCTTATGCATGGAGTCTGCATTGAAGATGTTAACAAAGAGGAAAGCTGTGTGGATAGCACTGGTAGCTTCTCTGCCTTCTCATATTCTTGTTTGTGTTAATCTTTCACTTTGACTTGAATATCTGTATATGAGCAAGATATTTCAGTATGTGCAAATGTGATTCTCTTACTTTAACCATTATCTATTTCAGGATATAAATATATACATTTGTGCATTATAAGTTTGTTTATTTGAGTGCTTCCCGTTGTCCTTAAATACCAAAAACACTTTTTGCAACTAAACCACAATATGAACAGAAAATGATCAGCTTGGAGTGTTGTACAAAAAAATAAAATTGGAGAGCCTTGGAAAGAGTCTGGAAGAGGAATTATTTGGTGTACAACCGGTGCGTCAATTAAATGCTATTCAACTGCTCTTTTAGTCCTAACCAGAGGTAATGAATTGCTTCCTCATTGTAAGAGTTTAGAACTTCGGTGTAACCAGCCTAAAGAGAAAGGCATGGATCACTTAAGGATCTCTTGTGGGGTGCTGCTTTGGTCAATTGCAGCAATAACATCTCCTGGCGTAAAGAGTTTTTCCCTAGCCCCTATTGCATAGAATTGAACATCATATCCATGATTTGTCGCACCACATTAGTATGTGTTATTGGTTCTCTGCCTTTAGCAATACTACTCAGATTTACTGGAGCGTTATGTTCAGATATGAACATTGCTATTATTCTGCTTGTGATTTGTATTGCTGGGCTTGAAGTGCAACCACGTTTTCAATGATGATATTGTCTATGGGTTTCATTCGATATGTTTTGTCTTCTGTATTTCTGGAATCCTGGTTCAATGCTCAAACATAAAGAGACCAAGTTTTGTTCATTATTTGAATGAGTTATTTACCTTTCTTGTTCAAGTAAACAAACACATGTATATGCCAATTGGCAAGGGTGAACATATACTCATTTTGATGTCGCCATTTGATTTTTTTCTGCTTTTTTCTTCTTCTTTGCATGTGTACCATTTTGAACATACGATGTCTGAAGTTAGCCTTGACAAAGTCTAATTTTACATATGACTGAAATTTTCAAGCTACTCCTCGCGGAGTTTGATCATTGTGTATGGCTTGAAAGGAACCAAAGGATTTTTGTGAAGAAGAGTAGATGCTGGGAAGATATTGCAAGAAAAGTAGTATACCCGTGTAATGTGCGAGCATCCCCAGGAAGTAGAAATTTAGTCCAAAGCTACATGTTTTAATAACATTAGTATAGACTTTTTTCACTCATAACTTCTTATTCCTTGAGATTGTTTTCCCTTTTGAGTAGTCAGTTTCCCTTTGGTGATTAATAGAAGTTTTAATTATCAACTATTTATGTTCAAAGTTAATGCACATGTTATTGAATTTCAAACTAAAATGGACGAAGTCACACAAAAATAATTAAACTTCAGTCATATATATCTGAAGTGTAGGAAAAAATGTTTGAAATCCAAAAACTTAATATAGAAATAATGAACTTTATTACTCAATCCGTTTTAATTTGTTTGCCTTATTTTGACTTGACACGAAGTTTTAAAAAGTAGAGAAGACTTTTGAATCTTGTGGTCATAAATTAAAAATATGTCAAATGTACCAAAATGCCCTTTAATCGTGTGGTCTTAAACATGTCATGTGAAAAGTTAAAATTAAAGAATTGTTAAAAAGGAAAAGGGACATTCTTTTTTAAACAGACTAAAAAGAAAAGTAGATCAAATAAATTAAAATGGAGGGAGTAATATCAAAACAAACTGGCCCGTGAAATTTTCACATTGGCAAAGCTACACAACTTCCAGTCCATACACCCAATAATGACACAGAAAACATGGAGAGAAGAAAAGACTCGGAAAATAGTGGAAAGTACTACTACCAAGGGGTCGTTGATAGAGTGCATTTTTTTTTTCTAAAAAAAAGCTTAATACATAACCAAACTTTTAAATTTGTTAGGATATTTCAATTAGACACTCGAACTAAGTCATATCTCAATTGAACACATCAACTTCTAATAAAGTATTTCAATTACACACTTTCAATTCAAATTTTAAATTATTTTTTTACATGTGTTCTTATTCATTTATTAGGTAGTTAAGTTAATCACATAATACATATCATTTTCTTTCATTATATGTATTTGCCTTAATAACCTCTAAAACCTTAGATATTTTCTATTTGAGGTTGACGTGCATAATTAAAAGAAATGACATATTTTATTTGATTAACTTAACTATTTATTAGATGAATGTAAATATGCACAATATTTTTTTTTTCAAAATTTGAATCGAAAGTGCCCAATTGAAACACTTTATTAGTACTCCAGGTGTTCAATTGAAACAACACATAGTTCGAATGTCTAAATGAAATATTCTGACAAATTCGAGGGCTAGCTATAACTATATATTAATCCAAAAATATTGACTTTGTGTATTATTAATACTTTATTTAACACATTTTTTTTAATTCATGTATAACTAATACTCTATTTAACATTAATGTATACATAATTAAAACATAAAAATTCATGATATTAGTAATGCAAGAATTTTAGTACATGTATTAGCATAGTTAAAACACAATTACCCCTCAAAATCGTTTTTCACATCATTTCCATCATATTTGTGAAAGACATTTTCATAAACAAATACTACTCCCTCCGTCCTATTTATGTGACACTCTTTAACTTGACAAAAAAAGAAAGATTTTAAAATTTGTAATTCAAAATAATCCTTGAACATTTGTGTTATTGTAAATCATTTCATTAAGGGTAAAAGGGGAATATCAAATTTAAAATTTTTCTAATTATAAAAAGGTGACATTCTCTTTTAAGACGGACTAAAAAGAAAAGTGTGTCACATAAAATGAGACGAAGAGAGTAATTATTTTTACAAATTATGCAAAACAATCAAATCAAACACTAAAAAAAATAATCTCAAAACTAATACTCCCTCAGTTTTAATTTGTTTGGCCTACTTTTCTTTTTGATACGTTTCAAAAAGAATGTCTCTTTCCTTATTTAGCAACTCTTCAATTTCAACTTTCTACGTGACATGTTTAAGACCACAAGACTAATGGAAATTTTGGTACATTTGGCAGATCTTTAATTTTTAACCACAAGATTCAATAGTTTTCTTTACTTTCTTAAACTCTGTGCCAAGTCAAAATAGGTCAAACAAATTGAAACGGAGAGAGTACAAAACACAACTAATATCAATATTACTAATACATCATATTCAACAATATTTTTATGCACGAACCCCTAAATGTCTTGTTGACTTGAATCAAAGAAAAGAAAATCACGAGGTCATAATTAGCATTTATCGGGGTTTTAGAGTTTTTGTTTTTCCTTTTCCTTTGCTTGGAATCTTAATTAGCAGGAGACCGAGTCTATCCAAGTCCATAATCTCCCTCAGGTATATTCCCAAATTCACCCCTGAGAATTGATAATGGTTTATACTTTTTAAGAGTAATGACGTTAATTTTAGGTAGATATATGGTTTGCTTAGATGGTTACACCCAAGGTCCAATTTTTTCTTAACATGGTATCGGCGTTTATTTTTGTTGTCTTTTTTACTCAATGTTACTTTTATCCATGCTTTAGTTGTTGAATGGTTTTAGAGTGTCCCAAATTAGTTGAAGAAAATTACAGTCTTGTTATATGGTCTTGAGCTATAAATAACTTTTTGAGTCGAGTTAGGCCCAATGCTCATTTTCTTAGTAAAAAAATACTATATATGTACATTAATGAGCAGCACATGGAAGTAGAATGTAACAAGTGACGGTTGTTATTTATAAACAGTTAATCTGGAGTAGGCAGATGGTTTAAACAGAAGGACTTTTGGACCCAGTTATAGCCTTGGTGAAGGAGATTCAGAAAATAAATTTTGAGATAAATACTAAAATGGACACCTAAGATTTGAATTTATGATCTAAAAATTTTTTTGAACCCCATTTGCCAAGGAGATTCAACGATTTACATACAACCAAGAAAATTTCGTTTTTGCCCTATTTGAAATTATAATTTTTCGACAAAGGGGATTTCAGTTAACACCATAGCCAATACCTAGCTCTGCCATTGAATAAGAGTGCTAACTACCTACTCTAAAATGGAACTGTCTTCCAAATATATAGTAGGTTTAATAAAATGTATAGTTGAGCTGTTTTTGAAAAACAACATTAGTAGGGGAAACAGTAGTGTGTTGTATACTTTTTGACAAAGTCTCAAATGCTAATGTGCACTTCTAATATTAGATAACTTTTTTTCTCCTAGGAATTTGATTTCTAAAGAAATGGTTTTAAAAGATAAATATATGTATGAGAGATTGTGAATGTTTATGATTCTACATGTTTGCATTTTTGAAAGGAGATTCGAAATGCTTTTTATCCTGTTCTCTGAACTCCTGTTGACTTTCTGCCATCTCAAGTTTAAGGCACAAGTTCCCTGCTGCCATCTCAAGTTTGAGGCACAAGTTCCTAATGTATCTGAATTATTCATTGCTTGAATTTGTTTTTCATTAGAACTGCCATAAATTAAAGATATGTCAAATGTACCAAAATACCCTTTAGTCGTATAGTATCAAACATGTCATGTGGAAAGTTAAAATTAAAGAGTTGCTAAAAAGAAAAAAGACATTTTTTTAAACGGACTAAAAAGAAAAGTAGGTCAAATAAATTAAAACAGAGGGAGTAATATTGTAAGGACTGGCTCGTCGTTATGGATAAACTTTTCGTGCCAATTTTTGAGTTAGAAGACTTCCGGGTTTGGGAGTTGAAAATTCTGGGCTAGGCTAGTTTTGGTCAATTTTGGAGCGAGGCATGGTCTAGGGCAATCCGGGTAAGGATTGGATAAAGTGTCTTGATTTGAGCTAGTTTTCCATTTAGCTAAGACATAAAGGAGTCTGTGGGACTTTTTGAAATCAAATTTGGGTAAGTAGAACTCCTGGAATCGAGGTTGACGCGAAGGAGTTATTCCGAAATGTCAGGAAATTAAGTGTGTAGTAAAATGGACCCTTTTGAGACGATTTATAGCTTTCTGTCCCGTGTCAACGGCCATAGCGGTTGACACACTGCCATAGCGGTTGACACACCGCCATAGCGACCTCTACTATAGCGGAGAAATTACCGCTATAGCGGAAGTCAACGTCGGTCAGCCTCCTCCATAGTGGTGGACTCCACTATGGCGGTATCGCTATAGCGAAGCATGGATCACTATAGGGGTGCAACGGGATCAGAAAATCTAAAAACGAGTTTTATATTTTCATTCTCCCTCATTCAGTCCCAAAACAAACAAGGGTTACTCCAAGAACTCTCCTTGGCTGCTCCAAGGCTTGGGAGTCATGGGGAAGGGAGATTCTGGCTAAAAGGATGCGAAACCATGGATTTTGGGTCTGTCATCCATCAAAGAACACCTTCACAGAGCCAGAAACTGCATCGTTCAGCTGCTTGGTGTCCAGGTAGGCTAGTTTTTTCGTTGAGTAGACTTTTGACCTGTTTTCATTTCATATTGTTATGTAGATTGACGGGAGAATTCATGTTATAAGCCTTCGGGCACGGAGTCTGGTGGATTATTATTTTGGTTCGGCTATTGATTGAATAGGAAATGATAGGGTCGGGGCGATATGTTTATTCGGGTGTATTTTATTACTGTTAGATTGTGTGTGATGCTAGACTCCGGGAAACTAAATGGTTGGGTAGGTTCGGGGAACCGGTAATGTTCATGGGATGAGGTAATTTCTAAGTTGTAGCGGGTTCCCGAGAATATTTTAAATAAGGTAAATAAGATGAACAGGCAGGATCCGGAGTCCGTACTGTCAGGGGTGAAATCCCTAGAACGCGCTTACTTTTCAAGAAAGGAGTCCAGATTAGATGAAAACAACTATATGTGTTTAAAATGATGAGCCAGGGATTAGCCTTGGGGTGGGTCTAATTATACGTTATTGGTCATATTTGTTGATGGTCCCATGAGTGGACTGGGTTTAATTGTAGAAACTGTGATTATTGCATCTTGACCTGTGAGCGGTCGGATAGTTGAACTTAAGTGTGGGATTGGTCTTAGTGTAGACCGGGATGACATGTTGAACACTTAGGTGATGGTTATGGGTCCCTAGTATGTAATAGGCGTACATGTATTATCGCTTGGTATTGTATGAGTTGCATGTTCATGAAATGAATTGTGAATGTCTAGTTGTCTGGTAATCAGTCTTGTGAAATGAACTTCTTTTGTTTGCTTGTTGGTTTTACAAGTATGTTTGTTCATTGGTTGTGACTGATTGGACCTGTTATGACATTGGTTGGCTCGGGTACCATGCCTGGTACAGGTTACTTATTGGTTGGCTCGGGTACCACGCCTGGTACATGTTACTATTTGGTTGGTTTGGGTACCACGCCTGGTACAAGATTGTTTATTCTTTTGGTTGTATTTCTTTTGATGGTTCCATGAGTGGACCAAGTTGAGTGTTAAATCTGTGATTGATTACATTGGTCCTTGAGAGGCTGAGTTGTTACACTTAAATGTGGGGGATGGTCTTAGAGTAGACCGGGCATCGCATGTAAACACTTAGTGTGCTTATATATTTGTTCTTTATATATTGGGTTCCTGAGAGGGTCGTCATTTATTATTATTTTGCGTATAGTTGGTCCTTGAAGGGCCAGGTTAGTGTGCTTAAGTGACAAGGTGGTTCTTCTATGAACCAGGGTCGCATGTCATTGTCTTAGGGATCCTTGTTAGGTCTGGATTACGTAAAAAGGATATATGTGTGTTGTCACTGGGAATTGTCAATGTTGGTTAGACTTGTTGCGTATGTTTGATAAGCTAAGGGAGAGACTTGTGGTCTGGTTATAGCATTGGTTGTTGTCACTTGCCGAGTATGGCCCTGGGGGTCATTGGAATAATTTTGTACTAGTAGGTGGTGGTACGACTGATGTGCCAGGATTTGACGGCACTTTTGACACCTAAAACTAAGGATTTTGGGGAGTTCTTAAGTACATTTTGTTGGATTAAATGTCGTTTGTTACATGTATAGGGAAAAGTATTTAAAGGATGAAAATGCCAAAGTATTGCAGTTTTTTGGACAAAAAGGCATGCCACCACGGGCGTCACACCTACGACGGACCGTGGGATAAGTCGTCTGAACATGGTAGCAGGAAAGGCTAAGGCAATGGAGCCTGACGGGATGCCATGATGCCCGTGAAAGACACGATGGGACATTGCAGGGCCCGTCAATATGATCCAGGGAATATGCAAGGAGCAAAGATTTGGGCGACAGGCATCCACGACGCCCATTACAATCACGATGCCCCGTCAATGCTGATCGTGGAAACAAGGCAGAAAGGCATGAATGAGCTAAGGGTAGCCGATGTGAGGGCCACGATGGGGGTCACAACCATGATGTCCCCTAACCTCAGCCCATGGAAACAAGGCAGGGACCTGGTGTCAAGACATAAAGATGCTCGACGGGCACCCACGATGGCCCGTGGGGCATCTCGTCTGCAGTGCCACGTCCAGCTTCTCCTAGATTTTTTAGGATTTGGTTTCTTTGTCTATAAATACTTTTCCTTAGGTTTTATTTTCGAACGTTACTGATTTTTTCGTACAAGCACGACATTGTTACGTTTGTTTTGACTTTATTACACAAGTTCTTGAGATTAAAGATTGTTCTTGATTAATTGAAGTGTTCTTGAGACTTTCTTCAAGATTTAAGATTTCTTTACGTTTCATTGTAAGTATCCACTAATGATTGTTCCAACAACCATTAATTGTTTACTTATGAACATGAGTAGATAAATCCACAACTAGGATTGTGAGAACCATGGAGGATTAACAAAGTAGGCAAAGCACTTGGTAATTCTAGGGCGGTGTTTATGCATGTATTGTTCTTCCCTTCGTTTTGATTGCTTTTTAATGGTGGCCAATATTATAACTAGCCTTATCCTTACTTGCCAGACCAAGGAGGTAAAGGATGGGAAAAGGGTTGTTTATCAATAGAGATTTGAGGCTACCAACCCTCATCTAATAGCTTGACCTTGTCCGGAAATAGCTAATCTGGGATCCAGGGTAAGAGTTAGTAAATCATACACCGATGGCCGGACCAAGGCGTGTGGTGAAATTCATCTATCTTCCATACCAAGGATTTAGGTGAACCTAACTTACCGATTCCGCATGCTAAGCACCAAGCTAGTTTACTAAGTACAACGCCTTACTAAGTTATGATCTCATGGAGAACACTACCCTAGTCATCTCTCCCATGGATTACAACTCTTAAAACTGTTACGTGTTACTTGTTCACATTCTAGTTATAATTAGTACTTGTTACATTAAAAAAAACCTTCGTAGGGAAATAAATGGCTAACAGCGCAGGTAAACACATATCAACCATAGTTCCACCATATTCCCTGTGGAATCGACCCCAACCTCCGTTGGGTTCTATATTTGATCAGCGACCGCTTACGCTTCTAAAAGGAGGTGTATTTGGGCGTATCAAATTTTGGTGCCGTTGCCGGAGAATATGATTTAGGATTAAGAGAGATTGTGTTTATTTCACTATTAGTCCTTATTTCCTGATTTTACTTTTTCTGTTGTTTTTGTTTTGTTCTACAGGTTGCACACTTGTGCATGCCCAGTACAAGGAGTCAAGGCAATCCCTTGATCCCATATGATCCTGAGCTCTCTCAAACCTTAAGAAACATGGCTAAAGAGGGAGAGCATGAGACACCGGAACAGATCACAGCTCGGTTATTGGACGAAGCTGAACAGAGAAAAAAGGAAGGAGAAGACACCCTTGTTGCTGAAGATGCTCGAATTGCAGCTGACCTAGCAGCCCAAAATGCGACAGTGGAGTAAGCAAGAAAATCTGCGAGAGACGAAGCAACAACTAGATGAAATTTGCCACAAAATCAGGGCCGACAGCCATGGCAGCCGAGGCATACCCCTCAATACTATGATGATGAAGAGAAGAATGTGGAGGAACTGAGCATTACTGGACCAATAGCATTGCCACCACTGACTGATGGAACAAAGTTTGACATCACCAGCACCATGATGCAGTTACTAAACCTGAGGGGGCTATATGCTGGAAAACCTACGGAAGATGAAAATCTACATGTGAAAAACTTTACTCAAATTTGCAAAGCGTATAATCTACCAGGAGTGGGGCAAGATGCTATTAGACTGAGACTATTCCCTTTCTCATTGACTGATAAGTCAACTGTGTGGCTCTCAGAATTGCCCAATAATTCCATATACACATGGCACGAGTTGAAGACTCAGTTTTTGGAGCAGTTCTTTCCTCAATCTCGGATGTTGCAGCTGAAGCAAGAAGTTTATAACTTTAAGCAACTACCTGCGGAGGCATTGTATAAGACATGGTTGAGGTTCAATAAGAAGTTGAAACAAGTTCCGAGACACGGAATCCCTTTAAGACATCTCATGGAGATCTTCTACAAAGCATTGAATGCCAACACAAAAGTTGTAGTTGACACTATAACTGGAGGAGCATTCATGGACAATTCTTATTTTGAAGCTTCTGAGATGCTTGACAGGGTTGCCAAGACCAATAGAGCATGGCACACTAGAGAGTTTGAGACCCCAGGTACATATGTTTTTGGAAATCCCACTGAATTTCATGAGTTTCAAGACCTCAAACAGGAAGTTCCTGAAATGAAGATAAACATTGATCTGATTGCAAAGAAAATCCTGGATGAGGGAGTAGAAAAGGTGAAATCCATCGGTTCATATGGGAAAGCACCAAGGCTAGACGAGTACTTATCCGATGAAGAGGTTAGTTATTTGAATGATCAAGGGGCGGTTTTTGGGCCTCTGGCCAAGGAAATCAAGGTCAGAACAGAGATAGAGATAATAACTACAATCGGTCCGGTTACAGAGACAGAAGCAGAGCTAGAGACAGGGATGGTGATTGGCATAAAAAGGATAGCTACAAGAATGATAGAGGTGGTTTGTATGTCCCTCCTAGAAATCGCGAAGATAGACCTGAACAACCAACCATGAGGGAGTTGCTTAACAAGGTATTTCAAGAGGTTGATTCTACGGATGCAAGCATGAAAGGGATGCGAGCTGACCTTTCAGGTATTAGTCAGAGAGTGGAGTCCCATTCTGTGTCCATAAAGAAGCTTGAGACCCAGATGCACCAGATATCAACTAGCATAAATCTGCGTCAAAAGGGCACTCTCCCAAGTGACACCATTCAGAATCCGAAGAATGATCGACAGGTTATAGCTGTGACTACCCAAAGCGGAAAACAGACTATTGACCCTTCTATGCCTATAGTTGTTGATGAGTCGGCCGAGTCTGAGATGGATGATGTCAAAATTGTGGTTAAGTCTGAGGAAAAAGATAGCGGTGAAGGGCCAAGTAAGAGGAAGTCTCCTGAGTTGAAAGCAAAGAACAAAGAGGTTGCACCAGTCTTAAAGACCATGCCATTGCCTCATCCTCCTTACCCATAGAGATTGAAGAAAAAGGTTGAGGACGGCAAATTTCACAAGTTCATCTTCATGCTGAAATAACTTTCAGTCAATATTCCTTTAGTTGAAGCATTGGAGAAGATGCCTGGATATGCTAAATTCATAAAGGATCAGGTGACTAGGAAGAGGACGGTAAGCTTTGAACCAGCTGATAATTTTACCAATATAGTTCAATAGCCTCCCGTTCTTTGGTGCAAAAGAAGGAAGATCCGGCAGCTTTCACTCTCTCAAATGGTCTTAACATTTTCCATGGCTTGATGCACAAGGTCTGGTCCCAACAATCTAGCTTCGCCCACCTTATGCCATCCAATAGGAGACCCACATCTCCTACCATAAAGAGCCTCGAACAGTGCCATTTGGATGCTTGAGTGATAACTATTGTTGTAGGCAAATTCAATGAGAGGCAGGTGGTCCACCCAACTACCTTTAAAATCAATGACGCACGCTCTCACATGTCTTCCAAGGTCTAAATAGTGCGCTCCTCTTGCCCATCCGTATGAGGATTGAAAGCTTTACTAAGGTTCACCTGCGTACCTAAACCTTTCTGAAAGGCTCTCCAAAGCTGAGAAGTGAATTGCGTACCTTGGTCAGATATAATAGACACCGGGGCATGCAATCTAACAATCTCCTGAATGTACAACCTCGCATAGTCTTCCCCTGAATAAGTCATTATCATAGGCAGAAAATGGGCAGATTTGGTCATTCTATCCACAATGACCCAAATCGAGTCATATTGATTATGCGAACGTGGGAGACTGGTGATAAAATTCATGTTTATCATCTCCTATTTCCACATCGGAATGGCTATGTCTTGGGCTGTAACACCAGGTCTTAGGTGTTCAACCTTAACTTGCTGACATGTGGTACACTTAGCAACAAAAAAATCCACCTCTCTCTTTATTATTCCACTAGTACTTTTCTTTCAAATCGTGGTGCATTTTTGTAGAGCCAGGGTGAATAGTGTATCTGGAAGTATGAGACTTGGCCAAGATCCTTTCGTGCAAGCCATCCACGTTCGATACACATACTCTCCCTTGATATCGCAAGATGCCAGCTCCTCCTATTTCGAACGCCATAATCTTTTGTTTCCCCACATCTTCCTTAATTCGCATAAGTATGGGATCATTAGCTTGCTTTTCCTTCACCTCAGCACCCAAGGATGACTTAGCCATCTCATGCACCAAAATCCTACCATCCTCGGAGTCAACCAGCCAAACTCCTAAGTTGGCAAGCCGATGAATGTCTTTCACTAATCCTCTTTTTTCCTCTTTTACGAAGAAAGGCTCCCCATGGACAACCTGCTAAGAGCATCAGCAACTATGTTATCCTTACATGGGTGATAATGCAAACTCATGTCGTAGTCCTTCAACAACTCAAGCCACCTCCTTTGTCTGAGATTAAGCTCCTTCTGGGTGAAGACATATTGTAGGCTCTTGTGATCAGTGAAGATGTCTACGTGTACCCCGTACAAATAATGACGCCAAATCTTGAGTGCAAAAACCACTGCCGCCAACTCAAGGTCATGGGTCGGGTAGTTCTTTTTCGTGCACCTTCAGCTGCCTGGAAGTATACGCCACAACCTTGCCATGTTGCATGAGAACACACCCAAGTCCCACTCGGGACACATCACAATACACCACGAGTCCCTCAACTCCCTCAGGTAGAGTCAAGACCGGAGCAAAAGTCAAAAGATTCTTTAGCTATTCAAAGCTACTTTCACAAACATCGGACTATATGAACTTAAGACTTTTTCGGTGTAATCTTTGTCAATGGGGCAGCTATAGAGGAAAAATTCTCCACAAATCTCCTATAGTATCCCGCCAAACCCAAGAAACTCCTAATGTCTGTCGGAGTCATGGGTCTGGGCCATTTCTTTACCGCTTCAATCTTCTAAGGATCCACTTTAATTCTGTCACTAGACACAATATGGCTGAGGAAAGCCACCGAGTCTAGCTAAAACACACACTTAGAAAATTTTGTATACAATTCCTGCTCTTTAAGAGTCTGAAGTACGATACGGAGGTGATTGACATGCTACTCTTCACTCCTGGTATAAACTAGGATGTCATCAATGAATACAATAACAAACATATCCAAAAACTCCTTAAACACCATGTTCATAAGATCCATGAATGTTGCAGGAGCGTTAGTCAAACTAAAGGACATGACTATGAATTTGAAGTGGTAATACTGAGTACGGAAAGCGGTCTTAGGAATATCAGCCTCCCTAACCTTTAACTTGTGATAACCCGAACGGAGATCTATTTTGGAAAAACACTTAGCACCCTAAAGTTGGTCGAAGAGATCATCAATTCTGGGGAGGGTACTTATTTTTCACTGTTATTTGGTTCAATTGGCGATAATCAATAGACATATGAAGAGACCCATCTTTTTTACGCACGAAGAGTACGGGAGCACCCCAAGGGGAAACACTAGGGCGGATGAAACCTTTATCAAGGAGGTCTTTTAACTGATCCTTTAACTCTTTCAACTAGGCAGGGGCCATTCTATACATAGGAATGGAAATGGGTCTAGCGTCAGGCAAGAGATCTATTCCAAAGTCTATTTCTCTATCGGGAGGAATCCTAGGAAGGTCTTCAGGAATCACCTCGGGAAACTCATTAATGACGCGAACGAATTGGAGTAGGGGGCTTTAACATCAGAATTCTTAACCCGTAACAAGTGGTACAAACAACCCTTGGATATCATCTTTCTGGCCCTAAGGTAGGAGATAAACTTTCCCTTAGGCGCTACGGGACTACCCTTCCATTCAAGGACTGGTTCATTAGGGAAGCAAAATTTGACCTTTCTAGTCCTACAGTCCATATTAGCATAGCAGGAGTAAAGCCAATCCATCCTTAAAATTGAATCAAACTCTATTATGTCAAGCTCTATTAAGTCTATCACCGTATCTCTAAGTAAAACAATTACAACATAATTTTTATAGACCCTCTTAGCAACAGAATCACCGACATAAGTGAAGACTAAGAAGGGTTAAAGAATACTTTCGGGAGCAAAACCAAAATTTATAGCCACATAGAGAGTCACATAAGATAAGGTGGAACCAGGATCAAGTAACACATAAACATCATGGGAGAAGATCTGTAACATACCCGAGACAACATCTGGCAAAGCCTTTGATTCCTGATGAGCGGATAGCCCATACAGACGTTTTTGACCCCCACATGTACTTGAGGTAGCACCTTTTACTGGAGGTACTGCAGAAGTAGAAGTAGTGGCTTGGTTCCTGGTACCCCCAGAAGTACCCTTCGCCGAGGGACAATCACGTTGAATATGGTTTGGTTGGCCTCACCCATAACATATACGAACGTTATGATAGCACCTTTCATGGTGAAATTTCCCACAAGAACTTCATGGAGGGTAAGATGGATCCGACTGGGCTACACTACCCTGCGACTGAGTACCCTGCATCTTTGAACCATGGTTACCCTGGAATCACTGATCGCTCGAAGGTCTAGGGGAATGTGCACTAGCTGATGAAGGAGCATGTCCCCAAGACCTCTTTCTGAACCGACGCCTATCCTCCTTACTAGTATGCTGGCAGTCTACCTCTTGGTCTAGTGGTCTTGTCCTCTTATTTTGGCGCTCTTCCACCTCGGTCTGCTTTTATTCTCGTCCTCAACTTGCTAAATATACACTACCAGTCAGGACAAATCTATATCCTTGTTTAGTATAGCCGCTTTGCATGACAATACCAAGTCATCATCGATACCATTTGTAAACTTCCTTATCCGAGCCTTCATATCGAATACCATTCCCGGAGCATAGCGAGATAGTTGGTTAAACTTCAGAGCATATTCCTTGACTATCATATTACCTTGCTTCAGATTCATAAACTCTTCCACTTTGGCTTCCCTCAACTCTTGCGGAAAGTAGTGGTCAAAGAAATCTTCGGAAAAGTATTCCCAAACAACAGGCTCGTCTTCTTCACCCCTTATTTCTTCCTATTCATCATACCATTGATAGGCGACCCCTTTGAGCTAGTAGGCTTCCAACTCTACTCCATCAGTGTCACTAGTATGCATGACCCTGAATATATCTCGTCCACAAAGTCCTGAGGATCCTCTTCAGCACTTTACCCCGTGAAGACTGGTGGATTTAGTTGCATGAACTTACCCACTCTTGTAGCATCTGAACACCCAGTGTTATCACCAACACTTCTTGACCGGCGAGACTGAGAGGAAAAAAGGTGCTCAAGCATCTGCGTAGTCTGCCTAAACTCGACATTAGTAACCTCATTTTGCGGAGGCTAGACCCGAGTAGCACCAATTCTGGGAGCTTGAGTAGGGGCCACAACAGGAGTAGTAGCAGAGGCAATAGTAGGAAGGACTGGTGGGACCCCAGTAAGAGAGACAGGGTCAGCAGTACGGATGCCATAACGGGTCTACATTCCATGGGTAGGACAAACCTCTTTAATAGTTGTCCCTACTGGGATTGAGGTTTGGGTCTTAGCTCCTTGTCCAGTAGTCCTTCTTGGAGGCATGATCTGAAATTCAGGAAAATTAAGAGTTAGAAGAGTCTTCCTAGGACTAGGCTCATTTAGCACGAAATAGAATATAAAGAAAAAGGAAATGTTCCTAAATTCCTTGCAGCCTCCGCTTTATAAGTGTGGCGCGCTTCACATCCATAAAACGGACTCTACTCAACACGGCTTTGTAGACACCCTAGGACCATGAACCGTGCTCTGATACCAAGTTTATCATGACCCGAGACAAGACCTCGAATGAAATAGTAACCTAGACCTAAGAGGCCTGAGTAACCCCTTAGCATACATCATTTGCACAAGTATAAATAACTGCGGAAGCAAGCCCAATATGTACGAAATCCATTTGAATAAGATAATCAACCAAAGTATTACTAATACCAGTCTACAAAGCCTCTAACATAAAGAATAACTCGTAAGTCGGTACATGGCCCTGACGATACTATAAAACCAAGAGAATTTGTCCAATATCTAAAGAGTAATTATTGTGTGCCATTCAAAAGAGAGGAGGGCTCACCAATTGCAAGCTGATATCCCGAGAATCCTAATGCTGCACAGAACCATGAGGAAAGACCTCTGAACCTACATCATAAAAAGATGCAGCATCCGAGGATAGTCAATACGGCGAGTACTGGCATGCAACCCAGGGGAAGGGATATCACAATTTATAAGGCAAGTCAAAATACCACATAGATCATAAATATAGAAGACGGGGAGATTTCAAATAAACAAATATGACAGTTACATGAATATATTACTTTTGGACTAGATGGTATCACCGATATTTAGTTTCCCACGGGCTATGTGGGTCTGACCATCGCTAGATCGGTTGAGCCTCCAATCCAAGTTTGCCACAAGGATCGGAGCATCATATTATAATCACCTCATGACGGCATACAGCTGAACAAATCAATCGTACAGTAGGGATTCCCGTTCGACTCAGAGGGAAGAGGTATATTCAACTCATACATGTGTCAGTAAAACATGGTTTCAGGTGTGAAGCCCCATTCGACTCACACCATCTCGACTAACCATCTAATGCTCTTAATCCCATATTTTAACATTTCAAACGTTTCACAAAATATTCATTTGGGACTCTTACTATTCTTAAAACATTCATAACTTTGGTATCGTCATACCAAGACTTGCAAGCCATATATAACATGCCATAAATATTTCATAAATTCGTACAACATTAGTCCCATCATTTAAAGGATTTAAACACATTTACCGAATCCCTCAAAGGTTGAAGATTTCAAAATTCATAAACCACACTTTCAAAATCGAGAGATGTAGAAATCCTTTTTCTTTTTCATCAAAAGCCAATATTTAAATAGTAAAACAATTCACAAAAGAATCGTGACTTTAGACCTTCCCCAAAAGCTTTTCATAATAATAAGGTTACGTATTTCAAGCAATAATCCTCCATTCTCAAATGTAATCAATAACAAAGGAAGAATTTCGTAAAAAGAGTTCGTAAGTTCAAATAAGTTCTTCTTCCGAAAATCATTCAACAAAATCCATATTCAAACTTGTACAAAATCACTTTCATAGCTAGAAGATCATTTACTAATAGGCTTTGTTTGAAAGAGGATTGTTCAACATACCTTTTTGACGAAGAAAGCTTACGAACGCTTGAGTTTTGCCTTAAACTTTGAACCCTAGTCACCCTTTTGCTTCAAGACTTTTGGGAGAGAAGTAACGCTCTTTCTTTTTTATTTAACCGTGAGTTAGGATGTTTATGACGTTCATAATAGGTGGGAAATGGGTTTGGATTATGAAAATACCATAATACCCTTTTAAAATACATGAAACAAGTCAAAATGAAGGTTGTCGGGGCAGCCTCTGTGTCATGGAGCTTGCCACGGAGACCAGCCTCGGTGGCACAGCCCCATCGCGGACCTTCACTGATTCGGGGACTCATTTCATGTTTTCGTGGCCCCGTGCTCCGTGGCATGGAGCTAACGCTGTAATACACTATTTTTGAACCCCGAAACATATTTTTCTTGCATTTTATATTTCCAAAAACTCTCTGGATGAATCTAACAACATCCCCAATCTTTCTAGACTCCAATAAACTCATTTTTTCAAGTTTTTCAAGCACGATGAGAAACGCTAGAATTTATGGGGCGTTACATTACCCCCCTTTGGGATTATTCATCCTCAAATGATGATTATTAGAACTTTTTAGCTCAAATAAGAGTACGAAAGAGACATAAGAAATAAAGTACGAACGAGTTGGATGCAGGATAAGGTTTAGTACTGCAATTAACTTCGTCCGGAGCATCAAACAAGAAGGGATATCTAGACTTCATGTCCTCTTACGATTCCTAAGTAGCTTCTTCCACTTTTTGGTTCTTCCATAGCACTTTTACTGAAGCTATTTCTTTGCTCCTTAACTTTCGCACTTGTCGGTCTTGGATCTCTGTGGGAACTTCTTCATATGATAATGAGTCTTTCACTCCAATGTTCTCTACGGGAACCACAAGCGAATGATCACCCAGACACTTTTTAAGCATAGACACATGAAATATGAGATGAACAGATGCCAGACTCGCAGGTAGCTCCAACTCATAAGCGACATTCCCGATCTTCTTCAAGATCTGATATGGGCCAATGTAACGAGGACTGAGCTTCCCATTTTTCCCAAACCTCCTAACTCCCTTCATAGTAGAGACTTTCAAGAACACCCAATCGCCAATGCCGAATTCTAACTCCCTCCTTCTAACATCCGCGTAAGACTTTTGATGACTTTAGGCAGTCTTTAGCCTCTCTCAAATGGTCTTAACTTTTTCCATGGCTTGATGCACAAAGTCTGGTCCCAACAATCTAGCTTCGCCCACCTTATACCATCCAATAGGAGACCCATATCTCTTATCATAAAGAGCCTCGAATGGTGCCATTTGGATGCTTGAGTGATAACTATTGTTGTAGGCAAATTCAATGAGAGGCAGATGGTCCACCCAACTACCTTTGAAATCTATGAAGCACGCTCTCAACATATCTTCCAAGGTCTGAATAGTTCACTCCGCTAGCCTATCCGTAGGAGGATGGAAAGTAGCACTAAGGTTCACCTGCATACCCAAACCTTTCTAAAAGACTCTCCAAAACTGAGAAGTGAATTGCGTACCTCGTTCGGATATAATGGACACTGAGGCACCATGCAATCTAACAATCTCCTGAATGTACAACCTCGCATAGTATTCCCCCGAATAAGTCATTCTCACATGCAAAAAATGGGAAGATTTGGTTATTCTATCCACAATGACCCAAATTGAGTCATATTGATTACGCGAACGCGAGAGATTGGTGATAAAATCCATGTTTATCATCTCCCACTTCCACATCGGAATGGCTATGTCTTGGGACGTACCACCAGGCCTTAAGTGTTCAACCTTAACTTGCTGACAGGTGGTACACTTAGCAACAAAATCAGCCACCTCTCTCTTGATATTATTCGACTAGTATATTTCTTTCAAATCATGGTACATTTTTATAGAGCCATAGTGAACAGTGTACCTGGACGTATGAGACTTGGCCAATATCCTTTCATGCAAGCCATCCACGTTCGGTACACATTTTTCCCTTGATACTGCAAGATTCCATCTCCTCCTATTTTGAACACCATAATCTTTTGTTTCCCCTCATCTTCCTTAATTTGCATAAGTATGGGATCATTAGCTTGCTTTTCCTTCACCTCAGCACCCACGGATGACTTAGCCACCTCATGCACCAAAATCCTACCATCCTCGGAGTCAACCAGCCAAACTCCTAAGTTGGCAAACCGATGAATGTCTTTCACTAATCCTCTCTTTTCCTCTTATACGTGAGAAAGGCTCCCCATGGACAACCTGCTAAGAGAATTAGCAACTACGTTAACCTTTCCTGGGTGATAATGCAAACTCATGTCGTAGTCCTTCAATAACTCAAGCCACCTTCTTTGTCTGAGATTCAGCTCCTTCTAGGTGAAGACATATTGTAGGATCTTGTGATCAATGAAGATGTCTATGTGTACCTTGTACAAATGATGACGCCAATTCTTGAGTGCAAAAACCACTGCCGCTAACTCAAGGTCATGGGTCAGATAGTTCTTTTTATGCACCTTCAACTTCCTGGAAGCATACGCCATAACCTTGCCATATTGCATAAGCACACACTCAAGTCCTACCCAGGACGCATCACAATACACCATGAATCCCTCAACGCCCTTAGGTAGAGTCAAGACCGGAGCAGAAGTCAAAAGATTCTTTAGCTTCTCAAAGCTACTTTCACAAACATCGGACCATATGAACTTAGCCTTTTCTATGTCAGCTTTGTCAATGGGGCAATTATAGAGGAACAATTCTCCAAAAATCTCCTATAGTATCCCGCCAAACCCAAGAAACTCCTAATGTCCATCGGAGTCGTGGGTCTGGGCCATTTCTTTTACCACTTCAATCTTTTGAGGATCCACATTAATTCCCTCACTAGACACAATATGGCCACGGAAAGCCACCGAGTCTAGCCAAAATTTGCACTTGGAAAATTTGGCATATAATTCTCGCTCTTGAAGAGTCCGAAGTACGATACAGAGGTGATTGACATGCTCCTCCTTACTCCGGGAGTAAACCAGGATGTCATCAATGAATACAATAACAAACATATCCAGAAACTCCTTAAACACCTTGTTTATAAGAACCATGAATGCTGCAGGAGCGTTAGTCAAACCAAAGGACATGACTATGAATTTGAAGTGGCCATACCGAGTACAGAACGCGGTCTTAGGAATATAAGCCTCCCTAACCTTTAAATGGTGGTAACCTGATTGGAGATCTATTTTGAAAAACACTTAGCACCTTGAAACTGGTCAAATAGATCATCAATTATGGGGAGAGGGTACTTATTTTTCACTATTACTTTGTTCAATTGGCGATAATCAATGCACATACAAAGAGACCCATCTTTCTTACGCACGAAGAGTACGGGAGCACCCCAAAGGGACACACTAGGGAGGACGAAAACTTTATCAAGGAGGTCTTTTAACTGATCCTTTAACTCTTTCAACTCGGCAGGGGCCATTCTATACGGAGGAACGGAAATGGGTCTAGTGTCAGGCAAAAGATCTATTCCAAAGTCTATTTCTCTATCGGGAGGAATCCCGGGAAGGTCTTCAGGAAATACCTCAGGAAACTCATTAATGACGGGAACAGATTGGAGTAGGGGGATTTCAATATCAGAATCCCTAACCCATACCAAGTGGTACAAATATCCCTTCGATATCATATTTTGGGCCCTAAGGTAGGAGATAAACTTTACCTTAGGCACTACGGGACTACCCTCCCATTCAAGGATTGGTTCATTATGGAAGTAGAATTTGACCTTTCTAGTCCTACAGTCCTTATCAGCATAGCAGGAGTGAAGCTAATCCATACCCAAAATTGCATCAAACTATATCATGTAAAGCTCTACTAAGTCTATCATTGTATCTCTAAGTAAAACAGTTACAACACAATTTTTATAGACCATCTTTGCAACAATGGAATCACCGATAGGAGTGGAGACTAAGAAGGATTCAAGAATACTTTCGGGAGCAAAACCAAAATTTACAGAACATAGAGAGTCACATAAGATAAGGTGGAACCAGGATCAAGTAACACATAAACATCACGAGAGAAGGTCTATAACATACCCGAGACAACATCTGGCAAAGCCTCTGATTCCTGATGGGCGGATAGCCCATACAAACGGTTTCGACCCCCACCTGTACCTGAGGTAGCACCCTTTGCTGGAGGGGCTGCAGAAGTAGAAGTAGTGGCTTGGGTCCTGGTACCTCCAAAAGTACCCTTTGCCGAGGGACAATCACGTTGAATATGGTTGGGTTGGTCACACCTATAACACATACGAACGTTATAATAGCACCTTTCACGATGAAATATCCCACAAGAACTTCATGGAGGGTAATATGGATCCGACTGGGCTACACTACCCTGCGATTGAGTACCATGTATCTTCGAACCATGGTTACCCTGAATCACTGATCGCTCAAAGGTCTAAGGGCAGGTGCACTAGCTGATGAAGGAGCATATCCCCAAGACCTCTTTCTGAACTGGCACCTATCCCCCTTACTAGTATACTGGCAGTCTGCCTCTTGGTTTAGTGGTCTTGTCCTCTTATTTTGGCGCTCTTCTGCCTCGGTCTATTTTTTCTTCTCTTCCTAAACTTGCTAAATATACACTACCAGTCTGGACAGATCCATTCCTTGTTTAGCATAGCCACTTTGCATGACAATACCAAGTCATCATCGATACCATTTGTAAACTTTCTCATCCGAGCCTTCATATCGGATACCATTCCGGAAGCATAGCGAGACAGTTGGTTAAACTTCAGAGCATATTCCTTGACTGTCATATTACCTTGCTTCAGATTCACAAACTCCTCAGCTTTGGCTTCCCTCAACTCTTGCAGAAAGTAGTGGTCAAGTAAAGCTTCAGAAAAGTCTTCCCAAACAGCAGGCTCAGCTTCTTTACCCCTTATTTCTTCCCTCTCATCATACCATTGATAGGAGACCCCTTTGAGCTAGTAGGCTGCCAACTCTACTCCATCAGTGTCACTAGTATGCATGACCTTGAATATCTTCTCCATCTCGTCCACAAAGTCCTGAGGATCCTCTTCAGCACTGGACCCCGTGAAGACTGGTGGATTTAGTCGCATGAACTGACCCACCCTTGTAGCATCTAAAAACCCAGTGTTAGCACCAACACTTCATGACCGGCGAGACTTAGAGGAAACAAGGTGTGCAAGAATCTGCATAGTCTGCCTAAACACGACATTAGTAACCTCATCTTGCAGAGGCTGGACCCGAGTAGCATTGATTTTGGGAGCTTGAGTAGGGGCCACAACAAGAGTAGTAGGAGGGACTGGTGGGACCTCAGTAGAAGTGACAGGGTCAGCAGTGCAAATGCCATAACGGTCCTGCATTCCATGGGTAGGACGAACCTCTTCAGTAGTTGTCCCTATTGAGATTGAGGTTTTGGTCGTAGCTCCTTGTCCAGTAGTCCTTCTTGGAGGCATGATCTGAAATTCAGGAAAATTAAGAGTTAGAAGAGTCTTCCTAGGACTAGGCTCATTTAGCACGAAATAGAATATAAAGAAAAAGGAAATGTTCCTAAATTCCTTGCAGCCTCCGCTTTATAAGTGTGGCGCGCTTCACATCCATAAAATGGACTCTACTCAACACGGCTTTGTAGACACCCTAGGACCATGAACCGTGCTCTGATACCAAGTTTATCATGACCCGAGACAAGACCTCGAATGAAATAGTAACCTAGACCCAAGAGGCCTGAGTAACCCCTTAGCATACATCATTTGCACAAGTATAAATAACTGCGGAAGCAAGCCCAATATGTACGAAATCCATTTGAATAAGATAATCAACCAAAGTATTACTAATACCAGTCTACAAAGCCTCTAACATAAAGAATAACTCGTAAGTCGGTACATGGCCCTGATGATACTATAAAACCAAGAGAATTTGTCCAATATCTAAAGAGTAATTATTGTGTGCCATTCAAAAGAGAGGAGGGCTCACCAATTGCAAGCTGATATCCCGAGAATCCTAATGCTGCACAGAACCATGAGGAAAGACCTCTGAACCTACATCATAAAAAGATGCAGCGTCCGAGGATAGTCAATACGGCGAGTACTGGCATGCAACCCAAGGGAAGGGATATCACAATTTATAAGGCAAGTCAAAATACCACATAGATCATAAATATAGGAGACGGGGAGATTTCAAATAAACAAATATGACAGTTACATGAATATATTACTTTTGGACTAGATGGTATCACCGATATTTAGTTTCCCACGGGCTATATAGGTCCGACCATCGCTAGATCGGCTGAGCCTCCAATCCAAGTTTGCCGCAAGGATCGGAGTATCATATTATAATCACCTCATGACGGCATACAGCTGAACAAATCAATCGTACAGTAGGGATCCCCGTTCGACTCAGAGGGAAGAGCTCTATTCAACTCATACATGTGTCAGTAAAACATGGTTACAAGTGTGAAGCCCCATTTGACTCACACCATCTCGACTAACCATCTAATGCTCTTAATCCCATATTTTAACATTTTAAACGTTTCACAAAATATTCATTTGGGACTCTTACTATTCTTAAAACATTCATAACTTTGGTATCGTCATACCAAGACTTGCAAGCCATATATAACATGCCATAAATATTTTATAAATTCGTACAATATTAGTCCCATCATTTAAAGGATTTAAACACATTTACCGAATCCCTCAAAGGTTGACGATTTCAAAATTCATAAACCACACTTTCAAAACTGAGAGATGTAGAAATCCTTTTTCTTTTTCATCAAAAGCAAGATTTAAATAGTAAAATAATTCACAAAAGAATCATGACTTTAGACATGCCCCAAAAGCATTTCATAATAATAGGGTTATGTATTTCAAGCAATAATCCTCCATTCTTAAGTGTAATCAATAACAAAGGAAGAATTTCGTAAAAAGAGTTTGTAAGTTCAAGTAAGTTCTTCTTCCGAAAATCATTCAACAAAATCCATATTCAAACTTGTACAAAATCACTTTTATAGCTAGAAGATCATTTACTAATAGGCTTAGTTTGAAAGAGGATTATTCAACATACCTTTTAGAAGAATAAAGCTTATGAACGCTTAAGTTTTGCCTTATTTCATGTTTTCATGGCCCCGTGCTCTATGGCACGGGGCTAACGCGGTAATATACTATTTTTGGACCCCGAAACATACTTTTCTTGCGTTTTAAATTCCCAAAAACTCTCCGGATCAATCTAACAACATCCCCAATGTTTCTAGATTCTAATAAACTCATTTTCCCAAGTTTTTCAAGCACGATGAGAAATGGTAGAATTTATGCGGCATTACATTACCCCCCCCCCCCTCCCCCTTGGGATTATTCGTTCCCGAATGATGGTTATGTGCACTTTTTATGACAAATAGGAGTACGAAAGAGACACAACAAATAATGTACAAATGAGTTAGATGCAAGATAAGGTTTAGTACCTCAATTAACTTCGTCCGGAGCATCAAACAAGTAGGGATATCTAGACTTCATGTCCTCTTTAGATTCCCAAGTAGCTTGTTCCACTTTTTGATTCTTCCATAGCACTTTTACTGAAGCCATTTCTTTGCTCCTTAACTTTCGCACTTGTCGGTCTAGGATCTCTATAATGATGAGTCTTTCACTCCAATGTTCTCCATGGGAACCACAAGCGAATGATCACCCAGATACTTTTTAAGCATAGACACATGAAATATGAGATGAACAGATGCCAGACTCACAAGTAGCTCCAACTCATAAGCGACATTCCCGATCCTCTTCAAGATCTGATATGGGCCAATGTAACGAGGACTGAGCTTCCCATTTTTCCCAAACCTCCTAACTCCCTTCATAGTAGAGACTTTTAAGAACACCCAATCGCCAACGCTGAATTCTAACTCCCTTCTTCTAACATCCGCGTAAGAATTTTGATGACTTTGGGCGGTCTTTAGCCTCTTTCGAATGGTCTTAACTTTTTCCATGGCATGATGCACAAGGTATGGTCCTAACAATCTAGCTTTGCCCACCTCATACCATCCAATAGGAGACCTACATCTCCTACCATAAAGAGCCTCGAACGGTTGCATTTGGATGCTTGAGTGATAACTATTGTTGTAGGCGAATTCAATGAGAGGCAAGTGGTCCACCCAACTACCTTTGAAATCAATGACACACGCTCTCAACATGTCTTCCAAGGTCTGAATAGTGTGCTCTTCTTGCCCATCCGTTTGAGGATGGAAAGTAGTACTAAGGTTCACCTGCGTACCCAAACCTTTATGAAAGGCTCTCCAAAACTGAGAAGTGAAATGCATACCCCGGTCGGATATAATGGACACCGGGGCACTATGCAATCTAACAATCTCTTGAATGTATAACCTCGCATAGTCTTCCCCCGAATAAGTCATTCTCACATGGAAAAAATGGACAAATTTGGTTATTCTATCCACAATGACACAAATTGAGTCATATTGATTATGCGAACGCGGGAAACCGGTGATAAAATCTATGTTTATCATCTCACATTTCCACTTCAGAATGGCTATGTCTTGGGATGTACCACCAGGCCTTAGGTGTTCAACCTTAACTTGCTGACAGGTGGTACACTTAGCAACAAAATCATCCACCTCTCTCTTCATATTATTCCACTAGTACATATCTTTCAAATCGTGGTACATTTTTGCAGAGCCAAGGTGAACAGTGCACCTGGAAGTATGAGACTTGGCCAAGATCCTTTCGCACAAGCCATCCACATTCGGTACACATACTCTCCCTTGATACCGCAAGATGCCATCTCCTCCTATTTTGAATGACATAATCTTTTGTTGCCCCACATCTTCCTTAATTTGCATAAGTATGGGATCATTAGCTTGCTTTTCCTTCACCTCAGCATCCAAGGATGACTTAGCCATATCATGCACCAAATCCTACCATCCTCGGAGTCAACCAACTGAACTGCTAAGTTGGCAAGCCGATGAATGTCTTTCACTAATCCTCTTTTTTCCTCTTCTATGTGATAAAGGATCCCCACGGACAACCTACTAAGAGCATCAACAACTACGTTAGCCTTACCTGGGTGAGAATGCAAACTCATGTCGTAGTCCTCCAATAACTCAAGCTACCTCCTTTGTATGAGATTAAGCTCCTTATGGGTGAAGACATATTGTAGGCTCTTGTGATCAATGAAGATGTCTACGTGTACCACCACCACCAACTCAAGGTCATGGATCGGGTAGTTCTTTTCATGCACCTTCAGCTGCCTGAAAGCATACGCCACAACCTTGCCATGTTGCATAATCACACACCCAAGTCCCACCCGGAATGCATCATAATACACCACGAATCCCTCAACGCCCTTAGGTAGAGTCAAGACCGAAGCAGAAGTCAAAAGATTCTTTAGCTTCTCAAAGCTACTTTTATAAACATTGGACCATATGAACATTAGCCTTTTTCTGTGTTAGCTTTGTCAATGGGGCAGCTATAGAGGAAACATTCTCCACAAATCTCCTATAGTATCCCTCCAAACCCAAGAAACTCCTAATGTCTGTCAGAGTCGTGGGTCTGTTCCATTTCTTTACCGCTTCAATCTTCTGAGGATCCACTTTAATTCCCTCACTAGACACAATGTGGCTAAGAAAAGCCACCGAGTCTATCCAAAACTCGCACTTGGAAAATTTGGCATATAATTCCCGCTCCTTAAGAGTCCGAAGTACGATACAGAGGTGATTGGCATGCTCCTCCTCACTCCGGGAGTAAACCAAGATGTCATCAATGAATACAATAACAAACATATCCAGAAACTCCTTAAACATCATGTTCATAAGATCTATGAATGTTGCAGGAGCATTAGTCAAACCAAAAGGCATGACTAAGAATTCAAAGTGGCCATACCGAGTACGGAAAGCGGTCTTAGGAATATCAGCCTCCCTAAACTTTAACTGGTGATAACCCGAACGGAGATCTATTTTGGAAAAACACTTAGCACCCTGAAGCTGGTCGAAGAGATCATCAATTCTGGGGAGAGGGAACTTATTTTTCATTGTGACTTTGTTCAATTGGCAATAATCAGCGCACATACGATGAGACCCATCTTTCTTATGCACGAAGAGTACGGGAGCACCCCAAGGGGAAATATTAGGGCAGATGAAACCTTTATCAAGGAGGTCTTTTAACTGATCCTTTAACTCTTTCAACTTGGCAGGGGCCATTCTATACAGAGGAATGGAAATGGGTCTAGTGTCAAGCAAGAAATTTATACCAAAGTCTATTTCTCTATCAGGAGTAATCCTGGGAAGGTCTTCAGGAAACACCTCAGAAAACTCATTAACGATGGGAATAGATTAGAGTAGGGGGATTTCAACATCAGAATCCTTAACCCGTACTAAGTGGTACAAACAACCCTTGGATATTATCTTTCGGGCCCTAAGGTAAGAGATAAACTTTCCCTTAAGCGCTACGGGAGTACCCTCCCATTAAAGGACTGGTTCATTAGGGAAGCATAATTTGAACTTTCTAGTCCTATAGTCCATATTAGCATAGCGGGAGTGAAGCCAATCCATCTCTAAAATTGCATCAAACTATATCATATAAGGCTCTAATAAGTCTATCATCGTATCTCTAAGTAAAACAATTACAACACAACTTTTATAGACCCTCTTAGCAACAATGGAATCACCAACAAGAAGGGTTCAAGAATACTTTTGAGAGGCAAACCAAAATTTACAGCCACATAAAGATTCACATAAGATAAGGTGGAACAGGATTAAGTAACACATAAACATCACGGGAGAAGATCTGTAACATACCCGTGACAACATCTGGTGAAGCCTCTGATTCCTGACAGGTGGATAGCCCATACAGACAATTTAGACCCCCACGTGTACCCGAGGTAGCACCCTTTGCTGGAGGGGCAGCAGAAGTAGTGGTTTGGGTCCTGGTACCCCCAGAAGTACCCTTTGCCGAGGTACACTCATGCTGAATATGGCCGGGTTTACCGAACCCATAACACGTACGAACGTTATGATAGCACCTTCAACAATGAAATTTCCCACAAGTACTGCATGGAGGGTAAGATAGAGCCAACTGGGCTACACTACCCTACGATTGAGTACCCTGCATCTTTAAACCATGGTTACCCTAGAATCACTGATCGCTCGAAGGTCTAGGGATAAGTGCACTAGCTGATGAAGGAGCATGTCCTCAAGACCTCTTTCTAAACCGACGTATATGCCCCTTACTAGTATGCTGGTGGTCTGCCTCCTGGTTTAGTGGTCTTGTCCTCTTATTTTGGCACTCTTCTGCCTCGGTCTGCATTTTCTTCTCTTTCTCAACTTGCTTAATATACACTACCAATCTGGACAAATACATATCCTTGTTCAGCATAGCCGCTTTGCATGACAATACCAAGTCATCAAAGATACCATTTGTAAACTTCCTCATCTAAGCCCTCATATCGGATACCATTTCCAGAGCATAGAAAGACAGTTGGTTAAACTTCAGAGCATATTCCTTGACTGTCATATTACCTTGCTTCAGATTCACAAACTTCTCTGCTTTGGCTTCCCTCAACTCCTGTAGAAAGTAGTGGTCAGGTAAAGCTTCGGAAAAGTCTTCCCAAACAGCAGGCTCGGCTTCTTCACCCCTCATTTCTTCCCACTCATCATACCAATTATAGGCCATCCATTTCAGCTGGTAGGTTGCCAACTCTACTCCCTCAGTGTCACTAGTATGCATGACCCTAAATATCTTCTCCACTTCATCCACAAAGTCCTGAGGATCTTCTTCAGCACTGGACCCCGTGAAGACTGGTGGATTTAGTCGTATGAACTGACCCACCCTTGTAGCATCTAAAAACCCGGTGTTAGCACCAACACTTTTTGACTGGCGAGAATGAGAGGACACAAGGTGTGCAAGCATCTACAAAGTCTACCTAAACTCGGCATTAGTAACCTCACCCTACGGAGGCTGGACTCGAGTAGGGGCTACAACAGGAGTAGTAGCAGGGGCAGTAGTAGGAGGGACTGGTGGGACCCCACTAGGAGCGATAAGGTCAGCAGTGTGGATGCCATAACGGGTTTGCATTCCATGGGTAGGACGAACCTCTTCAGTAGCTGTCCCTGCTGGGATTGACGTTTCAATCATAGCTCCTAGTCCAGTAGTCCTTCTCGGAGGCATGATCTGAAATGTGGGAAATTACTCTTCCAGGACTAGGCTCATTTAGCACGAAATAGAATGTGAAGAAAAGGGAAACATTCCTAAACGCCTTGTAGCCTCCGCTTTATAAGTGTGGCGCACTTCACACCCATAAAATAGACTCTACTCGACACAGTTTTATAGACACCCTAGGACCATGAACCTTGCTTTGATACCAAGTTTGTCATGACCCGAGACAAGACCCCGGACGTAATGGTAATCCAGACCCAACAGGCCTGAGTAACCCCTTAGCATACATCATTTGTGCAAGTATAAATAACTACGGAAGCAAGCCCAATATGTATGATATCTGTTTGAATAAGATAATCAACCAAAGTATTACTAATACCAGTCTACAAAGCCTCTAACATAAAGAATAACTCCTAATTCGGTACATGGCCATGACAATACCATAAAACCAAGAGAATTTGTCCAATATCTAAAGAGTAAAAACTGTGTGCCTTCTGAAAGAGAGGAGGGTTCACCACTTGCTAGCTGATATCTCGAGAATCCTAATGTTGCATGGAACCACGAGAAAATACCTATGAACTTGCATCATAAAAAGATGCAGCATTCGAGGATGGTCAGTACGGCGAGTACTAGCATACAACCCATGAGAAAGGATATCACAATTTATAAGGTAAGTCAAAATACCACATAGATCATAAATATAGAATACGGGAAATTTCAAATCACAAATATAACAGTTACATGAATATATTACTTCTGGACTAAATGGTATCACTGACATTTAGTTTCCCATGGGCTGTGTGGGTCTGACCATCGCTCGATCGGTTAAGCCTCCAATCCAAGTTTGCCGCAAGGATCAGAGCATTATATTATAATCACCTCATGACTGCATACAACTGAACAAATCAAGCGTACAGTAGGGAGCCCTATTTGACTCAGAGGGAAGAGCCCTATTCCACTCATACCCATGTTGGCAAAACAAAGTTTCAGGTGTGAAGCCCCGTTTGACTCACACCATCTCGACTAACCATCTAATCCTGTTAAGTCCATATTTTAATATTTCAAACATTTCACAAAATATTCATTAAGGACTCTTAACATTCTTAAGGCATTCATAACTTTGGTATTATCATACCAAGATTTGAAAGCCATATATACCATGCCATAAACGTTTCATTAATTCGTACATCATTAGTCCCATCATTTAAAGGATTTAAACACATTTACTGAATCCCTCAAAGGTTGAAGATTTCAAAATTCATAAACCACACTTTAAAAACCGAGGGATGTAGAAATCATTTTCCTTTTTCATCAAAAGCAAACATTTAAACAGTAAAACAATTCACAAAAGCATCATGACTTTAGACTTGCCCCAAAAGCTTTTCATAATAATAGGTTACGTATTTCAAGAAATAATCCTCTATTCTTAAGTGTAATCAATAACAAAGGAAGAATTTCATAAAAAGAGTTTGTAAGTTCAAGTAAGTTCTTCTTCCGAAAATCATTCAACAAAATCCATATTCAAACTTGTACAAAATCATTTTCATAGCTAGAAGATCATTTACTAATAGGCTTAGTTTGAAAGAGGATTGTTCAACATATCTTTTTGACAAAGAAAGCTTACGAAAGCTTGAGTTTTGCCTTAAACTTTGAACCCTAGACACCCTTTTGCTTGAAGACTTTTGAGAGAGAAGTAACGCTCTTTATTTTTTATTTAATTGTGCCTTAGGAGGTTTAGGATATTTAGAATGGGTGTGAATGGGTTTGGGTAATGAAAATACCGGAATACCCTTTTAAAACGCATGAAACAAGTCAAAACGAAGGCCACCGGGGCAGCCTCCGTGTCATGGAACTTGCCGCGGAGACCAGCCTCTGTGGCACGGCCCTATCGCGGAACTTCATTGGTTCGGGACCTCATTTCATGTTTTCGTGGCCCCATGCTTTGTGGCACTGGGCTAACGTGGTAATACACTATTTTTGGACCCCGAAATATATTTTTCTTGCATTTTAAATTTCCAAAAACTCTCCGGATCAATCTAACAACATCTCCAATGTTTCTAGACTCCAATAGACTCATTTTTCCAAGTTTTTCAAGCACGATGAAAACGCTAGAATTTATGGGGCGTTACACTGCTCCATCGATATTATCAATATAGGATCAAAGCGGTTGTCGTAACATCTATTCGTAACTAAACCCATCAATGGTCACGAATATCAGCAATACCAATGACATAGATCAAATATAAAAATTATATGTAAAATGATCTAAGTCATGTCTATTTTTAACTGGTCCTACTTTATGACTTGAATAGTCCAAAATCACTTTCTTACACCTTATGTAAAACCACAATAGAAAGTCAATATCTTTATATCTTAGAGTTATCAATGAACACATGAAATTTATAAATTTCATAAATTTCAGTATGTACAGAAAATATACTTTAACATGTCCAAAGCATAAATAAAATAATAAACTCCCACTAAAGTAGCTCATCATCGAATCTGACAACACTCATATGAGCCACATGTCCATGAAATACTTTAGGTGGAAAATCTTTTATAAGCGGATCCACAATCATTGAGTTTATACTAATATGCTCAATCGACATAAGATGACTTTGAAATCTTTCTTTCACAATAAAAAACTTAATGTCTATGTGTTTTGACTTAAACGAACTTCGATTATTATTCAAATATAACTCAACTGACTTATTATCACAATAAATTTTCAATGGTCTTTTTATTTCACTGACAACCTGTATTTCAGTGATAAATTTTTTTTAGCTATATTACCTGATTTGATGCTTCATAATAGGCTACAAACTCAGCTTTCATGGTAAAAAAAGCTATTAATATTTGTTTTACACTTTTCCAAGAAACAGCTCCTCTAGCCAACATGAAAACATAATCTGATGTAGATCTCCTACTATCAAAACATCCAGCAAAATCTGAATCAGAATACCGTACGATTTCTAAGTGATACGACTTCTGATAAGTGAGGATGTAATCTTTTGTTCTTTGAAGATACCTCATAACCCATTTTGCTGAGTTCCAATGATTCATTCCTGGGTTACTTGAATATCGGCCCATCATTCCTATAATGTATGTTATATCTAGATGTGTACAAACTTGTGCGTACCTAAGACTTCCCATTGCTGATGCATATGAGATTTTGTCTATCTCTTTCTTCTCAATATCCAAATTTGAACATTGTGCAATTAAACTTATCACCCTTTGCCACGGGTGTATCTCCAGGTACATAATTTTACACACCAAATCTACTAAGCACTTTATCATATAAGTCTTTTGTGATTGTCCAAGAATATTTCTAATACGATCTCTATGGATCTCTACCCAGAACAAAGGACGTCTCACTAAGATCTTTCATTTCAAATTTACTAGATAGAAATCTCTTGGTTTCATGCAACAAGCCTAAATCACTGCTTGCCAGTAGAATGTCATCTACATATAGAACAAGGATAATAAATGTGTTCCCGCTAAACTTAAGATATATGCACTGATCAATAGTGTTTTCCTTAAAATCAAAAGAGGTTATCATCTTATCAAACTTTCGGTATCATTGAGGGATGCCTGTTTTACATCATATATGAACTTCTTAGGTCTACATACATGGTGCTTTGAATCTTGAGATCCAAAGGTTTCTGGTTGCATCATGTATATCATTTTTTTAATGCTTCCATTGAGAAATGCAATCTTTATATTCATTTGATATAGCTCTAAGTCATAATAATTTATAAGTGTCATAATGATTCTAAAAGAGTCTTTTGATGAAAATGGCAAAAAGGTCTCTTTAAAATCTATGCCTTCCTTTTGAGTGAATTCATTGGCAACTAGGTGTGCTTTATATCTTTAGATGTTACCTTTCGAATCATATTTAGTTTTGAAAATCCATTTACAACTAATCATTTTCGACCCTTGTGGAAACTCGACAAGATCCCAAACGTCACTGTCTTTCATAGACTTCATATCATCTTTCATGACTTTGATCTATTTAACAAAGTTTTAACATGATTTTTCTTGACTAATAATTATATGATCATCTTCTAATCCTATGTCAAAATCATGTTCTTGAAGATAAACAACATAGTCATCCGAAATGGTATTTCTCCTTTCTCTGCTAGATCTTCTTCTAGGCACTTTAACTTGAGATTGTTGGTAATTATCAACTTGAACAAGGGGAAATATCATTGTATTTTGTTATATAATCCTAATTAAAGATTGAAAAACATTCGGTAAAGCTACCAAGTCATTTTCACTAGTACAAGGGATATTATCAAATTCCTCTTTATACACAATCTATTTGGTTTGATTGATCCCACCATAATCAACATCCTCAATAAATTTAGCATTTCCTATTTTGAAAAAGGATATGTTTGAGAGATCGTAAAACTTAAAATTTTTCGACCATTCTGAGTAACCTACAAAGTAGCAACTAACAGTTCTTGAATCCAGTTTCTTTTCATTAGGCTTGTAAGGTATTGCTTAAGCTGAACATCTCCAAAATATAAGTGCCTAATACTAGGCTTTTTACTAGTCCATAATTTCTATGAAATTTTAGCTACTGCTTTGCTTGGAACTCTTCTTAATATGTAAACTACAGTTTTTAATGTTTCTCCCCAAAGCAATTCAGATAAAGAAGAGTGACTAACCATACTTTTTACCATATTTTTAAGAGTTTGATTTCATCTCTCAGATCTACCATTTTGACTCGGAGTCCCTGATATGGTATACAGAAGTATAATTTCACACTCTATCAAATACTTTATAAAATATCCTAGACATTGTTCACCTGATCCATCGTATCTATCATAGTATTTTTCTCCACGATCATATTTGACAGACTTAATTTTCTTTCCTTATTGAGTTTCAACCTCAACTTTGAAAATTTTAAAAACATCCAAAAGATTATGACTTCTCATGAATTAAATAGGGATATCCATAGTGAGAGTAATCATCTATAAAGTTAATAAAATATTATTTATCATTCCATGAAGTTGTACGGAATTGACCGGAAATGCCTGTATGTATCATCTAAAGGTTCTTTACTCCTATAAGCACCTCTTTTCATTATATTTGTTTGTTTTCCTTTATGCATTCTATACAAATTTTAAAATCTGATAAATTAAGGTAATCAAGAATTCTTTCTGACATAAGCTTTTGTATTCTTTATTTAGAAATATGACCCAATCGCTTATGCCATAACATTGATGAATTCTCATTTAATTTGTTAATCTGCGCTTAGTATCGAAATTGCTTGAATGCAGGTTTTCGTTGCTGCATGAGGCTTGTTTGTTTAATTTATATATTTTATCAACCAGAGTACCAATTTCAATAATATTAAAATTTAGAGAAATACTACAAATTTTATTTCCAATAGAATAACTATAACCAAATATGTCCAAACAAGAAATAAAAATTAAGTTCCGTCTAAATGAAGGTACAATAAATATTTTCTCTAATTTCAAATAATAACCAGTATCTAATAAAATTCTAAAGACACCAATAGCCTCCACAACTGCTTTATTGTCGTTGCCCATATAGATGTATCTTTCAGCATCGATAGACACTCGGCTCCTTAGACAGTCCACCAAATGTCACTAGGTACCATAGCCAAATTAACTTCTGAACAAATAAAGTTGAGAAGTTTACCTTTCTTTTCACGCCAGGCAGCATATTTGAAACAATCTTTTTTTATGTGATCAAATTTCTTACAAAAGAAACATAATGATGTTCTTTTGTCTGCAGTTCCTTTAGTTTTACTCCTTTTTCGCTTATGTGCAATGGTTTTAGTTTCAGAGGTAGACGTCAAATGATCACTTTCAATTTGCTCTTGTTTAAGTCTATCCTCTTCTTGCACACATTGAGCTATAAACTCATTCAAAGTCCACTTCTTAAAGTTTGTGTCATTATGCATGGAAATATTATTCATATTGACAGATATAGAAGACACTATAAAATAAAATAAATAATGCTCACAATTTAATCAATCAAATAAATCATGTATATGTGAAGATAATCAATTAAATAAATCATGTATATGTGAAGATAATCAATTAAATAAAACTGAACAAAAATGATAAATTTAAAACATATATTTATTAACACATATACATAAAAGTGGGCCCATCACATTATTATTTAGTTTTTGGACAAAAATAATAACTTATAAGTGGTACTCTTATACATAGTTCATAAACATTGATTACTAAAGTGGTCTAACAATATACCTTTCTTTGGACCGACACATTGCTAGCATGCATTCTATAATGTATCACATATTCATGACTACCCATAGTTAATCTGGCCAAAATAATCTTCTTTTGGGATAATTATTTCACATAGATAAAACATGCTTACATGTTCAAAGTAAACAAAATCTACACAATAGAGATTACTTTGGCAACATATTAATTCAATCTACTCACTTTTAAATAAGAAGCACAAATAAAAGGGTGCTAAGAAAAAAAGACTGCACCCAAGTTTCTCATTCCATTTTATTATACAAAACAATAGAAAAGGAAATAACATTAAAAAATAAAATATGATCCAAACTGAGAGAAATCTGTGCAATATTACCCCAAAAACTTGATATTTTTAAATCCTCGTTCGATGCTTCAGTTGAACAAATTCTTTTTTCTGTTTATTATTTATTTTCACAACTAACGAGAGAAAAAACCGTTCTGATCTTTCATTGGATAATGATGCATATACCTTATTTTAATATTTAATAATTAAAGCAAAAATTGAAACAGAAGATTGCGAAACCCCCCCAAAAAATTATTTATCATGAAACATTAAAATAATAGAAAATGGTTCACTGCACTTTCTCCTTTTTTTCTATCAGGTTCCATCATAAAGGAAAAATAACTCTTCAAGTTAAAACTAAAATTTTCAAACTCCAACTCCTTATTCTTTTCACATATAATGGAGAAGGAAAAAAAACAAAAGAAAAACAGGAAAAAGAATTGAAAATTAAAATTGTACACAAAACTCGAAAAAGAAAAATAAATAGTACTAAGTTCCGAACTTGGCCCAACAAATACTGAAATCACATTTAATGAATTAACAAGACTTCTCTCATGATACCAATTGTTGAAAACTTTATATAATTCAACCCAAAAACTCAAGTAAATTATTAGATAGAGATATTAATCTACAAGAATGGTAGGAACACTAACCTTGTCCCATTGCAAGAATTGATCAGAGAAGATAGGATATTCTAAACCTTGGAGAGTGCTCTTTGAAGTGCACTTTCTGAGATGAAGAGAATAGAGAAGAAGACGCTCTTTGATTTAGGGACCGTACCTTTTAAAAGGATTCTGAAGTGTCTTTTCAGGAAAAATACTTTTTCCCATAAGTTTCCATCAAACAAAAGAAAAAGTGAAAGAGTTTCAACTTATTTAAAATAAATCTCATATTAATAGATATTTATTTTTAGGCTCAAAAAGACTTTAATGCTTTATTAGATCATAAAATTGGCTCCTTTAAAAACAACATATCTATGTATAAATATTAATATGTGAGTTCACATAATAGAAATTACTAACACAAAAAGGTTAGACCCTCTTTATAGCTAGGTTACCGAAAATGAGATCTGTGTGTCAAGCCTCATAAAATCTATTAGTCACGCATTATTGCTATTGTGTAATTGTTGATGTTAATCCCAAATTCTATTGTAATGTCTCAAACTCGATTTTTACTTTATTTGGTCTGTGTCTCAAATTCGATGTTGCATTTTCGGACCTAGATGGATTCATACCGTAGCACCAATCTCTAATTTGCTTTAACTTGTCGCCTTTCTCACATGTTACCTTCGGACTCATCCATCTGTTGAGTCTGTATTTATTCTATACAAATAGTCTCTCTTTTAAGATGCTTACAAAATTGCGATCGAGAAGTGGAATTTTTTTTAATTACTGGCAAGAAAGCAACAAAAAGTCCTTTGACACTTCTTGACATGATGCATGTCCCTTCGCTTTTAATGCTCCAGACATGTATCTTTCCGTAATTGGTTCAGAATCGTAATTGACTATTCAAGCAATGATGAATTTTCTTTTCCAAAGTCTATATAAGTTCTTCCACTTTACCCCTTCCATCTACTACATTCACACCTTCTCTTCAGAAATACTTTCCTATCATTTCTCGTCTATCAAGCTTCATCGGAGTTTTATTGAAAACTACCACATTCTAATTAATTATTTTTGACTTATTTCTTTACTTTCACAATCATATCAAAGCATTTCTCTTCAGTTTTAGACACGCCTACCGCCACACACTGTGATAATATTTGATGACAAGAAAAAGAATCTAATTTTCTTTAATAAAATCTTTAACTAATCATGAAATTGGGGGAAGGGGTTAGGGGAGTTGGGGATAATAATTTGAAGGCACAAATCACAATTGAGAACGGTGGACCACTATCAGAGCAAAAAGATATTTGGGCAAATCTTTTACAAATAATTCATGAAATTTAATAAATGTCCCGATTTAGATTTTTATCCAAAAATATTACCCCCTCCTCCTTAAGTTTTAAACTAATAATTATTTTAGTTTTGTATAAGTGAAAATATTTATTCACGTGGAGTGCTACTCGACATTCTTTCTAAACAAAAATAGAGAGGCTATACCACACACTGTAAATAAGATAAACAACAAAGGTTTTCAGAATACGGGAGGCTTTCATTGAAATCCTAAAATAATTGCAAACTACGGCTATAACCCACACGAATGCGGGTCTGCGCCTTTTGGAAAGAGGTAAAATAGTACGAGGAAATTGAAAACATAAAGGGTGGGTCACGGAGCCTCATCCGGTGATGGTGTGTTTTAATGTATAGAAGACGATAATTTAGGTAGTTACAAAATGGAATAATTGACAGTTGATATGTGAAAATCGCAAAAAAAAAAAAAAATCAGGTATATTTTTGATCGTTAACTATATTTTTTAAAATGCTTCTTTCATTCACTTTTATTTGTCACGTTTCATTTCTCGAGAGTCAAATTGGATGGATTTTGACTAATATTTAAAGTTATATTTTTTTATCATATTAATATGAGAAAGATTGCAACTTATAGTATTTTATGTATAATTTTTTAATATTTAAATTTAAAATTTAAAAATATTAAATTAATCTAATTTAATTTAGCTTTAAAGATTAGTCAAATTGACTATGATAAAATAGGAAAAGTGATAACTAAGATTTTTGACTTTCCAAAAGCTTGACCAAATAGAGTATAAAAGAATCCTTATTACAACAATTTAAGCCTCTTTGCATTTTTTGAGGTTTTAGAATTTTTGTTTTCCTTTTCCTTTGCTTGGAATCTTAATTAGCAGGGTAGACCGAGTCTATCTAAGTCCATAATCTCCCTCAGGTATATTCCCAAATATTTCACCCCTGAGAATTGATAATGATTTATGCTTAATGACGTTAATTTTATGTAGATATATGTTTTGCATAGATGGTTACATCCAAGGTCCATTTTTTAAATATGGTATCCACATCAAAAGAACATTTTTATTGTCTTTTTTAGTCAATGTTACTTTCATCCATGCTTTAGTTGTTGAATGGTTTTTAGAGTGTTCCAAATTAGTTGAAGAAAGTTATCGTCATGTTATATGGTCTTGGGCAATAAATAGTTTTTCAGTCGAGTTAGACCCAATGCTCATTTTCTTAGTAAAAGTGTCGGTTGTTTTTTTAAATGGTTAATCTGGAGTTGGCAGATGGTTTAAACAGAAGGACTTTTGGTCCCAGTTATACCTTTGGCTGAAGGAGATTCAGAAAATAAATTTTGAGTAAAAATACTAAAATGGACACCTAAGATTTGAATATATGATCTAAAACAAATTTTGAACCCCATTTGTCACTACACTAGTATCTTCTCTTATATCGAGGGGATTCAATGATTTACATACAATCAAGAAAATTTCGTGTTTGCCCTATTTGCACAATTATAATTTTTTGGCGAAGGGGAGTCAATTAACACCATTGCCAATACCTAGTTCCTCCACTCAATAACATTTAACAGCCTATTCTTAAATGGAATTGTCTCCTATAAATAGTAAGTTTAATAAAATATATATTTGGACTGGTTATTTTCTTCTAAACTTAGAGGGTGTTTGGATTGACATATTTTAAGTGTTTTTGATTTTTAAGCTTTTTTTTTTTACTTTTTGGGGTGTTTTGGGGAAGATAAAAAGTGCTTTTGAGCACCTACTTTTAGGCTAAAAAAGTATAAAAATAAGCTCAAAGCCGAAAGTTATGTATTCCCAACTTATGACTTTTAGCTTATAAGCTACTTTAAATAAAGTCAATCCAAACACCTTCTTAGGGCCTAGGGGTGAAGTGAACTTCGAAAAACAACATTAGTAGGATGTACGCAAACCTTACTGCTACCTTTATGGGATAGAGGTTGTTTTCGATAGACCCTCAACTCAAAAAAAATTGTCATTGAAGCAGGAGTGCAAGAAAATATAACAACCAAACAACACGATGAAAAGTAAATAAAGCAACAAATAGTAACACATTTAGAAGAATAAGAGACTATGCTATTACTAAATACTACTACCAATAATGAGAAGAGGGAAATGAGGGGGATAGACCCCTTCTCCCACATAAAGTGCAACAATACTTCGCTACCTACTAACATTTTACCCAAATCCTCAACTTCCATACCTTCCTATCTAAGATCATATCCTCAGTAAGTTGGAGTTGTGCTAAGTCATGTCTAATCACCTCCCCCAATTCTTTTTTGGGCTGCCTTTACCTCTCTTAACTCTTGCTACAACCAACCTCTCACACCTAACTGGTGCATCCTCGCACCTGCTCTTCACATGTTCGTACCACCTCGGTCTCATTTTTCTCATCTTGCCTGCCATAAAGGCTTCTCTCATCTTGTCCTGAATAACTTCATTCCTAATTATATCTCTCCTACTATGACCATACATCTATGTGAGCATCTTCATCTCCGCTACCTTCATCTTCTGGACGTGGGCTTTCTTGACTGGCCAACACTCTGTCCCATACTACAATGTTGGTCTAACCACCACTCTGTTGAACCTACTTTTATGTCTTGGCGACACATTCTTGTCACAAAGTACCTCAAACACGAGCCTCATTTTTGTTGGGTTCAAAATCGAGAGGGCGTCATGCGGAAGCTAATATTTGCAGACCTTCAAGGCAATAAATCAGACGACACATAAAACTATACTAAAAAAGCATAATATTGATAGGTTTGGTCAAGTGACCTACATATTATGAAAACTAATATTAAAAATATAAAAGTTGTTTAGAGAAAATCTCCCCCTAAACAAAACTCTCTAAACGACTATATTGTGGATGCTATTGTGTTATGGAATGAGAAAAGGGATCTTCAATTTATAGAGGTACAAAACCTTTCCTCCAAGAAAGAGGTTAGTCAAATATGAAAGATTTTATTTTTCCTTTTAGGAAAAGTAAAATCAATTATGGTAATACTTTGACTTTCCTTCAAGAGAAAAGTAAAACTCGAATATGGTAAGTAAATCAAGGCAAAAACCCTAACAAATCTCCCCCTTTTGGCTTGATTTTCTTGACAAAAACTTGATCCGTCTCTTCACATGCTTGATCTTCGTTCTTTACATAATCTTCACTATTGATGCTTGTCATGTTTAAAAGTGGAGCCCTTGCGGGTTAAAAATAGTGGAGCTCTTTCGGGTTAAAAAGTATTGGAGCCCTTTCGGGTTGAAAGTATTGGAGCCCTTTCGGGTTAAAAATGAGCCCTTTCGGGTTAAAAATATTGGAGCCCTTTGGGGTTGAAAGTATTGGAGCCCTTTCGGGTTAAAAATGAGCCCTTTGCAGGGTTAAAAAGTGTTTTTATTTTTAAAAATGTAGCAGCAGGATTGTTGAAAATATGGTTTAAAAATATCTCCACATGTAGTGTTTTGAACACTTTTTTTTGAAAAAAAATCTTCACTGTCGCCAAGTTGGTTGTAACTTTGATCTTAACATGTCTTCAATCTGAAACATTGGCTCATTAAACCCATTGTATTGTTGGACACACTGGATAGTTGGATCGTTGGACCATAAGCTCTGATACCATTTGTTGGGTTCGAAATCGAGAGGGCGTCCTGCGGAAGCTATTGATTGCAAACCATCAAGGCGATAAATCAGACGACACATAAAAATATACTAAAAGTCTAAAAAAAGCATAATATTATTATGTTGTTTGGCCAATTGGCCTACGAATGAAAAACTAACAAAAAAGCATAAAAACTATGAGAGAAAATCTCCCCCTAAACAAGACTCTTTTGATGACTACATTATGGATGCTATTGTGTTATGGAATAAGAAGGAGGATCTTCAATTTATAGAGGTACAAAACCTTTCCTCCAAGAAAGAGGTTAGCCATATATGGAAGAGAATTTTATTTTCCTTTTCGAAAAAATAAAAGTAATTATAGTAATACTTTTACTTTTCTTTCAAGAAAAGTAAATCTCAAATTTGGTAAGAAAATCAGGGCAAAAACCCTAACAATTTTCACCCACCTCCCACTTATACGGTGTGCGACATCATCACCAATTTCCTCGCTCCTTGGATTATAGGCCCAAGGTACTTAAAATTTCCTCTCTTGGTGTGACTTGTGTATTGATCTTCACATCATCTCTGTCTCATGAGTTGCGTCATTGAACTTGCATTCAAGGTACTCTATTTTAGTTCTGCTTAACCATGAAGCCTTTAGACTCTAGGGAATGTCTCCAAATTTCCAGCTTATCGTTAACTCCACAACGTGTCTCATCAATCAATACTATGTCGTCTGCAAAAAAATACACCGCGGTACCTCCCTTTGAATATGTCGTGTCAATTCATTCATCACTAAGGTAAAAAGAAACGAACTAAGGGCTGACCATTGGTGCAATAATCTCATCAGATCGTGAAGTGTTCTAAGTCACCTCTTAGTTTTCTAACTCGATGCTTCGCTCAGTCATATTTAATTAAGAATAATTTAGTAAAAATACTTTTTACTTTTTATGGTTAAGCGACTTCTTAAGGAGTGTGCCCGGACTAAAAATACTAAATAATATGAACTAGAGGAAGCATTAGATTACCGTTTATATTCTAATAACAAAACAAATGTAGGGTCTGTATTCCCTACCTTGTGAAGGTAGAGAGGTCGTTTCTGGTAAATCTTCGGTTCAAGAAAAGCATGTCATAAGAACAAGTGTGTAAAACAAATACAACAGTGAAGAAGTCATGCTGAAAACAATAAAGAAGTGAACAGTAGCAATGACAAAATAATACGATATCGAAGCAAAGGAAACAACATGTAATACTAAAATCGAAGAATAAGATAGTAGGAGAGTAATAATAACAATACTGAAAAGGAAACTAGACTACGCTCGGCCTACTAACCTTCTGCCCTAATCCTCAACCTCCATACCTATATACCCTTATATTATTTTTCATTATACATTTTGGTAAAATTTAGGCAACTTTGGATCCACATTTTCGTTTCCAACTGGAACATTTATTAGATCTTACTAATTACTCGTCCTTCATTTCAATTTATGTGGCACTTTCTAATTTTTGAGATTCAGTTTGACTAAACTTTGTAGCTAAATTAAAGTAGATCAACATCATATATTAAATTAACATTTAGATATTTAAAAATTATACAAAAAGCACTATATATCGCAACTTTAACTGAGAATTGATATTTGTAAGCATAAACTGTATATGAAGAACAAAATTGATTCTTGAGATTCATTTAATGAATTTAATTTTTTTCCTTAATCTCGTCTGAAACTAAGTTTAAAGCACCACATTAATTAACATAAAATCTTGTAGCATGAAATATCAAAAGGGAAATTAGAACATAATAAATATAAAAAAAATACGATTTTGATCAATAAAAGAAATTATATACTCACAAATTCATAAAAATGTCAATATTTTTTAGTTTATGATTTTCACCTAGTTGTAATTATTTTACATAATTTATATCACGTTACTTTATAGAATGTTGGATCACTTGTGTTTCTTTGGTAGTTGATAATTCTCCTGCAACTTCCTTCCTCATAAATAATTCTTTGCTTAAAAATTATCTAATTAGGTGACTAAGGGTTCATTTGGTAGGGTGTATAAGAATAGTGTAAAATATGGTGCATTAGTAATGCTTGCATTAGTAATGTTGATATTAGTTATGCTTGCATTCGTTATGTTGAGGTTTTTCTTATATAGTGTTTGGTTTGGCGTATTAAAAATAATATGTGTTGCATAATTTCTAAAAGATAATTATTTGTTTACAAAAATACCCTTCACAAATATGGTGGAAAGGATGTAGAAAAGGTTTTGAGGAGCAATTGTGTCTTTGATCATGCTAATGCATGCATTAGAACCCATTGCCTTACTAATACTATGGATTTCCATGTATTAGTTATATACAACTTATAATACCAAATAGATAAGTAATACAAGCACTAGTTATCCATAGGTTGAAAAAGTATACCAAATAAGGTACTCGTAATACACAAAGCTCGCATTATTTTTTCTAATGCACTCTACAAAACGACCCTTAAAGAAACTTTAATAAATATCTAGACTTATCAACAATACATGTTTAATGTGCCACTAGATCATATTAATGATGCGGTAAGAAAATATGATACAAAATATACTACTTTAATTAAAATATTACTACTTTTATATCTTGTGTTTGGTAAGCGTGGATCTCATGATTACCGATGAATAACAAGCCTTCAATTTTCTATTTTTGGTTCACATACTAGTTATGCATGGATCATAATAATAGATTGTTATGCGATGAATATTGATACATTGACTAATATGAATTGAATAATAATACAATGTTTGTTTTAACTTTTGTGAAGACTATGATACCAAAATCAAGAATTAGCTTTACTAATTAGGCATAGCTCTATAATGTTTTCGTTTAATTTTTTAATTAAAATTTATAAAGAATCTTACTTATACAACAGTGTTATGATTTTAATCTTTACTAAAATTGTTTTTATTCTTTTATTAATACTTTCTATTGATCGTTTTGTATACGCTCTTATATCTCTTTCTAGTGCGTAATGGAGTAATTTTATTGAGTATTATATTGACCAAATGCCAACTATGTTATCTTTTTATTTAGATATCAATATTGACTCAGAGAAGGTTACATCTTCAGGGATGAAAATGGAGCCTTTACCATCTGATTCTCCTTCCGGAGCCGTTACTTGTAAGGCTGGTAACATAATCTGTAGCAGTTTGAAAGCAGAAAATCCTTTTCCGGAGACCATGTTTTGTGATGTCTGTTGCAGTGAGCCTGGTTTTTGCCGAGGCTGTTGCTGTATCCTTTGTTATAAAACTATCTGTTTGGACTATGATGGGTACAATTATATTCGATGTGAAGCAACAATAGTTGATGGCTACATATGTGGACACATTGCCCATTTAGACTGTGCTCTACGAGCTTACATGGCTGGGACAGTCGGAGGAAGCTTCAATTTGGATGCAGAGTATTTCTGTCGATACTGTGATTCAAAGACGGATTTGGTTCCACATGCTTCGAAGCTTTTAAACATCTGCACATCAGTTGCTTATCGTGCTGACATCAAAAAGATTTTGAATGTTGGCATTTGTATTTTGCGTGGCTCACAAAAAAGGAGTGCAGAACAGTTGTTGCATCGTATTGAATTAATCAAGATTAAGGTATAGCTAATTGATGAATGGTACTTTGTTTCCTGATGATATCTTTTTTTTCCGTTTTTGAGGTTTACAAGTTACCAAAATGACCAATGTGATAATCATATCAGCTTATGCATGGAGTCTGCATTGAAGATGTTAACAAAGAGGAAAGCTGTGTGGATAGCATTGGTAGCTTCTCTGCCTTATCATATTCTTGTTTGTGTTAATCTTTCACTTTGACTTAAATATCTGTATCTCAGCAAGATATTTCAGTATGTGCAAATGTGATTCTCTTGATTTAACCATTATCTATTTCAGGATATAAATATATACATTTGTGCATTGTAAGTTTGTCTATTTGAGTGCTTCCCGTTGTCCATAAATACCAAAAACACTTGTTGCAACTAAACCACAATATGAACAGAAAATGATCAGCTTGGAGTGTTGTACAAGAAAATAAAATTGGAGAGCCCTGGAAAGAGTCTGGAAGAGGAATTATTTGGTGTACAACCAGTGCGTCAATTAAATGCTATTCAACTGCTCTTTTAGTCCTAACCAGAGGTAGGAAATGAATTGCTTCCTCATTGTAAGAGTTTAGAACTTTGGTGTAACCAGCCTAAAGAGAAAGGCATGGATCACTTAAGGATCTCTTGTGGGGTGCTGCTTTTGTCAATTGCAGCAATAACATCTCCTGGCGTAAAGAGTTTTTCCCTAGCCCCTATTGAATAGAATTGAACATCATATCCATGATCTGTCGCACCACATTAGTATGTGTTATTGGTTCTCTGCCTTTAGCAATACTGCTCAGATTTACTGGAGCGTTATGTTCAGATATGAACATTGCTGTTATTCTGCTTGTGATTTGTATTGCTGGGCTTGAAGTGCAACCACGTTTTCAATGATGATATTGTCTATGGGTTTCATTCGATATGTTTTGTCTTCTGTATTTCTGGAATCCTAGTTCAATGCTCAATTCACTATTATTAAGTAATCTTGTGGCAGTTCATACCCTATTCTATCTCTAATGTCATGTAGGATTCTTTTAATCCTTCAAATTTTGGACAATTGTTTTCATGAAGCTGTTTTTTGGATCATTACAGATAAATCTGGTACATTGCAAGTTCAAAATCCCAGACAGAGGCAAAAGACGCTACATGATTTATTCACATCTAAACGTTAGTCGGCAAAGTTACCCTATGCTGATGGGAGGTAACAAGTACTAAGTAGAATGCGCAAGTTGAAAAATAGAAAATAATGCCTCCTTCTACCATGTGCTCAAACAGAAAGAGACCAAGTTTTGTTCATTATTTGAATGAGTTATTTACCTTTCTTGTTCAAGTAAACTAACACATGTATATGCCAATTGGCAAGGGTGAACATATACTCATTTTGATGTCGCCATTTGATTTTTTTTCCGCTTTTTTCTTCTTCTTTGCATGTGTACCATTTTGGACATACGATGTCTGAAATTAGCCTTGACAAAGTCTAATTTTACATATGACTCAAATTTTCAAGCTACTCCTCGCGGAGTTTGTTCATTGTGTATGGCTTGAAAGGAACCAAAGGATTTTTGTGAAGAAGAGTAGATGCTAGGAAGATATTGCAAGAAAAGTAGTATACCCGTGTAATGTGCGAGCATCCCCAGGAAGTAGAAATTTAGTCCAAAGCTACATGTTTTAATAACATTAGTATAGACTTTTTTCACTCATAACTTCTTATTCCTTGAGATAGTTTTCCCTTTTGAGTAGTCAGTTTCACCATTATTTATGTTCAAAGTTAATGCACATGTTATTGAATTTCAAACTAAAATGGCCGAAGTCACACAAAAATGATTAAATGATTAAACTTCAGTCATATATATCTGAAGTGTAGGAAAAAATGTTTGAGATCCAAAGACTTAATATAGAAATACATGAACTTTATTACTCCATCCGTTTTAATTTGTTTGGCCTATTTTGACTTGACACGAAGTTTTAAAAAGTAGAGAAGACTTTTGAATCTTGTGGTCATAAATTAAAGATATGTCAAATGTACCAAAATGCCCTTTAATCGTGTGGTCTTAAACATGTCATGTGGAAAGTTAAAGTTAAAGAGTTGCTAAAGAGGGAAAAAATATTCTTTTTTAAACGGACTAAAAAGAATAGTAAGTCAAATAAATTGAAACAGAGGGAGTAATATCAAAACAAACTGGCCCTTGAAATTCTCACATTGGCAAAGATACACACAACGTCCAGCCCATACACCCAATAATGACACAGAAATGTAACGACCGGGTTCATCGTTATGGGTAAATCTTTCGTGCAAAGTTTTGAGTCGGAAAAACTTCCAAGTTTGGGAGTTGAAAATTCTGGTTTAAGCTAGTCTCGGCCGGTTTTGGAGTGAGGTATGGTCTAGGGCAATCCGGGTGAAGATTGGGCAATGTATCTTGTTGCGAGCTAGTTTTTTCGTTAGCTAAGGCATAGAGGAGTCCGGGAAACTTTTCGAAATCGAATACGGGTAAGTAGAGCTCCCGAAATTGAGGTTGACGTGAAGGGGTTGTTTCGGAACGTCGAAAAAATAAGTGTGTTGTAAAATGGACACTTTTGGGGGACTTTACGAGTTTCTGTCCCGTGTCAACTGCCATAGCGGTTGACACACCATTGTAGCGACCTCCACTATAGCAGAGAAATTATCGCTATAGCAGAAGTCAACGCGGGTCTGCTATGATGGTACCGCTATAGCGGAGCGGGGACTGCTATAGCGGAGCAATGTGACCAAAAAACCCAGAAAATGGGTTTTTAATTTCTTTCTCTTCCCTTCAACCCCAAAAACAGACGAGAGTTATTCCAAAAACCCTCCTAGGCTGCTCCAAGGCTTGGGATCCATGGGAAGGAGGAATTTTGGTAAAAAGGATGCGAAACTACGGATTCGGTCCTGCAGAACCGTCAGGGAACGCCTTCATGGAGCCAGAAAGGGCATGGAATAGTTGCTCGGCATCCAGGTAGGCTAGGTTTTCATTGAGTAGATAGACCTGCTTACATTCCATATTTATTGTATAGTGGGAAAGGAGAATCCATGGTTTAGCCTCCGAGCACGGAGTCTGGTGGATTCGGTGTTGGTTATGTAGGTGATAGGAATTGGTTGGATTGAATTGTGGGTTATTGATAATTATTTGTTGTTGTTTATGTTGTCCTGGTATGATAAGATGATAGGGCTCAGGGACTAGGATGTCGGGAAGGTTCGGGGAACTGGGAATTACAAGGATAACCAAATGGGTATGAAAATAGGAAACTCCTAGGTGAGGTTTCGGGAATACAAAGTGCATGATAAGTAGTGTTGGTTTTGTTAAGGGCTAAGGGGTGGTAATTCACATTGTTATTATTTATGCAAGTCTAAAATCAATGTGGTTGTTAAATTATGCTAAAAAGGGAACCGTTCATTATTCGTAAATAAAGGGTGAGTGTGTTTGGCCTCCAGACGGAGGTCGAGGCTAAGTTATATACCCGGGAAGGAGGGTAGGTGATGACTTATGTTTCCTGTGAATGTTGTATATTCTTGTACTCTTATCTACATGTTTATATGAATTGCATTGCTTAGAATAATTGTTTAGAATGTCTAAGGGTCCTGTTTTACAGTCTGTGAATTGAACGGTGTGTTTCTTGTTGGTTTACAAGTTGTTTGTTCATTATTTGACTGTGGATTGTTGACATCCGGTTGGCTCGGGTACCACGCCTGGTACGGGTATACTAACGGTTAGCACGGGTACCACGTCTGGTACAGGTATAACAAATGGTTGGCTAGGGTACCACGCCTGGTACGGAATACTAACGGTTAGCTCAGGTACCACGCCTGGTACGGGTTTATTTTACTGCATCATTGCATTGATATTGCTTCATTGCATTGACTGTTATTGATTCTGTGAGTGGACCGGGCTGTTTTATTGAATTATGATATTGGTTGGTGGTCTTTGAGTGACCGGGAATCCTGTTATATCCGCTGAGTTGGTCTTGGATTAGGCCGGGTTATCTGTTTAACAGGTAGGTGTTGTTTAGAGGGGATCCTAGGGTGGGTCCGGGCTATACGACAAGGGTTGTTGTTGGTTATGTAGTTGATTGTTGATCATAGTTATAAAGGTGGTTTACATGTGGTTGGCAAACTAGGGGAATGGCTTGGAGTCTTACATGGTGTGACTAGCGGGTGATATCCTGGGAGGAATTGTCTAAGGACCCAGGGCGGGTCTGGGTACTTGTGTGTAGTGCCCTGGGTGTAGTGGGTCTGGAATGACAAGGTTTGGGTTGTTCTGGATGCATAGTCATGGGAGTTGACTAGGTTAATGGTGAGGCAGTCAGAGTTGGATTTAGCAGTTAGTCTAAGGTTGTGTGACTTGGGAAGTCTAAGGTTAGTGCGACCTGGGAAGTCTAAGGTTGGTGACTTAGGAAGTCTAAGGTTAGTGCGACCTGGGAAGTCTAAGGTAGTGTGACTTGGGAAGTCTAAGGTTAGTGCAACCTGGGAAGTCTAAAGTTAGTGTGACTTTGGAAGTTTAAGCTTAGCGTGACTCGGATGACCTGAGAGAGAGGGAGTCGACAGTAGAAGGAATAGAAAGGGTTAAGGTAAAGGGTATAAGTAGATGATCAGTTGAGATCGGGTCCGGTAAGGGAAAGCGGTAAAGGATGGAGTTATATTGTTTAATTTTATGTTTTTCCCTATTCTTCTTATATAATGGTAGGAGTGGATTCGGATCGACCGATGATGCCTACCAGTACGTGTGGTTGTACTGACTCTACTCTTGCTATACCTTTTGTGATCTGCAACAGCTTTTGTCCTTCCTCCATGACAGAAGTTGTGTCTCATTTACTTTTCCTCCTTGTATAAATCTTGTAGTAGCTCTTGTACCTATTTAGACTATGTTCTAGGGAGGGTAATTTACATTTCAGAACTGTTTTTTTCTGTTTTAAAATGTTGTAATAACAAGGTTTCCAAAATAAAAGGAAGGTTATTTTGCTACTTCCTATTTTCCGCATGTCACCTACTGGACGGGTGGTGAGGGTTCGTCTATATAGGTGGTTAGAGTAGGCACTCGCATGGCCCGGTGGGTTGGGTCGTGACAGATGGTATCATAGCCTAGGTTACCGGTCTTCCAGTACAAGAGCAAAGTGTTGAATAGGGTCCTATGGATTGGTGTGTTGACGCCCACATCTAATCTTTGGGAAGCTATAAAGCATTCTAGGAAACATCTCCCTTCTTTTATTCTTTCGTGCGGTTATTTACTTGTTTGTATGAGTTGAGTCCAATTGGTGTCTCTAGATTCCAATTGGTATCTCAACGAAGTAAAAGAGGTCCTTGTACTCCGATTGCGATAAGACAAGCAAGAGAAATTGGAACAGGAAAGGTTCCAATTGGTATCTGGCCTAAGAGGTTGCGGTAAGACATAGATGATCGGTTAATGGCCATCCATGGGATGAATAGAAGGTGAATTTATGTGACTTGATTCTTGTTGTGACCTGAAGTGAAATGTTGTGTATTACTGAGTTGTAGAACCTACTTGAAATTTTGCGTAGTTGGTTACCTTGATGTGAATTATCATCTGCCGTGCATGTAGAGTCTGCAGAGGGTCAGTAAGTGGAAACCTTTGTGTACCAAAGGTTGTGGTAAGCTGTTAAATGTTTTGATTTAAAAGAGTAGTACTGCATGTTGAAAAGGGCTTATCATTGGTTAAGATGATAAGGGATTGGGAACTGTGACTGTAGGGAAACTTCGGTTTCAGGACAGTCGAGACTTGGTTGGGAACCATGGGAAAAAAGGAGTCATTAGTGTAATGGCGGGAAGGTATTATCGGAAAAAAATTGTTGTTGTGATTCTTTGTAATTGATAGTGTGTTATGCTTGATTGTGATATGTTTGATGCCAGGAATGGTCTTGAGGGTGGTTTAAGACCATGGCGGGACTTACAGGTTTGGACAGTGGTAATCGAGAAGGGGGATGAGTGCATTTAGCTAGAAATAAAATTTCTTGTACTGTTACCAACAGGGCCGCTATAGCGAAAGCCAACCGCTATGGCGGAACCACTATAGTGGAGTGACCACCGCTATAATGGAAGTGCGCGAGGAAGAAAGCCTGCTTTATTTTCCCCTGTTTTCATTCCTTCCCGAGGGCAATGTAAAAGCAAGTATTAAGCTGCAAATTGCTAGGTAAGACAAGGGAACCAATGATTTAGCTAATATAGTATACGTATAAGGGAATTTGTCAAAAATTTAGCATCCATGCGCGATAAAAAGGAAAGTGTTATTATGGTATATTGTGAGTTTGGTCTTGGTATAGGCCGGGTTGCTATGGTATATTGTGAGTTTGGTCTTGGTATAGGTCGGGTTGCTATATTATGATATGTGAGGTCATAGTACCCCATAGGAAGCTTGTGGAATGGAGTTCGGACTAGTAGAACTCCGGGTATAGTGGGAAAGGGATCGCGATGGTGGGATCTAGTCCCCTTGGTAGGGAAAAAGTGTGTTGTTCGTTAGTGAGTTTCTTTGGCTCCGGTGTTTCAACGAGGCCCCAAATTTCTTGAGCACTCAGGGAGGGGTAATCTAGTTAGCCTTGTGCATTTCGAAGGAAGGAATTTCTTGATAAGAGTGGGAGTGAGCTAAATTTTGATTGAGATGGGTACACCAAGGGATTCGAAAGTTTTGGTGGGTTGCATAAAGTTATTTTATTTATGTTGTCATGACAAGAGCGTTAAGGTCCAGGGGGAGGGCTCCTTCTTCTCTTTCTGCCTTAGAGATTGTTCGGGGACGAACGATGGGTAAATTGGTATCTGTTGTAACGACCGGGTTCGTCGTTATGGGTAAATCTTTCATGCCAAGTTTTGAGTCGGAAAAACTTCCGAGTTTGGGAGTTAAAAATTCTGTGCTAGGCTAGTCTCAGTCGATTTTGGAGAGAGGTATGGTCTAGGGCAATTCGGGTGAAGATTGGGCAGTGTATCTTGTTGCGAGCTAGTTTTTTCGTTAGCTAAGGCATAGAGGAGTCCGGGGAACTTTTCAGAATCGAATTTGGGTAAGTAGAGCTCCCAAAATCGAGGTTGACGTGAAGGGGTTGTTCCGGAACGTCGGAAAAATAAGTGTGTTGTAAAATGGACACGTTTGGGGGACTTTACGACTTTCTGTCCCATGGCGGTTGACACACCATTGTAGCAACCTCCGCTATAGCAGAGAAATTACCGTTATAGCAGAATTCAACGGGGGTCAGCACCGCTATAGAGGTAGGGTCTGCTACGATGGTACTGCTATAGCGGAGCGGGGACCGCTATAGCAAAGCGACGTGACCAGAAAACCCAAAAAATGGATTTTTAATTTCATTCTCTTCCCTTCAGCCCCAAAAATAGACGAGAGCTATTCCAATAACCCTCCTAGGATACTCCAAGGCTTGGGAGCCATGGGGAGGAGGAATTCTGGTAAAAAGGACACGAAACCATGGATTCGGGCCTGTAGAACTGTCAGGGAACGTCTTCATGGAGCCAGAAAGGGCATGGAATAGTTGCTCGGCATCCAGGTAGGCTAGGTTTTCATTGAGTAGATAGACCTGCTTACATTCCGTATTTATTGTATAGTGGGAAAGGAGAATCCATGATTAGGCCTCCGGGAATGGAGTCTGGTGGATTCGGTATTGGTTATGTAGGTGATAAGAATTGGTTAGATTGAATTGTGGGTTATTGATAATTATTTGGGGCTGTTTATGTTGTCCTGGTATGATAAGATGATAGGGCTCAGCGACTGGGATGTCGGGAAGGTTCGTGGAACCGGGAATTGCAAGGATAACCAAATGGGTATGAAAATGGGAAACTCCTAGGTGAGGTTTCGGGAATACAAAGGGCGTGATAAGTAGTGTTAGTTTTGCTAAGGGCTAAGGGGTGGTAATTCACATTATTATTATTTATGCAAGTCTGAAATCAATGTGGTTGTTAAATTATGCTAAAAAGGGAACCATTCATTATTCGTAAATAAAGGGTGAGTGTGTTTGGCCTCCAGACGGAGGTCGAGGCTAAGTTATATACCCGGGAAGGAGGGTAGGTGATGGCTTACAATTCCTGTGAATGTTGTATATTCTTGTACTCTTATCTAACTATTTGTATGAATTGCATTGCTTAGAAGAATTGTTTAGAATGTCTAAGGGTTTTGTTTTACAGTCTGTGAATTAAACGGTGTGTTGCTTGTTGGTTTACAAGTTATTTGTTCATTACTTGACTATGGATTGTTGACATTCGATTGGCTCGGGTACCACGCCTGGTACGGGTATACTAAGGGTTGGCACCTTGGCTCGGGTACCACGCCTGGTACGGGTATACTAAGGGTTGGCACGGGTACCACGCCTGGTACAGGTATAAAAAATGGTTGGTTCGGGTACTACGCCTGGTACAGAATACTAACGGTTTGCTCAGGTACCACGCCTAGTACGGGTATATTTTACTGCATCATTGCACTGATATTGCTGCATTGCATTGACTGTTATTGGTTCCGTGAGTGGATCGGGTTGTTTTATTGAATTGTGATATTGGTGGGTGGCCCTTGAGTGACCGGGAATCCTGTTATATCTGTTGAGTTGGTCTTGGATTAGGTGAGGTTGTTTGTTTAACACTTAGGTGTTGTTTAGAGGGGATCCTAGGGTGGGTCTGGGCTATACGACAAGGGTTGTTGTTGGTTATGCAGTTGATTGTTGATCATAGTTATAAAGGTGGTTTACATGTGGTTGGTAAACTAGGGGAATGGCTGGGAGTGTCTAGGGACCCGGGGCGGGTCCGGGTACTTATGTGTAGTGCCCTGGGTGTAGTGGGTCTGGAATGACAGGGTCTGGGTTGTTCTGGATGCATAGTCATGGGAGTTGACTAGGTTAATGGTGAGGCAGTCAGAGTTGATTTAGCAGTTAGTCTAAGGTTGTGTGACTTGGGAAGTCTAAGGTTAGTGCGACCTGGGAAGTCTAAGGTTGTGTGACTTGGGAAGTCTAAGGTTAGTGCGACCTGGGAAGTCTAAGGTTAGTGCGACCTGGAAGTCTAAGGTTTGTGTGACTTGGGAAGTTTAAGCTTAGCATGACTCGGAAGACCTGAGAGAGAGGGAGTCGGCAGTGGAAGGAATAGAAAGGGTTGAGGTAAGGGGTACGAGTAGAAGATCGGTTGAGATCGGGTCCAGTAAGGGAAAGCGGTGAAGGATGGAGTTATATTGTTTATTTTCATATTTTCCCTATTCTTCTTATATGATGGTAGGAGTAAATTCGGGTCGACCGATGATGCCTACATGTCGTGTGGTTGTACTAACTCTACTCTTGCTATACCTTTTGGTATAGTCTGGTTGCAGGGCTGGTGATGTTTCATAGGTAAATGGCGATGGTGATCTGCAGCAGCTTTTGTCCTTCCTCAATGACGAAAGTTGTGTCTCATTTACTTTTCCTCCTTGTATAAATGTTGTAGTAGCTCTTGTACCTATTTAGACTAGGTCCTAGGAAGGGTAATTTACATTTCAGAACTGTTTTTTCTGTTTTCAAATATTGTAATAACAAGGTTTTCATAATAAAAGGAAGGTTATTTTTCTACTTTCTATTTTCCGCATGTCACCTGTTGGACGGGTGGTGAGAGTTCGTCTATCTATGTGGTTAGAGTAGGCTCCCGCATGGCCCGGTGGGTTGGGTCATGACAAGAAAACATGGAGAGAAGAAAAGACTCGGAAAATAGTGGAAAGTACTACTACCAAGGGGTCGTTGATAGAGTGCATTTTTAAAAAAAAAAAAAAGCTTAATACATAACAATCTTTTAAATTTGTTAGGATATTTCACTTAGACACTCGAACTAAGTCATATCTCAATTAAACACATCAACTTTTAATAAAGTATTTCAATTACACACTTTCAGTTCAAATTTTAAATTATTTTTTTTACGTGTGTTCTTGTTCATTTATTAGGTAGTTAAGTTTATCACATAATACATATCATTTTCTTTTATTATATGTATTTGCCTTAATAAGCTCTAAAACCTCAGATATTTTCTATTTGAGGTTGACGTGCATAATTAAAAGAAATGACATATTTTATTTTATTAACTTAACTATTTATTAGACGAATGTAAATATGCACAATATTTTTTTAAAAAAAAATTGAATCGAAAGTGCTCAATTGAAACACTTTATTAGTACTCCAAGTATTCAATTGAAACAACACATACTTTGAATGTCTAAATGAAATATTCTGACAAATTCGAGGGCTAGCTATATATTAAGCCAAAAATATTGACTTTGTGTATTATTAATACTTTATTTGACATATTTTTTCAATTCATGTATAACTAATACTCTATTTAATATTAATGTATACATAATTAAAACATAAAAATTCATAATATTAGTAATGCAAGAATTTTAGTACATGTATTAGCATAGTTAAAACACAATTACCCCTCAAAATCGTTTTTCACATCCTTTCCATCATATTTGTGAAAAAACATTTTCATAAACAAATACTACTCCATCCGTCCTATTTATGTGACACCCTTTAACTTGACATGGTGTTTAAGAAAAAAAAGAAAGATCTTAAAATTTGTGATTCCAAATAATCCTTGAATATTTGTGTGATTGTAATTCATTTCATTAAGGGTAAAAGGGGAATATCAAATTTAAAATTTTTCTAATTATAAAAAAGTTGTCATTCTCTTTTGAGGTGGACTAAAAAGGAAAGTGTGTCACATAAAATGAGACGAAGAGAGTAATTATTTTTACAAATTATGCAAAACCATCAAATCAAACACTAAAAAAAAATCTCAAAACTAATACAAAACATAACTAATATCAATATTACTAATACATCATATTCAATAATATTTTTATGCACGAACCCCTAAATATCTTGTTGACTTGAATCAAAGAAAAGAAAATCACGAGTTCATAATTAGCATTTATCGGGGTTTAGGATTTTTGTTTTTCCTTTTCCTTTGCTTGGAATCTTAATTAGCAGGAGACCGAGTCTATCCAAGTCCATAATATCCCTCAGGTATATCCCCAAATTCACCCCTGAGAATTAATAATAGTTTATGCTTTTTAAGAGTAATGACGTTAATTTTAGGTAGATATATGATTTGCTTAGATGGTTACACCCAAGGTCCATTTTTTTTCTTAACATGGTATTAGCGTTTGTTTTTGTTGTCTTTTTTACTCAATGTTACTTTTATCCATGCTTTAGTTGGTTAATGGTTTTAGAGTGTCCCAAATTAGTTGAAGAAAGTTACCATCTTGTTATATGGTCTTGGGCGATAGATAACTTTTTGAGTCGAGTTAGGCTCAATACTTATTTTCTTAGTAAAAAAATACTATATATGTACATTAATGAGCAACGCATGGAAGTAGAATATAACAAGTGCCGGTTGTTATTTATAAACAGTTAATCTGGAGTAGGCAGATGGTTTAAATAGAAGGACTTTTGGACCCAGTTATAGCCTTGGCTGAAGGAGATTCAGAAAATAAATTTTGAGATAAATACTAAAATGGACACCTAAGATTTGAATTTATGATCTAAAACAAATTTTGAACACCATTTGCAAAGGGGATTCAATGATTTACATACAACCAAGAAAATTTTGTTTTTTCCCTATTTGACAGTATAATTTTTTGGCAAAGGAGATTTCAGTTAACACCATAGCCAATACCTAGCTCTGCCATTGAATAATAGTGCTAACTACCTACTCTAAAATGGAACTGTCTTCCAAATATATAGTAAGTTTAATAAAATATATAGTTGAGCTGTTTGTTTTCTTCTAAACTTAGGGGTAAAGTGAACTTCGAAAAACAACATTAGTAGGTGAAACAGTAGTGTGTTGTATACTTTTTGACAAGTCTCAAATGCTAATGTGCACTTCTAATATTAGGTAACTTTTTTTTTTATTCTAGGAATTTGATTTCTAAAAAAATGGTTTCAAAAGCTAAATGTGTATGAGAGATTGAGAATGTTTATGCTTCTACATGTTTGCTTTTTTGAAAGGAGATTCGAAATGCTTTTTATCCTGTTCTCTGAACTCCTGTTGACCTTCTGCCATCTCATTGCTTGAATTTGTTTTCATTAGAACTGGCTTGTTGTAGGATCTATTAAGAAAACCCCGTCAAAGCTACAATTTATCTAATGCCATGAGTAATAATTTCATGCCAAAGGTGGCTTGGAACTTCGGGTGTGTATGTCAACCATACTGGATTACACACAAACATTCTTCGGTCAGAGTTGATGCTTCTTTTATGTTTTAATTTTTTGCTTGGAAGGAGAGTGTTGTTGTAGCTCATGTTGAAAGCATTACCATAATCCAATTGGTTCCTTCGTTTCGCTCCTGGCTCACGGACCGGCCTAAAAAATTAAAAGAAAGTATCATCCCATGCTTTTACATACCCCCAAAGTCAAAACATATTCCAAAGCTTGGACAAAGCAAGTGATTGTTTTTATTCTTTATTAGATTGATCGGCAACTGGGACACAAATGAAGGAGCTTTTAGAATTCAATTGGCACACACATGACACAACCCCAACTCTTCCTTAGCCTCTTGCCTTGCCTGACCTGTTTTACACTTATCTTCATCTAAGCATAGTTTCTTAGGGTCGAAAATTAGCTATCTTGTTTTCCTGGGGAGGATGCCCAACTTTTGGTTTTTCTCCTTTAGATGCTTTTTTCTCCAATATTTATTTTATAGCCCAAAATGGTTTGCTTTCTAATCTGTTCTGACGTTTCTTCTTTATTTTTCTAAGCTTTCATTGGCATCAATGGAGTTAGAGATTTCCAGCACAATGTCAGCCAAGGAGGAGGTTGGGGAGATTCATACACTTGTTGAATGTAATGGGAGTACATCTAGAATCAATGAAACTGGACTTCATCTTTATCCAGTTTCTGAGTATGACTTTGGCGAAGGTTTACCATATGCTCCTGTAGATTGGCCAAATACTGGTGATAAGTGGGGTTGGCGGGCGGGGAAAAGAGATACATCTTTAGGCATTTTTAAAGATAGATATTTGTATCTTCCGAAGCATCTTCAGGTTTAGAAAGATGGAAAGAAAAATGTTTTTTGAAGTAGGATTTCAGTTAAACAGTATATCCCATCTGAGTATCCTAGTATGGATATCAACCAATTCTTTGCCTCATTCAGTTGGATGATTCCTTCGAAATAGTCACCAAGTTCAAAAGGTTAGCTTCAACAAGGCTTGTAACGACCGGGTTCATCGTTGCGGGTAATTATTTCTTGCCAAGTTTTGGGTTAGAAAACTTTCAAGTTTGGGAGTTGAAAATTTTGGGCTAGGCTAGTCTTGACCGGTTTAAGAGAGAGGTAGGGTCTAGGGCAATTCGGGTAAGGATTGGGAAGGGAGTCTTGACTTGAATTAGTTTTCCATTTAGCTAAGACATAAAGGAGTCCGGGGGACTTTTTGAAAACGAACTTGGATAAGTAAAACTCTCGGTATTAAGGTTGACGCGAAGGGGTTGTTCCGGATTGTTGGGAAAATAAGTGTATTGTAAAATATACCAATTTTGGGGACTTCACGATATTTTGTTCCATATCAACTGCCACAGCGGTTGACACTCTGCTATAGTGACCTCGGCTGTAGTGGAGAAAATACCGCTACAGCGAAAATCAATGATGGTCAGCCGTTGCCATAGCAGACGACTCCGCTATGGCGGTACCGCTATAGCGGAGTAGACCGCTATAGCGGGCTCGACGGGATTTAATGCAGAAACATTTCCCAAAACATTCAGTTTTCACAAACACGTTTGGGAGAAGGGCTAGGGCGATTCCAGATAATTTTCCTCCATTTTGCATTGTTTTTCTTCCCTAAGGTAAGGCTTCTACTCCCACAGCTCCGTACTACTTTCCCTATGTTATAGAATTTCTAGGGGTAGACTTGGAGAAAGATTGGAAATGACTTAGGGATGGTAGAATCCGAGGAAGGAGAGGGATTCTTGGTGTGAAAGTCCTTGGATATGGTTAAAAGTACTGTATTATGATCATGTGACTTTAATTCTCTAATTGTATCCATGAAAAATGGTAGAACTAGGATAATTAATGGTGAAAAAGCCCGAATAAAGGGTGGGATGATCATGGTTGGCCTGGGGTTTGGGATTTGGTGTAATCCGGGTAATGCGTAGGCCATGTTTATTAATTTAGTACTTGTATATTGTTTTACACCAAGAACAAGCAAGAATTTAGGAGAATGGGAAAGCTCGAGTTGAGTACAGCTTTGGATCATTTCGAGGTAGGTGATGGTTATTGATTCATTTATACCTTGTATGTTTGTGTACTCTTATCTAAATAATTGTATGATGTTTGCATTGCTCAAGGAATGATTTAATAATGTTTAATGGTCCTGTTTAATAGTATGGTGAATTAAACTGTGTATTTTGCTTGATTGGCTTACAAATTGATTGTTCATTGTTTGTGACTGTGGATTGGTTGACATTCGGTTGGCTCGGGTACCATGCCTGGTACGGAAATACTAATGGTTGGCTCGAGTACCATGCTTGGTACAGGATATACTAACGGTTGACTCGGGTACCATGCCTGGTACGGGAAATACTAACTGATTGGCTCGGGTACCACGCTTGGTACGGGTGTACTTTATTGCATTGTGCATTGAATTATAGATCCCCTGAGTGGACCGGGTTGTGTTATTGAAATGTGATAATTGTTTATGGTCCTTGAGAGGGAGGGTTATTGTTATATCCTATTTAAAGTTGGTCTTGGTGTAGATCGGGTTGCATGTTTAACACTTAGTTGTTGTTTAGAGGGGATCCTAGAGTGGGTCCAGGCTATATAAAGAGGGTTGTTTAATTGTTATACTTGATTGTTGATCATGGTGATAAAATTGGATTACATGTGGGAACAAGCTAGGGAGAGGCTTGTAGTCTAGGGATGCCTGTTGACTTGTTACATGTGTTCCTATACTCTTACTTAATTTGTTGTACTTCTCATACACTGTTTATTTAGAACTGGCTGATGATCCTACCAGTACACGATGGTTGTGTACTAATACTGCACTTATTTTTCTTGTGAGTAAAGGCGATCTTCTAGCGGTTGACACGCGACCTCACTTGTAGTCCCAGCGCTTTCAGACGTCAAGAGTGAGCTGCTTCGGTCGAGCTGCCTTGATTTCTATCTTTTTGAAGTTGTACCCAACTTGTTTCGGGCTTAGACTATTTCTTTTGGTGGGGTTGCAACCACGTACTCTAGTTTTGGTAGTGTTTTGGTACGTTGACTTTCAGATTCTAGGGGAGATTTTCCGCAGGGTTATTATAATAGAGTTGTTTTATTAATATTGATTGCTAGTTTACTTTTTGCACATTAGTTTTGAGCTGTTAGAATGGTTAAGTTCGGGAAAGTGATGGTTCGCTCACCCGGGGGTTGGGTGAGTGCCACTCACGCGGTCTAGGTCATGACAAAGATGGTATCAGAGCCCTAAGTTTGTTGATCTCATCGTACCAAAATGGGTCTAGTAGAGTCTTGCGGAATGGTACGAAAACGTTTGTACTTGTCCTCGAGAGGCTATAGGACTTTAGGAAAAACTCTCTTCTTTATTCCTTCATTCTATTACTTGATTCCAATTGGTATCTGGTGATACAAATTTATATATGACTCATTCACTCTTCTGTCAGCAGATGGTTAATACTAGGAGCAACGGAGCTAGTAAGAGCGAGTAAGACTAGGTTATAGCAAGACAACAGAGTAGAGCAGCGGTCCAAGCAGCGAGCCCGACTATCTGTGGTAGAGCCAGGGGAAGGGGCAGAGGACGAGGTAGAGCCACACCTACCAGGGGTGGGGCTCAAGATGCTGCAGCAGTATGAAAAGCAACCCCTCCCCCACCTCAGGAATAGGTTGTCAAAGAAGTGGAGGTTGTTGCTGAGGATGATGAGGCGCAGGCGGAGGTAGCACTAGCTGGAGGTGCAGGCCTTCCCCCTTTGACGCCCGAGGCATTTCAGCAGGCTTGGAACTTCTTGAGTGGTTTGGTTGGTGCCGGAGCCACCCCCATGGGTGTAGCAAATCAGGCTCTGGGCACTCAACCAATGGTTACTACAGCTCCTAGGATGGATGCAGCTTCATGCACCGGTGATTTCTTTAGGCCAATGCTTGGTCCGGTGATAGGAAATGAACATGAGATGCTGACCAAATTTCTCAAGATGAAACCTCCTACATTTCAGGGTACTGATAGGGAAGATGCTTATGAGTTCATCTTGGATTGCTATGAAAGGTTGCATAAGTTGGGTATCGTACGTCAGCATGGGGTTGAGTTTGTCACATTTCAGCTACATGGTGACGCTAAGGAATGGTGGAGGTCTCAGGTAGAGTGCAGACCATCGATATTGCCTGCCTTGAGATGGGAGGAGTTCCATGATCTCTTCTTAGAGAAATATGTACCTTATACTTTGAGAGACAGGAAGAAGGATGAGTTCTTGCATCTGGAATAGGGAAGCATGTCAGTCTCTGCTTATGAGGTTAAGTTCCATGCTTTGTCTCGGTATGCTACTCAGTTATTGGGTTCAGAGGAGGAGAGGGTTTGATTGTTTGTGAAGGGCCTGAACACTGAACTATAGGTACTACCCGTGCACATGACTTCTTCAGGTAAGGGCTTTAATGCAGTGATAGATTATGTTAAGAAATTAGAAGGGGTCAAGCAAGCGGGGCAGGCTAAGGTATTAGCCAAGAAGCCCCGGAATGAGGGAAATTATGGTGGTTTGTACTCCAGGGGCCAGAATCAGCAGGTATACTCAGCCCGTCCTATTCATTCAGCTCTACCAGCTGCTACAGGTGGTCTTTTGGGAGCTAATCAACAATTTTCAGCTCCTAGAGGCCAGGGAGCCTCTTACACATCTGCCAGCAGGCCTACACTTGATCGTGGTTGCTTTTATTTTGGTGATTTGGGTCACTTTAAGAGGGAATTCCCTCGCAGGCAGACTGGTAATCAGGTTCAGCAGAAGTCTAAGGATGTGGTCCCGACAGGTAGAGGTCGTCCACAAGGTGGGCGAGGTAAGTTTCAGGGAGGCCGGGGAGACAGGGGGAACGACAACGCAGGCAGGGGTGGGGTGCAGCCAATAAGGGAAGTATCTCGGATTGATGACTGGGCTTAGTGTTATGCGTTCACAGGGAGGTCAGAGGCTGAGGCATCAGATGCGGTGATCACAGGTACAATTCTAGTCTATGATAGGATGGCTTCTGTGCTTTTTGACCCAGGTTCTACTTATTGTTATGTGTCTGTGAAGTTTGCTTGGGGTCTGGACTTAATATGTGATAACCTTAATTCCCCTCATGTTTCTACCCAGTGGGAGAGTCTGTGATTGTGACTCACGTGTATCATGATTGCTCTGTTGTGTTTGTGGGGTTGCATACTTGGGTAGATTTGGTAATTCTTGACATGGTTGACTTCGATGTCATTTTGGGAATGACTTGGCTATCCCCTTATCATGATGTGTTAAATTGTAACACCAAGACTGTGGCTCTAGAGATTCAGGGTAAGGATAGGCTAGAGTGGGAGGGTGTTTACAAGCCTAAGCCAGTCAAGATTATTTCATTTGTTCGGGCTAGGAAGCTAGTGGGAAGAGGGTGTTTAGCCTTTTTGGATCATCTCGGGGATGATAGTGTGGAGTCCCCATCTATTGAGTCAGTTTCAGTTGTTTCAAAGTTTGTCCCCAGCATATTTGCCTGGTATGCCTCCGGATAGGGATATAGACTTTTGTATTAACCTGGAGCTGGGCACTCGCCCAATTTCCATTCCTCCATATCGAATGGCTCCGGCAGAGTTAAGGGAACTTAAGACTCAGCTTCAGGAACTCCTAGATAAGGGATTTATCCATCCCAGTGCTTCGCCTTGGGGTGTTCCGGTATTGTTTGTAAAAAGAAAAGGATGGTAGCATGCGGATGTGCATAGATTATAGGCAGTTGAACAAGGTTACCATCTAGAATAAGTACTCTTTACCCGGTATCGATGATCTGTTTGACCAGTTACAGGGTGCGTCGGTGTTTTTGAAAATTAACTTGAGGTCAGGGTATCATCAGTTGAAAATTAGGCCAAGGATGTTCTTAAGACTGTTTTTTGGACTCGGTATGGGCATTACGAGTTCTTAGTGATGTCTTTTGGATTGACTAATGCGCCGGCCGCATTCATGAATTTAATGAATGGGGTATTTAAGTCATATTTGGATTCTTTCGTCATTGTTTTTATTGACGATATTTTGATCTACTCCAAGAGTAGGGAGGAGCATGATCAACATCTACGGGTTGTGTTAGATATATTGAGACATCAAAAGCTTTATACAAAGTTCTCCAAGTGTGAATTTTGGTTGACTTCAGTTGCATTCTTGGGGCATGTAGTGTCAGAAAAAAGGGTGATGGTAGATCCCCAGAAAATTGAGGCAGTCAAGAGTTGGGTCCGGCCTAGCTCTGTGACTAAGGTGAGGAGTTTTGTTGGGCTCGCAGGTTACTACCAGAGGTTCGTCAAGGATTTTGCATCTATTGCTAATCACTTGACAAGGCTAACTCAGAAAGAGGTACTATTTGTGTGGTCCGACAAGTGTGAGGAGAGCTTCCAAAAGCTCAAGACACTTTGACTTGCCTGCTAAAGGTAAAGCTTTTATTATTTAATGTTATGCTTTACATTCAGGTTTGGGTGCTATATTGATGCAGGATAGAAATGTGATAGCATACGCTTCCAGGAAGTTGAAGGTTCACGATAGGAACTATCCAACTCACGATTTAGAGTTGGCAGTGGTGGTGTTTGCACTCAAGATTTGGAGACACTATCTCTATGGTGTCAAGTGTGAGGTATTCACTGATCATCGTAGTCTGCAATATATTTTCACTCAGAAGGACTTGAATCTGAGGCAGAAAAGGTGGATGGAGTTGTTGAAGGACTATGATGTGACTATTCAGTACCATCCGGGTAAGGCTAATATAGTGGCAGACGCATTGAGCCGGAAGACAGTTAGCATGGGCAGTTTGGCTTGTTTGGGGGTGTCCAAACGACCACTAGCAAGGGAAATTCAGGGATTGGAGTCCAAGTTCATGCACTTGGGTATTTTATAACGAGGTGGATTATTGGCCAGTGTTGAGGTTAAAGCCACTTTCATAGAGGATATAAAGGCCAAGCAGTTTCAGGATCCGCAACTGAATAAGCTACGAGGTAAGGTAATACCTGGGGAGTCCAGGGATGCCACGTTGGACGCTGGAGGGGTACTAAATTTCAAAGGGAGGATTTGTGTTCCTAAGGTTGATGATATAATACCGATATTTTGGCAGAGGCTCATGGTTCGCGGTATGCAATTCATCTGGGTATGACTAAAATGTACAGAAATTTAAGACAGCTTTACTGGTGGCCTGGGATAAAGAGGGACATAGCTGATTTTGTGTCCAAGTGTCAGAATTACCAGCAGGTAAAGTATTAGGACCAGAGACCTGCAGGACTACTTCAGAGAATGCCCATTCCAGAGTGGAAGTGGGAGAGAATAGCCATGGATTTCGTGGTGGGTTTTCCCAAGACTTTGAGGAAGTATGACTCAATTTGGGTCATTATTGACAGACTGACCAAGTCAGCTCATTTTAATCAAGTCAGGATAGACTACAATTCGCAGCAATTGGATAAGATCTACGTGAAGGAGATTGTGATATTGCATGGAGTACCAATGTCCATCATTTCAGATAGGGGTACAAAGTTCACCTCTAAGTTATAGGGTAAGTTGCATGAAGAGTTGGGTACACAACTCACTTTTAGTGCAGCCTTCCATCCTCAAACTGATGGTCAGTCGGAGAGAACGATCCAGGTGTTGGAGGACATGTTGAGAGCATGTGTGATTGATTTTGGGGGTCATTGGGACCAGTTCCTACCATTGTGCGAATTCTCATACAACAACAGCTACCACTCTAGTATTAACATGGCACCATTCGAGGTATTGTATGGGAGAAGTTGTAGATCACCGATTGGGTGGTTTGAGGAAGGTGATGTAAAGTCGTTGGGCGTAGACTTGGTAAGGGAGGCACAAGAAAAGGTAAGAGGCATTCAGACCAAGTTATTAGCTACCCAAAGCAGGCAGAAAGAATATGTGGATCGCAAGGTTTGAGACATGGAATTTTAGGTTGGTGAACAGGTATTGTTGAAAGTGTCACCAATGAAGGGAGTTATGCATTTCGGTAAGAAGGTCAAGCTCAGCCCTTGGTTCATCGGACCATTTAAAGTTCTTAAGATCGTAGGGCCAGTGGCTTACAGATTAGCACTACTGCCCAGTGTGTCGGGTGTCCATCCGGTATTCCATGTATCCATGCTGAAGCGATACCATGGGGATGGGGAATACATCATCAAGTGGGATGAGGTATTATTTGATAAGTATCTTCACTATAAAAAGGAATAGATTTTGATTCTTGATCGAGATGTCCGAAAATTGAGGACAAAGGTGATCAGTATGGTAAAGATTCAATAGAAGCATCTTCCAATTGAGAAAGCCACTTGGGAAACCGAAAAGGACATGCGGGACAAGTACCCTCACCTGTTTGAGGATACAGGTACTACCCTTTTCGCTCTTTACTTTTCGTATTTTCAAGTTTGATCATTAGAGGATGAATAATGGGTAAATTGGTATATGTTATAACGATTGGTTCGTCGTTGCAGGTAAACTTTTCATGCCAAGTTTTGGGTTAGAAAACTTCCGGGTTTGGGTGTTGAAAATTCTAGGCTAGGCTAGTCTCGGCCGGTTTAGGAGCAAGGTATGGTCTAGGGCAATTCGAGTAAGGATTGGGAAGGGAGTCTTGACTTGAACTAGTTTTCCATTTAGCTAAGACATAATGGAGTCCGGGACTTTTCGAAATTGAATTTGGATAAGTAGAACTCCCGGTATTAAGGTTGACGCAAAGGGGTTGTTTCGAGACATCAAAAAAATAGGTGTGTTGTAAAATGGACCAATTTTGGGGACTTTACAATGTTCTATTTCGTGTCAACCGCCACGGTGGTTGACACTCCGCTATGGCGACCTCCGTTGTAGTGGAGAAAATATTGCTACAGTGAAAGTCAACGACGGTCAGCCTTTGCCATAGCAGATGACTCTGCTACGGCGGTACCACTATAGTGGGCTCGATGGGATTTAATGCAGAAACATTCCCCAAAATATTCAGTTTTCACAAACACGTTTGGGAGAAGGGCTAGGCAATTCCAGGCGATTTTCCTCCGTTTTGCATTATTTTTCTTCCCTAAGGTAAGGTTTCTACTCTCCAAGCTCCGTACTACTTACCCTACGCTATAGAATTACTAGGGGTAGACTTGGGGAAAGATTGGAAATGACTTAGAGATGGTAGAATCCGGAGAAAGAGAGGGATTCTAGGTTTGAAAGTCCTTGGGTATGGTTAAAAGTACTGTATTATGATCATGTGACTTTAATTCTCTAATTATATCCATGAAAAATGGTAAAACTAGGAGAATTAATAGTGGAAAAGCCCGGGAAAATGATGGGATGATCATGGTTAGCCTGAGGTTTGGGATTTGGTGTAATCCGGGTAATGTATAGGCCATGTTCATTAATTTAGTACTTGTATATTGTTTTAGACCAAGAATAAGCAAGAATTTTGGAGAATGGGAAAGCTCGGGTTGAGTAGAGCTTTGGATCATTTCGAGGTAGGTGATGGTTATTGATTCCTGTATACCTTGTATGTTTGTGTACTCTTATCTAAGTAATTGTATGATGTTTGCATTGCTCAGGGAATGATTTAATAATGTCTAATGGTCCTGTTTAACATTCTGGTGAATTGAACTGTGTATTTTGCTTGATTGGTTTACAAGTTGATTGTTCATTGTTTGTGACTGTGGATTGGTTGCTATTCGGTTGGCTCGGGTACCACGCCTGGTATGGGTATACTAACGGTTGGCTCGGGTACCACGCCTGATACGGGATATACTAACGGTTGGCTCGGGTACCATGCCTGGTATGAGAAATACTAACTGGTTGGCTCGGGTACCACGCTTGGTACGAGTTTACTTTATTGCATTGTGCATTGAATTGTGGGTCCCCTGAGTGGACCGGGTTGTGTTATTGAAATGTGATAATTGTTTATGGTCTTTGAGAGGCCGGGTTATTGTTATATCCTATTTAAAGTTGGTCTTGGTGTAGATCGGGTTGCATGTTTAACACTTAGGTGTTGTTTAGAGGGGATCCCAGAGTGGGTCCAGGCTATATAAAGAGGGTTGTTTAATTGTTATACTTGATTGTTGATCATGGTGATAAAATTGGATTACATGTGGGAACAATCTAGGGAGAGACTTGTAGTCTAGGGATGCCTGTTGACTTGTTACATGTGTTCCTGTACTCTTACTTAATTTGTTGTACTGCTCATACACTGTTTATTTGGAACTGGCTGATGATCTTACCAATACATTGGTGGTTGTGTACTGATACTGCACTTGTTTTACTTTTGTGAGTAAAGGCGATCTTCCAGCGGTTGACACGCGACCTCACTTGTAGTCCCAGCGCTTTCAGACGTCAAGGGTGAGCTGCTTCGATCGAGCTGCCTTGATTTCTATCTTTTTGAAGTTGTAGCCCACTTGTTTCGGGCTTAGACTATTTTTTTTGTTGGGGTTGCATCCCCGTAGTCTAGTTTTGGTAGTGTTTTGGTACGTTGACTTTCAGATTCTAGGGGGGATTTTCCGCAGGGTTATTATAATAGAGTTGTTTTATTGATATTGATTGCTAGTTTACTTTTTGCACATTGGTTTTGAGATGTTAGAACGGTTAAGTTCGGGAAAGTGATGGTTCGCTCACCCGGGGATTGGGTGAGTGCCACTCACGGTGGTCTGGGTCGTGACAAGGCTCTTCAGTATCTAGCATGTAGAAGATTTATTCGTTTGTTTGCATCAATTAAAAAAAGCTCTTACCACATGGCTGGAAGTGTACTGAACTTCCAAATAAATTTTATGCAACTTGGAACAGCAGTTGTGTGTAAGGACCTATCCCAAATCACCCGTCTCGCCCCTTAGCCTTTACATATGTATCCTTGTCCTGGACTCTGTTCCATCTCTAATCTTTTTCTTAACAGATATCTGAAGGGACTGTCCCATTTCTAATCTTCACGGAGTACTTTATTTGTTTCCTTTTCTATCAAATGTGAATGATATTACACCAGTTGCAAGTACTTGCAATTTACCAAACAAAATGTGTGAAAATTTGTACAATGCTGCTAAGAGCAAACTTTGTTATGTTCTCGTAATTAATACGAGTATTTAATATTTCTACTCCCATTGGCAAAGTATTTTTGGAATATCCATTATTTCCATTAGTTATTCAAGAGAAGCAGTGGATGTAACTCATTAGCTAACAACTCTATATACAGGTAGTATGATATATTTTGGTTAAACTTTGAGGTTGCTAATTTTTCTCTTAGAAATTGTTACGGAAGGTGACATCCATTTTAGGTCGAATTGTGTTCTATAGGAATCAAAATATATTAAAAGTGTAAGCACAAATGCAGGGGCGGCTCAATATTATTGGTGGCCTAAAGAGAAATTGAGTGTCTTGGTTCTTTTTTATTTGAAAAAGAAGAAGAAACCTTTCATAAATATTTTTTATTTGAAATCTAATTTTTAAAGCCTTTTTAGATATAAATTTATAAATAATTATTTTGTAATCAATTTCTTTTTCAATTGATAATATTGCTAATTCATTCTAAGAGCATTGTTAATTTTGAATAAGTCTTTATCAATTTTAATTTTAAAAAAACTTATTTGTTTAACTGAGGCAACTATTACATGAATTGTTAACATATTTCTGTAAAAATATAGGCATTTGTTAAAAAAATACGTCTTTTTTATCTAATTAAATATATCGATTAAAGTATTATCATCTATTTTTGAGATCCATCCCATAAATTGTGTACACACGTTAATTGATATTGGGGTCTTTTTCCTGGATCAAATGGTTATCTAATAAGTTTTCTCTCTTTTTAGTATAATTTTTTTATCTGAAAGTATTTAATATATTTTTTCAAAAAAATATAGAACTTTATTGATAAAAAATGGGGCCCGAAAAATTAGGAGGCCTAAAGCCTTGGCTTCATTAGCTTTATGCTAAAGCCGGCGCTGCACAAATGTGTTGTTGATACTGAATTTTTTTGGAATGATTGTTGTATTTGGAGAATGTTTACCTTTTTCTTAATGTTTAATTATCAACAGATGAATAATGTTAATTTTCAAATAGGGAGAATGCATAAGTTTTATCGTCCTCACAGGGGCAATACAAGAATTTTGATTCTTTGATCATATCAAAGCTTCTAGACGTGGTTGTTTTTATTGCCTTTTCCTTGCCTATTCCCTTTCTTACACTCATTGTTTTTCTTAAGTTCATTCGACATGGGCTTCTGCAATTGGTATATTGACATTGTAGTAACTTTTTGTGAATCTTTTTGCCCCTTACTCTCTCCTGTCTATATTTAATGGTATTTTAAACTTTTACACTTAATCCAAAACAAATGATTTTTTACATATTCAAGAAGATTTAATAGTTTCTTTTATTTTTATTTTTTGAGAAGGTAACGGTTGTATGTATTAAGCACAAATCAGTACATAGGTTGTACTAAAACCATATATACAAGTGAGCAAAAGAAAGCAAAACAAGCCTCCCATCCTAACAAGAACCTAAAGTGTCTAGGATAGATATAGTATCTTCTTGGTAGACCTGATTGCACCAAAAATAAAATAGTAGAATATGATCTTCATTACTGTATTGCCATTGTTCTCAAAACATCTAGAATTTCTTTCTCTCCAAATTATCCGCCATATGCAAGAAGGAACCATCCTCCAGTTCCAGCTCCAGCTGCTTCCCGACTGAAGAGAGCTTCAGTAATCTTTCTAGGCATTGTCTAGGCTATATCTCTGAGATTAATCAAGATCTTCCATAACTGGTCAGTGACGCTACAGTGAAGAAATAAATGGTCAACTGTTTCCACCTCCTTTTCACATAAGAAACATCTAGGACAGAGAATCCACTTTCTCTTGATTAATTTTTCTTGCGTGAGCACCGCTTCCTTTGCCAATAACCATGAGAAGCAGGCAACCTTATATGGTATTTTAGTCTTCCATATATGTTTCCAAGGCCAATTGATGACTTGGTTTTGGGCTAGTTCAACATTTTATGGACTGCATTAACACTGAACTTTCCACTGATATTCCCCGCCATCTCAATGTGTTATCTCCACTCTGAGTTCCTGTGAAGTTCTCCAGCTGCTTGTAAAATTTTATTATTTTGTTCACCTCCCAGCCATTCAAGTTTCTTCCAAGTTTCAGATTCCAACCTTGAGGGGACCATATTTCAGCTATAGATCTCTGTTGGTGTTGAGCTAACTCAAAAATATCAGCAAATAAGACCTTCAAGGTTCCATTCCCCAACCAGTTATCATTCCAGAAAGAAGTCTTGCTACCACTTTGTACTCTGATAGAGCCTTTACATTTGAGTGCTGGCCATAGTACCCTGATAGACATCCAAAGGCTAACACCATAAGCTGAGTTAAAGACTGTGAGGGTCTTGAGAGTATCTCCATAACCACTTCAATTTGAGTGCTTTGCTATGATTCTTCAAATTTCTAATCCCCCAGTCCACCTTGAGCATTGAACAGAATTTTACTAATACTTTTTATTGATTGTTTTGTCATTTTAGGTGCTCTTATCTAATAATACTGCTCATAAACGTCCGACTCTAACTCGAACAAAATAACATAAAAATTCTTGTATAAGTTATGTAGGTACATGGTTATCGAAGGTTTATGTTGGAAACCAAATATTATATGAGTAATACCGTGTTTGTGTAGGAATCTAGACTTGTATTAACAATGCATTTTCTCTTATAACCAAATGAGCCCTTGAGACAACGTTAGTGCACACTAAAGACTCATGTGATGTTAGTATTTTAATTTCACTTCCTATTCATTACAAATATCTAGTTAGTCCACAGATTTTTATTTTTCATGCTCTCTCAGTGGATCGTTTATTTGAGTGCTTCCCGTTATCCATAAATACCAAAAACACTTGTTGCAACTAAACCACAATATGAACAGAAAATGATCATCTTGGAGTGTTGTACAAGAAAATAAAATTGGAGAGCCTTGGAAAGAGTCTGGAAGAGGAATTATTTGGTGTACAACCACTGCGTTAATTAAATGCTATTCAACTGCTCTTTTAGTCCTAACCAGAGGTAGGAAATGAATTGCTTCCTCATTGTAAGAGTTTAGAACTTTGGTGTAACCAGCCTAAAGAGAAAGGCATGGATCACTTAAGGATCTCTTGTGGGGTGCTGCTTTGGTCAATTGCAGCAATAACATCTCCTGGCGTAAAGAGTTCTATCCTAGCCCCTATTGCATAGAATTGAACATCATATCCATGATATGTCGCACCACATTAGTATGTGTTATTAGTTCTCTTCCTTTAGCAATACTGCTCAGATTTACCGGAGCGTACCTGTTAGGGTGATATGTCCAGATATTGCTGTTATTCTGCTTGTAATTCGTATTGCTCGACTTGAAGTGCAACCACGTTTATAATCATGTCTATGGGTTTCATTTCATATGTTTTGTCTTTTCTATGTCTGAAATCCTGGTTCAATGCTCAATTCACTATTATTAACTGATCATGTGGCAGTTCATACCCTACTCTATTTCTCATGTCATGTAGGATTCTTGTAGTCCTTCAAATTTTGGACAATAGTTTTCATGAAGCTGTTTTTTTGGATCATTACAGCTAAATCTGGTATATTGCAAGTTCAAAATCCCAGCCAGAGGCAAAAGACACTACATGATTTCTTCACATCTAAATATTAGTCGGCAAAGTTACTCTATGCTGATAGGAGGTAACAAGTACTCAGTGGAATGCGCAAGCTGGTCCGGACACCATCATCCTAAAAAATGATTTGGTACATTGCCAGTTTATTGCTATGTGCCACTGATTTTATCCTAGCCGTCCAAATCTTTTGTTTAGCTTGCTGTTGGAGCAAAAGAGTAGCATATATACTCCTTCACTTCTAGTGATGGGTATAGTTGAAAAATAGAAAATACTGCCTCATTCGACCATGTGCTCAAACAGAAAGAGACCAAGTTTTGTTCATTACTTTAATGTTATTTACCTTCTTGCTCAAGTAAACAACACATGTATATGCCAATTGGCAAGGGTATATACTCATTTTGATGTTGCTATTTGATTCGTGTCTGCTTTTTTTCTTCTTCTTTGCATGTGCACCATATTGGACATATGATGTCCGAAGTTAGCTTTGATAAAGTCTAACTTTACATATGACTCAAATTTGCTACATGCTACCTTCTGACTCATCCATCTGTTTTGTATTTATTCTAATACAAGAGTGAAGTATTAAAAACACCCCTAAACTTGGCGTGAATTATTACTTTCGTCCTCGAACTATAGCTAGTATTAGAAACACCCCTATACTTGGCTAAGTGAAATCAGAAACACCCCAATTTTATCATGCATAAGTAATGTGTTGTGCACTCACGATCCAGCTGGACTTGTCTGTTGATGTGTCATATATGTGGAATACACATACATAAATAACGCTTAAAAAAAAGAGAGAAGACATTTAAATGCTTATGTGGCAGTCCCCATTCAGAATTTTGTGACATTTATGTGGGTTTCTACCGAAACTATGGGTAGCCGTGAATGAGCGGTGAGAGGAGATAGAGAAAGTGGGAATTGCTGAAGAAGAACGAATGGAGATATCAGGGTAATAAGGAGCGATGAAGAGGAACTAAAGTTGGGAAGAAGAAGAACGAAGGAGATAAGAAGCATAGGCAGATTTTTCAGTAGAAAGGTCATATTTTGAAGCAATTGGCATACCAATCCCTCCAGAAAAGCGATGATCAGTGTTGGTAGCGTCGCGATACCAAAATTCTACGTAATGAAAGCATTTAACGATGAATAAATCTGAACGAAAATTGCTACGCACAAAATTCTTGAAACCCACTAGCTTGAATCTATCTTCGTTCTGAACGGAGAGTGTTATGCTTATAGGACATTTAAACGCTTATATGGCATACACGAGATGCTTATGTGGCATTTTTATTGAGTTTCTCATGCGCCCAAAAAGACCTGAGATCACTTGCTATGCCATGTGGCAAAACGGGGGTGTTTTTAAATTCACTTAGGCAAGTGTAGAGGTGTTTTTAATACTGGCTACAGTTTGGGGACGAAAGTAATAATTCGTGCCAAGTTTATGGGTGTTTTCAACACTTCTCTCTTTCAAATACTTATAGAATTGCGGTCGAGAAGTGGAATTTTTCAAAATTATTGGCGAGAAAGCAAACAAAAAGTCCTTTGACACTTCTTGACGTGACACATGTCCCTTCGCTTTTAATGCTTTGGACATGTATCTTTTTGTAATTGGTTTAGAACTGTGGCCGACTATCCAAGCAATGATGACTTTTTTTTTCCAAAGCCTACATAAGTTCTTCCGCTTTACTCCTTTCACTTGCTACATATATTCACACCTCTTTGGAATGCTTTCCTATCATTTCTTCGTCTGTCAAGCTTCATCAGAGTTCCGTCGAAAACTACCATCTTCTAATTAATTATTTTTGACTTATTTCCTTACTCTCACAACCATGTCAAAGCCTTTCTCTTCACTTTTGGACGTGCCTACCATCACACACGATGGTAGTTAATATTTGATGATGTAAAGAAGAATCTAATTTTCTTTAATAAAATTATTAACTAGGTGAACAAGTTTTGTTGAACGTGTCACCAATGAAAGGGGTACTGCGGTTTGGAAAGAGGGACAAGTTTAGCCCTCGGTACATCGGTCTCTTTGAGGTTCTCGAGATTGTATAGGGTGGGTGGGGGATGGAGGGTGTTAGGTTATGAGTGGTATCCCCTTCCTATGTGGATAAATAAAGCTTAATTTGGACCAACCCACTTTTACCCATAGGCCCAATTCTATGGGGCATATATAGACCTTTTTTAGGTCTTATTTCACATCCACAAAAGAGTTTTTTCAACAGCCACACAAGTGAGAATGCAGATTTTCACACCCAATTTCAGCCCTAAATTGTCAACTTCAAATTGCGATTTCCGCTTCGTTTCTAGTCCGATTGAGATGATTTTTGGATAGTTTGTTCCTCTCATCTCAATATTGTATTAGGAACTGACATAGTTGGATTTGGTGTCTTGTAGCTCCAGATTTACATCCGTGAACAGTAGCTGCATTTTTCAGTGCTTTTGCTCCTTTTATTCTCTTGTTTTTTGGTGTTGAGATTTATGTATTGTTGTTCGTTGTTTGGCACTTCTTTGGTGGAAATTTTGGAGGACATTGTTGTAACTCTTGGTGATTATAGTGAAATTTTGGTCCCGTGGTTTTTACTCTTCACACCGAAGGAGTTTTCCACGTAAATCTTGGTATTTCGTGTGATTGGTTTTATTCTTATCTTGTTATATTCTTTCGGTTGATATACTTGCTGCCTTATTTGCATTGCTCTTGGGTTTGTTTGTCTTCTCTTGGTTCAAGTTGAAAGAGAAAGTTTAGACTTGGGTATTCTTCCGCTGCTACCATGTCGTGCATTCTTTGTTAGTGTCTTGCCTTTTCCAACAAAGTGGTATCAGAGCATTGGTTGTTGTTGATTGTCGATTTGAATGATGGAGGAAAATATGAGCAAGATTGCGTGCTTGAATGGTAGTAATTATCATACTTGGAAAGGCAAGATGAAAGATCTTATATTTGTGAAGAAGATGCACTTACCTGTGTTTGCTTCTAACAAACCCAAATCTATGAATGATAAAGATTGGGAATTTGAGCACCTGCAGGTCTATGGTTATATCAGACAATAGGTTGAAAGTAATATTAGAAATCACATTGTGAATGAGACACATGCCAGAAGTTTGTGGGATAAGCTTGAGACACTTTATGCTTCATTTTCCCCCCATTTCTACCCTAATTTCCCCTATAAAAACCCCTCTAAAATGGAGGGATTGAGGGTTGTCTTTTGAGTTTTCTTGAGTTCCTTTGGAGAGTCATTCTCTAGCTCATAGAAAACCAAAGGTTTTTTCAAAGGGAAAAATACTCACAAAGGGTTCCGATAAAGTTTGATAAACTCTATTTGATTCAGGCGGTGGCGAAATGATTTCGACGAAGCTCGAGTCCCTGTTCGTTGCACCAAGAAAGGTAAACACTTCACCCTCATATTCTTTTTCTTTCCTTTCAGTATTTGAAGGAAACCATGTAGAAACTTTTTGTTCTTGTGAAATTGGAGAACTCCTGGGCTGGTCTTGTTTGATATCATGTGATTATTGTGCTGGAAGTTTTAATAATGGAACATTTAGAGATAGGAGTTTTAAAACACCAAGAATGATTATTGCTTATCATTTTTGCCCATCCACATTTCATGTTCCATATGCATAATCTTGTATGCATTTACATGGTTGTTAAAGTTGAGTTTGAATAAGACATTCATTTAAAAAAGTTTAGCTTCAAGCCTAGTAAAATAAATGTGGACTCATCTTGGTCCAAATGGTGCTTGCTTATTCTTCCCATATTTTCTCCAATACAGTATGAGTGCAAAGGCTTGTCAAAGAGATGAGTAAACTAGTTTTGTTATTAAAATTCGCATGAGCTCTTCTGTTAGGATATCATTTAGAAATCGATTTCTGAAATTATGTTTTGAATTGAATGCTATACGTTGGATCTGCTTAGAGATAGGAGATAAAATATGCTAGGATAATAAAAAGATTGATCTTTTTTCTCTTGTTAAAAAACTGCCTAGCTAGAACATTTCTTTAAAGCTTAAAGTGCCAAGTCCTAGTTTAAAATATGTTAGCTACTATAACCATGTCTATTGTCTTCCTTAATCCAATTCGAGTATTAAAAAAAATATGTTTTTTCTGTAGTCTAAATGGGTGTGGATTTGCAAATTTGAATAGCACATTATGTTAAAACTTTGCCCTTTCTTTGTTGGTTGTGAACTTTTACTTCATTCCCTCCCAGTTGGTATGCGATGTGCTTCTCTTATGTGTGTTTCAAACTTGCTTAATGAACCAAGAGGTTGAGAATACAGTTATGTATTTTCCAACCCCTAGGCAAAAGACAAGATCCGATGTGGTTTAAGCATAAATGCCTCTGTGTTAAAAGCTTAGAATTTCTTTGTGGAATCTATCTTTGTTATGATAGTAATTTCATGATTAAGATTTATTTTCAGTGTATTATTCACTAATTCCGTATCTCTTGTTTTGTTACATGTAAACCTCGAGTCCACTCCGGACTCCCCCTTCCTTGCATTTCGTTGGGCTCACATGCCCAAACTTCATCTCTTGAGTCAGCCCAAAACCCAAAGAAGGGACCGACGTACATATTGAAGCAAATGAGCAAATGGGTTAAAGCCCATAAAAAATAGTAGCAGCAACAGTGGTGGTGGCAGCCCAAAATGGGCAAAAGGTTGAAAATTGGACAAAGTCCAAGTGTGGCAGAATGGGTTCAAAAGCCCAACTTAGAATTTAGGACAGGTTCTTGTTTGGGCTAAAAGTCTAAATCAATTAAGCCTAAAGCTTAATTATTCACCTTTCTCTTTAGACTATATGTATTTTGTTAGTTAGAATTATTTGTAACTAACTTGGACTGACTTTAACTTAGTGAATTTTTCCCAAAAGAGGAACCTTTCTTATTAATTTCTTTCACTTGCCTAATTAATTCCCTCATATGAAAAACGCTTTCTTAAGCTTCAAATCAAGCATGCCTATAATTTTCTTTAAGTGAATCTTGCTATATTTTTTCCAAATTTGTTATCAAGAATTTCAAATTTCATCTAGTTTTAATCAAGTCATGATCCTTATACTTTCAAAACAATAAAACTTTCCTTTTAAAATTTGTCAAATAAGTTACGTTTTAAACAAGTCCGGATAACCGCAAGTTAGCGGATATCCCAAGTGCTTTAAACCTTCTTGGGATATTAATAGGAACCTCTTACCCTAAATCTCTGATTTTTAAAGTTATATCTGTGTTAGCTTTAGAAATTTCTATAAGTTTTTCTTGATTTTCCTTTAATTAAACTAAGTGGCGACTCTTCTTTATTTTGAAATCGTTTTGGAACTTTAACTTAGTCTTCGAAATGAGTTTTCAAATAGTCGAAACAAAATCATTTTTTCCTGATAAAACAAAAATGGTGACTCTGCTGGAGAGAATTCAACTAGGTTCTAACCTCATTGTTTGCAACTAACTTATTTGACTAACTATTCAAATTGTAATAATTAGTAACTTTATTGCTTTCCTTACTTGTTTATTCTCCCGCAAAATAGAACTATTCATGGCATCTTCCGCCTTTCTTGGCAAAGAATTAGAATGCATTAGGGGTAAAAAGGTGATTATGCAAGTATTTGCAGTCGTTCTTAACAAAAATACAATTTTCAAAACAGACGAGTGAAGTAGTTGACCCTCGATCGGTTAACGGTCACTTGTTGTTTTAGCCCATGGTTGTCTGCTCGGGTTCCTGATCAATTTCAAAACCTATTCTAGTAAACCCAGGATAGAACGAAACTAAATCTCAAAATAGGCATTGGCCTAGGACGTCTTAATGTCCGAGAGATATTAAGTCCATTAGTTGACCACCCAAACATGTCAACGGGTTTCTGACTCAATGACATAGCATCCAACTACATGTTGTTTGAAAGATGTATATGTTGTAACTGGACTATTGTCCTGGGGTAGAGCCTAACAGGTTACTCTGTTTTGTAGGATGTCGAGATTCCTCACGTTCGATGTGACGAAAAAGGCTCCCCTACTCCTCCAAATGTGGTGGATAAATTTAGGTCCAAATCATCAAAAAATGGTCTGCCAATACATGGGTCATTTGCCAACCTTGTTGGATATGGAAGCATGGCTGGAATTGATTGAAGTCCTAATCGGATATTGGGATAGCGATAAAATGGTGTTCCATTTTGGAATGATGGAAATGACTCCACCAATGGAAGAACTCAGAGATTGCATGAAAATCGCAGGAACGTCCAAGGAAAGAAGGTTAAGACCTTAACAAGGCATCCTGGTACCAGACAAGCCTACCCCGACCAAAATTACCAAGTATCTCCACCTACGTGAGCACCAATGCCAGTGGATAAGAGATCCAAGTATCTCTTTCCAATTACTCTATAACCAATTTGGGACCACGGAAGGATTCACTAAATATCAAAATGAATTTTACACATTTTTGGAATGGGATAAGACCCGAGCTTTGGCGTTTGCTAGAGCACTCTTGGGTATCATGGTATTCTCATTAAATAAGCATCTTTCCATCAACACCCGAATAATAATGGTGGCCCATACAATGTTTCATGGACTATCAGAGGGAGGAACAACTAGTTACTTTCCGTTAGTTTCGGTTATTTTATCTGACATCTACCAGGTTCTGGAAAGATGCAAAAATGGTCATCGCTACTTCCAAGGGTGTAACCTGATTTTGCAATATTGGATTCTCAATCATTTGGTCAAAGTCGACGAGAACCAGGAAATCCCCAGACCAGATGGACTCGATAACTTGGAAATATTGACAGAAGTACTATGTCGCAGAGGCACAAGAAATAGGACCAAGATAGGGTGGGCCCAAGCTTTTTGTGAAATTGGAGAAGATAATGTTCAAATGACGATCGATGACTTTCGCTCAACAGAGGTAGTCGTGAGATGTCATGAGTTAGCTTTCCTTCCTCACCAGGGAATTTGAGGAATCCGGCCCTATGCCCCTCGAAGAGTCTTTAGGAAATTTGGAAGGGTCCAATCAAGTCAACAACTATTCACATGTGTTGCTACATCATCGACTACGATGAAGATGACAAAGTCTCAAAGGCCAGTGTAATTCGCCATAACTGGAAGGCACTCGTGAAAATGGGTCCGTAGACATTAGCCCCCAGATAGGTTCAATCCTTAATACATGGATGGCTACAAAGAGTGGGTAAAGGCAGACATCGAGGGAGTAGATATATCAGAACTACAGGTTGATTCTAGACCCAATATTCGTCTACAATTGTTGAATCTCCAAGAGGAAATGGCTAGAAGAGAACGGGAATTTATTATGAATCAAGAAGAAGACTAGTGCACCATAGCAGGGTTGACTCAAAAGCTCGAATACATGAGAATAGGAATAACCCATCTTGACTCCAAAATGACCAAGAAAGCCTAGGAAACCGGAGCATTTCCAATGCATGAGCAAGTGGTAAAACTTCAGAGCGACATGTGGTTAAGCCAATTCGAACTAAGGAGCATCGCCGGAGCATCCAAGAAGAGCAGAACCGAAGAAGGACCTTCTACGTCATACTTTAAGTATCTTCATCCATGTACGGGTTTGATTTCTATGTATGTTTTTTGTTTTCCCTAAATCGCCCTAGCGTGGGCATAACTTTTATGCATTCATCCCTTCCCTTTAAATATATACCCTTTCGGTCGGCTTTTGTATCCCTTTAAAAGAGAAGTTTTTCCATATATATATATGCTATTTTTGGGGGCAATGGTTTGAATATGACACATACGTCTTTCAAATCCGCTAGGCCTACCTTTGGCATAAAAAGATCACCCGGTTAGGACACGATATTTCTTGTGATGTTATTACAATATGAACTATCTTATGTGCTATGTGTGTTACTCAAATCAAGGAAAATTGGTCCACTCCATGTCAAAATTTTCTAGAACACCATAGGCAAAATATAAAGCCCGTCATATAATGTCCAACCAAAATTACTCCTTGAGTCACTCAGTTTCTCTAGAAAATCTGAACCTCACTCGACTATACCTAAAAAACTTCTTTCTTATCCAATAAGAGGTTGACTAGCTATGGACATCAAGGAAACAATGCTTAGAAGGATGGAAGAAATCAACAGGAAAATCTCTGAGGTCGAAAAAGAGACTAAGGAAGTTGAACAGCTCACGGAAGCAACATTGGCCAAATCTGTGAGGTTATATGAAGAGATAGATGCCACAGAAGAACAGATAGCTAAGGTCGAGGAAATAAGAGCGCAAATAAGAGCTATGAATGATCAAAAAGATAAAGAGCTCGAGCAAGGGATCGTGGAACAAGCCCTGCCTCCCAGACAAGTCACAAATCACTGGACTAAGATTGAGGACAATTGTAACGATCGGGTCTGTCATTACAGGTAGTCCAATCGTGCCAAGTTTTAGCGTTAGAAAACTCTGGATTTGGTGGTTTGAAATTTTGGGCTAGGCTAGCCTTAGCTGGTTTTTGAGCGAGGTAGAGTCTAAGGAAATCTAGGTAAGGATTAGTCTTTGTGTCTTGCTTCGATCTAGTTTTCCATGTAGCCAAGACATAAAGGAGTCCGGGGGACTTTTCGGAATCGCATTTGGGTAGGTAGAACTCCCAAAATCGCATTTGACGTGAAGGGGTTGTTTTGAGTTGTCGGAGAAATCAAGTGTGTTGTAAAATGGCCAAAACTGGGAAATTTCCAGACCTTCTATCCATGACGGGCACAACCGCGCGCGATAGCGACCACCGCTATAGCGGCGGTCAAAGGGCGGTCAACCTACTTAAAACTGCTATAGCAGCAGCCTACCGCTATAGCGGGACCGCTATAGTGGAGAGGGTACTGCTATAGCGGGCCGATGGGATTTTAATACAAAAACAGTACCCAAAACATTCAGTTGTTCACAATTTCATTTTGGGAGAATGGCTAGGCAATTCCAGGTGTTTTTCTTCCTTTTTCCGTCGAAATTCTTCCCTAAGGTAAGGTTTTCGTTCCCCAACCTTTGTATTACATTTTCTATGCGGTAGAATTGCTAGGAGGGAATTTGGGGAAGGTTGGCATAACCTAGGAATGGTGGAATTCGGGGAAGGAAGGGGATTTCAAGCATGTGTGTTCTTAGGTATGGATTAAAGTACATTATTATGATCATAGGTTATTTAATTCTCTGTTTTATCCATAAAAATGATAGAACTATGAGAATTAACGGTGGGAAAGCCCGGGAAAAAGGTGGGATGATCATGGGTGGCCTGGGGTTTGGGGAATTGGTAAAATCCGGGTAATGTGCAGGCCTTGTGTGTTAATTGTATGTACTGTGTGTTGTTTTTAGACCAAGAACGACAGAGGAATCCGGAACACGAGAAAGCTCGGGTCGAATAGAGCTTGGAACATTTCAAGGTAGGTGATGGCTTATGATTTTCTGTGAATGTGTATATGCATGTACTCATGTCTAAGTGAATGTATGCATTACATTGCTTAGGGAAGTTGTGTGGAATGTCTAGGTTCCTGTTTATAGTCTGTGATTGAACGGTGTTTACTTGTTGGTTTTACAAGTTGTGTGTGTTCATCTATTGACTGTGGTTTGTTGACATTCGGTTGGCTCGGGTACCACGCCTGGTACGGGTATAACAAATGGTTGGCATGGGTACCATGCCTGGTATGGGTATAACACTTGGTTGGCACGGGTACCACGCCTGGTACGGGTTTACTTTATTGTATCTTGCATTGGTTTATTGATTATTGTATTGCATTGGCTGATATTGGTTCCGTTTGTGGACCAGGTTGTTTTAATGAATGTGATACTTGATATTGGTTCCGTGAGTAGACCGGGTTGTCTTTTAAAAGGTGCTATTGTTGGTGGTCCTTGAGCGGTCGGGAACTTTGTATAACTACTGTGTTGGTCTTGGTTTAGGCCGGGTGAAATCATTACTTTTGGTATGTGTCTAGAGGGGATTCCAGGGTGGGTCCAGGCTAGAAAAAAAAAGTATAGTTAATGGCTCATGTTCATGGTATAGAACTGTAAGAGATGGATTTCATGCTGGGACAAGGTAGGTAGAGACTTGTAGTCTAGGACCTGTATACTTGTTGCATGTTTTCCATATTTTTACTTGCATATGTTGTACTGTTATGTATGTTGTTTACTTGAAAACTGGCTGATGATCCTACTAGTACACAGTGGTGGTGTACTGATACTGCACTTTCTTGTCTTTGGTGAGTACAAGAAATCTACCATAGACTGAGACGTGACCTCGCATTTAGCACCGGCGATTCTGACTTTCAAGGGTGAGCTGCTTGTTTCGAGCTACCTTGGGTTGTCCTTAGAGTTTCAGTCCATTGTTTCGGACCTAAAACTATTTAATTTTTATCCTTTGGGGTTGCATCCCCGTATTCAGATATTTGGTATTATGTTTGGTACGATGACTTTCAATTCCTAAGAGGGATTTTCCGCAGGATAATGATTATGATTAGTTTTTGATTTATTTTGATTGCTAGTTTACTTTTCGCTTGCTGGTTTTAGGCTGTTAGTCTAGGCAAGGGTTGAACTCTATTGGTTCGCTCATCCGGGGGTTGGGTAGGTGACACTCACGATGGGTTAGGTCGTGACAACAATGTTGTGTGGCCAACTAAGGTTAGGCCAGGGAAAGAGCACTTCACCCTCAAAGCCCACTCTCGGGAGTATCTTCAAGGTCCAGACTCATCCTTTTGTCTGACCTTTATGCGACTTTGAAAGCCATAGGAGTTCATCATCCTAATGAATCCAAGGGATTCGGGTGTCACCCTCAGAATGAGCACAAGGAATGTGCTTATCACCCACGGCAGAAGGGTCATACCACTGATGAATGCAACGCCTTGAGAGCCAGAGTTTATCACATGATTAACAATGGATAGATAGGTCACATGTGGGGTCCCCAAACTATCCTTACATGTGATCAAGTCAGTCCTGGCATGCCAATCACTAAGGATGTAGCGATTAGTAGGCATGATTTCACAGTCTTTCAAGAGACTTACTATGATATCTATGCGAAGCTCATTTATGCCAAAATTCTAGAGCCGGTTGAGAGAAAACCAAAGAGCATGTCCAGGGTGTGGTGTCGGGGGAAGGACGTTTCTCTCTACCATGCAGGTTAAGAAGGCCATGATATTGAGACTTGCCATGGCTTTAGGTTTGACGTGGAACATCTCATTGCTACGGGAAGGATTCAGCTGGAGCTACCACCCTACTACCCTTGAGAGAAGACCGAAGATCAAGAAGATCGAGACCTGCCACTATCCAAAGAAGCTTTAAAAGTAGCAGAGTCTATTGTAGTTATTTTCTTTCTGTCGTTTTCTTTTTTACTTTCCTCTTGTAATCAAAAGATAGTGTAAGAAATAAAATGAAACTTACCATTTACCCATTCGAACTACGTAGGGACTGAATTCTCCTTCATGAGATACGTAGGCAGCCTTCAAGGCCCGGCCCCTATCCTTAAGAAATTTTTTTTCCCCACTTTGACGGAGATACTGAAGAATTCAGAAGACACATCAAGTACTACAAGACAAGTATCAGAAGGCAGAGACTCAGCAAGTCAACTTTCCTGATAAAACCTACTTATCCGAAATCAATGGGCAAATTCCTGTCCATTGAACCCTCGAGTCAATAATTACCCATGGATCAATTGCCTTGATTAAAAGCAACTTTTATGTGTTTAAAGCAACTCTTATGTGTTTATTTCCTGTCGGATATCTTGTATTGTTTATCAGTAACAGAATCTAACCTACCGACCTTTGAGTTGTTTTTTCTTCAACAGATAATAGAAACTGATCTGTGTTGACAAAACTGGTCGAACATCCCTACTTCACCCCCTCAAAGGCACACATAGATTCCCCCTCTAACCGTCGCTTTTCTAAGGAAAAGTTGGATGATAGTGAGGAAGAGAATACTTTGGCCGTGAGAGACAATGTTATCGCTGAACAAAGTGAAATGATTGTAGAGCTTGCAAGGAAGTTAGAGAAGATGCAAGAAGAAGTACAGAAAGCCAAGGATATGGCGAGCTTGGCTATTGCCACTAATACCCTAACTCTGGGTAACTCCCAAACCTCTCTCCAAATCCCTCTACTCAATTCCCCGTTAACCGAGAACCATCTAAGGGATATCCCTCCCGCCTCCGCACCTAGACCTTCCAACGAACCTCTCTCCAATAAACCTCCCAATATCGTATCCTCATCTCAAATCCACACTCCTCTTATCCAGCACACTAACCAAAACAACAACCCAAATACCTACAATCCACAAAACCTCTCTCTTAATTATCAAAATACGCCACCAAACACCTATAACTCCCAGAATAACCATCCCAATGTCACTAACCCACACAGCTATACCCCCACATACCAAATGTCATGCCATATGTCCAGCCTCTACCCACCCAGAATATACCACCTCCTACCTTCCATGCTATGGTAGAGCCATATACCGCCCTCCTAGAAAGCCCCGAGCTTGACCACTATGAGGAAAAGGAGAAGGAGTTGAGGTCCACAGAGAAGACGAATGATGATGATATGGCACAGATGAAATAGGAAATAGCTAGGATCTGGGAATCTCGAGGTTCATTTTATGAGAAGGGATATGATTACGATGATCTTTGCATTGATCCGGAGTTGGATTTGCCGGACGGATTCAAAAACCCCAAATTAGAGACCTTCAATGGTGTTGGGAACCCTGAGGCTCACTTGAGAAGCTATTGTGACCAAATGATCAGCGCAAGGAAGAACGAAGCTATGTTGATGAGGTTGTTCAGCCGTTGTTTGAGCGGGGAAGCTTTAGAGTGGTTCACCGCTCAAGAAGTGAAGAAATAGTCTAGATGGAATGATCTGGCCCGAGACATTGCTCAAAGGTTCGCATACAATGTGGAAGTTATTCTGGATCGATACTCTCTGAGCCGCATCAGGCAGAAATCAAATGAGGACTTCTGAGATTACTCCTATCGGTGGAGAAAAGAGGCAGTGAGAGTTTGGCCTCCCATGAACGAAGAGGAGATAAGTGTGGTGTTTATGCGCTCTCAAGAGTTGGAGTTCTACGACAAAATGATATTAGCAGTTAAAGCAAAATTCATCGACCTAGTTAAGATTGGTGAAATTATCGAAAAAGGTCTTCGTAGCGGCAAGATTACCAAAGCCTCGGCATCCTCAGGATCGACAGTACTTCCCAGAAAAAAGAGGGAAAAGGTATCTTCAGTATCCTCCAGTCCTAGCCCAAAATCGCGAAAACCCTTTGGAGCCAACTATAAAAAATCACTTGTTCCAACAACCCCTCCCCCAGCTCCACAAAATCCTCAACCTGTTTTCTATACTCAGCCTATTTACCAAGCTCCACCACCAAACTTGAAATCCATTTACCAAACTCTGCAACCAAATATGAATCCCACTTACCAAGCTCCTCCCCAAAAATTCCAAGTGTAACAAAAGGCTCCCAAAAACCAGAATAATTGTCAGGTTCCCCCTCCCTCCAATGCAAATCTCCCTCGTCTAATTTGGAGAAGAAAGCTCTTCGTACTTTCACCCAGTTAGCTGAAACAAGAACTCAGTTATATGAGAGATTGAAGGTTGCTAGATTTATTCAGCCCATACAACCTAAACTAGGCAATCCCGACTCTCATTTCTTCAGGGCTGACCGACATTGTGCTTATCATTTCGGAGGAGTCAGACATGATACGTAGATTGCATTAACCTGAGGTACAAAATTCAGGATTTGATTGATCAAAGAGTGGTCACACTACAAATAGCACCGGCCAATGTTAATAACAACCCGTTCTTGAATCACGGAGGAACCACAGTTAACATAATAGAGGTTGATAAAGAATGGGTTGTGAGCAATTCAATAGTGTCGGTTATCCCTAAAAAGCAGGAAATGCCATAAAAAACTATAGCTACTTCGAGTATTGCTGAACTACCCTTTGAAGGGTTAATGCACAACAAGGCCTTGCACGTCACTGTCAAATGTCAAGAGAAGATTATAAAGTTTTGATTGATTATGGTTTGGGTCTGAATATTTTCCCGTTATCCACACTCAATCAACTAGATTATGATCCGGGAAAGGGTCGCCGGAGCAGGATCAATGTGAGAGCCTTCGATAGGGGTCAAAGGGACACTATCAGAGAGGTTAATTTGCATATCCAGACGGGACCTGCTGAGTTCCAAGAGGAATTCCAAGTCATGGATATTACTACCAGCTACAACTTGCTTTTGGGGAGACCATGGATCCACGGAGCTGGAGTCGTGCCGTCAACTTTGCATCAAATGGTAAAGTTTTTTTGGGAGGAGCATGAGGTGGTGATTCATGGTGAAGGGAGTCACTTGAGCCGCCCTAATAGATGTGTCCTCGTAATCGAAGAAGTACCGAGGGGAAGTAATTTCTACATTGTAGAGATCGTCAATGCCACCGGAGAAGAACTTGCTCCTCAAGTTTCGATGTCGTCTATCGATAAGATGCTTGTAACCATGATATTGAGGAACGGATATGAACCAGGTTTTGGATTAGGCAAGAATTCTGATGGCATGACTGAGCCAATAAGCATCTCTGGACAGCTTACCAAGCATGGGTTGGGGTATGTAGTCCAAAAAGACTAGGCGGAGAAGAAGTATGGATTTCCAAAGCCGCTACCTCACCTATATCAGTCATTCCCAGTGCGTATTGGTCCCCCAAGAGACGGGTTAGAGGATGGAATAGGAGATTTGTTCAAAGAATGTGATGCTATAACAGAAGGAATCCCCAAAGCAGCCATGATCAGGGATGTCAGGACTGGCAAAGAGTTGCAGAATTGGGTCGCAACTCTCCTCATGAATCTTCACTTGTCTGGGTAGACAAGACTCTATTTTATGAAAAAATTGGTAATGGTCCGGATGAGGATCCATGACCCACCCTTTATGTTTTCAATTTCATCATACTATTTTACCATTTTCTGAAAGGCACGGACCCGCATTCATGTGGGTTATAGCCATAGCTTGTAAATATTTCTAGATTTCAATGAAAGCCTCCCGTACTCTAAAAACCTTTGTTGTTTATTTTATTTACTTGGTACCATCTAACTTGTTTTGTTTATGGTTTCAGTAATAATAACTTAAAACATGTTAATGTCATGTCATGCCAAGAGCTGAATGAACAAGTGAGAGGATACTATATTGGAGCCGAAGAGTATGTTGAAGAAATCATGGTCTTGGAACGAACAACCAAGAAGTCTAAGAACTTTGAAGACCAGAAAAGGCCCCACCTAAAAGAGTTTGAGGTGGTCAATCTGGGAGCAATGGTCAAGTTGAAGAAATCAGCTTCGGTGTTCATTTGTCAAAAGCGTAAAAGAAAGAACTTATCAGTCTGCTCAAGCCATACATCGACATCTTTAACTGGTCCTACAATAATAGGACGAGAATGATCACAAACATCATCTCCCAAAATTTATTGGTCAATCTAGGGAATGGACAGTTAATCCTTCCCTCCCACGAGACAAAGGAAAGTTTGCGCCAAATTGGCAAGGAACATCGTCCAAAAAGTGCTATCTGGAGGAGCTTTGATTTTGTTCGATATGGATGATCAAATATGGCCCAAGCCTATAGCAACTCCGATGCTGTGAGGAGATACTACGCATGAAGACGGTTTCTTTTCCTTCTATTTCTTTCCCTGTAATCGCATTTTCTTATTGTAATTGTTTTGCACTTAGTAAAAGCTTAAAATTTCCCTATCCTTTTTTTATGAACTACATTTGACCTGAATTATCAAGAATGAGATACGTAGGTGGCCTGTGTCGGCTTTGGTCAATCCCTTAGAAAAAATTATCTTTCCCCTTTTTATTACAAACTACGTTTGACCTGAATTCTCAATAATGGGATACGTAAGCGTCCTTTGTCGGCTTCGGTCACCCCTTTGTTTATTTTTGATATTCTCTCACTACAAGTGTGGGAACTACGTTTGACCTGATTCCTGCTTCAATGATATACGTAGGCGCCACAACGGCCTCATATCACCTCGGAAATAAAAACTGGGGCAGAATTTTTTAGAAAGGAATCTCAAAAATTCAGAAGGTGAAGTTCGTTCTCAAGCAAGTCAAAATATAGAATGTGCTGAAAAGAAACTGAAGTGAATCTCGAGAAAGAATCTAATAATTCCCACAGTGTGTCAAATCTCCTCAATGGAATAAGATTTATCATGAAACCTTTAACTGGGGCAGAAATTTTGAGGAGGGCCTCAAAATTTCCACCAAGTTTCATTCGAGAGTTTAGAAACAAACTCTGAGGAATTCCCCAGCACCGAGAGATCAGAGTCTACTTCAAAAATCCCCAGTGATAACAAAGTTAGAGGTGGATTAATCCCCAGCTATGACAGATTTCTCGAAAGATCATTCTTAAACTCCCTAACTAGAATGATAAAGGATCTTCGAGTCCACAAGCGGCATGTCAGAGATGTCAAAGCCTCAAGTAAAGTACATTCGTTGATCTAGTACATGACATGATGGGCAGAGACCTTTCCAAACTATCCTTTTTCAAAACTTTTGTTTTTTAAAGAATTTGCTTGAAAAATCTTTACAAAGATTGATTTTACTCCTTTATAATGTGATTTTGTCTTGTGTCTACTGTGACCCGGGGAGTTGAGGACGAAGAGTACCCGATAGTGGAAAGCATCCATAAAAGACAAAGCAAGGAGCATAAGATCGAAGGAGGTCAACACAGACTAGTTTAGCCCAAAACCTAACAATTTTTCTGTGGATGCAGGTTGTCCTAAAAAGTATGTTAGAAATCGATGAAAGTCCCTCGTTATCCAATGCATTCAAAGAAACGCAACAAGACCAGATGCCCCAAAATTTGGCGAGAAAAGCCAAAACAGTGGGAAGAAGCCGAAAGAGACAAAAGCCCTGGAATGGACAAATTTTCTTATAGTTCGCAAGAATTACTAGATAAAGAGAGACCGACAACATCCTTGAGTCCCCCAAGCAGATCAGGATATTTTGGTCAACTTCAAAAATTAGAACACTAATTGAGAGATTGGCGACGTTCTCCGCCAATCCCCAGCAAGTCAAAAATCACTACGAATAGATGATGTTCAAAAATGGTACTTGTGGTTGTCCCCAGAAACAACCACGACCATTTTATTCACATTCAAAATAAAAGAGGTTTCGATTAACTTCATAGACGCCATCTTTAAAGTTTTTCAAGTTAACTGTAGTCTCTAGTAAGAGCGACATTGTGTCTACTAATCGTTTGCCTTGAGCACAGATACCCATAAAGGAGTCAACATAACGACATAAAGACCAAAGGTGATGTTTTCTGCAACTTCTTCGCATGTCGTTGCACGATCATCCACATCATTATCATATTTTCATGTCACAAAGATCATGTCGCAAGGATCATGCCACAAGGACCATATCATAGAGACCATATCGCAAGGACCATGTCACAAGGACCATGTCACAAGGACCATATCGCAAGGACCATGTCGCAAAGACCATGTCGCGAGGACCATGTCACAAAGACCATGTCGTAAGGACCATCATCATTAATACCGTAGATACACATTTGCTATGAAGATTATTTCCCTCTACCGGTAGGTTTCAAAGAGGATGATATTCAGAGGCGTCCCTAAGTCGCACTTGATGCGCAGGATCGACCCAAAAGCATTTATATCTGAGATCACGTAAGACGACAGAGTCTGACGTTGAGGATATTTGCACATGCATATTTATGCCACAGATATTTATGCATCCTTATTATTGTGCTGAGATAATAGAGTCGGCCATTCAGCATATTTATGTCTAATATCACGTGAGACGACAGAGTCTGACATTAAGGATATCTTTGCTTCCTTATTATTATTATGCCGAGATGATAGAGTTTGGCATCAAGCACATTTATATCCGATATCGTGCAAGACAGCAAAGTCTGACGTCGAGGATATTTATGCACCCTTATTTATTATCGCATTGAGACAACAAAGTCTTACACTGAAGGATGTTTATACATTCAAGAGCATTAATCGCCAAAAGATGAAGCTATATTTGATCATGTGGCAAAGGCCTTGTCACCTGCGATGATAAAAAATGCTTGTCGCCGAGGTCGAAAGCATATAGTCTAAAGGATATTTGTAAGACGCCATCCAAATCGGACGATGAATTGGATCTCCCAAAATTGGAAGGCCAAAGGTCGTCTATAAGCCACATCGATGTCCAAAATCGGATAGTGTGCAAGATTGCTCGAAACTTGACAGACTAAGAGTTATCTGTAAGGCGCAGCAATATCTGAAACCGGATAGTATGCAAGATCACCCGAAGAATTGATAGTTCAAGGGTAATGCACAAGTTGCAATAATATCCAAAATTGGATGAAAGTGCAAGACCAATAAAAATTGATAGTCCAAGGGTTATCTATAAGCCACGAGATATCCACGTTGATATTGTGCAGGACTACCCAAAGGCTAGCAATTCAAGGAAAATATGTAAGTCGCATTACATCCAAGATCGGATAAAAGTACAGGATTACCCAAAAACTGGCAATTCGAAGGACATCTATAATCCGCCTCTATTCAAAGTCAGATGATGTGCAAGATTACTCGAAATCTGACAATTTAATGGACATATATAAGACGCATCTATCCAAAGTCGGATGATATGCTAGATTGCCTCAAAGCCTGATAATTCAGGGAATATCTGTTAGTCGCATCTATACGGATGGTGCGTGAGACGTACCCCAAAAGACGTATGCAAAGACTGCTACCAATAGCTACGAAGGCTATCATATTCAAGAGAATACCACAAACGATTATCAGGACCATCACCATCAAACGACCATGAGGGTCGCCATGTTCAAAGAATCACTACGTCCAACGACCACAAAGGCAATCCTATTCGATATCTACAAAGGCTATCATATTTTTGTCTTGGAAGTCATTATTTCCTAAGACATAGACAAGAAAGAATGACATCTTCTTCAAGAAACAACAGATGCGACAATGAGGTACAAAGTTATCTCTCCTTATTAAGCTACTTTACTACTAACAATTCTATTTCAAAATATTACCGCGAACATCCAAGAGGATGAAAATCTCAAACCAGAACAACATGTATGAAATACGTCAAAAGATGTCATAATACGAGATTCGAACGTAAACCAAGGGTGAGGTATAGCAAAGAAACTATCTATCCAAATGAAATTACTTTACCACTAACAATTTTATTTTGAGATATTGTCGAGAGCATCCGAGAAGGATGAAATTATCAAAAAACAAAACCACAGGTGTGGACTACACCAAAAAGTACGCATCACAACGTGAAACTTTTTCTTAGCAGCAAACGGGGATGTAGTCTGAAGAGGAATACCAAAATCTTTGGACGCGAGCTGAGGAACAAATTTTCACCGCCATCAAACCACACCCCTATCAGAAGGCATGAGGGTATTTCCTATCATTGGGTCTTAGTTTTGCATCCAGGGTATTTCTTGAACTCACGCTGAAAGTAATATTCCTTCTTTTCAAATCCGAGTGACAATACACCTCGAGTTTTGGAAATTATGTCCAGGTAAAATCTTATTTATGAGTGTGAAGCACGCAACATTCATAGTTGAGGGATTACAAGCCTCTTTTCTATAGCTCAACTCATTTGTCACTCATGCCGAGCCAAAGGTTATCTTAACATAAAGATTACCTTTTCCACCGATTGAGTCAAACTACAAGCAGCCTGATTCCCTGAGTCTTGGGATATGTAGGCGGGCTCTATGTTGAAAACTCAGCTGCATTCCGAACCCCTCAATCCTTACTCCCCAGCTTTTCGGCTTCTCCTTAATCTGAAATTGAAATAGTTTGGAATTCTTTGAAAATCGTGCGTAAAATCAAACATCTTGAACTACAAATGGCCTGAGTTATCATATAGCCGATGATATGTAGAAAACTTGATACCGGAGTTCGGCCATGATTCCTTGAAATTCGTGCTAGAAACAACCGCTTCCTAAAGATGAATCTGTGGTCGGATAAAATTGGGAACGTCAATTCCCTTTGCCTAGGGTTCCTTACATCCACCCTATCTAAAGGGAGGGATAGTTGTTGATACCCAATTTTTACCCTCCACATTACAAATTAATCTTGAGCCTTTTTCAAGTTTTAAATAATTTTTGAAATAATTATTTTGTAAAAAGGATAAAATATTTTCAAAAAAAACGCGTTATAATGGTCTTGAGTAAGAGTTTATATTTTTCATATTTTTATTATGAGAAATTTATATAAGTTTGCTTAAAGAACCATTTTAAAGAAAACCCTTTCAAAAGATTAAATGCTTGATTTTCCTCTAAAATTGATTTATAATTGGAGATTAATTGAATAATTAATTCCATATTATTCAAGGAAATAATTATGTGTTAGACATAATAATTATTTCAAAAAGGTTTAAATTTAAAGAAAAAGCTCAAATGGTTAATCTTAATCAATTCATCTTTATTCCTATTCCAACCTAATTTCTTTAAATCATTTTAAATCTAGCCGAATATCATCAATTTGCTTTCAAATTGGCTATCTCCTTAACTTAAAGTGGCCACATTTGTAACTTAAATAGCCTTTACACCTTCTTATTTCAGCCAAGACTTGGGCTCACATTAACCCAACACCCGTTCCAGCCCACCTAACTCACCTTTATCTCCCCTTTTCTCTTTTCCCTTACAACACTCAGACCTGGCCCAACAGCCTCACACCCCGACCCGACCCACACCCCTATATCCTTGTCGGCTTACAAACATATACACACACTCACTCCTATATTCCCTCAACCACTCTCTCACACCTCACTCTCTCCATATTCTTTCTAGAAAAGGGCATGTGTACCACCTCCCACGCACCTCTGTACTTCATCTTCTCCGCCCCTCCTTTAACAAACCCTAACGCCTGAACTCTAACAGCTCCAAACAACAACACCTCCACTAGCAAACGATTCCCCAATTCCCAAACTCCATCCAAATTCTCAAACGACGCTCAAGCCTCAAGTTTTTCATCCAAAACTTCGTCAATCTTCTGTCAAAGCGTGTGTTGGCAGTGGAGAACATTCTAGAGACAGCCCTAGGTGGAGTTTTATCCGTGATTTCAGTGGAAATTTATACAAATTCGTACAAATTCGTACAAATTCGTACAAATTCCTTGCTGGCCAAGACTTATCCAGCCAAGGATTTCAAATTTCCCCAAGTTTCTACCCGAAATTACCTTTCATTTTCCCTCCATTTCTACCCTAATTTCCCCTATAAAAACCCCTCTAAGATGGAGGGATTGAGGGCTGGCTTTTGAGTTTTCTTGAGTTCCTTTGGAGAGTCGTTCTCTAACTCATAGAAAATCAAAGGTTTTTCAGAGGGAAAAATACTCACAAAGGGTTCTGATAAAGTTTGATAAACTCTATTCGATTCAGGTGGTGGCAAAATAATTTCGACGAAGCTCGAGTCCCTGTTCGTTGCACCAAGAAAGGTAAACACTTCACCCTCATATTCTTTTTCTTTCCTTTCAGTATTCGAAGGAAACCATGTAGAAACTTATTGTTCTTGTGAAATTGGAGAACTCCTGGGCTGGTCTTGTTTGATATCATGTGATTATTGTGCTGGAAGTTTTAAAAATGGAACATTAGAACTTGTGTTGGTGTTTTTTTTAGATTTTTTTGTCTCTTCAAGTCTAGATGATATTGCATTGTAGTTACTATACCTCTGCTTTCATGTGTTCTTTTGAATGAAGGACTAGGGATGAAATATATCCTTCATGATATACTTTCATCTCTGAAAGTCGGTATGAACATTCATACTTGATTGAGACTAGCCTGGGTCTGTTCTAGGAGGAGTCTATTTGTTTTTTTCTCGCTGTCTTTGCTCAATTTATGTTCACCGGCTATGCTCTTGAGTGGTACGTGATGTTTTGTTATGGTGTTAAAATAAGGGTAGAGATCATTTTTTACTTGTTCTTTTCTCTTATTTTCAATCCTTAGTCCTAAGTCAATGGATTCGACCAAGTGTGTACAGCTACTACCTCTATGTTAAGGCTGAAAGTTTGAGTTTCTATCTACTGTGAAACATGTCTTCATCGGCTCCGATTCAAAAATTCATTTGCATTGATTAGGCATAATCATCCTCTCCTAAACCAGTTTGCTTATCATTTTTGTCCGTCCACATTTCATGTTTCATATGAATAATCTTGTATGCATTTACATGGTTGTTAAAGTTGAGTTTGAATTAGTCATTCATTTAAAAAGGTTTAGCTTCAAGCCTAGTAAATTAAATGTGGACTCATCTTGGTCCAAATGGTGCTTGCTTATTCTTCCCATGTTTTCTCCAATACAGTATGAGTGCAAAGGCTTGTCAAAGAGATGAGTAAACTAGTTTTGTTATTAAAATTCGCATGAGCTCTTCTGTTAGGATATCATTTAGAAATTGATTTCTGAAATTATGTTTTGAATTGAATGATATACGTTGGATCTGCTTAGAGATAGGAGATAAAATATGCTAGGATAATAAAAAGATTGGTCTTTTTTCTCTTGTTAAAAAACTGCCTAACTAGAACATTTCTTTAAAGCTTAAAGTGACAAGTCCTAGTTCAAAATATGTTAGCTACTATAACCATGTCTATTGTCTTCCTTAATCCAATTCGAGTATTAAAAAAAATATGTTTTTTCTTTAGTCTAGATGGGTGTGGATTTGCAAATTTGCATAGCACATTATGTTAAAACTTTGCCCTTTCTTTGTTGGTTATGAACTTTTACTTCATTCTCTCCCAGTTGGTATGCGATGTGCTTCTCTTATGTGTGTTTCAAACTTTCTTAATGAACCAAGAGGTTGAGAATACAGTTATGTATTTTCCAACCCCTAGGCAAAAGACAAGATCCAATGTGGTTCAAGCATAAATGCCTCTGTGTTAAAAGCTTAGAATTTCTTTGTGGAATCTACCTTTGTTATGATGGTAATTTCATGATTAAGATTTATTTTCAGTGTATTATTCACTAATTCCGTATCTCTTGTTTTATTACATGTAAACCTCGAGTCCACTTCCTTGCATTTCGTTGGGCTCGCATTCCCAACACTTCATCTCTCGAGTCATCCTAAAACCCAAAGAAGGGACCGATGCACAGATCGAAGAAAATGAGCAAATAGGCTAAAGCCCATAAAAAATAGTAGCAGCAACAGTGATGGTGGCAGCCCAAAATGGGCAAAAGGTTGAAAATTGGACAAAGTCCAAGTGTGGAAGAATGGGTTCAAAAGCCTAACTTAGAATTTAGGACAGGTTCTTATTTGGGCTAAAAGTCTAAATCAATTAATCCTAAAGCTTAATTATTCACCTTTTTCTTTAGACTATATGTATTTTGTTAGTTAGAATTATTTATAACTAACTTGGATTGACTTTAACTTGGTGAATTTTCCCCAAAAGTGGAACCTTTCTTGTTAATTTCTTTCACTTGCCTAATTAATTCCCTCACATGAAAAACACTTTCTTAAGCTTCAAGTCAAGCATGCCTATAATTTTGTGAATCTTGCTATATTTTTTCCAAATTTGTTATCGAGAATTTCAAATTTCATCTAGTTTTAATCAAGTCATGATCCTATACTTTCAAAACAAAAATTTGTCAAATAAGTTACGTTTTAAACAAGTCCGGATAACCGCAAGTTAACGGATATCTCAAGTGCTTTAAATCTTCTTGGAATATTAATAGGAACCTCTTACGCTAAATCTCTGATTTTTAAAGTTATATCTGTGTTAGCTTTAGAAATTTTTATAAGTTTTTCTTGGTTTTCTTTTAATTAAACTAAGTGGCGACTCTTTTTTATTTTGAAATTGTTTTGGAACTTTAACTTAATTTTCGAAATAAGTTTTCAAATAGTCGAAACAAAATCATTTTTTTCCCAATAAAATAGGTATTTCCTTTGAAGTCCAAGGATCAAGTACTTAATGTGTTCAAGGGTTTTCATGCCTTGGTTGAGAGACAGACAGAGAAGAAATTGAAATGCATCTACTCAGATAATGGTGGTGAGTATATTGGTCCTTTTGATAGATATTGCAGAGAGCAGGGTATTCGGCATCAAAAAACTCCTACAAAGACTCCTCGGTTAAATGGTTTAGCAGAGAGGATGAACAGAACTCTAGTTGACAGAGTTAGATGTATGCTTTCAGATGCTAAGCTGCCAGATTTCTTTGGTAGAAGCACTTAATACTGTTGTTTATGGTGTTAATTTATCTCCTACGGTTGTTTAGAATGGTGATGTCCCTGACAGAGTTTGGTCTGGTAAGAATGTTTCTTATGATCATCTTAGGGTCTTTGGTTGTAAAGCTTTTGTTCATGTTCCTAAGGATGAAAGGTCAAAGTTGGATGTTAAGACTAAGCAGTGTATCTTTATTGACTATGGTCAAGATGAATTTAGCTATCGTTTCTATGATCCAGTTGAGAATAATCTTGTTAGAAGCCATGATGTTGTGTTTTTTAAAGATCAAACAATTGAAGATTTTGATAAAACTGAGAAGGTTGATTCTCAGAGTAGTGAGAGCCTAGTTGATATTGATCTAGTCCCTTTGACTATTGCACCTAAAGAAAATCTTCATAATGATGAAAATCAAGTTCATAATGAAGATGGTGATCATGTTCAGAATAACCAGTACGATATTATTGATGCTCCAGTGCAAGAGGATATGGTTGGCAGTAACTAGATGCTATTGATGCTCCAGAGAATTCTCTTAAAAGATCTACTAGAGAGAAAGTACCTTCATCTCGTTATTCTCCCAATGAGTATGTACTCTTGACTGATGGGGGAGAACCTGAGAGTCTTGATGAGGCCATGGATAGTGAAGAAAAAGAAAGGTGGTTTGATGCTATGGAAGATGAGATTAAATCCTTGCATGATAATCATAACTTTGATTTGGTTAAGTTACCTAAAGATAGAAAAGCTTTGAAAAATAGGTGGATTTTTCGGGTGAAACATGAAGATGGTAATTCAGGTCCACAATATAAAGCTAGATTAGTTGTGAAGGGTTTTAACCAGAAAAAGAGAGTTGATTTTGATGAGATATTCTCTCCAGTTATGACGATTTCATCCATTCGTGTTGTTCATGGCTTAGCTGCAAGTATAGATTTAGAGATTGAACAAATGGATGTTAAAACTGCTTTTCTCCATGGTGACTTAGATTAAGAAATTTATATGAAGCAGCCGGAAGGTTTTAAAGTCAAGGGAAAAGAGAATTATATTTGCCAATTAAAGAAGAGCTTGTATGGTTTGAAACAAGATCTTAGACAGTGTTACAGGTAGTTTGGTTCTTTTATGAGTCAGCAGGGCTTCAAGAAGACTTCTTCAGATCATTGTATTTTTGTGCAAAAATTCTCTGATGGTGACTTTATTATTGTGTTGCTTTATGTTGATGACATGCTTGTTGTTGGTCATAATGCTTGCAGGATTCAGAAGTTGAAGCAAGAGTTGAGTAAGTCTTTTTCTATGAAAGAATTAGGACCAACAAGGCAGATTCTTGGCATGCAGATTGTCCGTGACAGAAAGGCCAAGAAGTTGTGGTTATCACAAGAGAAGTACATTCAGAATGTACTTCGAAGGTTCAACATGGATAAGGCTAAGGTTGTCAGTACACCTTTAGCTATGCACTTCAAGTTGAGTACGAAGGAGTGTCCTTTCAGTGATGATAAGAAGGAAGATATGAAGAAAGTTCCTTATGCTTTACTTGTTGCCAGTTTGATGTATGCAATGGTTTGTATAACACCAGATATTGCTCATGTTGTTGGTATTGTTAGCCGTTTTCTTTCTAATCCGGGAAGAGAACATTGGAATGTTGTGAAGTGGATCATGAGACATCTTTGTGGCACTTCTAGTCTGAGTTTGTGTTTTGGTACATGGAAGCCTATTCTTTGTGGTTATACTAATTCAGACATAGCTAGTGATGTTGATACTGTCACGACCCGATCCACCGGGCCGTGCGGGCGCCTACTCTAACCACCTAGATAGACGAACCCTCACCACCCGTCCAACAGGTAACATGCAGAAAAAGTAGAAAGTAGCAAAATAACCCTTACCTTTACTTATAAAAAACTTATATTACAACACCAAAAAGAAATAGAAATAGTCTTACAGTTGAAAACACCCCTCCTTAGGACCTAGTCTAAACAGGTACAAGAGCTACTATAAGATGATGCAAAGGAAAGAAAAGACACAACTTCTGCCATGAGATCAAGGACAGAAGCTGCTGGAGATCCTCATCGCCGCGAACCTATGAAACATCACCAATCCTGCAACCAGACTATACCCAAAAAGGGTATAGCAAGAGTACAATCAGTACAAACACACGTACTGGTAGGCATCATGGGTCGACCCGAATCCACTCCTACCATCATATAAGAAAAATAGGGGAAAACATGACTGTAATTAATAGAACTTAGTTCCCATTCTCTAACGTTCTCCCACTGCCAACTCCCTCTTTCTCCATACTTCCGAGTCACACTAACCTTAGACTCTCCAAACCTCACTTATCCTTTGGCAATGTCCATGTCCATGCCTGGACTGCCCTTCTATCACCCAAGTCAATTGCTCTGACTAAACATTCTGACTTAACCCGGCTAACTGCCCAACCCAACCACTTATACCCGTAGCATTACTTACAAGTGTACAGACCCTTCACGGCCCTCTAAGACCACTCCCCCAACCTGTTTATAACAACCAAGAAACTACAACCCCAGACTTTCAGTCTTTCTCCCAATTTTCCAATCACATGAAACCCGTCTAGCAACCATCGACACATTCAATGACAATAATAGAATTACATCTAAATCCCTTTTTAATCACATAACTCGGACCCCCAAGGGTCCCCCCAACCACACCTAAGTGTTCAACAGGCTATCCCGGTCTACACCAAGACCAACCTCTAGCATATTTACCATAAGTGAATCCCCGACCGCCAATGACACACTCAAGGACGATAAAAATATATATTTAACCTCCTCTTTCACATAGCCCAGACCAACCCCGGGATCCCCTCTAAACAACATCTAAATGTCAATGAACAACCCGGCCTACTCCAAGACCAACTCCACAACTATAACAGAAATTTTCGGTCACTCAAGGACCACCAAACAAGTATCACATTTCAGTAAAACAGCCCAGTCCACTCATGGAACCAATAACAGTCAATGCAATGCAACAATATCAATGCCATGATGCAGTAAAATAAACCCGTATCAGGCATGATACCTGAGTCAACCGTTAGTATTTCGTACCAGGTGTGGTACCCGTGCCAACCATTTGTTATACTCGTACCAGGCGTGGTACCCGAGCCAACCGTTAGTATACCTGTACCAGGCGTGGTACCCGAGCCAACCGAATGTCAATAATCCATAGTCAAAATAATGAACAAACAACTTGTACACCAATAAGCACCACACCATTCAATTCACAGACTGTAAAACAGGACCTTTAGACATTCTACACAATTCCTCTAAGTCATGCAATTCATACAAACACTTAGATAAGAGTACAAAATATACAACATTCACAGGAATTCGTAAGCCATCACCTACCCCATTCCGGGTACAAAACAAACCGTCAAATCCCGTCCGAAGGCTAACCCCGGCTCACCCCTTTTTAAACATGTAACAAGCGAATTCCCCTTTTTAATTATATAGCGGCTAAACGATTCCCCCTTTTTAGCTTTTAGTAAGACTCACAACTACACCTTATGCCATTTACATCCCCGAACTCCACCTAGGAGTTCCTCATTCCCACTACCCATGGTTCCAAGCCTTTCTCCCTCGGTTCCCCGAACCTTCCCGACACACTAGTCCCTGAGCCTAACATTTTATCATACCAATACAACCATAGAACCACATGTTCACATATCACAAGATCAGCCAATTACTCTGTACATCCTAGATCAAGCATAACCCAACCCGAATCTGTCAGACTCCGTGCCCGGAGGCCTAAAATATGGATTGTCCGCCCTACTATACAAAATTACAGAAAGTAAACAGGTCTAACTACTCATGAAAACCTAGCCTACCTGGGTGCCAAGCAGCTGTAACGGTGCATTTTTGTCTCCGTGAAGGCGTTCTCGGCTGAACGATGGTCCTAGAATCTGTCGTTCTGCGTCCCTCCAGCCATGATCCCTCCTACTCATGGTTCCCTAGCCTTGGAGCAGCATGGGAGGGTTTTTGGAGAAACCCTCGTATGTTTTATAACTGAGGAGGTGAATCTTTTTAATAAAATCCCGTTCTGAGGCTACTGCTCCTGTCGTTCTGCTATAGCGGTCCGACACTCCGCTATCTAACTACTCATGAAAACCTAGCCTACCTGGGCGCCAAGCAGCTGCAACGGTGCATTTTTGTCTCCGTGAAGGCGTTCCCGGCTGAACGATGGTCCTGGAATCTGCCGTTCTGCGTCCCTCCAGCCATGATCCCTCTTACTCATGGTTCCCTAGCCTTGGAGCAGCATGGGAGGGTTTTTGGAGAAACCCTCGTATGTTTTATAACTGAGGAGGTGAATCTTTTTAATAAAATCCCGTTCTGAGGCTACTGCCTCCTGTCGTTCTGCTATAGCGGTCCGACACTCCGCTATCTAACTACTCATGAAAACCTAGCCTACCTGGGCGCCAAGCAGCTGCAACGGTGCATTTTTGTCTCCGTGAAGGCGTTCCGGGCTGAACGATGGTCCTGGAATCTGCCGTTCTGCGTCCCTCCAGCCATGATCCCTCTTACTCATGGTTCCCTAGCCTTGGAGCAGCATGGGAGGGTTTTTGGAGAAACCCTCGTATGTTTTATAACTGAAGAGGTGAATCTTTTTAATAAAATCCCGTTCTGAGGCTACTGCCTCCTGTCGTTCTGCTATAGCGGTCCGACACTCCGCTACAGCAGTTCCGCTATAGCAAAAAAATTACTGCTATAGCAGAGTGACGTCAGCCTGAATTATTTCTAAAAATCAGAAATTTTTCATAACGTCATCCTAATTACTTCAAACATATTTTAATCATTCTTCCTAAATTTACGAAAGCAGAAAAATTTATATAACGACAGACCCGGTCATTACAATAGATACCAATTTATCCGTCGTTTATCCTCGAATGATCCCGATTAAAATCAAAGGAGAGAGACTAACCCGGGACTCTCACCATCCCGAGTGACCGCGTAATTTAACAAACCTACGCAAGTTGTCAATCCTTCCCCTTAAGAGTCTAACCGACCCAAGGGACTACTATGTCCCCGTCCCGACGAGAAAATATGAGCCTCTCAAGAAAATTACACGTGTTCCCATTCTGAGCACCCAAGAAATCCAGGGTCTCGTGTTACATTGGGGGGAATGAATTTGAAAGACCCGGGAGAACCTTTCCTTTACCACTAATCGACTGACTGTCCCCTACAGCGGACATCACACCGCTATAGCGGACTATCGACCGCTATAGTGGTTGATAGCAGAATGAAATAGAGGAGAAAATGGATTTCATCCCCCATTCTCCCCACATTCCCTTCAAAAATATTGCATTTCCTCCCAATCCTCCCGCTCCCAACATCGGAATTTCCAGGTAATAATCGTAATCACTCCTTCCCTTACTCTTTTGCACGATTCTCTACATGAATGTGGTAGAAAACTAGGAACTTGTAGTATATTTGGAGTGGGTTTTAGAACTTGAACTTTTGGTTGGGTTTTTATTGAATTCCCAAAGCATGGATGCGTCCCTTACGTTTACAATGCCTCCAAGGCGTTCTATGAGTAAAGATTATGCTATTATTGGCCAAAAAATGGTCCAAAAACAGGTGGGAGAGTGAAGGGTTGTTTTTGAACAAAAGTGGTGATTTAGACAATTTATACAAGTTATAATGCCCAATTTTTTGTAGAAAACAGTAATGGGGCACTTTGGGTAGGTAAATCTGAACTTGAAATGTCAAAAACAGAGTTTCGGACCAAGGGGCGCCATTGATGCACCCGTTGAAGGTCTGGGACGATGAAGACTGCTATAGCGGTTGGGATCCGCTATAGCGGTATGGCTACAGCGGTACCCCTCCGCTATAGCGGTTCCGCTACGGCGGATGCACCGTCCGCTATAGCGAAAGGCCGCAGAACAGTGGCCTTCCCAAGCCAACACTTAGAAAAAATTCCTTCCCTTTTTATGCTCTATTACTCTTCTAATCCCGCCCCTCCATACCTCGCAGGACTAAAACAACAATGGCTGAAGGATAATGGCCCAAATATGATTATGAGCGATTCCCCAACGAAGTTAGTCGGGAGAGATTCAGGGATTACCGAAAGTTTGGCTTCTGTTACGAGAGGGGCTGTAGGATGACTGGGGTGGACAGAATAGCGACTGAGTTTCACCGTCGGGTTCAAGAGTTTGGTTGGGATCCTTTGCTAGTGGCTCTTCCTCCCGCTCTAACAGGCTGGGTATGGGAGTTCTATGCTATCCTTCCCACCGTCCGTTGGGATGAACCCAACCCCACCATCAGGATCTAAGGGGTGGACGTGCATGTGGATGCCCGGACCATCAACGAGGAGTTAGAGGTGCCCCACGTCTCCAACGAGGTGTACATGGCTAAAGCCCAGTTGTGGGACATGACTTGGCTAAGGAATACTTTGGTGGATCCCGCATTCAGGGATAAGATGTACTGGGTCAACCTCGAGGGCGTCACTAGCGTCTACTTCTCCTCCAAGGCTAGGAGGTGGCTGAACTTGGTGTCCCGGAGGATCCGTCCGTCGGGAAATCAGACCGACGTTACTTATGCCAGGGCCTTGGTGATTGCTTGTGCTATGCAGGGTATAATCATGAATGTGGGGGAGAAAATCATCTCCGAGTGGAAGGAATTCTACCGGGGTCACAGGAAGGGCCCTTATCTGCCTGGGTTGGTGTCGGAGCTGCGCCGACGAGTTGGTGTGCCTCAGGACCACACCGACTAAGAGATGACCATGGACGAGCCCTTTGACCTCGTCCGAGTGAAGGACATCTCCAAGAAGAAGAGGAAGCAAGGCGAGGCCGAAAGCAGCCAACTAGTGGAGGAGGCCAATGATGATGATGATGACACTCCTGCCCCTTCTTAGTCCCAGCCCCAGCCCCCCATCTCTAGAGCCCAGCTGGAGGAGAATTTGGCAGCTGTCCGGAGGTTCATGGAGGATCCTAACGCTGGAGGTACAGTCCCACACCTATCTACTCAGGAGCTTACGGCACTCCGTAGGGAATTAGAGGAAGAGACGCTCCCGGGACCGCATGTTTTCCTGGATGTGGAAGACCATCAAGGTCATGTTCTCTTGTGCTGCCCCGGGTCAGGAGCTTCCCACCCTCCAGCCCGAGGACATGCAGGAGTTCCCCTTCCTGATGATGAGGCTTAGGACCTCCCCTCTCCCCTCTTTACTACTGGTCATTTACTGTTGGGTTACCCCCGTTTGGGGCTTGTTTAAGACAATATTTCCCTTTCCCTCTTTCATTTTGGCACGTGGATGCCTGTTTTAGACACTATTTCCCCTTTTTTTCGCATATACATATATATAGTCCTGCTTTCCCTTGGTTTTACACAGTGGTTTCGTAGCTAATACCTGCTTTTATCTTGTCCCCAGAAAAGGGACAAAAACAGGGGGAAACAGAGCATGTTCACTGCCTCGCTGACCTCCGCTATAGCGGATGGTCACTCTGCTATAGCGGTTCCGCCATAGCGGTTGGCTTCCGCTATAGAGGTTCTGACGGTAATAGTACAGGAAATTCTATTTCCAGCTAAATGCACTCATCCCCCTTCCCGATCAACATTGCCTAGGCCTGTAAACCCCAACATGGTTTAAAACCACCCTTAAGACCATTTCCTGGTATCAAACGTATCTCAATTAGGCAAATCACATTATCAATTACAAGGAAATCACAACAAACAATTGTTTTCGACAATATCTCCCCCCCATTACACACTAATGACTACTGTGTTCCCATGGTTCCCAACCAAGTCCCGACTGTCCTGAAACCAAAGCTTCCTTACAGTCACAGTTCCCAATCCCTTATCATCTTAACCGATGATAAGCCCCTTTTTAACATGCAGTACCACTCCTTAAATCAGAACATTTAACAGCTTACCACAACCTAAGGTACACAAAAAATTCCACTTAATGACTTTCTGCAGACTCTACAGACACATCAACAAACAATTCACACATATTCCAAATAAGTCACACCAAAATCGTATAACACAACATTTCAACTTTAAGTCATAACTAAATCAAATCACAACTAAATCAACTCACAACTAATCAATCCACGAAGTTTCACCTTCGTCCGTACCATGGATGACCATTAGCCGGTTATCCATGTTTGCCACAGCCTCTCAGGCCAGATACCAATTGGAACCTTCCCAGTTCCAATTCCTCTTGCTTGTCCTATCGCAACTGAAGTACGGAGACCTCATTTACCTTACTGAGATACCAATTAGAATCGAGAGATACCAATTGGAACCAACCCATACAAGCAAGTAAGCGAACCGCACGAAAAAATGAAAGAAGGGAGATATTTCCTAGAATGCCTCATAGCTCCCCAAAGATTAGATGTGGACGTCAACACACCAATCCGTAGGACTCTATTCGGCACTTTGCTCTTGTACTGGGAGATTGGTAACCTAGGCTCTGATACCATCTGTCATGACCCGACCCACCGGGCCGTGCGGGCGCCTACTCTAACCACCTAGATAGATGAACCCTCACCACACGTCCAACAGGTAACATGCGGAAAAAGTAGAAAGTAGCAAAATAACCCTTACCTTTACTTATAAAACCCTTATATTACAACACCAAAAAGAAAAAGAAACAGTCTTACAGTTGAAAACACCCCTCCCTAGGACCTAGTCTAAACAGGTACAAGAGCTACTACAAGATGATGCAAAGGAAATAAAAGACACAACTTCCGCTATGGGATCAAGGACAGAAGCTGCTGGAGATCCTCATCGCCGCGAACCTATGAAACATCACCAACCCTGCAACTAGACTATACCCAAAAAGGTTATAGCAAGAGTAGAATCAGTACAAACACACGTACTGGTAGGCATCATCGGTCTACCCGAATCCACTCCTACCATCATATAAGAAAAACAGGGAAAAACATGACTGTAATTAATAGAACTTAGTTCCCATCCTCTAACGCTCTCCCACTGCCAACTCCGTCTTTATCCAGACTTCCGAGTCACACTAACCTTAGACTCTCTAAACCTCACTTATACATTGCCAATATCCATGTCCATGCCTGGACTGCCCTTCTATCACCCAAGTCAACTGCTCTGACTAAACATTCAGACTTAACCCGGCTAACTGCCCAACCCAACCATTTATACCCGTAGCATTACTTACCAGTGTCCAGACCCTTCACGACCCTCTAAGCCCACTCCCCCAACCTGTTTATAACAACCAGGAAACTACAACCCAGACTCTCAGTCTTTCTCCCAATTTTCCAATCACATGAAACCCGCCTAGCAACCATCGACACATTCAATGACAATAACAGAATTACATCTAAATCCCATTTTAATCACATAACCCCGACCCCCAAGTGTCCCCCCCCCCCCAACCAGACCTAAGTGTTCAATAGGCTACCCTAGTCTAAACCAAGACCAACCCCTACTTTATTTACCACAAGTGAATCCCCGACCGCCAATGACACACTCAAGAACGATAAAAATATATATTTAACCTCCTCTTTCACATAGCCCAGACCCACCCCGGGATCCCCTCTAAACAACACCTAAGTGTCAATGAACAACCCGGCCTAATCCAAGACCAACTCCAACACTATAACAGAAATTCCCGATCACTCAAGGACCACCAAACAAGTATCACATTTCAGTAAAACAGCCCAGTCCACTCATGGAGCCAATAACAGTCAATGTAATGCAACAATATTAATGCCATGATGTAGTAAAATAAACCCGTATCAGGCGTGGTACCCGAGCCAACCGTTAGTATTTCGTACCAAGCATGGTACCCGTGCTAACCATTTGTTATACCCATAACAGGCGTGGTACCCGAGCCAACCGTTAGTATACCTGTACCAGGCGTGGTACCCGAGCCAATCGAATGTCAATAATCCACAGTCAAAATAATTAACAAACAACTTGTACACCAACAAGCAACACACCGTTCAATTCATAGACTATAAAATAGGACCCTTAGACATTCTACACAATTCCTCTAAGTCATGCAATTCATACAAAAACTTAGATAAGAGTACAATATATACAACATTCATAGAAATTCGTAAGCCATCACCTACCCCATTCCAGGTACAAAATGAACCGTCAAATCCCGTCCGAAGGCTAACCCTGGTTCACCCCTTTTTAAACATGTAACAAGCAAATTCCCCTTTTTAATTATATAGCGGCTAAACGATTCCCCCTTTTTAGCTTTTAGTAAGACTCGCAACTACACCTTATGCCATTTACATCCCCAAACTCCACCTAGGAGTTCCTCATTCCCACTACCCGTGATTCCAAGCCTTTCTCCCTCGGTTCCCCAAACCTTCCCGACACACTAGTCCCCGAGCCTAACATCTTATCATACCAATACAACCATAGAACCACATGTTCACATATCACAAGACCAGCCAATTACTCCGTACACCTAGATCAAGCATAACCCAACCCGAATCTGCCAGACTCCGTGCCCGGAGGCCTAAAACATGGATTGTCCGCCTTACTATACAAAAGTACAGAAAGTAAACAGGTCTAACTACTCATGAAAACCTAGCGTACTTGGGTGTCAAGCAGCTGCAATGGTGCATTTCTGGCTCCGTGAAGGCGTTCCCGGCTGAACGATGGTCCTGGAATTCGTTGTTCCGCGTCCCTCCAGCCATGATCCCTCCTCTTCATGGTTCCCTAGCCTTGGAGTAGCATGGGAGAGTTTTTGGAGAAACCCTCGTATGTTTTCTAACTGAGGAGGTGAAGCTTTTTAATAAAATCTCGTTCTGAGGCTACTGCCTCCCGTCGATCCGCTATAGCGGTCCGACCCTCTGCTACAGCCCGAATTATTTCTGAAAATCAGAAATTTTCCATGACGTCACCCTACTTACTTCAAACATATTTTAATCGTTCTTCCCAAATTTACGAAAGCGGAAAAATTTATATAACGACACACCCGGTCGTTATAGATACTCGCAAGTCTACTTCAGGGTACTTGGTTACTTTTGTAGAGGGAGTTGTGTCTTGGCAATCTAGGTTGCAAACATGTGTTGTTCTATCTACTACAGAAGCTGAGCGTATTGCTGCCGTTGAAGCTTGTAAAGAGTTGCTTTGGATGAAGAGATTCTTGGGGGAACTTGGTTGTGCTCAAGAGAGATATGTGCTTTATTGTGACAGTCAAAGTGCTATACATCTTGGCAAGAATTCTACATTCCATGGTCGGTCTAAACACATTGATGTGAGATACCATTGGATTCGAGATGTGTTGGATTCTAAGTTGCTTGAACTTGAGAAGATTCATACAGATGATAATGGTTACGATATGATGACTAAAGCTTTTCCAACAGGGAAGTTTGAAGATTGTTGCATGATCCTCGGATGGCGGTCTCCTCCACATAGTCGTGAGGGAGAGAATTGTTGGGTTATGGGTATTTTCCCTTCCTATGTGGATAAATAAAGCTCAATTTGTACCAACCCACTTTTGCCCATAGGCCCAATTCTTGGGGCATATATATAGACCTTTTTAGGTCTTATTTCACATCCACAAAAGAGTTGTTTCAGCAGCCACACAAGAGAGAAAGTGCAGATTTTCGCACCCAATTTCAGCCCTAAATTGCCAACTTCAAATTGTGATTCCCGCTTCGTTTCTAGTCCGATTAAGCTGATTTTTGGATGGATTGTTTCTCTCATCTCAATCTTTGATTAGGAACTGACAGATTTGGATTTGGTTCCCCGTAGCTCCAGTTTTACATCCGTGAACAGTAGCTGTATTTTCGGTGCTTTTGCTCCTTTTATTCTCTTATTTTTTGGTGTTGAGATTTATGTATTGTTGCTCGTTGTTTGGCACTTCTTTGGTGGCCATTTTAGAAGACATTATTGTAACTCTTGGTGATTATAGTAGAGGTTTTACTCTCATGGTTTTTACTCTTCACACCGAAAGAGTTTTCCACGTAAATCTTGGTGTCTCGTGTGATTGGTTTTATTCTTATCTTGTTGTATTCTTTTGGTTGATATACTTGCTGCCTTATTACCATTGCACTTGGGTTTGTTTGTCTTCTCTTGGTTATAGTTGAAAGAGAAAGTTTAGACTTGGGTATTCTTCCGTTGCTACCCTGTCGTGCATTCTTTGTTAGTGTCTTGCCTTTCCCAACAGGGGGTAGGGAATTGGGGACAACAATTTGAAGGCACAAGTCACAGTTGAGAACGGTGGATCACTATTTAGAGACAAAAGATGTTTAGTGTGAATTTTTTACAAATAATCCATGAATTTTGTAAATATCTTAATTTAGATTTTGATCCCAAAATATTACAACCTCCCCCTTAAGTTTTAAACTAATAATTATTTTAGTTATGAATAAGTGAAAATATTTATTCACGCGGAGTGCTATTCAGCATTTTAAAAAAATAAAAATAGAGAGTGTACACCATACACTATCAACTAGTACTCAATTAAGGTGTGTTTTAATAAATAGATGATGATAATTTAGGTAGCTAGGAAAATGGAACAACTGTAAGTTGATGTGTGAAATTCTCGAAAAAATAATAATTCAGGTGTGTTATCGATTCTTAGCTTTATCTTTTAAAATACTCCTTCCATTCACTTTTACTTGTCACATTTTGTTTCTCAAAAATTATTTGAATTGATTTTAACCGACATTTTAAGATGCATTTTTTCATCATATTAATATGAAAAAATGGATATTTTACATATGATTTTTGAATATTTAAATTTGATTTATAAAATGTTAAATTAATCTCATTTAATTTAGCTCTAAAGAACAGTCAAATTGACTGTGATAAAACACAAAAAGTGACAGCTAAGATTTTTGACTTTCCAAAAGCTTGACCAAACGAAGTATAAAGAAAAGGGAAAACTACACAAAATGGATTCAATTGTGAAACAACTATGTTTAAACAACATAAAACACACTAGTTTGATGCCTAATTATATTTTAAATCAGTATTTTCAAAAATTACATTTCCCCCAGCATTTTAATTAGAAAAACGCGTGTATTTGAGGCTATAAAACGTGTATCCTAGATACATATGTAACCAATTGGGGGCTTTAAAAGGAAGTAACTGATTTACAATTAATTAGGAGGAAATCACTCGTCAATCAATCTCAAACGGATATGGAGTATCCATGAGCTCCACAAACAACTAGAAAATTTAACTTTCAAAAAATTCTTCATCACTGTTCTGTCAAATTTTTCCTTCTCATCGGATAAGTCGACATCAATTTTTCAAAAGAGAAGAGATTTGTTTCTCTCGTATCTGAGATAAACAATGACGTTTTCACCCTTGATGTAAGTGTATTATATGCACTGATCTAACCCAAATAATTGATAGTCAACTAATTCGGTACAAGTGGATACATGTTAGATATGCTATACATAGGTGTATCATATACATATAACTAAGTGTGTTTACATGATTTCATAGTTAAATAAGTGTGTAAGTTGTGAATACATGGTAGACATGCTATACACAGGTGTATCAGATACATATAACTAATTGTCATTACATGAATTTAGTAATCAGATACACAACTAACCCCAAAAAATTGTCAGTCAAGAACATTGGTAAACGTAGATACATGGTAGATAGCATATCTACTATATATCCACAACTTACACACTTATCTGTTTATATGTATCTAGTATTAGTTTGACGTATTGAGTATAAATTTTATATATTATATTCAAAAATACATGTATCTAGTATCAAAACTGCCCCGTTAAAACTTTTGAATCATGTATATGTATATAGATACGTACTTAGACGAAGAAGAAAAAAAGCACAGTATCCAGTATCAATTTCATCTAGTGTATCTAGTATTAATTTGATGTATCCATTATAAAACTCATACAATATATCCAAAATACATGTATCTAGTATCAAGGTTGCCCCGTTCGGAACTTTTGATACATGTATATATGCAGCCCAAAAATTTCTTATATCAAACATCAACGGATCTTTGCTATAAAAATCACCGCTTGCACCATCCTTGGCGGTGGTGTATGAACTGGAGAATGTGCCACCAAGATTGGGGAAAAGTGTTGAAAAACACATCGAGAAGAGTACACCGTCAACTTGAACTAGCCGTAAATTCCATGTTAGTAACCTTGAAACCATCCGCCTTGAATTTCAAATATTTTTCAGCGAGAATTTTGGTGGTTCAACCACTGGATTTTTTTCACAATCCTCAGAGCTATCTCCTCCAAAAAAACCCAGCTCTGATTGACAATGGAAGCTCCGGCGAGTCATTGTCCATCATCGACGCTGGAGCTCTGGTCATCTTCTCCGGCCAAAACCAAATGCCAAATTGGGCGCCTTGATGAGACCAACACACCCTACAAAAACTCCCTTCTGAATCCACCCACAATGCCTCGAATTTGAAATATGGGGAATCTCTCCGTGAATTTGAGATATGGAACCAGCCGCCTCGAATTTGAGATCATATTTGGGAGAGAATTTGAATTGATTTGGTAATAGGTGAGATTATAGACGAGAATCTTTTCTCATTTGAGAGAGAGAGAGAGAGAGAGAGAAAGAGAGAGAACGGTTGGAGATAGATATAGGAGGAGTTATTTGGGGTGCTTTTTTTGGACTATGCTCAGATACACGATTTTTCTATGTAATTACAAACTAGTAAGATATGTGTAATTATTTTAAAATAGTGGAATATTTAGTAGTTATGGTAAGGGTGTTTGGTTAATTATATAGTTTTCCCAACCATTTACCCACATTGAATCCAACCCAAAATAATTACAACTACTACTCCATCGGCTGAAAATAATTCCCGCATGCCCCATTCCATTTTCTTTTGGTGGCTAGCTCTATCTTTTCATCTTTTTCCTTTTAAATTTTGTCCTTTTGTTTTGTGCTTTTACTTCTTTTTTTTATCTTTTTATTTGTTTTAAGGAGAAATAATTAAATATTATATAACTATTTTAAATTAATAAAATATAAAAAATATATATAAATAGATTAAAATAATAAATAATTTAAATTTATTTATTAAAATATAAATCAATAAAAAAAATTATTATTATAATTCTTTTCTCTTTTTATATTTTTTCCTTTTAAAAATAATAAAAAATAAAAATATGAACTAACTATTCTTAGATTAACAAAAAAAACAATTAGATAACAATAAGAAATTTGATTCCCTAGATAATATCGAATAAGATTGTGTTTGTCACGACCCCGACCGTCGTGAGTGGCACCCACCCAACCCCCGGATGAGCGAACCAATAGAGTCCAACTCTTAGCATAACCTAACAGCTTAAAATCAGTGTACAGAAATGTAAACTAGAAATCAACATAATCAAATCAACTCTATAAAAATATAGCCTGCGGAAAATCCCTCTCTAGAATCTGAAAGTCATCGTACCAAACATCTATCAAATACTAGAGTACGGGGATGCAATCTCAAACAAATAAAATAGTCTAAGCCCAAACAAATGGGCCACAACTCAAACTAGATGGACACCAAGGCAGCTCGGTCGAATAGCTCACCCTTGATATCTCGGAAAGTCTGGCCTACAAGTGAGGTCGTGCGTCAACTGCTGGAAGATTTCCTGTACTCACAAAAAGACAAGCAAGTGCAGTATCAGTACACAACCACCGTGTACTGGTAGGATCATCAGTCAGTTCCAAATAAATAATGTATGAACAGTACAGAAATCAAGTAAGAGTACAGAAACACATAGGCAAGTAAACAAGCATTCCTAGACTACAAGTCTCTACCTAACTTGTCCTACATGTAAATCACTTCACAATTATGATCAACAACCCACAACAATAGCAATTATGTCTCATCACATATCTCGGACCCACCCTGGATCCCCTCTAGACAATACCTAAGTGTCAAACAACAACCCGGTCTACACCAAGACCAACTCGTAAAGCAATATAACAACCCGGCCTCTCAAGGACGAAAATACACAACCATAATTCAAGTTCACAACCCGGTCCACTCAGGGAACCATTAAATAAAGATGCAGAAATACAAGAAAGTAAACCCGTACCAGGCGTGGTACCCGAGCCAACCGTTAGTATTATCCCATACCAGGCGTGGTACCTGAGCCAACCATTAGTATATATTCATACCAGGTGGGTACCCGAGCCAACCATTAGTATTACCCCGTACTAGGCATGATACCCGAGTCAACCAAAGTCAAACCATCCACAGTCACAAAAATAAACAATCAACTTGTAAACCAACAAGCACAATACGACGTTCAATTTCCAAGACTGCTAACAGAACTATTAGACATTTCTAATCATTCCCTAAACAATGCATCTCATACAAATACTTAGACAAGAGTACTTAAACACACAAAGCATACAGGAAGCAACCATCACCTACCTCAAAATGATCCAAAGCTCTACACACCCGGAGCTTTCTCATTTTCCGAAGTTCTTGCCGGTTCTTGGTCTAAAATAACACACAATAACTAATAATCAATCTTTATGGCCTAAATTTCACCCGAATTATGTATAATCCTAAACCCCAGGTCATCCATGATCATTCCACCCTTTTTCCTGGGCTTTTCGCCATTAATTCACCTAGTTCTACTATTTTTACGGATAAAATTAGAAAATTAAGGTCACAGGATCATAAAACAGTAAATTTAGCAACACCCAAGAACTTTTACACATAGAATCCCTTTTTTTCTCGAATTCTACCCTCTCTAAGTTATTCCAAACCTTTCCCCAAGTCCACTCCTAGCAATTCTACCACATAGAAAAAGTATTACGGAGTTCGGAGAGTAGAAACCTTACCTTACGGAAGAAAAATAATGAAGAATGGAGGAAAAACATCTGAAATTGCCCTAGCCCTTCTCCCAAATGAACTTGTGAAAACTGAATATTTTTGGGAAAGTTTCTGCATTAAATCCTGTCACGCTCGGCTATAGCGGTCCGCTCCGCTATAGCGGTACCGCCGTAGCGGAGTCAACCTCTATGGCGGAGGTTGATCGACTTGACTTTCGCTGTAGCGGTAACTTTCCGCTATAGCGGAGGTCGCCGTGACGGAGTGTAGCGGTTGACACGGGACAGAAAATCGTAAAAACTCTAAAACTAGTCCATTTTATAACACACTTATTTTTTCGACGTCCCGGAACAACCCCTTCACGTCAACCTCAATTCCGGGAGTTCCACTTACCCGAATTCGATTCCGAAAAGTCCCCCGGACTCCTTTACGTGTTAGCTACGAGGAAAACTAGCTCACATCAAGACATCAAACCCAATCCTTATCCGGATTGCCCTAGACCATACCTTGCCCCAAAACCGGTCGAGACTAGCCTAGCCCAGAATTTTAAACTCTCAAACTCGGAGTTTTCTAACTCTAAAAATTGGCACAAAAGGTTTAACCTTAACGACGGACCCGGTCGTTACAGTGTTGAACTATTACTAAAATCAATCCCTGTAAAGACGATACTTTACTATACTATCTTTGACTAGCGAAGCGCTTAGAATTATCGTGTGCTTTGCGCTCGTCACTCAGTGGAAAAACGCATGGTGGATAACAGGTTTTCATTGAATTAAACACTGGAAAGCTTCCTAATTTTTTCATGTGAAAACACTATTATTTTTTATTTTCTCACTGATTCAATTAAAATATCTATCGGAATAACCACTAAACATTTTCAGTGGGAAATTTTGAAGAAAATAGTGATTTGTTAGTAGTGTATATATACAATGTATAATAATGATATAATGTGTATCTAAATGTGAATTTACAGAAATATAAATTAAAGTTCATGTTATATAAATTGTACAATAATGGTATAATTATATAAAATATATAAGTGTGAATCAAAATATATAGATAGATTAAAAATACATGTTAGTTAAGTACCAAATCCTACAATGTGAATATATATACTAGGGAAAAATATGGAGTACTATAATGAAAATGAATGTGCCTGTGTGTTAATGGAAAAGGAAAAGGTGATAAAGCCGAAAAAAAGAAAGAAAAGTAGAACGAAGATAGTCAATAATTACGATAGTCAATACATGTTAGTTAAGTACCAAATTCTACAATGTGATTTAAGAGCTTTTTAAAACTTGCTAGTTATTTATATTGTTACTTTTTGGAATATTTTAAAAGTAGTGCTATTTATATTAATAAAACTTTTTGAAAATGACCTGTTGCGTAAAAAAAAACACTTTTTTATTATCGTTAAAGGCCTTTTTTTAAAAATAAAATTTGTAGTGAGCTCTCTTTATTGACTCTTTTCATTGAGAAGTATCGAGGAATTTATGACAAAAGAATGCGGTTGGTCGAAATTTATGAGGAAACAAATAAAAAGTTTTGCTGCATTTGAGGATCTGTTTGGCCGTAGATATCGTAAATACTTTTTAAGAAAAAAATTATATTTGTTTGATCATAAAATTTGTCATATTTTGGTTTTAAAAATTGGTAAAAAAACTCAAAATCTACAAAAATGTGATTTTTGAGCCAAAATATACATGTTAAGTTCTTTTAAAATGTCAAAACTCAACCCAAATTTTTATACTTTATATAAAAAAAAGCTCATCAATTATGACTCCAGCTATAATTTTTGGTCATCTGATCTGAAAATGCATGTTCATCGTGAATAGATTGTTCGTAAAATTAATGTGGAATGATTATACTAATGAATAGCTATTAGCTGAGATTGTTCGTAAAATTAATGTGGAATGATTATACTAATGAATATCTATTAGCTGAGAGCGTAGTCTTTTTTTGATGGGAAGGTTCTATTCGAAATCAATGTAATACTTTTGTATTAAAAAAGGCCAACCAAATGATTCTGTCTATATTATCCAAGAATAATAAACAATGTTTCTGATAATTTCTCACATATTTCCTACTTTTCCTAAATTATGGGCCCTTAAGGGACTAAAATTTCTACATAAAGTAGCTCCAGTTACACTTTAATTATATGGACCGAAAGTTCTCACCATATAGCAAATATATTTATTATATAGCTATTCCCCTCTTATTATAAGAAGTAAAACGTTAAATTTTCAAGCAAACACGTTCGAGATGGAGGAAGAGATGAAGCGGATAGCTCTAACAGGGGATATTGACGCTTTTTATGGTGTCATCAAAAGAGAACCGGGAATTCTTAAAAGCATAGAAGAGAAGGATTTTGTGGAAACCCCTTTACATGTAGCTGCATCTGTTGGCAACACAGACTTGGCTGTTGAAATCTTGAGTTTAAAGCCTTCTTTTGGGAAGAAATTAAATCCTAGTGGATATAGCCCATTGGATTTGGCCTTGCATAATGGACACAGAGAGACGATTAAGCAGCTCATAAAGTTTGATGCAGGGCTCATTGGAGTGAGAAGCAGGGAGCGGAAGACCCCGTTGCACTATGCAGCGGAAAATGATGACGCTCATCTTGTTGCGGAGTTTCTTGTTGCCTACCCAACTGCCATCAAGGAAGTGACAATTAGAGGAGAAACAGCGGCGCATTTGGCTGTGCTAAGAGGAAGTCTGAATGCTTTCAAAGTTGTAGTGGGTTGGACAACTCGGACAGCTAAGAAGGAGATACTGTTATGGAAGGATAACAAAGGAAATACGGTCTTGCACATTGCTGCACAGACAAGACAAGTTGAGGTACGACTTTGTCTTTGTTAATTTCGTAGTCACATATATCTTCTACAATAGTCATTTCATTTCTATTTGTTTGAAATGACACTCGTTATACGTTTTGTTTGCTTTTGATACTTGAAGCTTAACTTGATCATTTTGATTGAGGTTTTCCTTGTTACCTTATAATGTTGACTGTTGCCCCTACTTGATGCTTAACCGTGGTTATCAGGTTATTAGGCTATTGATAAAGGAGAAATTAGTTGAGTTGAATGACAGAAATGAAGAAAATCAGACGGCTCTTGAAATCGTTTCAAATCGTATTATTATCTCAAATTCGACGCCAGCTCTTCCAATTATTTTGTTACCCAATCAAGACGATGTGGAAATCCAGAAAAGCTTGCAAGAAGCCGGTGCTTGGGAGTTGTCAAAGCTTCCTAATCTAATTTCCATGGTAGAAATTCTCACCTCATTCAACTACAGCAATGATAGAATGGAAGCGAAGGAAAGCGTTGATCGGAATAGAGGAATGACTGTTGAAGTAAGAAATACATATCTAGTTGTGACTGTATTGATTTTAGCAGCTACTTTTCAAGCCGTCCTCAGCCCTCCTGGTGGAGGTTGGGCTAGCAAAGGCGACGACATTAATAGCAGCTCTTCAACTTTACTTGCACCGCCGCCAATGACCGGTCCCAAGTACTCCAAATTAGACGAGGACTACTTTGCCTTATTTATAACCATCAATTCATGTACATTTGTTACTTCTTTGGTTCTCACCTTTAAGTTGGTGATGCCTAATTTGATCGAATACAAGAGCAGCTTTATCAATAGTTGTCTATTTGTAGTACTAGTTTTACTTATGCTTAGCTATATAGTTAGTGGCGTTCTCGTGTCACCGCCAGTAGATCGGGTATTTACATTTGTAGTTCTCATTATAACAGTTCTTGTATGTTCTGGCTCAATCCTGATACTGGAGGTGCGGAGGAGGAAGCTGCTTCCGTGGACCAAGAAGGATATTTTCGGAGATTCAGTGTATAAAATGGAACAGAGAGTGCGTCACGGGATGTATTGATGTGAGGCCAAAAATACATATATTTAATCTTTTTTTGACTCATATTTAGTCTTTTCATACACACGCAACAAGTACGTCGCTTAAATTTGTGAGAGCAACAAGGCCGCATATGTAACTTTCTTTGTTATTGCAAACACTTGCTTTTTAACACTTTGTATGAATAAAACTAATGTGCATGATGTATTACCTTCTGTAAAGAGGATAAATCAGGAGAGAGAGATATAGTCTTACTTTTAATTTGTTTACAGTTTTTGTTATACTCTCATTAATTGTATCATTTCGAATATAAACAAAATTTGTTAGTACGATAAATATAATCTATTCCTTGCCTTTTTATAACCTTAATAACAGGCAAAATAAGCCGTAAAGCATGAAAGCCCCCGGTGGTAGAGGCAATTTATGCATGTTCATGATTAACTTTCTAAAGTGACCTTGGCTTCAAGTCTAATTCAACATTTACATTATTTTACACATTCTATTTTGCCAAAACTGTTGGAAAAATACTATAGATGAAAATAGAAAAGAATAAATTTTTAATCAACAGACAAGACACGAGTAATAGCATAATTATAATGTGAAGGAATATAAGTTTCAACGAAATAATATAGGCACACGTGAAAGACCCAACAATGACTAAATAGAAGAATTTAATCAAACTAGAGAGAAGAGGTAGGAGACTTTATTTAATAACTCAAGACTCATAAATTCTCGCTACACGAGAGCTTTCTTACAACCTGAGAACTTCCTCACAACCTAAGAAAATAGGTAGCAGGCACCCCTATTTATAATACTAGACAACCAAATTAAACTAGGACTAGGAAACTTATTCCGATAAGAACTAGAACAAATAAATTATAACTAGACATGAATTAAATAAATACCAAAAAAGTAAATCATAGACTATTTAGGATTAAAGTCTTGGTTTATTTCCAACAGCCTCCCTTAAACCAAGATCTTCAAACTTGAGCATGTCATGAATAATGTTATGTCTTGTAGAAGTCAAGCACATTAGACTCTCCATCAATTTCCTAAAATATGTAGTGTTAACAAACTTGTGGGTACTATCTTTAGTCAGCTTCAATTTCTCTTCAACATTCAAAGTCAATTTGACTTTCTTCATGTTAGACATCTTCATAGTATCATCATCATATTCTTTCCTCTTCTTGTAACCTTGAATATTTATTCTTACCCTATAATCATTTGCTTCTCCAATTGATTTGTACTTGATCTTGGGTGCCCATTCGACTTCAATTTGTCTTTTTGTATGTGGTAGAGTAGTATCATCAATGATCAATTTTTCATGCTCTTCAAAAGCTACAACTTTGAATAATGGCTCAAAGTTGATTGTATCTTCAACATCCATAATCATGCACTTCAATTGCGGATCTAAATCCTTAATTGTTTTTGCTTCAATTTTGGGTAGATCATCAAAAACTTGCTCTTGGTGAACATCTTTGCTTCTTTCATTACTAGCTTCATCTTCAATATCTTCAAACAACTTTTCTTGTTTGACAACGGTGGGTATTTCTTTTTCAATATCTTCACCTTGTATAGACCAATCATGTCTATTACATGTCTCATGACATAAAATACTAGCTTCTATTGAAAGAGCATCAGTCTCAACCAAAGTATCTTTTTCAGTCATCCCAATAATTCTTGGCAAATCAGTTTGGACATCGTTGAAGTCTTCTTTACAATCAAAGACATTTATACCACAACAAAAATTACCTTTACCTTCACTTCTTTTCTCCATTGTTTTTGAATTTTGATCTTCTTCATCTATTTCTGCCAGATTTGATGATTCTTCTTTTTCTTCTGGTTGATCATACTTTATTTGCATGTTGTTTTGTTGGAGTATTTCACACTCTCTGTGAGTTCCCAGTATATCTGATCCTCCTTAGATTGATTGACGATGTCTATTGTCTCAATATGCTCACATATTTGACTTGGGAGATTATCTCTCAACTTGTTCATGTTCCAATTGCCATCGGTAATGAACTTTTTGACCTGCAGAATGAAGCTTTTGGGAGTATAGAGGACTTGATTAGCTAGAGAGCCTTTACCAGTCCAGTTGTCCCACCAAAAGGAGCAATTACCAGAATTTATCTGCCAAACCATATGCTTTTCTGCCTCCTCTCTTACCTTAAGCATATGTTTCCAGGCATGTGAATTGTTTGTGCCCATTTTTTTCTTACACAAATGTGCTCTGATGCAGTACTTCTGCTTGACAAAGGTAGCCCAAAGAGAATTTGTGGTTCTTAGTCTCCACCATCTTTTCATGGCTAGTGTGTGGCTAAATTCCTCCATTCTCCTTATGCCAATACCTCCCTCCTCACAAGGTACACATAAATTAGCCCAGGAGCTCCAGTGATATCTCTTATGATCCGGACTATTGCTCCAAAAGAAGTTAGCCAGATGCTTTTCAATAAGCTTTAAAGTGCCTTTAGGAGGGGTCATAGCAGAAAGAGTATAAACAGGCAAAGATTGGAGCACACTTTTAATAAGAACAATTTTTCCACCATAGGAGAGAAGCTTATCATGCCAACCATTAAGTCTTTTTGCAATCTTACTAACCATATGATCAAAATACTCTAACTTTTTGCGACCCACATATAAAGGACAACCAAGATACATAAAAGGAAAACTCTTATCCATAAAGCCAATGCATTTTCTTATTCTGTTGATTCTTTGTGTAGAGGATTTAGGCGCACGAAAGAAAAAACTCTTATCTCTATTAACAAGTTGACCTGAACAATTCTCATAATCATCGATTTGATTCATGATGAGCTTTATGGTGGAAGATTTACCACTGCAAAAAATAACAATATCATCTGCGTAGGCCAAGTGGTTAATGATAGGACAATTAATAGGCATAGAGAACGGGTGAAGTTGTCATGATGCATAAGATTATTTAAAGATCTAGATAGAAGCTCAGCAGCAAGGATAAAAAGGGAGGGAGAAAGAGGGTCACCCTGTCTTAGGCCCTGAGAGGATGAGAAAAAGCTATTTCTACCACCATTGATAATCACAGAATACCAGTTCTCAGAAATGAGATTATGAATCATGCTAGTCCAATCTGAAGAAAAGCCAGACTTAGCTAAAACAACTATGATAAAGTTCCAGGACATTCTATCATATGCTTTAGCCATATCAAGCTTAATGACAACATTTCCCACCTTATTGGGCTTAGAGATATTCTGAATAATCTCTTGATCCAACAAGACATTTTCAGTTATGAGTCTATCTTTCACAAAACCACCCTGGTTAGTAGAAACTAGCTTATCTAATAAAGGATTTATTCTTAAGGAAATAATTTTAGAAATAATTTTGTTAGTGAAGTTGGAAAGACTAATAGGTCTAAACTCATTGAAACAATTAGGAGAATCAGTTTTTGGAATAAGAACTAGACAAGAATGCGAGAAAAACCTGGTTAATTTATTTCCTTTGAAGAAATCTTGTACAAATGCTATGATGTCCTCTTTGATGATATCCCAACAACTCTGGAAGAAGGTTCCATTATATCCATCTGGACCTGCAGCACTGAATGCACTGAGACTGAATACTGCCTCTTTAATTTCCTGTTCTGCAGGCATGTCGCACAAAAACTTATTATCTTCCATAGAAATTATATTAGGAATACAATTTGTGATACAAGAATCAATGCATGGTTTAGGAAGGTTAAGCAAAGCCTGAAAGTGTTTCACTGCTGCCCTGGATATCTTCTCCTCTCCTTTTATCCATTTGCCCTTGTTGTTTTTTATCCTTTCCAGATTCAATTTTCTTCTTTTTTCTCTCAAGATGCTGTGAAAGTATCTAGTATTGTTGTCTCCTTCCTCAAACCACTTGCATTGGGATTTCTGAATGAGAATAGATTCTTGTAGCTTCATCCATTGAATATACTCTGCCTGAGCCTTGTTAACCTCTTGTCTGCTCTGCTGAGTATTCACCTGTATATCCAGTTCTTCCAAAGTTTGAAGCTTTTCTTCCCATTTGTTGGTATTCTCATACACATCACCTATCTTCTCTCTCGACCAGATACTCAATCTTCTCCCCAGGGACTTTAATTTAGATTGGAGTTTCCACATTGAGTTCCCCTGTATTTTAGTCTTCCATTCTTCACAGACCAACTCCATAAAACCTTCCTGTTTCACCCAAAAATTTAAGAACCTGAAGTACTTGACATGAGACTTGCCACTATCTTGAAACTTCATAAGCAAGGGTCTATGATCTGATCCTGTTCTTGCCAAATGTCTAGTAAAACAATTTTGGAAAAGTTGATCCCACTGTGCATTGATAGAATTCTGTCCAATCTCTTCCATATCCTTTTTCTAGGACTTCTGTTGTTGCACCATGTATAATTAGAGCCTGTGAATCCAATATCAGTTAAGCCGCATATGTCCATGCAATTTTGGAAGTCCAAACTTCTACTCATTCTGTGAGGTTTTCCCCTTAGCTTCTCAGAAGGATCTAAAATAACATTGAAGTCCCCTCCGATACACCAAGGTCCCGTAATCTTCTAGTTGTCCTCTTCCAGGCTATCCCAAAGTTCTCTTCCTTCAGCTGCAGTACATTTAGCATATATTGCCGATATGAAAATATCCTGATTATTGTATGTGTTCTTCACGTTGAGAGTAATGTGTTGGTTGTATTCAGAGATCAGATCAACCTGACTAATATTCCTCCAAAAACACCAAATCTGCCCATTAGCATTTGTTGTGCATTGTTGGAATCCACGAAAATTTCTATAGCCATCAATCTTTTGTTTATCAACAAAAGGTTCAAATATAGCGACAAATTGTAAGTTGTTCATAAGAACAAGATTCTTGAGTCTATGTATGGCATTTTTGGACCTCACACCCCTTATATTCCAAAAGAGAGCACTAATCATAATCACTAGTGGGAGAATTATCGTCCTTTTGTTTCCTCTTTTGCGAGGGATGATTTTTGTTTCTATGCTTTTTCCCACTTTAATCACCTCTTGATCAGAAGTAATCAAGAAAAATACTAAAGTCCACTAGCTTGTTCATTAAAATTAAATTAATGAACATCTATTTTATATTTTATTTACTTTTGAAAATAAAAATAAAACTTGTATTTAAAATATAACTCTATTTTTGTAATTAGTTTTACAAAAATTACTCATAACTTGCTAAAATTGATAATATAAATTTAAATATCAAAATTAAGCATAAATTTTGTGATACCATGTCAGTATATGATATATACCACGTGGGTATCATAGATGATAGAGGAATACTGGAACTGACCTGAATGATATCATGTCAATATATAGATATACTATGATGGTATCATGAGGACTGAGAAATGTCTCACTGAAGAACTGAAACATACCTCATGATATCATGCCAAAATATAGATATATCGTAATAGTATCATGGATGATTGAGTAATCTCATGGTAAGACTGAAGTAAACCTCAATGAAAATACTGCTCAGTTACTCTTTGATACCATTAGAGCATATTATACTTTGATGGTATCAGGGAGAAAAAATAATCATTCAATGAAGACATTGTTCAGTTACTCTTTGATGTCACCAGAGTATATTCGTATATTGTAATATACTGTGATGGTATCAAAGAAGAGGAAGCAGTCCTTCAACGAAAATACTACTTAGTTACTCTTTGATACCATCAGAGTATATTATACTTTGATGGTATCAAGGAGGAAGAAGCAGTCCTTCAATGAAGAAATTGCTCAGTTACTCTTTGATATCACTAGAGTATATTCATCTATTGGAATATACTGTGATAATATCAAAAAGAAAGAAACAGTCCTTCAGTGAAAACACTACTCAGTTACTTTTTGATACCATCAGAGTATATTATACTTTGATAGTATCAAGGAGAAAGAAGCATTCCTCTATTAAAGACAATATATTGTGATGGTATCATGGAGGACTGAGGAGTGTCTCATTGAATGATTGAATCAGTCCTGCGTGATACCATCATAGTATATCTATATACTGACATGGTATCATAGAGGACTGCTTTAGTCCTTCAGTGAGACACTTCCCAGTCCTTCATGATACCATGTTAGTATATAAATATATTGTGATGGTATCATGGAGGACGACAGTAAACCTCAATAAAAATCAACAGAAAAAAAAAAGAATAAACAAAAAGAACAAAAAAATGAATGAAATTAGATTATGGAGAAAAAAAATTAAAATTAAAGACAAAATAGAAAAAAAAAGAAAAGGAAACAGGAAAAAAATCAAAATTGATTATGAAATAAGATTATGGTGAAAGAATAAAAATAATAATATGATTTGATAAAAAAAAAATAAACGAAAAAGGAGAAAAAATAGAAAGAATAAAGAAAAAAGAAAAAAAAGGAGAAAAGAAAAGAAAAAGTAGAGAAATAAAAAAAACAAATTAATGTTTACCATATCAGTTATTTTATATATAAAAAAGTAAAGAAAAATGCAAAAAAAAATCAATAAAATTAGATTATGGGGAAAAAGGAAAAAAAATAAGAAAGGGAACAAGAAATAAATAAATTGAAAAATAAATAGAAAACAGAAAAACATAAACACAAAAATAAAGAGAACATTAATTATGGTAAAAGAAGAAAATAGAAAATAACATGATTTGAGAACAAAATAAATGAATCGTAAATTAGAAAATAGAAAGAAAAAAAAGAACAAGAATAGTAGAAAAGAAAAGGAAAAGATTAAAAAAAAAGAAATGTTAAATCTTTCCTAAAATAAAATTAAAAGACAAACACACAAAAGACAAAACAAAAGGGTGAGCGCTGACATCAGCATGTCGTCAGCCTGAAAGAAGAAAATAAATATATGCTATTTTAGGATTAAAAAGGGGCATTTAAGAGTAAATATTTTGCTTTTTTAGGGTATATAAGTGTTCTTTTTAGGGTAAATATTACTGTAAATCCTTATTACAGTAATTTAAGCCTCTTTGCATTTATCGAGGTTTTTGGGGTTTTGTTTTTTCTTTTCCTTTACTTGGAATCTTAATTAGCAGGAGACCGAGTCTATCCAAGTCCATAATCTCCCTCAGGTATATTCCCAGATTCACCCCTGAGAATTGATAATGGTTTATGCTTTTTAAGAGTAATAACGTTAATTTTAGGTAGATTATGTTTTCCGTAGATGGTTACACCCAAGGTCGATTTTCTTAACATGGTATCGGCGTCGGAAAATATTTTTATTGTCTTTTTTACTCAATGTTATTTTTTTCCATGCTTTAGTAATTGAATGGTTTTAGAGTGTCCCAAATTAGATGAAGAAAGTTACCGTCTTGTTATATGGTCTTGGGTGATAAATAACTTTTTGAGTCGAGTTAGGCCCAATGCTCATTTTCTTAGTAAAAAAAATATATATGTAGATTAATGAGCAGTACATAGAAGCAGAATGTAACAAGTGCCGGTTGTTATTTCTAAACAGTTAATCTGGAGTTGGCAGATGGTTTAAACAGAAGGATTTTTGGACCCAGTTATAGCTTAGTTGGAAGGAGATTCAGAAAATAAATTTTAAGATAAATACTAAAATGTACACCTAAGATTTGAATATATGATCTAAAACAAATTTTGAACCCCATTTACCACTACACTAGTATCTTCTCTTATATGAAGGAGATTCAATGATTTACAAACCAAGAAAATTTCGTTTTTGCCCTATTTGTACAGTGTAATTGTTAGGCGAAGGGGATTCAATTAACACCATTGCCAATGCCTAGCTCTGCCATTGAATATAGTGCTAATTACCTATTCTAAAATGGAAGTGTCTGCTAAATATATAGTAAGTTTAATAAAATGTATAGTTGGGCTGGTTGTTTTCTTCTAAACTTGGAGGGTGTTTGGATTGGCATATTTTAAGTGCTTTTGACATTTAAGCACTTGTTTTACTTTTTGGGGTCTTTGGGGAAGACAAAAGAGCTTTTGACCACCTATTTTTAGGCTAAAAAGGTACAAATATAAGCTACTTTAAAAAAGCCAATTCAAACACCCTCTTAAGGCCTAGGGGTGAAGGGAACTTCGAAAAAACGACATTAATAGGAGGAAATAGAAATGTGTTGTATACTTCTTGACAAAGTCTCAAATGCTAATGTGCACTTGTAATATTAGGTAACTTTTTTCTCCTAGGAATTCGATTTCTAAAGAAATGGTTTCAAAAGCTAAATATATGTATAAGAGATTGAGAATGTTTATGGTTCTACATGTTTGCATTTTTGAAAGGAGATTTGAAGTGCTTTTTATCCTTTTCTCTGAACTCCTGTTGACCTTCTGCCATCTCAACTTTGAGGCACGGGTTCCTAATGTTTCTCAATTATTTATTGTTTGAATTTGTTTTCATTAGAACCTTAAATTTGTATCTACTGAAAGGATTTGAGACAATATTATGACTGGCCTGTTGTAGGATCTATCTAATGCCAGGAGTAATAGTTCCATGCCAAAGGTGGTTTGGAGCTTCGGCCTGCATTACCACTTTGTACTCTGATAGAGCCTTTACATTTGAGTTCTGACCATAGTACCCTGATAGACCTCCAAAGGCTAACACCATAAGCTGAGTCAAAGGCTTTGTCATCCAGTTATCTTCCACTTCATATTTAGTTTTGATCACCTTGCCCCACAAACTTTGAGGGTCTTGAGAGTATCTCCATAACCACTTCAATTTGAGTGCTTTGCTATGATTCTTCAAATTTCTAATCCCAAGTCCACCTTGAGCCTTGCTAAGCATAACATATTTCCACTTTACCAGATGATACATCTTTTCTTCTTTATTGCCTTGCCACAAAAACTTCTTTCTTATGTTGTCCAATCTTTGAGTGACTCCCACAGGGATGGGAAAGAGGGACATCATATAAGTAGGATAATAGCTTCTTTTCTTTCTCTTCAAATTTATGCGCATTTAGATAAGTGAATTCTTACATAACCAAGAATGTATATTAAATTGGTACTATTTACAACAACAACAACAATAACATACCTAGTGTAATTCCACAAGTGGGATTTGGGGAAGGTAGGATGTACGCAGACCTTACCTCTACCTTTGTGGGATAGAGGTTGTTTTCGATAGATACTCGACTCAAAAAGAATTTCATCGAAGCAGGAGTGCAAGAAAATATAACAATCAAACAACACGATGCAAAGCAAATAAAGCAACAAAATAGTAACAGACTTAGAAGAATAAGAGACTAAGTTATTACTAAATGCTACTAACAATAATGAAAAGAGGGAAAGGAGGGGGCTAGCCCCCTACTCTCCCACAGAAAGTGCGACAACACTCGGCTACCTACTAACCTTCTACCCTAATCCTCGACTTCCATACCTTTCTATCTAGGATCATATCCTCAGTAAGCTGGAGTTGTGCTAAGTCATGTCTAATCACTTCCCCCAGTTCTTTTTTGGTCTACCTCTACCTCTTTTAACTCTTGCTACAACCTACCTCTTACACCTACCCCGCGCATCCTCACACCTGCTCTTCACATGCATGAACCACCTCAATCTCGTTTTCCTCATCTTATCCGCCATGGAGGATTGTCGCGCCCCATTTTTCTCGCGAAAAGCGAGATTCGACGTGACAACTCTCTTTTAGGAAAAAGAAAAGAGTGAAGAGTCGCCACCTAACGAATTTAAGGTGCGTTAGGGCACCATTCTAACTAACTACGACTAAATTAATTTAAGGTCTGCATAACCAGAGAATCGGGTAAGGGTTCAAGTTACCTCGAAAGGAAGGTGTTAAGCACCTTTTGAGGTCCACAAATATGGGTCCCTGCCGAATTCGTTATTTATGTGGGAAATCGTGATAAACAAAGGTCAAAATATTTATTAAGCAAAATTGACTATGTGATTAAACATATAGACTTTATTTTAAAATAAATTATTAAATTAAGCAAAATCCAATTAGTATTTAATTAATACGAACCAAGGTGGTAAAGTGATTAAACATGCAAAATTTGACAAGTGACGCATATGAGGCTAGGAAAGCCACAAATTAGTTGATGAATTTAATTAATCAAAGCATGCTCTCAGAACACCAAATAAAAAAAAATACATATAGTATTAACAATCATGAGAAAGAGAAAGTGACCTAGTCGCTTCCAATTAAATGTTTAAAGTATTCAGATAACGGATACAAGTACGAAAAACTAGAACAGAGAATATCAGAAGAGTAAAGGAGAGGGAAACTGACCTGATCGCTTCCAAACTAGATGCTCACAACATTCAAGTAGCCACTAATATATGTATTACTCATACAAAAAAAAAACTAAAATTGCGAAAGATAAGGACTGACCTGTCTTAAATATTGTAGAAATAATGAAAGAAAATCAGAATGTTGATTCACGATCTAATGAGCCACAGCAAAATATTCTAATGAGCTCTTTTAATTTATAGCGTGAGAACAAATTGAGGGCTGATAAATTAATAATCTAGACCAAAAAAATAAAGTAACGATAAGCTGCAAATAATGAGTAAATTTATTAGTAAGACATATGCCACCTTAGTTTTGCTGGTAAATTTATCGTTAAGAATTAAAATAAGTAAATAAATCAACAACAAATAAAGTTAAAGTTGAGAGAGAGAGAGAGAGAGAGGGATCAGGTACGGCGAGGCTGAAAACGTGCCCAATGCGATGTTACTCCCTCTATTCTATTTTTGTATGATCGACTCTCTTAAACATCTTAAAACAAGACTTCAAAAATTCGTAAAAAATATTCCAGAGAACTAACTAAATATTTCAGTATTTCAAAGTCATATAAAGCTTTAAAAAATATTTGGATGTTCAAATTGTAAAAAAAATAGTAATATATATTTAAGATTTTAACACATCAATAAAAAGTTGTCAAGTCTTTGAGATTTTAAAAGAGTGACATACAAAATTAGAAAAGAATAGAGTAACGGGTTGCTTTATTTTTTAATAAAGCTATATATGCTTCATACGAGAAGTCAACTATAGCCTGTCTTTATCATCATATCCCAAACATACCTGACCCCCGCTTGAGGGCGATTACTCCATTTGAACTCGGCTTATCGCGTTGACTTCTTCACTCGATGTGATAGAACTCCAAGCGACGTCATTCCATTGTATTGTACATATAAAAAGAATATTCGAAAGGTGAGAGTATGTCTGTTCTTAAGGTTTAACTAATCGAGCATAACCGTGCATATGATTTTTTAACCAATTAATATTTGACCAAGAATCCTAACCGAACACATGGTAAAATATCTTAAAGAAGCCTAAATTTATGACTAATCAGGTCCTAATATATGCCTATAATTATTAACAATCCCAGACTTGCTTCCAAGGCTATCCAATAAATAAAGAACATCAAATAATAATCACAATATTGAGCATGTCTCCTTTACTCTAAAATAAAAAGTTTCTTACTGCCATGGCATGTTCATGACAAACCACATAATTAATTATGTGAAAACAAAGTAAAGAAAATCTTTAGACCAACTTTAGAAAAAACACCATACCATACTTTACATACCCATTTTGTCTCGCCCTAAATGGAATGGCTCTCTTAGTTACGCTGCGCCCCGACCCGAGTCCCCACGTCCGCTTTTCTCCGCCCGCAACCCAATAAGTTGGCAAAGCCAACACAAGATTAGGGCCGTCCCCTTCATTCTATGCTGACCCCGGCCCGGGCTGGCTTCTTGGGAAGCCCGTTCCCACAGCGCTCACGGCCCGGCTGGCCCTTCGAGAGTTGCGGGTCCTTGCCGCTGCATGAGTGTTAGCTCACGCTCAAAACTCCTCCGACACGAGTCCTAGTCGTTGCGCTGCGGTCCATTTCCCGGCTTCGCTTGCGCGATCCAAAACATGTCCACGTTCCTCAATGCTTTCCTTAAAAAATAAACACACAATTATCTCTTTCTTAGTTGTTTTCTTTTGGCCACTAACTAATGCTTCAATTAATTTGCTCCTAAATTCTGCTCATACAATGGATAGTTCAGACCTATATGAAATGAGCACTCAAGTTCAAAGTACTCACTAGATACGAATTTCTATCTCCAAGTATTCAATTATCAACAATCATTAAAGAATAGTCAATGAAATCATATCATATGAAAAGGAAATCACATAAATCACATCTCCAGTTTAATAGAGTAAAAATAATTATACGGGAAAGACTGTACCTCGAAGGAAGCACACCATGAGGGAAAGCAACTTTGTGTACAATAACTTTCTATTGGCAGGAACTGCACTCGGAAAAAAAAATAATAACCTTTTCCCGAAATATTTGCAATGAGACGTCCCCTTTGGTGGTGGCTTGGTTGTGTTAGGCTTCGGGTTTGTGCGTGGTGACAAGCAACGTAGCCGTTGTGTGTATTAGTAATGGCTACATGAGTGATCACAGTTTGGTGAGAGGGAGGGCGTGTCTGTGTGTGCTGCCTAAAAAATAGAGAGTGAAAATTCTATAATAAAATGGAGAAGGCAATTTTTCTCCCCCCCCCCCCCTACACCTAGTAGGAAAGGGTATATTTATAAGATTAAGAGGAAAAGAAGAAAAAAAAGTCATGAAAAAATTATTATGGAAGGAAATGGTAATAAGAAAAGGGACGTTGGGGAGGGATTTGTATAGGAAAGAATTGATTTGGGGAGGAAGAATAGTTATTCATAAAGGAAAAGAAATATTTTCTAATTTTGTAGGAGAATTTCATGGCTATGTAGATAGACCAAATTCCAAATTTAAAATTTGAGCTTGTTTGGGTGTAAATAAAAGTCTACAAAAATATATAAAACGGGTAATTTTTAAATACTAAGTACAAGAAATATATTATTAAATTAATAAATATATTTTGGGTTGTTGAAATAATTCACCAATATTTACGATAAAATGAACTATAGATTTAAAAATATTTGCTCAAATATTTATATAAAAAGTAAAAGATAAATGTAAAAGAATAAGTAAACAAATATCTTTACAAGTGAAGAATGTTACAATAATAATAATAATAATAATAATAATAATAGTCATAAAATGATACTAAAATAATGCGAATAATATTTAATAGCATAAAATCTTAAAAAAGTAAGTAAAAAATAGCATTTTTGGCTTTGTGAACAAAATAGACGCTCAAATGAGTAAAATGACAAAAAGGTGGGACAAAATTGGGTGTCAACAGCTGCCCCTTCCTTGTTCGGGAATGAAGGATGAATTATCGAGCAAGGAACGTTGACATTGTAGCCAATTTTGTCCAACTGAGGTAATGACTCTTTTTGAAACTAGAAGAAGTAGCATATAGTTGTGAAAATTGTGGCCGAGACTTCAGTTTCAAGTCGCCTACATATCTCTGATTTTACGAGAATCAGGCCATGTGTAGTTCTAGATTTAGGAACGACTGAGATTCCTAAAGAAAAAAATAGACGATACATGATTTGAGTAGAGGTGAAAGTAGCATGGTTGATGAGATTGGAAGAGAAGGTCGAATAGTTGATTTGAAGAGATAGGATGTGAACTCGATTCAAGTTGATATGTGGTTATATATATAAGTCTAAGGAGAGTTGTATCTCGAAATTGCTCCTATTTGTAAGTTGTTATCTCTTTGTTACCTGTAGTTTCTAATATGACTAGATAAACAGTTAGAGCATATGAATTAAATAAATAATAAAGTAAATTGCTATAAATATTTATACATGATGCAAATTCCCTTTTAGACCATGAAAATATTTGCTTTAGGACGATATGGATGACGTCTTAAGCTATGATGTCTTGGGGCCATGATACACAAAAGTAAATCCTTACACATTACCACTTTCATATTCTGTCACGCCCCATTTTTCTCGCGAAAAGCGGGATTCGACGTGACAACTCTCTTTTAGGAAAAAGAGTGAAGAGTCGCCACCTAACGAATTTAAGACGCGTTAGGGCACCATCTAACTGATTACAATTAAATAAAATTTTAAGTCTACGCAACCAGAGAACCGGGTAAGGGTTCAAGTTACCTCGAAAGGAAGGTATTAAGCACCTTTCGAGGTCCACAAATGTGGGTCCCTGCCGGATTCGTTATTTATGTGAGGATTAAGTGATAAACAAAGGGTCAACAGTTTTATTAGCCTATTATTAACTAAGTAATTAAACAAATAAACTTTTATTTTAAGCAAGTAGATAAATTAGTTACTAATAGTCTAAGTGAGAAAAAAGATCATGCATATAAACCGCAATTAAAATAAATAAGGAAACGAAAAGGAGATCAGCGAGAAGACAGAATTAACACAAGAATATAGAAAAAGAAACCTAATTACTAAGTGATTTAGATAACTACCCCAACCATCTAATAAAACAAGAGCTACACTTAGGTTAGTTTTAACCTATTCGGATCAGCGCCCGGCTTATTATCGAAGACAATTCCAAAGACATTGTCGTATTCTGCTCGAGTCGATTTCCATCATATCCGTCTATCTACCCACCTAAGCTGGTTATTAAGATTATTATCCTGAGAGCGCACTAAACAAATGAAAAATACTAACGCGTCTTAAGATGTTTACCCGTCCCAACTTAACGTCCAAGAGGCATTTGGACTTACTATTTGGGTATGGGTCTAGACAAATAAAGTCTTAGGTTTCCTAATTAAATACGGAAAGCGTCAAACAAAACAAGGAGGGCTTTACTGCAAGTAGCACATAATTATCTCAAATAAGCCTCTTAATTAATTAAAGGATTAACACATCTCACACAATTAACATCCTTATTTAATTGCACCTATAGCCACAATTTATAATGATTTGACATGCAAAGCTTATCAATTAAAAATCCATGGGCAAAGTTTCTGATTACTTGATATGCTGAGAACACATTTAATCTCTCAAACAAGGTAATTGATAATTTAACATGCTGAAATTGATAGCCAAATAATTTAGTATGCTGAAACAAGTTTTAACCTGGGCGTGATCTCTGAAAAAAACTAAAACTGATTTTAAAGCTTAAGATATGGTGACTAATTTGTTTAAAGTGCTGAAAGTGATAACTAATTGACATGCTGAAAATTTGTTTAGTCCTATAGGCATAATCTCTATTTTTGACTTGCAAAAAAAAAAAACTAATTTAATCATGCTGAGATAAATTGAACTGATTTTAAACATGCTGAGACTGGTTTTAATATGTTGAATTAAATTTGACAGATTTAAACATGCTGAAAACTGAAACTAACGTGCTGAAATTGTTCTAACGCATAGGCGTGATTTCTAATTTTAATGAAACTACTTTAAATCCTATAGGCATGGTTTCTAATTATTTAAATGAAACTGATTTACCTACGGATATGATTTTTAATCTAAAATAATGAAACAAACTCGAACCATATAAGCAGGGCAATAATAAAACCGAATTTCTAATCAGATTCCCTTTTTTTATTTTATTAAACATACTGAACCTACACGATTTCTGATTGAGTTGTCATATTAAACATGCTGAAAATTAACGAGTCTTACGAACATGATTCTAATCACTGAAGACACGTTAAAACGAAACTATAGGCATAATTTATAACGAATGAGATTAATAGAGATCCTATAGGCATGATTTCTACGGTTTACAATTAAGCAAGTAGCACGTAGTTTGCCCCTCCCCCATAGCAGTCCCCTAAAGTATCTTATTTATCGCTGGAGTTTATACAAAATATTACAGACCCAAATGAATGAATATACAAAGAGTAACAAAATTAATAAAATCTAAGGTCTATAGAAATCTCCTAGTCTCGGGCAACTCTTCATTGTACCATCTTCTAACAACCTGTCAAACATGTAAACACAAGGTTCGGAGGACCCAATTACACCCCCATAAGACCGTCCCTGACATGTCAAAGTTCCTGAGAACCTCAAGGGTTCTAGGCAATGCTCATGTCAAGGGATAGGGATGCATTAGGATCTCCGTATTTCACGAAATACTGCACGGACAACCCAAGGCAGATTCATTATATTCATGTAAACTAACAAACAATTATATAAGGCAGGACATAACTAGTTTTCACGTATAACAGGAGCCTCATGACTAAGGCAAGTAGGCAGAAGTCATTAAAACTCTAAACCTCCGTAGATATGCTTTCTATCTTATTCACGTATTTGAACACCCACATACATCAAGCAAAAATATAGTGGATTAAGAAGTGGGAAACTGTCACATAAGAAATTGAAACATGATAGGACACTAACCTGTTAGCAGAGGATAAGTAAAGAAACTAGAGAAAGCAACACTTAGCACCAACAGCCTTGTTCCCAGAGGAAAAGTACTACTAATATGAAAGTGGTAATGTGTGAGACTCTGCCCCATTAGTAAAGGGGGGGGACTGATTTTTATAGTAAAGTAGGAGCCTTTGGTAAAAGGAAAGAATTAATCACAATAGTAAATAAGGGGAGCATTTTTTCCTTGATTAATCATAGGGAATCAATTAGTGCAAATCAATCAAAGTTTTTCCATAAATAGGCGAGTACAAGAGCTATTTCATAATAAAAGGAGCAAAGACATATACCTTCTTTTTGAAAGGAATCAGTCCCGTTCTAAGAGTAAATTTTAGATAAATTAGTGAATTCACCATAAAAGAAAGTAAATAAAATTATTTAAAGAAGAAGAATATTTGAAAACCAATTATGGGGATTGTTTTCCTTTAATGGGTCAATAGAAATCAATTAGCAGGCCAAACATATGTTAAAATTGTCACAAGATGATATATGTAAGGAAGGAGAGAAAATCAGTTCACAATTACCACAGACAAAGATAAATTCAAATCATCACAGATTGCTAAAATAAACAATTACTAAGACTAAAGGAAAATATCAATCATGCTCAGTTACAGATTAAATTGACAGAATCAGTCAATGAACAAAATTATAGCTTTGTCAAAGAGGAAATAAATAAATAACCATATCTTCAACTCAATCCTCTCGTGCTTATACACGGACCACATAATACTTCTTCGAAGACAAGAATTGTATTCCAACAGTAAGATATGCTTTTAACACGTGGGACATATTAACGAAGGAAAGCAACCAGAGGCAAATCAAGTCGATCGGAACATAGAACATGAAGCAGCAAATTGAATTCAACACAAAGACGACTCACCAGTTTCAGCCATAGACCATAACAACAGTAGTCAACCACATGCTAATAAAATCAACTTCGCCAACAGAACAAGCGTGTATTTCGAGTAAAGGATCATAAAAACGGGGTTCTTTGCATACAACAGTCCACATGAAACAGTTATCACAACATTATAGGGTTTAAGCACACATTCGCAGTCAAAATTTACCACGTTCACATATCTAAAGATCTGGTAACAACAAGAACACGACAATCTTGAACAATAAAAGAAACCAAACCAAAAATGAGTTCATGATATCCCATCGAAACATCAAACTCCGACGATGACCAAAATGGCAGATCTGGTTTCACAGACCTCGACGTCAACTATCATTTAGCTGCAAAAATCAATGATGCCTCCTTTGTCTAAGTTCTCCGTCATTCGCCAGAGGAAAAGAGAGCGGCAGTTAGGGTTTTTCCGATGAAGAGGAGAAGAACGGGGGGAGATGCAAGGCGGTAGTGGAGCGGTGGTTTCTGGGGGTAGCCGGAGTTTGGGTGGCTGTTTGATGGGGGTTTTGCTGGAGAACAAGACGGCGATAATGAGCCGTCGCTCGTCGGTGGAGGGAGAAGAGGGATGGTGGTTTGGTTTTTTCGGGTGGCTGTTGGGGCTTGCCGGTGCATGAAGGAACGCCGACGGTTCAACGGAGGAGGAGAGAAGGGAGAAGAGGAGATGGAGAGAGGGTGGAGGCGGTTGAGGAGAGTGGGGTTAGGGTTGGGGGTGTGTTTGTTTAAAAGAAAAGAAGAAAAGGGGTTTGATCTCGGCCGTTGATCGTATTAGATCAACGACTGAGATTTGATTAGACTTGGGATTTAAAATTGGGCAAAATTAGCCCAATTTAGGCTAAAATTGAAATAAATCGGGTAGAAAGGGGCTAGGATTTAAATAATTTGAGATTAGAAATTGAATTCGGACGGCTACTTAATAAATAAACTACTCCGTATATAAAATTTAGTAGATAAAATAATAATTAACGATAATTATCAAAAGATAAATTATTTTAAAAAATAAATAAATTACGTATATATATTATACGTAAAATAAATGACATGTAATATCATATGAAATTTATGATAAAAATAGTAATAATAGAGAATAATTATATATTTATATACTAATTTTAAAGTGTTAACACGTAATTTATTTAATAAATCAAGTAAAATATACAATAAGTTAATATTTAAAATAATTATTCCGAGAGGGGTATAGGGAGGTCAAAATTGGGTGTCAACAAGGATTCTCCCATCTTGTCCTGAATAACTTTATTCCTAATCATATATCTCCTAGTATGTCCATGTGCGCATCCTCATCTCCACTACCTTCATCTTTTAGACATGGGCTTTGTTGACTAGCCAACACTCTGCGCTGTACAACAATGTTTGTCTAACCACCACTCTGTAGAACTTACTTTTAAGTCTTGGGGACACATTCTTGTTGCAAAGTACATCGAAGGTGAGCCTCCGTTTCACCCACCCCGCACTGATAAGGTGTGTGACATCATTATCAATCTCCCCGTCTCCTTGGATTATAGACCCAAGGTACTTGAAATTACCTCTCTTAGATATGACTTGTGTATCAATCCTCACTGCCATCTCTGCCTCATGAGTTGCGTCACTAAACATACACTCAAGGTACACTGTTTTAGTCCTGCTTAACCTGAAACCTTTAGACTCTAGGGTTTGTCTCCAAACTTCCAGCTTATCGTTAACTCCACCGCGCGCCTCATGAATGAATAGTATGCCCTTTGCAAAAAACATACACTACAGTATCTCTCTTTGAATATATCGTGTCAATTCGTCCATCACTAAGGTAAAAAGAAATGGACTAAGGGCTGACCCTGCAGGGTGCGATCCCCTCATGATCATGAAGTATTCTAAGTCACCTCCCACTGTTCTAATTCGAGTTTTTGCTCCGTCATATTTAATTAAGGACAAATTTAGTGAAAACACTTCTTACCTTTTAGGGGTAAGCGATTTTTTAAGGAGTGTGCCTGGGCTAAAAATACTGAATAATATGAACTAGAGGGAGCATTAGATTACCGTTTATATTCCAGCAGCAAAACAACATAGCCAGTGTAATCCCACAAGTGGGATCTGGGGAGGGTGGTGTGTATGCAACCTTACCCCCTACCTTGTGAAGGTAGAGAGGTTGTCTATGATAAATCCTCGGCTCAAGAAAAGCATGTCAGTAAAACAAGTGACTAATTTTGAACAGCTTATCCACACTAAAGACTCATGTGATGTTAGTATCTTAATTTCATTTCCTATTCATTTCAAATATCTAGTCAGTCCACAGATTTTTATTTTTCATTCCCTGTCAGTGGATCTTTTTATTTATGAAGTGAATTTCGTCGATGATTATAAAGTCTGTACAATGGTAGTGGATAATATACGCTCTTGTATCTCTTTCTAGTGCTTAATAGAGTAATTTATTGACCTAATGCCATCTATGTTATCTTTTTGTTTAGATATGAAAGAGCAGGTTACATCTTCACGGATGAAAATGGAGCCTGTACTATCTGATTCTCCTTCCGGATCCATTACTTGTAAGGCTGGTAACATAATCTGTAGCAGTTTGACAGCAAAAAATCCTTTTCCGGAGACCATGTTTTGTGATGTCTATTGCAGTGAGCCTGGTTTTTGCCGAGGCTGTTGCTGTATCCTTTGTTATAAAACTATCAGTTTGGACTATGGTGGGTACAGTTATATTCGATGTGAAGCAACAGTAGTTGATGGCTACATATGTGGATACATTGCCCATGTAGACTGCTCTACGAGCTTACATGGCTGGGACAGACGGAGGAAGCTTCAATTTGGATACAGAGTATTTATGTCGATACTGTGATTCAAAGACGGATTTGGTTCCACATGCTTCGAAGCTTTTAAACATCTGCACATCAGTTGCTTCTCGTGCTGACATCAATAAGATTTTGAATGTTGGCATTTGTATTTTGCGTGGCTCACAAAAAAGGAGTGCAGAGCACTTGTTGCATCGTATTGGATTAATCAAGGAAAAGGTATAGCTAATTGATGAATGGTACTTTGTTTCCTGATGATAACTTTTTTTCCGCTTTTGAGGTTTACATGTTACCAAAATGACCAATGTGATAATCATATCAGCTTATGCGTGGAGTCTGCATTGAAGATGTATTCAAAGAGGAAAGCTGTGTGGATAGCTCTGGTAGCTTCTCTGCCTTCTCATATTCTTGTTTGTGTTAATCTTTCACTTTGACTTGAATATCTGTATCTGTGCAAGATATTTCAGTATGTGCAAATGTGATTCTCTTGCTTTAACTATTATCTATTCCAGGATATAAATATATACATCTGTGCACTGTAAGCTTGTCTATTTCAGTGTTTCCCGTTGTCCATAAATACCAAAAACACTTGTTGCAACTAAACCGCAATATGAACAGAAAATGATCAGCTTGGAGTGTTGTACAAAAAAATAAAATTGGAGAGCCTTGGAAAGAGTCCGGAAGAGGAATTATTTGGTGTACAACCAGTGTGTCAATTAAATGTTATTCAACTGCCCATTAGTCCTAAGTCCTAACCAGAGGTAGGAAATGAATTGCTTCCTCATTGTAAGAGTTTAGAACTTTGGTGTAACCAGCCTAAAGAGAAAGGCATGGATCACTTAAGGATCTCTTGTGGGGTGCTGCTTTGGTCAATTGCAGCAATAACATCTCCTGGCGTAAAGAGTTTTTCCCTAGCCCCTATTGCATAGAATTGAACGTCATATCCATGATCTGTCGCACCACATTAGTATGTGTTATTGGTTCTCTGCCTTTAGCAATACTGCTCAGATTTACTGGAGCCTACCTGCTAGGGTGATATGTTCAGATATTGCTGTTATTCTGCTTGTGATTCGTATTGCTGGGTTTGAAGGGAAACCACGTTTTCAATGACAATGTTGTCTATAGGTTTCATTCGATATGTTTTGTCTTCTGTATTTCTGGAATCCTGGTTCAATGCTCAATTCACTATTATTAACTAATCTTGTGGCAGTTCATACTCTACTCTATCTCTAATGTCATGTAGGATTCTTTTAATCCTTCAAATTTTGGACAATTGTTTTCATGAAGCTGTTTTTTGGATCATTACAGATAAATCTCGTACATTGCAAGTTCACAATCCCAACCAGGGGCAAAAGACACTACATGATTTCTTCACATCTAAACGTTAGTCGGCGAAGTTACCCTATGCTGATGGGAGGTAACAAGTACTCAGTGGAATGCGCAAGCTAGTCCGGACACCATCGTCTTAAAAAATGATTTGGTACATTGCTAGCCGCCCAAACATTTTCTTTAGCTTGTTATTGGAGCAAAAGAATAGCATATATAAGACTGTAAAGTCAACCTATATCCAGTTGCATTTTTGTTTTTCCTATATACTCCTTCACTTCTAGTGATGGCTATAGTTGAAAAATAGAAAATACTGCCTCATTCAACCATGTGCTCAAACAGAAAGAGACCAAGTTTTGTTCATTATTTGAATGAGTTATTTACCTTCTTGTTCAAGTAAACAAACACATGTATATGCCAATTGGCAAGGGTGAACATATACTCATTCTGATGTCGCCATTTGATTTGTGTCTGCTTTTCTTTTTCTTTGCATGTGTACCATTTCGGACATACGATGTGTTGTGAACCAAACCGATTTTGTATGGGCCTATGGGATAGAAGTGGTGAACGAGACTGGTTCAGTTAGAATTATTGGGCCGAGTAAAATGGTGGAGAGTTTTATTTAGGATCCAGGCCCAATTAACATATGGTTTAAAAGGACTAGCAGCTAGACAGAAGAAGTTTATGCAAATTATGCTGAAGCTTTGGCTTAGTCTGATATCCTCTCATCTCCCTTCTATGTTCTAGTATCTCATCTCCTTCTAGTTATCTTCTTCATGTAATTCTAGGATTTCTCCTTTAGTATTGTTCACTATTATCTTGTTGTTTCAATTCTCGGTTGTAATTGAGATTCATTAACTATAATATATGTTAGTGTTGTATTGAGAAATTCGGGTTGTTACATTGGTGCTTTCATCCAGAGGTCTTCAATGGAGGACCAAATATCTCGAACAATAAAAGATTCAATTAAGGTCGTGAACGATTCGTGGTCGAAGGATCTCGCTGAAATTCGTTCAATGTTACAGGAGTTGGTCGGAAACCTTACATTGAGTGAACCTATCCCAGTGAAATTTTATCGATTCTGTGGTGAGAATCCGGAGTTATGGATTTCTCAGGCTGAACACTACTTTGAATTCTACAGAATTGCAGAAAACGAGAAATTATCTCTTGCCTCATTCTATCTCGATGGAGAAGCCTTTGTGTGGTACCAATGGCTTCTACGGAACAAGCAATTGGAGGATTGGAAACATTTTACTGCGAAAGTGTTGATCCGCTTTCGTAAACAGCATCTCGCATCACAAGAAACTCGTCTTTGGCAGTGGAGTAATATAACCAACTCTCCTTTACCACAAAACTACGATGGGCAATCTGAATGTATCTGCAAAATGGATGCACATAAGGTCAGAGGTGGAGCCAGGATTTTCACTGAGGGGGTTCAAAATCTGAAAATACTAACACACGAACTAGTCGAAGGGGTTCAACATCTACTATACATACATAAAAAATAATTTTAACCATGTATAAGTAGTATAATTTTCTGCCGAAGGGAGTTCGGATGAACCCCCTGACCAAAGGGTGGCTCCGCCACTGCGTAAGGTGTTTGGGGAAAAGCCGGATAGGGAAACTGAAAATGTTGTGGATATTGAAATAATGCTTGAAACACCGGATGCTATGAAACCAAAGGGTGAGTACGAGGATACATCAGTACAAACTAAAACTGAGGGTGCTGAATTTCTGCTAACTCAAGCAACACAAGAGATCTGCAATTCGGAAGAGATATCCAATTCGGATTTGGATGACAATGAAGAAGATCCCCTGCCTCTTGTTCTTGCAGTTGCAGATACAAATTTCAGAAGAGGCGAGCCATTGCAGATCACAGAAACTGTTGTTGAAGTTATAGTAAAGAAGGCGCAAACGCTGTTTGCTTTTTATCCTCAAAAAGCCAGGCAACATTTGGTTGACAATGAAGTGGTCGACTCACTCTGGAAAACAAGTGACCCCTTGATTTTGGATGGAACCAGATTGATCCACAAGCTTATATTCATACACTTCCCATTTGATCCCGGTGAGTCTGTTCCTCCATCCATTATGTTCGAGAGCTTGAATATACATTTGGATATATCGCACTACTTGTCTATTGCAGCGTTTTTTTCTTGCTTATTCGGACGACCATCTGTATCCTTGGTGCCTAAGACTGCTGAATATGAAAACATGAATGCTGAAATTGTCGGTAGTGACTTTCCATTTGATCCTGGTTCTAGCTCGTTTATCATATTCTTTGGAGCTATGAGAAATTGTGTATACTGGGGTGCTTTGAGCAGTTGTAATAATTCTAGGTTCATGACATTAACCAGGAGGAATTCTTGCATCGCACCCTTTGAACTTCGGTTTCGAAATACAAATAGTGTGCGCGATGTATTCTCTTGGACATGCTTTCTGGACTTGCTGAATGTTATGGTTATGACCTGAAGTGTTTGGTTTTTCGAAGTAATTTAGTTGGAAAGGGTTTAAATTTACATGTATGGGACCCAGGAATACATCGGCAACCTATGGAGTTAAACCATTTGAATAACGATATTTTGTTCTGCATCCAAACTCAAGGTGGTCTTGTGAGTGCAAAGCAACTTAAGAGGCCAGTTTGCGTACTAGTTGTGCATCAAAGAGAATCCTTCCTTGGTGGTGAAATAGAGAAGCGGGACGTTGGAGTTTTCAGAAGTTAGATCATCAACAGTTATTTGAAATCTTAAGAAAAGAGCATAAGCATGTTCTTGCCAAGTGGAGAGCAGAGCGACGCGCTAAATATATATGGGCTGAGCATCTGGAAGGTAACAATATAATCAAATGCTACATGAGTCATATATTTATCCATCAAGAATTCTATGGAGTAAGCAATGTTCAGAATCTTATTTCATGGTTCTATCCAGCATGTGAAACCCCTAGAATTGAAAAGGATTGTTGCCCTTTCCCAGCCCCATGTGGTATATTAACGCCAACTGCTATTGCGTTTCTATGGGGCTATGTTACATGCGGATGGTCTCAGCTGGAAGTTGCTTATCACAATGCTAATACAATAGAACCTGCTCTTGGAATTCTTAGTATTGCTTATAATAGATATGCATGATTTGCGAACACCTTCAAGGACCTGGCAATGAGTGTTCCAAATGTGCCACCAATTTCCATGTTTTGTGTGCTTTGCAAGATAGATATCATATGGGCTTGAACAAGTTCTATAGTTCATTAAATCTATTTTCTCACCATGGTTGTTTGACCCACAATAGCAAGTGCTTCACTGCATTGATTAAAAATGAAATGGTAGCAGTATTGTCATTGGGATTTCTTGTAGTCCATGTTGTATTTACACCCCATGTTGTGACTTGCATAGAAGTGCTATTTAGCAATGCTAGTGTTAGTGTGAATGCCATGATTGATATTGCCTCTGTCAAGTGGCTGTTGCTAAATTCACTCCAAAGGATTGACCAGGAAGACTTTGAACACACAATTCATGCTGAAGCAGTTCTAAACACAAATCCAAGTCGTAAGAAATTCGTCGGTGTGATATCAATGTTGCTCTACACGAACCTTGAGGACAAGGTTCTTATTCAGGGTGGGAGTATTGTTGTGAACCAAACCGATTCTGTATGGGCCTATGGGATAGAAGTGGTGAACGAGACTGGTTCAGTTAGAATTATTGGGCCGAGTAAAATGGTGGAGAGTTTTATTTGGGATCCAGGCCCAATTAACATATGGTTTAAAAGGACTAGCAGTTAGACGGAAGAAGTTTATGCAAATTATGTTGAAGCTTTGGCTTAGTCTGATATCCTCTCATCGCCCTTCTATGTTCTAGTATCTCATCTCCTTCTAGTTATCTTCTTCATGTAATTCTAGGATTTCTCCTTTAGTATTGTTCACTATTATCTTGTTGTTTCAATTCTCGATTGTAATTGAGATTCATTAACTATAATATATGTTAGTGTTGTGTTGAGAAATTCAGGTTGTTACACGATGTCCGGAGTTAATCTTGACAAAGTCTAATTTTAGACGCAATGTTTAGAGTTTCATATGACTGAAATTTTCAAGCTACTCCTCGCGGAGTTTGGTCATTGTGTATGGCTCGAAAGGAACCAAAGGATTTTTGTGAAGAACAGTAGATGCTGGGAAGATATTGCAAGAAAAGTAGTATACCCGTGTAACATTAATATAGACTTTTTTCACTTATTTCTCATTCCTTGAGATAGTTTTCCCTTTTGAGTAGTCAGTTTCTGTATAAGCTGACTATGGTTTTGTAAAGATTTCCCTTTGCTGATTAATAAAAGTTTTAATTACCAATAAAAAGAAAAAGTTTAGTAATTTTTGCCTGATTTCAACTATTTTTGTTCAAAGTTATTGCACATGTCGTTGAATTTCAAATTAAAATGGCTGAAGTCACACAAAAATGACTAAACTTCACTCATATATCTCTTAAGTGTAGAAAAAAATGTTTGAAATCCAAAAACTTAATATAGAAATATATGAACTTTATTACTTTCTCCGTTTTAATTTGTTTGCCCTATTTTGACTTGGCACGGAGTTTAAGAAAGTAGAGAAGACTTTTGAATTTTGTGGTCATAAATTAAAGATGTGTCAAATGTAACAAAATGCCCTTTAAACTTATGCTCTTAAACATGTCAATGCCATGTGGAAAGTTAAAATTAAAGAGTTATTAAAAAGAAAAAAAGACATTCTTTTTTAAACGGACTAAAAAGAAAAGTAAATCAAATAAATTAAAATGGAGGGAATAATATCAAAACAAATTGGCCCGTGAAATTTTCACATTGGCAAAGCTACGCATAGCGTCCAGCCCATACACCCAATAATGACAGAAAACATGGAGAAGAAAAGACTCGGAAAATAGTGGAAAGTAGGGGTGTGCAAAAACCGATATAACCGATAGACCGAACCGATAAAAATATTATTGGTTTATTGATATTGGGTTATTGGGTTAACGGTTTTTAAACGGTTTTGTAAATTTTTTTATTGGGCTATCGGTTCGGTATCGGTTTTAAGGTTTTAGTTAATGGTTAAACCGATAACGCAATAAGATTATATTTAGATTATATTTTTATTCATAATTGTATAATAGTGGCTTTAGATTTTAAATATATACCCTATTGTTTTTTGCATTTTATAGTTGTTGTCTTAGTGTTGTTGTTTTCTTTCTAAAGTCATTGGTTTGATAACATTCTACCTATCAGTGTTGCTTTTCTTTTTGAGAAATTGCTACCGTTGCTACTGTATTCAAGTTTTCTACTTAAGAAGAAAGAAAATAAGTTTATTTTAGCAATAACGTATTTGAATTTTCTTATGCTTGTAATTTGTATAGATGTTTATGCATGAAAGTAGTCTATATATGAAGAAGAAAATAAGAGAAATCAAAAATATTATAGGAGCATTTTCTTATTGGTTAAACCGATAACCGATAACCGAACCGTTAAGGACCAAAAACCGATTAACCGAAAACCGATAACGAATATCTTATTGGTTTGGTTATCGGTTTTTCATGTTTACAAACCGATAACCGATAAACCAAACCGATAATATACAAAACCGAACCGAACCAACCGATGCACACCCCTAGTGGAAAGTACTACTACCAAGGGGTCGTTGATAGAGTGCATTTTTTTAAAAACAAAAATAGACTTAATACATAATCAATCTTTTAAATTTGTTAGGATATTTCACTTAGACACTCGAACTAAGTCATATCTCAATTGAACACATCAACTTCTAATAAAGTGTTCCAATTACACACTTTTAGTTCAAATTTTAATTATTATTTTTTGCGTGTGTTCTTATTCATTTATTAGGTAGTTAAGTTAATCAAATAATACATATCATTTTCTTTCATTATACGCATTTGCCTTAATAAGCTCTAAAACTTCAGATATTTTCTATTTGAGGTTGATGTGCATAATTAAAAGAAATGACATATTTTATTTGATTAAATTAATTATTTATCAGACAAATGTAAATATGCACCAAAAAAAAATCAAAATTTGAATCGAAATTGCCCAATTGAAACACTTTATTAGTATTCCAGGTGTTCAATTGAAACAACACATAGTTCGAATGTCTAAATGAAATATTCTGACAAAATCGAGGGCTAGCTATATATTAAGCCAAAAATATTGACTTTGTGTATTATTAGTACTTTATTTGACACACTTTTTCAATTCATGTATAACTAATACTCTATTTAATATTAATTAATATTAATGTATACATAACTAAAATATAAAAAAATCATGATATTAGTAATGCAAGAATTTTAGTACATGTATTAGCATAGTTATAACTTATAACACAATTACCCCTCAAAATTGTTTTTCACATCCTTCCCTTCATATTTGCGAAAGACATTTTCATAAAAAAATACTACTCTCTCCGTCGAATTTTATGTGGCACCCTTTAACTTGACATGGTGTTTAAGAAAAAAAGAAAGATTTTTTTAAAATTTGTGATCCAAAATAATCCTTAAATATTTGTGTGATTGTAAATCATTTCATTAAGGGTTTGTTTGGAAAACCACCTGGTAATTGGAATTGATGTAATTACTAGGGTAGTAATTACCAGTCAAGTAATTACGATGACCTGTTTGGTTGCCACAATGTAATTACAAGTGTATTGTTTGGTTGCACAAGTGTAATCACATGGTTATATTAAAATTTTAAATTTAAAGTTAATTATCAAAGATTAAAAATTTATATTAGACAAATAAGGAACTTTATAAATAATATTAAATTAAATATTTAAGATATATATATATATATATATATATATATATATATATATGTGTGTGTGTTCTTAACATATTATAAGAACATAATTAGTGATTTTGCGAAATGTGAGAATACTCAGAATTAGTGATATGTATCCGTTAACTGACTTGGGGATATAACCGAGTCGAGAGTCCAAGTTGTTGGGAAATTAATTTCCTCCCACTTAATCGGTCTCCTGGTGGTGACCTTGGATTTTGCAAAATTTGTTTCCATCAAAATAGTTTGATCGGAAGTATCGTATAACTTGCATCTTGGATTCAAGGTTGATAATAACTTGAAATAAATTCTATAAGATAAACTTATAATTTCTGATCCCGGCACATAGTTATAACCATGTGTTTTAACATTTAATGTTAAGGCATCAAGAATATTGACATCAGATAAAGATAGCTGCAAATTAGGTTGCGTATTGAAATAAACTGGACCATAGGCCACGGTTGATTCAATTGAACCCATAAGAGACTGTCGAAAATTTAAATTTCTAGCATCTCTGAGAGCTGCTAAGAAAGTCTCTGGTAACCCTTTAAGGGTAAGTGGTTTAAAAGCAATTTGAACCATGCCAATATGCAGATAATTATATTGATTTTTATAAAGATCAATATCTCGTTTGTTTAACAAACGAATAGTCTATTCAGAAGAGTTTAACGCTAAAGATTGTTCAGTTGTTTTAATCAACTGCTTAGTTGAAAGTTTATCAAACCAACCATAATCATAAATGGTTTTAATTGGAACTTTGGGAATCGTCCATTTGTTTAACAAATCAAGGTTTTGAGGTATATCTACCTCCTCGAGTCTAGTACTTTTAGTACTTTGTTCTCCGAGATCCATATTTCAATGAAGTTCCATATCTATATCTAATACTTTCACATCTATCTCATAAATACCATGAACATGGCTGGGCTCTGATACCAGATTACAGGATCGGAGACCGGGCGGTAGTCCGCCATAGTTTATGATCTAGCAACGAGAATTTTCATACGATTTTTAGACTGTATGGAAGAGACTAACTCTTTTACCTGAGCAAAGGGCCTGTCAAGGACCTAATACATACTTCTTATTGAGCCCATGTGTCTGGTGATTCTAACCGGGAAGGGACGCCCTTTACTTTCTTCAATAACGGGCTTAACTCCACGGCTGACCAGACGTAGCCACTAAGGCCAAGCCAATAAGAGTAGTGCTAGATCCGACTATACCACTATCTCAGAACCAAGTCTAGAAATCATATTAATAAAGCTCAGATCCGTTCATGGTGCATATAGGAGAGACGTTAGGTAAGAGACATAGATATGGAAGCCGTTTAGCCGGACATAGTCCTGGCTAGGAGAACAGAACTAAAGTAAATAAAACTAAATACAAGTAAATACCTTAGGGACGACCAAGAGCCAAGGTTGTTTGCAAAACTGATCCAAGAATTTTATTAAAGATCGGAACAGCGGCAAACGCTTTCTTCTTAAAACTTTACAAAGCTATCTAGAGAGAGAAGGTAAAGAACTTTACAAGTTTTTTCTGTGTGTCTTTCACTTGAACGAAAGACCCTTTAAATAACAAAAATTTAAAGACAGAAAGAATCTTTGTACAGTAAAAATTGGGTCCCATGTGGGTCCATGCACTGTATATCTTCTGTTGAAACAGTATATCTCCTGTTGAAACAGTATATCTCCTGTTAATGGAACAGTATATCTACTGTTTGTATGACTCGTCTTCTTTTCTTCCATTATTTGCCATATTTTTTATCTATGGCTTTCATCCGTTGCAGAAATTCTTCTGTGTCTTCGCCTTCGTAGTCTGACAATATCTTGTCTGTTTCTGCTGGCTGAGCTTCTTCGACCGCCTCTTCCTCGCTTGTCATACTTTTCATCGAAGTGTCTGATTTATCAATTTGCGATATATTTTGAAGAAGATTTCTCTTTACTTCTTCAAGATAGTCACTGATCATTTTTTCTTTGTCTCCTTCTTAGTAGGAAATCTTCCTAGCCATATGTTTTACTGATGGATGTTCCATTAATTCTTTTCTTGGAGCCTTCTGATAGATTTGGATTTTTTGCGAAATAGAGTCTATCAGCTCTTGTCCGTGTATAACTTTAGTCTGGGGATTAATTCTTGTTAATTTGTCCCAAAAATTGTTATAAAATATCCTATAAAGGCAGGGGATTTGATCCTCTATTTGGCCAATTTCAGGGCTCCATTTGTGAATCCATGGTATGAAAAATTCGATAAAAAAATAAATCTGATCAATTTTTTCTGGACAGCAAATATGACCTGCCCTGTAAAGGTCATGAACAAGGGGCGAAATCTTCACCCATTCTTTGTATAACTTTAAAAATTCGGCCGGTAGTATTTTGACCGTAGGACCGTGGTATAACCACCATCGCAAAAACCAGGTTGGGATAGGGTCAGCGAATATCTTCGCACATACCTTTATGAACCAAGTATGTTTTTGTTTATTATTATTATAATAAAGCACCTTGTCAAATGCTAAAATATAGTCCCAATAAGTGAAACTTACGTTGGACTCATTAAGGCTTATCTGCCTTTCCCTCATGGTGGATATACCCCATTCTGTGGCGGATATGATCCGTCTAATAATCATTTTCGAGAAGTTATAAGCTTTCTCATCACTATAACCGGCGAAATGCTGAAATTCTGCACTTCCTGTGGTTATCAAGATGGTTTCATAGAAATTTTGGGTTTTGTATGACTCACCCGGGTAGTATAACCCATCTATCAAATACATTTGGAGTATCTTCCAAGGTTCATTGCTTGTCTGAATATCAGAACTTTCTAAGAGAAATATAATTTTCCTTTTTGATACCTTTTCAAAGGACTTGATATCATCAATATCCTCCTTAGCAATGGAAGCAAAGGTATCTCTTTGCCTTTGTGCATGCATAAACGCCTGCATATGCTCGTTTAACGGGCTATCTTTTGGAATATCTTCCAAATTAATGATCTGCTCAGGGGCAGTAGTGACCATAGTGGCAGTAGATGATGATGCACCTTCATCAGAAACCCTTCTATTAATCAGGCTTCTGTTACCCATTTGTATAACAGGGTAATTGAATCGATATGTCGATCCCTGAGAACTGGGATGGTAAGAAGATCTTCCCGGGGCAGATCTTCCCCGTCCTCTTCCTCTAATTACTTTCCAGGGAGGGTCCATCCTGTATATAAGAAAACAAATAGCTTGATTATTCTGAATAATAATCTGTTAAATCATGGGGTAATTTCTTTAAAATATATTACTGAATATATTCTCTGGATAGAAAATCCGGCAAGGAATTATCAACTCCTTTTTTATATTGGATATCAAAGTCAAAAGGGGCTAACTGTGCTTGCCACCTTGCAAATATAAGTTTAGAGGCATCATGTTTAAAATCTTTATCGAACATGTATTTGACCGATTGAGCATCAGTTTTTATTAAAAACTTTTGATTATATAAATCATCTTGAAATTTAAGGACACACTTAACAATTGTAAGCATTTCATGAGCCACAGTTGCATATTTTTTCTGGGCTTCTGTCCATTTACCTGAATGAAATCTTATAAGATATTCATTTTTGTTATTGGGATTAATCTATTTAAGAATCCCACCGTGATCAATATTGGAAGCATCTGTTTTGATAATTTTTTGCCAAGCAGGGTTAGCAAGAGTTAAACAAGGTAAAGACTAAACTCGTAGTTTGATGTTCTTTACCAGATAGGTGTGACTATTAGTCCACGGGGATTTATAATCCTTTTTGAGCCTGTCATATAACGGGGCTAAATCACGAGAAAGATTCTTATAAAAGGGGGAGATGTAATTTAAACTACCCAAGAATCTATGCAACTGAGTTCTATCAGTATTAATGTCAGGAAACTTTGATGCAAAGTCGATGGCCCTCTGAATAGGAGTGACTTTTCCTTGACAAATTAGGTGTCCCAGAAAACGAACTTCAGTCTGGAACAAACTCATTTTTGGTTTAGAGATAACCAAACCATTTTGTATAACAATTTTCTTGAAGATATCAAGGTGTTTCATATGCATTTCAAGGGTTTTAGAAAACACCAGAATATCGTCAATATAAACAATAATAAAATCCATATATGGATTAAAGATGTCATTCATAATCTTTTGAAATTCTGATGGGGCCTTTTTTAAGCCGAATGGCATGACATTCCACTCGTATTACCCAAAAGGAACATTAAAAGCAGTCCTATAAGAGTGCTCTTTAAATATCTGAATTTGCCAATATCCTGATTTTAAATCAAATTTTGAAAATATATTGGCGTCGTATAACCTAGATAATAAGTCTCTTTTATTGGGAATAGGATACCTTACCCATTTCAAACATTTGTTCAAAGGCTTGTAATTTATTACTAACCTTGGAGCTCCTCGTTCTTTTTCTACAGCGTTATTCACATAAAATGTTGTGCATGACCAAAGAGATTTAGAGGGTTTTATCAAACCCTTTTGCAACAAGTTATCAATTTCCCTTTTGCAGAATTCTACTAATTCAGAATTCATTTGGCAGGGACGGGACTTGGTCGGGATATTATCCTCAGAAAATTCTTCCTCATATGGAAGGGTGACAATATGCTTTTTTCTATTCCAAAAAGCACTGGGGTGATCTGCGCATACATCAATGGCAATCTGTTCGGAAATTAATTTAATTTTTTTCTTTATTTTAGCAGATTTGAGAGACTCAAATATATTCATGCTAAAGAGTTCATATTGTAAAGAATCGACATATTTTTGCTTCATATTAATTAAAGCATCAATTTCACGAGTTATTGGCTCCGTGATAAAAGTATAACTTATTTCATCGTCTTTGTACGAGGCTGAAAATCCTTTTGAATCAATATGCGTAAAAGGATAGATTGCATTTATAAAAGGCGTTCCAAATATAATTGGGGGATGCAACTGATTTTTTACCAGAAAGAAGAAATGTGGTATGCAAACCTTGTTCTGGCAGATTTTTGTATTTGAAAGTTTATACTTTATATCTAAAGCATGTCCTGATGCGGATTTGACCATATGCGCAGTTTTTTGAAAATATTTTGAGGGGAAAAGACCCTCTTGAATGCAGCTAACATCTGCACCGCTATCAATCATAGCAATGTTAGAAATGGAGAAGCTATTATCAATTAAAATGGTGCATTTAACATACCATTTGTGGGCAGTGACAACCTGCATCATCCCTAAAAACATATTAGTTTCAAGGTCACTGGTAGTAGATTCATCATGGAGAACCTCTTTACCCTTTAAAGAACTGGCTTGACTGATAGGATTATTGTCCTCAATCTGAGAAATCCTTTTATCGCAAATGGCCTGATTATGCTTGAGAGCTTTTATTTCTCTCTTGATATTTTCAACTTCTTCCTTAAGATCCTCAAAAGAAGCGTCTTTTTCACCAAAAGTATTTTTTATCATTAAAAGGTTTTCAACCTCTTTTAATGAATAAGGGGCATAATATTCAAAATCATTTTTCTTGTTATCAACAAGGGGTTTTGAAGAGCTAGAATCATTAGCGGTGGCAAGATCAATAATCTTTTCTCGAAGTTTGTTATCAGTAACTTCTTTTAATAATTCTATCACATTATCATAAGTGAATATTTTAAGATTGAAATTGCGATTGCAGTTTGTAGATTTCATCTCTTCACAATGGCATGTATTATCTTTGCAAGTGGTGCAGGAGCTATCAACTTGTTCTTCATTGTCAGACAAATCAATAAGATCAATATCTGAACCTGCTTCTGAATATGATTCATAGTCATCTTCCGAAACGGAGGTGTATAATAAACTATAAACCTTATCATGCAATTCTGCATCAAGTTCTAAGGTTTTGAGATTATTCAATTTGCAATTTGGAGCAATATGCCCTCGCCTTACCACATTTGTAACATTTGATTTTAGAAAGGTCTCTTCCTGACCGATCTTTGGTAAATCTATTAGATTTACGAGAGCCTTTTCTAGCGTCTCTTTCTTCTTTAGACCTTCGTCTCCTGTTAGAACCTTCAGTTCTAGGGGACCGATAATACTCCTTTTTGCTATCATAGGTTGCTGGTTCAGGTAAACCGAACTGTGTACAAAAGTCTCCAAGCTGGGATCTTTCTTTATGCTTATTCATCTTAAGTTGTCGTGACATAAGGTGTTCGTTGCACAAATTTAGCCCTTCTTGAGTGCAAACTCCTATTAATTTGTCGTAGGTGTAATCCCTATAAGGAATTTCACTATGGCTGCCTCTTAGGGTTTTTCTGACCCTTTCCGCGAATAAAGAAGGAAGGCCGTCTATAAACTTAGCTTTCCAATATTCATATTTATTTTCGGGTAATTTCATAACCCGACTGAGAAATGTATCTTTGTACCACCTCCATTTGGTCAAAGTGGGGCACTTAAGACCATTAAGAAGGGTGCGAACCGTTTCATGCTGAGAGGTAAATCTACCATTAAAGTGCTCTAAAATGGTCATCACTAGTGTATAAACTGCATCCTCTCTGCGGGCAGTGAGAGCCATGACTAGGTTATCAACTCCTTCATTTTCGGCAACGGCGTTAATGATAGAGGCTTTTTCCTCTATGTTTAGGTAGTTATCCCATCAGCCTCTGAGCTGACCTGTAAAACCTGCTACAATCATTTTGCAGATATTCCTATCATTATTTTTGACGCTTTTGCAAATGGTTGAATACATAAGCATCCTATGAACAAGAATAGTCAACTGCCTATCTGTTAACCCATCGAGATTCCATTCGTAAATCTCGGAACCGCTGTAAGACGTATTAGTCTGGTTCCAATCTAGTTCCTCTATCAATACATCTTGAGGGGTAGGACGAGGGTAGTAGAACATATGCATTGCTGGTTTAGTAGCATAGCCACTATTCTTTCGGGGATAACCCTTGAGTTTATTAAGCTCTGAAGAAACCTGGTTTTTATGATTACCGATTTTTTCAATTGTTTCAGCAAAATGTTGTGATAGATCGATAGGTTTTATATTTAAACCTGAAAACTTTTTATCAAGAAGTTCTTCTAAATCAGTTAATGATTTTATCTTAAAATCCTGAATCTCAAGAGGTCTTTGAATAAAAGTAGAGACTATTTCTGCTTTACTAGTTGAAGCTTCTGCTTTACTAGTTGAAGCAACATTAGTTTTAGCTATATCAGCTTTTATACTTTTTATCAAAATAGTCATTTCATCAAGTTTTTTATCTAGAGAGACAATATGTTCTCCCAAAACTTTGACATATAAACCCAAATAATTATTTTGAGAAATGAGTTTATTAATCTCCGAAATACTTACCGAAGCAATTTCTTCATCAACGAATTTTTGAAAAGCGTTGAAGGCTATACCTGTATTGTTAGGTAAAACAAAAGCAGACTGCGGAGGATAAATGGCTGTTATTAACTTACCATTAGAGTCGCGATAAGTCCTCTCAATAATATTGACATATAAAGGCAAATACGTGGTTATAAACCAAGGAACAAAGTGCATAATTTGATTATGCAATGCACAAGTTTCATAAAACTCTTGAGAAATATTATTCATGTCTTCTTTGCTATAAGAATCAAAAAACCAAGTTTTAAACTTATTCCACCTTTTATCAAAAAATTCTTTTTGAACCTGTTTTCTTGCCAGGGAACCTGGGCTAAAATCTATTTGGTGTGGAATCATTAAGACTTATTAACGTCGAACTCTATTTCGGATGGAGTCGGAAAGTCCTTATCAGAACTGTCGTCATGAATATCATGAACAATATTAGAACCTGGGTAAATTTTAACCTTTTCAATAACTGAGTTATTATCAGATTCTAAAGTGTGAAGAGAAGCAGCGCGATTTCGGGCTGGACCATAAGATGGTTCAATGGGGGAAATATAACATATTTAAGATATATATATATATAAATATTTAAGATATATATATATATATATATATATATATAATATATATATATATATATATATATATATATATGTTCTTAAATTAATATGTTCTTAACAATATTATAAAAATATTGATATATATTTTTCAAATTAGTATATTTTAATTAAATTAATCATAAAAACTTAAAATACATGAATTTTAAGAATATCATGAAATGCATGTTTGAAAAAAAGATTAATATTATAAATATAATATCATAAAATTATTAAAATATTTGACAAAAAGATAATAATCAATTCTAACTAAAAAATGAATGGCTTGCAATGTGAAATCTCAAGTTAATACTAGTAAAACAAATAAATTGGAACTAAAAATATAACATAAGTTCAAAATAAAAAAGTTAACTTAATACTCTTATGTCAAATTTTAACGTACCTAAATATGATTCAAAAGAAAAGAAAAATCTAAGTCTATAACCTTATTCAACAATGAATTCTAATTTAATTTAAAAAATAGAATATTAACTAAATTTGCTAAATGAAAAAAATAAACATAAAATACATATAAAATAGATAATACGAACAATTGCATGGAATCACAAGAAGTAAAGGTTGAAAAATGAGAAGGAAATGAAATATAAATAATAAAAAATAAAAATAAAAAATTTTAAAAATATTAGAATAATAAAAATAAAAAGGAATTTAAAATAATAGAAATAAAAAATAAATTAAAACAAAAAAATAAAAATAGAACGAAATTAAAAAGTAACCAGCTTGTAATTACACCATGTAATTACCAACAATTCACAGCTCTCCCCTGTGAATTGGAGAGTGTAATTACCTCCTGTCAATTATACTCAATTACATGCTGACCAAGTAATTATCTGGCCAACCAAACATGCCAAACTGTGTAATTAAACTCAATTACACCAAATTCAATTACCAGGGTAGCTTTCCAAACAGGCCCTAAGGGTAAAAAGAGAATTTTAAAGTTAAATTTTTTTCTAATTATAAAAAAAGTGACATTCTCTTTTGAGACGGATTAAAAAGAAAAGTGTGTCACATAAAATGAGACGGGGAGAGTAATTATTTTTACAAATTATACAATACATACATGTTATTTTTAATACATCAAATCAAACACTAAAAGAAATAATCTCAAAACTAATACAAAACATAACTAATGGAGTATCAATATTACTAATACATCATAGTCAACCATATTCTTATGCACGAACCCCTAAGGGGTCGTTTAGTAGAGTGTATAAAATAGTACTGAATAAGGTGTATTAGTAATGTTGGGATTAACAATGCTGAAATTAGTATGCTGAGATTAGTTATGTTGAGGTCATTTCTTATCCAGTGTTTGGTTTGATGTATTAAAAATAACTTGCACTACTATATTTATAAAAGATATTATTTGTTTACAAAAATACCCTTCATTATTATAGCTTTGTGTATATTCTTTACAAAGCTTTTCTACTCATTCTTAAAAATAAGAAATTTTTTTTTTTGAGATTCTCACTTAAATTATCTGGAGGAAATTTTCTTATTGATATATTGGAAATAAGTTATTCATAAATTTTTATTATTGAGCTCCGGATTTTTATTGACGTTTTCAAATAAAAATTAATCTTTTTGAGTCGTGATTAATTTTTTAAGATTATTTCTTATAGTGATAATTTTCTAACGTTATACATTGTAAGGTAATAAAAGTAGGTTGAATGGTTAAGTTTCTTTCTAAAGTTTGAAAATTTTAATAATAAATGATGATTAAGTGGGCTAAAAAAATGAGCGTGAATGTATATATATGAAAAAAAATTTGGAGTCATATAACTTGTAATTGTTTTAGACTTATTCGAATGAAACTTAGTAACATATTAGTAAAAGGATGAAATACATATCTTTTTATTATGCATTAGAAGACATGTTTAGTAATAGAAAATTTTATTGCTCAAAAGAAAATGACTTTTTTTCTTCTTCTTCTTATCAAAACTACTGTTGTAAAGCATCCCAGGTAGTTCTCTAAGACAGAGGTAAATCTTTGCCTGCTAGGCAAGAGGATAACAAGTTCCACTCTGCTTCAGTTTGTATTTTCAATTACATTACCTTCTTCCTCAGCATCCTCCTTTTCTGGGTCCTTGTCAGCTTAGATGATTTCAGTTATGTTGGACTCTCTCCTGCAGCCTCCTTCTCAGATCTCGGTTTCTGTGCGGCATGAACTCACTGATCAGTTGGTGGGACAGTACTCGTGCCCCATTCTCTCTGACCGAGGCGCTAGATCTTCTATCTATTCGATTGACAACAATTTGATTCTTTGAAACATTTCTGAGAAATGAAAGATTGGTTAGAGAAAAAATTACCTCGAGAAATATGGGGAGGGGTTGATCTTTATCAACAATTGATGTATCATTCAAAGGGAATAGAGCGATTGTTGCAATCAGAGAAGCCAGCCCCGACTGTGCATCGAGAAGTTCGTCTAAGCATGAATATTTTCTTTTATGGGGAACGTCGATTTCTCTTTATGGCGTAGGAGGGTACGGTTAAGCAGGTAAGCGAAGGCGCTCTCTCTCGCTCTGTGGTCTTGTGTAAAGCCTTTCCGCCTATCTATTCTTTTTTGTAGGAGTTAGCTTTAGGGGCGGAATCGAATGAGAGATAAACAATGAGACAAAGGAGAGAACTTAGACGAGGGAGGGAACCCCGCATGGGGAATGTCCGCGTCTCGAATCATCTCAAAGCTGAAGTGAAGAAAAAAGTCAAGTTATTGCAAAACTGCTTGCCGGTAATTATCTTAGACCTAAAAGAAAATTTTGTGGCATGATTATAATTGAAATTTTATTGAGTGTCCTCAAATATAATTTTTTTAAAGATAATTTTTTTAAAAATATTTTTCGCGCAGATACCATACTAGTACAAATACAAAGCATTAAAACCAACAAAATAAATAAAAATATAGAAAGAATATATAAAATGTTTAAAGGGAACTTGGGGATATTTTTGTCTTTACATATCTTATCCCATGGTACTAAAACTCAAGTATTACTAACACCACCAAATGGAAGGTATTAGTTATACACCCTAGAATCAGTGGCGGAGCCAGAATTTCTATCAAGGGAGTTCAAAAAGAAGCATGCTAGTAGTGCCGATAAATAAGCGTGTCGAATCACCAATAAAAGCGGGATAGACAAAGTTCTATTCTACCTCAAAAAACACAACTATTTTATTATTTTCCTAGTATTTAGAAGCATATTTATTTATAGAATAATTAAATCACAAAATTATTGTGGTCATAAATTCTGGCATATATATTGCCAGAAGCTCAATGTCAAAAGGTTTCAATAAGATTGAGTAGGTTTAGGCACCACTTTTCCTTAACAATAAATAATTATCACCCAATTTTAGTAAAACTGATTTACTAGTTTTTTTCCATCTCAGAGGGGGTTGATAGATGCACAAAGAGATGGGAGGGGAGATTGCATGTGCAGTTCAAGTAATATGAGTAGACAACTAGATATGTTAACTTGATAAATGCAGCAAGAACATGGTGTGGAACATTAATTTAAGTTGAATCCAATTCATTAACAGGACTTCAAATTTTCAAGTATTCATGAAATAAATAGACGTCGGCGACAGACGATCAACACTTCAGCAACAACAACAAACAAGAAACAATTCAAAGTGAAAGACAAGAAAGCGTTAGATAGGTTTTTTTTGACTTTGTAATTAGGAATTTAATTCAAATCCTTGTCTCCTTTTTCATAAAATAACACCGTTTCATTTATTTATTTAAAAAAAAAACATTAGAACGCCTAAAGCTAAAATTTAGAGAAAAAAAGGTTCTAGCTAGATTCGAACCCGCGCTTCTTGCAAAATTCTGAACCCCTTTTGCCGCTGAACTAAGCCTTCAACTTGTTTATAGGGGGTTCAACAATAAATATATACCAATAAAATAAAATTTTAATCCTATATACACAGTGTAATTTTTTAACGAAGGGAGTTCGGATGAACCCCCTGAACTCCATGTAGCTCCGCCCCTGCCTATAATACCAAATCAATATATATATAAAGAAGGGTTATAGGAATGATGACGTGACGCTCTCTAAGGCCTTGAATCCTAATTATCTTTTTACTCAATTTTTTGAGTTTTTTCTTATTCTTTAATTTGTATAATATGTTAAAAAATCAAAAAATTAACTCATTTAAAAGCCCATGTTGTAGTGCATATATATATATATATATATATATAAAGAAGAGTTATAAGAATGGTGACGTGGCGCTCTCTAAGTCCTTGAATCCTAATTATCTTTTTACTCAATTTTTTGAGTTTTTTCTTACTATTTAATTTGTATAATATGTTAAAAAAATAAAAAAATCAACTCATTTAAAAGCCCATGTTGTAGTGCATAACTGCACTTCCTCTAAAATTAATTACATTAATTTCTTTCATTATTATTTTTAGTGCACCTAAACAACTATATAACGTTTGGAATACACATAAATGCTAATTTTAATACAAAAATGAAAATTTTGTTCTTTGTAAATAGTGTTGCCACTACTACTTCTATTCTTGGATTGTGTTTTTTTGTGTTTTGCAGAGGAAGACATCGAATGAGAGTACATTTTTTTCTCACTTGGCAAAGCTGTTAAGGGGAAAGAAGTTATGGTTATAAGTGAGTGGATCTTTTATGAAAAAATGACATGTTTAATGGCGAATTGGTAAGTATTATTTACCTATTATTATGCTTTCAAAACTCTTTTTTGAAGTGAAAATATACATTATAATTTATTTAACGTGTAATCCAAAAGAAAGGTATCGTATGCAGTGTTAAAATGAATGGTGTGCTTAATTCATAATTTCTTATCATTTTTGTTCAAATATTTACAACTTCGTATTATAGTTTAAATTTGTAACAGGCAAATAATGGTTTTATACTGTGTGCAAGTCATAATTCAATCAACTGGTGCTCCTGAGTATGATTAGGTATCAACGTAAAATTTTAATTGTAATACTTATTTAATTTTTGAATTATGCTCTAACATATTTTACTATTGACAAAAAAAAAATCCCCTTTTTGCCTTCTCCCCCTATTTTTTTCTATATTGATGTTATTGTATTTGTATGTATACATTTTTTAATTATTAGATAGTATTATTTAAATTATCATATTTCTTATTAATCGTTTATTGCTATTTGAATCTGAATTCTTATTGCTCCAAATTTTCATATTCATAAATATCTTTACTTTGTGCTTAAAGGGTGTAATAACTTTATGAGATTTTGATCTCTTATAAGAGCATTTTTTTTGGTTTCAGGTCAATGCTTCTCGTGAGATATTTGAGATTACAAGTATGTGCTTTAATTTATTTGTACTTCCCTCTAATTTATTTTATTTTTACTTCTTAATTTCTTCTTTTATTCTATAAATTTATGGCTTTCGCTTATGAACATTCGAATTTGTGTTTTTGCCACCTAACATTTATATATTAAAAATCTTTGTCATTTTTTCTGTAGAAACAAATATCATAAGTTAAATGTATGAGTTAAATTGATTATCTAAAATTCAAATAGGAAAAAATGTATCGAGATTAATGAATATATAATTTATCAAAAATAAATTTCATAGACAAAAATTTAAACAACATTTCTAAAACAATAAAATGTACTACAATAGAAAATGAAACAAGACATAATAATACCATTTCAGAATAAAACTAACAGGTAAGCTGCAAATAAATATTCATAAGTATAATTTTTCTATTGATGTAAAATATTATTACTGTGGGAAATACGGAAATGAAACACAAAAAGAATATTATTACTCAAAAAAAAAAAAGGAGAAGGTGATACTAGGTGGTGCTAGATATTTTTTTTTTCCTTTTTGATTGATATAATTAACTAGGAACTAAATTTTGGGTGATAAGAGTTAATGAAAATAAACTTACGTGTAAATAATTAAATGTATTAAAATTTGAAATCTAACCTTTTACGGATCAAAAAATTAAGAAGAAGATTTTAAAAATATTTATAACTTTAATATCATATAAATAATAATTCATAAATTTAATAAGGTTAATCAAGACCGTGCGAAGCGCGACCAAATTTACTAGTAGGGTGTATAACTAATACATGTGTTAGTTATATATTGTCCCAAAATTGTTATCAAACAAAGTATTAATTAATACTACACTTAATACATGCATTATTTATCTAATACACTCTATCAAACAAACCTTAAGGGGTCGTTTGGTAAAGTGTATAAGAATAATACTGAATAGGGTGTATTAGTAATGCTGAGATTAACAATATTGAGATTAGTAGTGCTGGAATTATTAGTTATGTTAAGGTCATTTCTTATCCAGTGTTTGGTTTGATGTATTAAAAATAACTTGCATTACTATATTTATAAGAAAATATTATTTGTTTACAAAAATACCCTTCATATTTTATAGGTTTGTATATATTCTTTACAAAACTTTATAACTCATTTTTTAAAATGAGATTTTTTTTTTTTATATTCTCACTTAAATTATTTGGAGGAAATTTTGTTAGTAATACTAAATAATACTACTTAGTTTCTTTAATTGAGACATCAAATGTGAAAAAAAGGTAAATTCCATTGACTATGGTACAAGAACAAGTAGGCCACCGCCTCCCCAAATGGGCACCGTCACTATAAACTCTCCGTCCACTAACGCCGCGGTGGCCAGCTCCGGCATCGTCGAATCAGGCAACCTGTACCTCCACATTCATTTGACTTTCCAAAAGCTTGACCAAACGGAGTATAAAAAAAATCCTTATTACAGTAATTTAAGCCTCTTTGCATTTATCGAGGTTTTAAGGTTTTTGTTTGTTCTTTTCCTTTGCTTGAAATCTTAATTAGCAGGAGACAAAGTCTATCCAAGTCCATAATCTCCCTCAGGTATATTCCCAAATTCACCCCTAAGAATTGATAATGGTTTATGCTTTTTAAGAGTAATGACGTTAATTTTAGGTAGATATATGGTTTGCTTAGATGGTTACGCCCAAGGTTCATTTTCTTAACATGGTATTGGCGTTGGAAAACATTTCTGTTGTCTTTTTTACTCAATGTTACTTTTATCCATGCTTTAGTTGTTGAATGGTTTTAGAGTGTCCCAAATTAGTTGAAGAAAGTTACCGTCTTGTTATATGGTCTTGGGCGATAAATAACTTTTTGAGTCGAGTTAGGCCCAATGCTCATTTTCTTAGTAAAAAAATACTATATATGTAGATTAATGAGCAGCACATGGAAGCAGAATGTAACAAGTGCCGGTTGTTATTTATAAACAGTTAATCTAGAGTTGGCAGATGGTTTAAACAAGACTTTTGGACCCAGTTATAGCTGAAGGAGATTCAGAAAATAAATTTTGAGATAAATACTAAAATGGACACCTAAGATTTGAATTTATGATCTAAAACAAATTTTGAACCCCATTTGTCAAGGGGATTCAACGATTTACATACAACCAAGAAAATTTTGTTTTTGCCCTATTTGTGCAGTATAATTTTTCGGCAAAGGGGATTTCAGTTAACACCATAGCCAATACCTAGCTCTGCCATTGAATAGTAGTGCTAACTACCTATTCTAAAATGGAACTGTCTCCCAAATATATAGTAAGTTTAATAAAATGTATAGTTGAGCTGTTTGTTTTCTTCTAAACTTAGGGGTGAAGTGAACTTCGAAAAACAACATTAGTAGGAGGAAACAGAAATGTGTTGTATACTTTTTGACAAAGTCTCAAATGCTAATGTGCACTTCTAATATTAGGTATCTTTTTTTTTTTCTAATGTGCACTTCTAATATTAGGTAACTTTTTTTTTTCCTGGGAATTTGATTTCTAAAGAAATGGTTTCAAAAACTAAATATATGTATGAGAGATTGAGAATGTTTATGCTTCTACATGTTTGCATTTTTATGCTTCTACATGTTTGCATTTTTGAAAGGAGATTTGAAATGCTTTTTATCCTGTTCTCTGAACTCCTGTTGACCTTCTGCCATCTCAACTCTCAAGTTTGAGGCACAAGTTCCTAATGTATCTCAATTATTCATTGCTTGGATTTGTTTTCATTAGAACCTTAAATTTGTACCTACTGAAAGGATTTGAGACCATATTACAACTGGCCTGTTGTAGGATCTATTAAGAAAAACCCCGTCAAAGCTACAATTTATCTAATGCCAGGAGTAATAATTCCATGCCAAAGGTGGCTTGGAACTTCGGGTGTTTATGTCAACCATACTGGATTACACACAAACATTCTTCAGTCAGAGTTGATGCTTCTTTTATGTTTTAATTTTTTGCTTGGAAGGAGAGTGTTGTTGTAGCTCATGCTGAAAACATTACCATAATCCAATTGGTTCCTTCGTTTCGCTCCTTGCTCGCGGGCCGGCCTAAAAAATTAAAAGAAAATATCATCCCGTGCTTTTACATACCCCCAAAGTCAAAACATATTCCAAATCTTGGACAAACCAAGTGATTGTTTTTAGTCTTTATTAGCTTGATCGGCAACTGGGACACAAATGAAGGAGCTTTTAGAATTCAATTGGCACACACATGACACAACCCCAACTCTTCCTTAGCGTCTTGCCTTGCGTGACCTGTTTTACATTTATCTTCATCTAAGCATAGTTTTTTCAGGTCGAAAATTAGCTATCTTGTTTTCTTGGGGAGGATGCACAACTTTTGGTTTTTCTCCTTTAGATGCTTTTTTCTCCAATATTTATTTTATAGCCCAAAATGGTTTTCTTTCTGATGTGTTCTGACGTTTCTTCTTTATTTTTCTAAGCTTTCATTGGCATCAATGGAGTTAGAGATTTCCAGCAAAATGTCAGCCAAGAAGGAGGTTGGGGAGATTCATACACTTGTTGCATGTAATGGGAGTACATCTAGAATCAATGAAACTGGACTTCATCTTTATCCAGTTTCTGAGTACGACTCTGGCGAAGGTTTACCATATGCTCCTGTAGATTGGCCAAATGCTGGTGATAAGTGGGGTTGGCGGGCGGGGAAAAGAGCTACATCTTTAGGCATTTTTAAAGATAGATATTTGTATCTTCCGAAGCGTTTTCAGGTTCAGAAAGATGGAAAGAAAAATGCTTTTCGAAGTAGGATTTCGGTTAAACAGTATCTCCAGTCTGAGTATCCTAGTATGGATATCAACCAATTCTTTGCCTCATTCAGTTGGGTGATTCCTTCGAAACAGTCACCAAGCTCAAAAGGTTAGCTTCGACAAGGCTCTTCGGTATCTAGCATGTAGAATATTTATTCATTTGTTTGCATCAATTAAAAAAAGTTCTTACCACATGGCTGAAAGTGTACTGAACTTCCAAATAAATTTTATGCAACTTGGAACAGCAGTTGTGTGTAAGGACCTATCCCAAATCACCTGTCTTGCCCCTTAGCCTTTACATATGTATCCTTGTCCTGGACTCTGTTCCATCTCTAATCTTTTTCTTAACAGATATCTGAAGGGACTGTCCCATTTCTAATCTTCACGGAGTACTTTATTTGTTTCCTTTTCTATCAAATGTGAATGATATTACACCAGTTGCAAGTACTTGCAATTTACCAAACAAAATGTGTGAAAAATTGTACAATGCTGCTAGGAGCAAACTTTGTTATGTTCTCGTAATTAATACGAGTATTTAATAATTCTAATACCCATTGGCAAAGTATTTTTGGAATATCCATTATGTCCATTAGTTATTCAACAGAAGCAGTGGATGTAGCTCATTAGCTAACAACTCTATATACAGGTAGTATGATATATTTTGGTTAAATTTTGAGGTTGCTAATTTTTCTCTTAGAAATTGTTAGGGAAGGTGACATCCATTTTAGGTCGAATTGTGTACTATAGGAATCAAAATATATTAAAAGTGTAAGCACAAATGTGTTGTTCGCACTGAATTTTTTTGGAATGATTGTTGTATTTGGAGAATGTTTACCTTTTTCTTAATGTTTAATTATCAAAAGATGAATAATGTTAATGTTCAAATATTTACTACTATATAAGGGCACAAGTTTTATCGTCCTCACAGGGGCAATACAAGAATTTTGATTCTTTGATAATATCAAAGCTTCGAGACGTGGTTGTTTTTATTGCCTTCTCCTTGCCTATTCCCTTTCTTACACTCATTGTTTTTCTTAAGTTCATTTGACGTGGGCCTCTGCAATTGGTATATTGACATTGTAGTAACTTTTTGTGAATCTTTTTGCCCCTTACTCTCTCCTGTCTATATTTAATGGTATTTTAAGCTTCTACACTTAGTCCAAAACAAATGATTTTCTACATATTCAAGAAGATATTAATAGTTTCTTTTATTTTTATTTTTTGAGAAGGTAACGGTTGTATGTATTAAGCACAAATCAGTACATAGGCTGTACTGAAACCATATATACAAGTGAGCTAAAGAAAGCAAAACAAGCCTCCCATCCTAACAAGAACCTAAAGTGTCTAGGATAGATATAGTATCTTCTGGGTAGACCTGATTGCACCAAAAACAAAACAGTAGAATATGATCTTCATTACTATATTGCTACTGTTCTCAAAACATCTAGAATTTCTCTCTCCAAATTGTCCGCCATATGCAAGAAGGAACCATCCTCTAGTTTCATCTCCAGCTGCTTCCCAACTGAAAAGAGCTTCAGTAATCTTTCTAGGCATTGTCCAGGCTATATCTCTGAGATTAATGAAGATCTTCCATAACTGGTCAGTGATGCTGCAGTGAAGAAATAAATGGCCAACTGTTTCCACCTCCTTTTCACATAAGAAACATCTAGAACAGAGAATCCACTTTCTCTTGATTAAATTTTCCTGCGTGAGCACCGCTTCCTTTGCCAATAACCATGAGAAGCAGGCAACCTTATATGGTATTTTAGTCTTCCATATATGTTTCCAAGGCCAATTGATGACTTGGGTTCTGGACTGGTTCAACATTTTATAGACTGCATTAACACTGAACTTTCCACTGGTATTTCCCTGCCATCTCAATGTGTCATCTCCACTCTGAGTTCCTGTGAAGTTCTCCAGCTGCTTGTAAAATTCTATTATTCTGTTCACCTCCCAGTCGTTCAAGTTTCTTCCAAGTATCAGATTCCAACCTTGAGGGGACCACATTTCAGCTATAGATCTCTGTTGGCGTTGAGCTAAAACAAAAATATCAGCAAATAAGACCTTCAAGGTTCCATTCCAGAAAGAAGTCTTGCTACCACTTTGTACTCTGATAGAGCCTTTACATTTGAGTGCTGTCCATAGTACCCTGATAGACATCCAAAGGCTAACACCATAAGCTGAGTTAAAGGCTTTGTCATCCAGTTAGTTATCTTCCACTTCATATTTAGCTTTGATCACCTTGCCCCACAAACTGTGAGGGTCTTGAGAGTATCTCCATAACCACTTCAATTTGAGTGCTTTGCTATGATTCTTCAAATTTCTAATCCCCAGTCCACCTTGAGCCTTGCTAAGGATAAACACATTTTACTAATACTTTTTATTGATCGTTTTGTCATTTTAGGTGGTCTTATCTAATAATACTGCTCATACACGTCCCACTCTAACTCGAACAAAATAACATAAAAATTCCTGTATAAGTTATGTAGGTACATGGTTATCGAAGGTTTATGTTGGCAACCAAATATTATATGAGTAATACCGTGTTTGTGTAGGAATCTAGACTTGTATTAACAATGCATTTTCTCTTATAACCAAAATGAGCCCTTGAGACATCGTTAGTGCACACTAAAGACTCATGTGATGTTAGTATTTTAATTCACTTCCTAGTCATTACAAATATTTAGTCAGTCCACAGATTTTTATTTTTCATGCCCTCTCAGTGGATCTTTTATTTTTGAAGTGAATTTCGTCGATGATTATAAAGTCTGTACACTGGTAGTGGATAGTATACACTCTTTTGTCTCTTTCTAGTGCTTAATGGAGTAATTTATTGACCTAATGCCAACTATTTTATCTTTTTATTTAGATGTCAATTCTGACTCAGATATGAAAGAGAAGGTTACATCTTCAGGGATGAAAATGGAGCCTTTACCATCTGATTCTCCTTCCGGAGCCATTACTTGTAAGGCTGGTAACAGAATCTGTAGCAGTTTGACAGCAGAAAATCCTTTTCCAGAGACCATGATTTGTGATGTCTGTTGCAGTGAGCCTGGTTTTTGCCGAGACTGTTGTTGTATCCTTTGTTGTAAAACTATCAGTTTGGACTGTGATGGGTACAGTTATATTCGATGTGAAGCAACAGTAGTTGATGACTACATTTGTGGACACGTTGCCCATGTAGACTGTGCTCTACGAGCTTACATGGCTGGGACAGTCGGAGGAAGCTTCAATTTGGATGCAGAGTATTTCTGTCGATACTGTGATTCAAAGATGGATTTGGTTCCACATGCTTCAAAGCTTTTAAACATCTGCACATCAGTTGCTTCTCCTGCTGACATCGAAAAGATTTTGAATGTTGGCATTTGTATTTTGCGTGGCTCACAGAAAAGGAGTGGAGAACAGTTGTTGCATCGTATTGAATTAATCAAGGAAAAGGTATAGCTAATTGATGAATGGTACTTTTGTTTCCTGATGATATCTTCTTCTTTTTTTCGTTTTTGAGGTTTACATGTTACCAAAATGACCAATCTGATAATCATATCAGCTTATGCATGGAGTCTGCATTGAAGATGTATTCAAAGATGAAAGCTGTGTGGATAGCTCTGGTAGCTTCTCTGCCTTCCCATATTCTTGTTTGTGTTAATCTTTCACTTTGACTTGAATATCTGTATCTCAGCAAGATATTTCAGTATGTGCAAATGTGGTTCTCTTGCTTTAACTATCATCTATTCCAGGATATAAATATATACATCTGTGCACTGTAAGTTTGTCTATTTCAGTGCTTTCCGTTGTCTATAAATACCAAAAACACTTGTTGCAACTAAACCGCAATATGAACAGAAAATGATCAGCTTGGAGTGTTGTACAAGAAAATAAAATTGGAAAGCCTTGGAAAGAGTCTGGAAGAGGAATTATTTGGTGTACAACCAGTGCGTCGATTAAATGCTATTCAACTGCTCCTTAGTCCTAACCAGAGGGTAGGAAATGAGAAAGAGTTTGGAACTTTGGTGTAACCAGCCTAAAGAGAAAGGCATGAATCACTTAAGGATCTCTTGTGGGGTGCTGCTTTGGTCAATTGCAGCAATAACATCTCCTGGCGTAAAGAGTTCTGTCCTAGCCCCTATTGCATAGAATTGAACGTCATATCCATGATCTGTCGCACCACATTAGTATGTCTTATTGGTTCTCTGCCTTTAGCAATACTGCTCAGATTTACTGGAGCGTACCTGTTAGGGTGATATGTCCAGATATTGCCGTTATTCTGCTTGTGATTCGTATTGCTGC